>JARQOD010000006.1:92579364-92730990 GCA_033576555.1 Oophaga sylvatica
AATAAAGTGCCAAGAAAAAAAAAAAATTTTAAATTATAAAAAATTAAAAAAAAAAAATACAAAAACAAGAAAAACAAATAACAGTAAAATAATAAAAATAATTACTTTTTTCAGATTTGTGTACATATGCACCTTGAATTTGTGTTCCGACACCTGACGGTATCTCCCAGCCATCAATATGTGATGTGCACGTGTATATGACATCACGGGGTATTTGTCCTACACGTGCATGTTGCCATGGGGCGGTGGGGGAGCGCCAATTTCAATGGCGCGGACTAACAGCACTCATGGGCCGCATTATCTTGCACCTGTTTGAGGGGGTATATATATACAGTGCCTACAAGTAGTATTCAACCCCCCTGCAGATTTAGCTGGTTGACACATGTGGAATTAACTTGGCATTGTGACATTTGTACTGTAGATCAGCCTGGAAGTGGGAAATGCACTGCAGCCAAAATTTTTGTTTTAATTTTTTTTTTTTTTTTAAAACGTTAAAAGTTTAATTCAGAGTGTCATTTATTATTCAACCCCTCAAACCACAAGAATTCTGTTTGGTCCCCCTAAAGTATTAAGAAGTAGTTCAGGCATCAAGAATAATGAGCTTCACATGTGTGGATTAATGATCTCTTTTGCCAGCCTTTTTCTGACTATTTAAGACCCCCCCAAACTTGTGAACAGCACTCATACATGGTCAACATGGAAAAACAAAGGAGCATTCCAAGGCCATCAGAGACAAGATCGGGAGGGTCACAAGGCTGGCAAGGGGTACAAAACCCTTTCCAAGGAGTTGGCCCTACCTGTCTCCACTGTTGGGAGCATCATCCGTAAGTGGAAGGCTTATGGAACTACTGTAGCCTCCACGCCTGGACAGCCTTTGAAAGTTTCCTCCCGTGCCGAGGCCAGGCTTGTCCGAAGAGTCAAGGCTAACCCAAGGACAACAAGGAAGGAGCTCCGGAAGATCTCATGGCAGTGGGGACATTGTTTCAGTCAATACTGTTGTGAATGGGTTTGAGATGAGTTCTGAGCAGAGACCCCCTCTGGTGGTTACAAGCGTGCTGGTCTGTTCAGTGAAGATTGTGAGGACTGGGAATCAGGTGTACTGACTGGTCTTATATAAGGGGTCACTTTCCCATCAGGGTTGCCGGTGATCAATTGTTCTGGTCTGAATCCTTTATTCCAGTTTCCCTTGTAGCCTGCTGTGTCGTGTCTGCATCTCCTGCTAACAGAAAAGACATTTTCTTCTTTTGTGTTTGTGCTATATTTTTTGCATTTTGTCCTGCACTTCTGTGGGGCCTTCAGGGTCCCCTCCGGGGTGCTGCCCTCTCAGTTTTGTTCAGCCACTGATGTTTGTACTTTTGCTTTTTTCCAGTTTTTTTCAGTGGCTGCTGTTTTGATTTTGTTACACCAGAGAACTAATTTAGGTGGTAGAGGTCGTGTGATCTCAGGTATTTTTGAAATTGTAGAGTTGGCGCTTTTCAGGGTTTTCTGGATTGCAGTAAGTACCCTTCTTATCCTTTTCTATTTAGTTAGTTTGGGCCCCAGCGTTTGCTCATACTATTTTCTTTCTGTGTCAGTATTTCATCTTGTCTAACCGCCATTACATGTTTGGGGGCTTTTCTAATATCTTTGGGGTTCTGCTCCGGGGCAGATAGCTTTCCTATATCTATCTTTAGTGTAGTTAGTTTCTCAGGCTGTGACGAGGCGTCTAGGACCAACGTAGGAACGCTCCACGGCTGCCTCTAGTTGTGGTGGTTAGTCAGGTACTGCAATCTCATAGATTCCAACTGCTCTGGTGTATTTCCTTTTTTTACCTGCACTTCTCAGCTACCGAAACATAACAGTATCACCGGCCCTAAAAATTGAAATTTGTATGGTACTCACAGAAGGGAAAAAATATGTGAAAGAAAAAAGTTGTCAAGTTGTCAGAGATATTTTTCTATTTGTTGCATTTTTTTTTTTCCCTGTGTATCTCTGGGTGCTGGGGAGGATCTTGTCTCTCAATGGAGTTTGCACGGTTGTCTGGCCGTGTGGATCAGCTTGCCACTGAGGTTCAGAGTATTGCTGCATATCTTGCTGGGTTGCCTGTTGTGGAACCTAGGATCCCCATGCCAGATTTGTTTTTGGGGGATCGAGCTAAAGTTTCAGAATTTCAAAAATAATTGTAAATTGTTTTTTGCCTTAAAATCTAAGTCCTCAGGGAACGCAGCGCAGCAGGTTCAAATTACATCTCTCTCCTGCGCGGCGATCCTCAGGATTGGCTTTTTCCCTGACACCTGGGATCCTGTTTTTGAGTGATGTTGATGCATTTTTTCAGGCTTTGGGTTATTGTACGATGAGCCTAATGTCACTGATCAAGCTGAAAAAGCCTTGTTAGCATTAAATCAGGGGCCTATGACGCTGAGTTATACTGTCAGAGATTCCGTAGGTGGCAGTCCTGACCAAATGGAATGACGACGCTTTGCAGCCCTTTTCCGGAAGGGTCTGTCAGATAATGTAAAGGATGTTATGGTGGGATTCCCTGTCCCCTCTGGTCTCAATGATTCTATGTTCATTAGCGATTCAAATTGACAGATGTTTGCGTGAGCGGAGAAGTATGCGTGGAATGGTGTTGCCTTGTGAACCAGCTTCTGAACCCATGCAGTGTGATAGAGTGGTGTCTGGGGCACAGCGTCATGAGTTTCGAAAGCGCAATGGTTTATGTTTCTACTGTGGTGATGCCTCTCAGCTATTTCAGTCTGCCCTAAGCGGGAAGACGTTTTGCACGCTCAGTTGTCTTGGGTAGTGTTCAGACTAAGTTTTATTAACTGTCACTCTGATATGCTCTCTGTCCTCATTTTCTGCTCAGGCTTTCGTTGATTCTGGAGCAGCTATTAAACTGATGGATTATGATTTTGCTAAACGTTGTGGATTTCCCTTGATACCCCTACAGAAGTCTATTCCCCTACTGGGGATCGATTCTACCCCTTTGGCTGAGAATAAACCCCAGTTTTCTACTCAGGTGATAATGAGGGTTGAACCTGATCACCAGAGTGCTGCAAATTTTTGGTTCTGTATAATCTGCATGACATTATCGTGCTGGGTTTCCCTTGGTACAGTCTCATAATCCTGTTTTGGATTGGGAAATCTGTCTGTAACCAGTTGGGGCTGCCAATGTGTTAATACCAACACTCCTGTTTTTTTCTGCCTCCCCCCAGGTTCAGGATGTTCCTGACTTTTTGATTGATTTTTTCTGATGTGTTTAGCGAAAGTAAATCTGCATCCTTACCTCCCCATAGGAGCTATGACTGCGCTATTGAATTAGTGCCGGGTAGTAAATTCCCTAAAGGTCGCCTTTTTAAACTTGTCTGTACCTGAACATGACGCTATGCGGTCTTATATCAAGGAATCATTGGAGAAGGTCATATCAGACCATCCTCTTCACCCTTAGGTGCCGGTTTTTTTTTTTTGTGGCCAAAAAAGATGGTTCATTAAGGCCGTGTATTGATTATCGTCTCTTG
This sequence comes from Oophaga sylvatica, assembly GCA_033576555.1. NCBI lineage: Eukaryota > Metazoa > Chordata > Amphibia > Anura > Dendrobatidae > Oophaga > Oophaga sylvatica. The sequence continues at coordinate 92,582,862 of JARQOD010000006.1, forward strand.
AACAATATTACTGTGAAATATCAATACCCGTTACCCTTGATTTCTGACCTGTTTTCCAGGGTGAAAAACGCTACTTGGTTACCAAGCTTGACCTCAGGGGGGCGTATAACCTTATTCGCATTAAGCACGGGATGAATGGAAGACGGCATTCAATACCCTGAAGGGCATTTGAGTACCTAGTGATGCCCTTTGGGCTCACTAATGCTCCTTCCGTCTTCCAGTCCTTCATGAATGACATTTTCAGGATTTGTGGACAAATTTCTGATTGTTTATTTGGATAATATCTTGATTTTTTCTAATGAATGGGACTCTCATGTGAAACATGTTCGAACTGTGTTCCAGATTTTGAGAGAGAATGCTCTGTATGTGAAGGGATCAAAGTGTCTTTTTGGCGTACAGAGGATCTCATTTCTGGGATTCATTTTGTCCCCATCTGTTATTGAAATGGACCCGGTCAAGGTTCAGGCCATCTGTGATTGGGTCCAACCTACTTCATTAAAGGCTCTTCAGAGATTTTTGGGTTTTGCCAATTTTTATCGTAAATTTATTGGTAATTTCTCGGTTATTGTTAAACCATTAACTGATCTGACCAGAAAGGGTTCTGATGTGGTGAATTGGCCTCCTGAGGCAGTCTCTCTGCGTTTCGGGAACTTAAGCAGAGATTCACTTCTGCTCCTGTTCTACGGCAGCCTGATGTTTCTCTGCCATTTCAGTGGAGGTTGATGCCTCTGAAATTGGGGCAGGTGCCGTTTTGTCCCAAAAAGATCCAGAGACCTCTAAAAGTAACCCTTGTGCCTTTTTCTCTCGAAAATTTTCTCCTACTGAACGTAATTATGACGTGGGTAATCGGAGTTATTGGCCATGAAGTGGGCTTTTGAAGAGTGGAGACATTGGCTGGAGGGAGCCAAACATCAGGTGGTGGTCCTTACGGACCATAAGAATCTGGTCTATCTGGAATCTGCCAAGCGACTCAATCCTAGACAGGCCAGGTGGGCCTTGTTTTTTCACACGTTTTAATTTTTGTGGTTTCCTTTCTTCCTGGCACTAAGAATGTTAAGGCGGATGCCCTCTCGAGGAGTTTCCTTGCGGACTCTCCTGAGTTATCTGATCCTTCTGTTATTTTGAAAGAGGTGTAGTTCTTTCCGCCATCTCGCCCAATTTGAGACTTGCTCTGGAGGGGTGTCAGGAGGATAGGCCCGAGTGCTGCCCTGTTGGAAAATTGTTTGTCCCGACCAGTGGAAAAAGAGTGTGATGTCTGAGATTCATTGTTCCGCATTGGCTGGGCATCCCGGAATTTTTGGTACCAGAGACTTGGTTAGTCGGTCCTTTTGGTGGCCTACCTTGTCTCGTGATGTCAGGGAATTTGTGCAGTCCTGCGGACTTGCTCTCGCTCCAAGCCTTGCTCTCGCTCTAGTGGTTTGTTGATGCCATTGCCTGTGCCCAAGAGACCATGGACCCATATCTCTATGGATTTCATTTCCGACCTTCCTGTTTCTCAGAGAATGACCACCATCTGGGTAATTTGTGATAGGTTTTCCAAAATGATACATCTTGTGCCATTACCTAAGTTGCCTTCCTCCTCTGATTTTGTGCCGTTGTTCCTTCAGCACGTGGTTCGTTTACACGGCATTCCTGAGAACATTGTGTCTGACAGAGGAGTCCAGTTTGTTTACAGATTTTGGAGGACTTTTTGTTCTAAACTGGGTGTTCAATTGTCTTTCTCCTCGCATTTCATCCTCAGACCAATGGTCAAACTGAGAGAACAAACCAGACATTGGAGACTTATCTTAGATGCTTTGTGTCTGCTGATCAGGATGACTGGGTCTCTTTTTTACCTTTGGCTGAGTTTGCTCTTAATAATAGGGCTAGCTCTGCCACTTTGATGTCTCCGTTTTTCTGTAATTCTGGGTTTCACCCTCGATTTTCTTCAGGACAGACGGAGGCTTCTGTCTGTCCAGGTGTTGACTCTGTTGTGGAGCGTATGCAACAGATTTGGGACCAGGTAGTGGAGAGGTTGTCCCTCTCTCAGGAGAAGGCCCAGCGGTTTGCTAACCGGCATAGGACTGATGGTCCTCGGTTTAAAGTGGGGGACTTGGTCTGGTTGTCCTCAAAGAATATTCCTATGAGAGTAGCATCTCCTAAATTTAAGCCTAGGTTCATTGGACCTTATAAGATCATTGAGATTCTTAATCCTGTTTCTTTCGTTTGCTTCTTCCAGGGACATTTAAGATCCATAACGTGTTCCACAAGTCCTTGTTGAAGAGGTTTGTTGAGCCAGTGGTTCCTGCTGCTGTGCCTCCTGACCCTGTTTTGGTTGAGGCAATCTGGAGTATGTGGTTGAGAAAATATTAGATTCTCGTTTTCTAGACGGAAACTCCAGAATTTGGTTTAGTGGAGAGGTTATGGTCAGGAAGACAATTCTTGGGTGTTTGCTTCGGACATCCATGCTAGGACACTCATCCGTGCGTATCATAGAACTCATCCTGACCGACCTGGTTGCTCAAATGAGGGTTCGGTGACCCCTCCTCAAGGGGGGGTACTGTTGTGAATGGGTTTGAGATGAGTTCTGAGCAGAGACTCCCTCTGGTGGTTACAAGCGGTGCTGGTCTGTTCAGTGAAGATTGTGAGGACTGGGAATCAGGTGTTACTGACTGGTCTTATATAAGGGAGTCACTTTCCCATCAGGGTTGCCGGTGATCAATTGTTCTGGTCTGAATCCTTTATTCCAGTTTCCCTTGTAGCCTGCTGTGTCGTGTCTGCATCTCCTGCTAACAGATAAGACATTTTCTTCTTTTGTGTTTGTGCTATATTTTTGCATTTTGTCCTGCACTTCTGTGGGGGCCTTCAGGGTCCCCTCCGGGGGCTGCTGCCCTCTCAGTTTTGTTCAGCCACTGATGTTTGTACTTTTGCTTTTTCCAGTTTTTTCAGTGGCTGCTGTTTTGATTTTGTTACACCAGAGAACTAATTTAGGTGGTAGAGGTCGTGTGATCTCAGGTATTTATGAAATTAGTAGAGTTGGCGCTTTTCAGGGTTTTCTGGGATTGCAGTAAGTACCCTTCTTATCCTTTTCTATTTAGTTAGTTTGGGCCCCAGCGTTTGCTCATACTATTTTCTTTCTGTGTCAGTATTTCATCTTGTCTAACCGCCATTACATGTTTGGGGGCTTTCTAATATCTTTGGGGTTCTGCTCCGGGCAGATAGCTTTCCTATATCTATCTTTAGGTGTAGTTAGTTTCTCAGGCTGTGACGAGGCGTCTAGGACCAACGTAGGAACGCTCCACGGCTGCCTCTAGTTGTGGTGGTTAGTCAGGGTACTGCAATCTCATAGATTCCAACTGCTCTGGTGTATTTCCTTTTTTACCTGCACTCCTCAGCTACCGAAACATAACACAATACCATAAGTAACGTACTCCACCGCAATGGTCTCCGTTCCAGACGAGCCCGTAAGGTACCTTTACTTTCAAAGCGTCATGTCAAGCTCGTCTACAGTTTGCTCATGATCACTTGGAGGACTCTGAGACAGACTGGTTCAAGGTTCTATGGTCTGATGAGACCAAGATCGAGATCTTTGGTGCCAACCACACACGTGACGTTTGGAGACTGGATGGCACTGCATACGACCCCAAGAATACCATCCCTACAGTCAAGCATGGTGGTGGCAGCATCATGCTGTGGGGCTGTTTCTCAGCCAAGGGGCCTGGCCATCTGGTCCGCATCCATGGGAGGATGGATAGCACGGCCTACCTGGAGATTTTGGCCAAGAACCTCCGCTCCTCCATCAAGGATCTTAAGATGGGTCGTAATTTCATCTTCCAACAAGACAAGGACCCAAAGCACACAGCCAAGAAAACCAAGGCCTGGTTCAAGAGGGAAAAAGTCAAGGTGTTGGAGTGGCCTAGTCAGTCTCCTGATCTTAACCCAATTGAAAACTTGTGGAAGGAGCTCAAGATTAAAGTCCACATGAGACACCCAAAGAACCTAGATAACTTGGAGAAGATCTGCATGGAGGAGTGGGCCAAGATAACTCCACAGACCTGTGCCGGCCTGATCAGGTCTTATTAAAGACGATTATTAGCTGTAATTGCAAACAAGGGTTATTCCACGAAATATTAAACATAGGGGTTGTATAATAATTGACCCACACTTTTATGTTTAAAATTTATTAAAATTCAACTGAGCAACATAACTTTTTGTTTTGTAAGATTTATGCTTCTGTTAATAAATCCTACTCTCGTTTGCAGTTTGAAGGCTCTAACTTATTTGCATCTTATCAAACCAGCTAAATCTGCAGGGGGTTGAATACTACTTGTAGGCACTGTATATATATATACGGCAGGACAGCACTTAACCTGAACCATCAGTTGAGAAAGCATTACATGGAACGCGGGTCGGGAGCTGTGGTGGGTCCATCCAATCCTTCCCCGTGACATTTGGAACTGAATAGCACATGTCACTTTAGCTTCACTTGCACTTTGTATCTACATGACTTTACATTGTCTTGTTCAGCCATAATGGAATATAAAGAGAAAAGCCCAAACCAAAGATAGTGTGCAAATCCACATAATGAAAAACTGGAAATCTTTATTACACCTAGGACACAACAAACATCTAAAAACATTTAAAAATACATGTAAAACTGGCACTGTGTATCTTCATGGCTTTACATTGTCTTGTTCAGCCATAATGGATCACTACTGGGACTCATTTATATAGTCTTGGTTGCTATTGATTGATTATACGCTTTGCTCTTGATTGCGACGTTCCCTTATCTACTTCATTCTTATTAGACCTGTCCATATACTTGTATTGGTGATGAATTTTTAATATTCAGTTAATAAAAAATGACTTTTTAGCTAACATTCGGGCTCGGTGGTTCTCGATACTCCATGGTGCTTTTGTTTGTTCTCATGCTATGGGAGTACGCCACCTCTCATTTTGATATCCATATTTAGCTTGGGCATTGTGTATACCTTTTGTTCCCGGTCCAGACTTATATTATGTGTTTTTTGAACATTATTGTACTAAAGTTGCAAAATTATAGAAGGGTTCTTTAGCAATAAGCTGAACACAGGGTTCACTGCTGGTACATGCTCGTAATCGGCATAATCTGCAGGCTACATGGCAGCAAGCGTTGGATTCCCCTCTAGTGTCACCATAGGTAAGATGAAGTATTACACAGTTCTAATTGAAATAAATGAGCTGTCTGTGGAATACATGGTCCTCCAGAGCGAGAGACGCTCTTTCTAGCTTTTCTCAATTTGACTAATAGATGTTGGGAATTATAATGCAGAATTCGTTACTAAATAGGAAATCGAGTATTTGTAAATGTATTTGTTAAACTAGAAAACCTTTTTAATGTTAAAAGAATTTATGCAACTTTTTGAACTTTTGTAAAACACGCAATAATTTTCATGTTTTTTACACAAGTGCTATTTGGGTGAATATTTTTTCTCCAAGGCTTTCAACAACCATGTTTTTTATGTGGTTTTTAATTCCTATGGAAAATAATTTTACACCTACACCATGTGGTATTTTGTAAAAAAAAAGTACTAAAAGCGAGCAAAAATGTCATAAATCGCTATTTATATCTACACTTTCACTAACAGCTAACATATTGCTGCAATGTTTTTTATTCTTTTTTCCTTCTGCAGGAAAAATGCAGCAAAAAATTTTGGATTTTGGGGTTTGGGAATGGGTTCAAAGCTATCATATTAACATCATGTTTCTTATATCTTAAAGTTTTATGGAAATCAGTATATTTCTAACCTGGTTATTGACATAATGAAACCTATATATTTCTTTAAAATCTCTTGATGTTCATTACACTACAATCTAAGACTTATTAGCTTTTGTTTCACTTTGATATTTAAATTACATGATTAATTCAGGTCAAATAATCCTAAAATGAAAAAAGAAAACTGAACGCAGATGCAGGTATGTGTGAGAAATAGCACAATAAAACTGCACAGCATGAGTGTTTCCTGTGTGCATATATAAATGGATGACCTGACAATTTTAGGATTAGAAAATCGGGCATGAACAACATACAATCAGCAGATATCATAAAAACACGCATATGACACACTATCGCCATCTAGTGTTTGTACACAGTTGATGCAACAATATCGTTTGATGACACAAAATATACAGTATAAAGCATCTGATATAACTGCGGATGGGTAGATTCATTTACTGTTCACATAAAGAGAATAGGAAAAAAGTGATATCGTAACAAAAATATCTATTCTACCTACGAGTGGCCACTTTCAGAGTGGTGACAGGACATGCTAATCCCTTCTCCTCTCTGATTATTGTCCAGGCCCGCTAGCTTAAAGGGAATGTGTCATCAGAAAATTGTTATTTTTCGAAACAGGTTTTATGTTAAATGTATTTTCAAGATTCATTAGTACTGATTCATTAAGACTGGGGTTTCGTACACTCTGACTTTGAATATCCCATCATCACCTGTAAATAATATTATCAAAAGATTGAGAAATTATTATGGAGAAATTCATGTGCACAAGGGACAAGGCCAATGGTTAATATTGGAAGCTTGTCATCTATTAGCCCTTAGGCAGCACTGCATCAAAACCAGGCATGATTCGTTCATGATAATCACTGAATGGACTCAGGAATTCTTCCAGAAATCATTGTCGGTGAACACAGTTCGCCATGCAGTCCAGAAATGCACAATCCATAAATTCTGATTCTTCTCTGGGCCAAAGCTCATTAAAAATAGACTAAAGCAATGTGAAAAACTGTTCTATGGTCACATGAATCAAATTTTGAAAAAATTTATTACCACGGACGCCGTCTCATGGGACACAAGAGGAGAGTGCACATCCAGCTTGTTGTCAGCGCACAGTTCAAAGCCTGCATCTCTGATTATATGAAGTTTCATTAGTGCCTATGGTATGGGCAGCTTACACATCTTGTAAGGCACTATCAATGATAAGCATTACACAGAAGTTTTAGAACAACATCTGCTCCCATTCAGACAATGGGAAGGCCTTGCATATTTCGGAAAGGCAATGCTAAACCACACAATGCGTCCATCACATCTGAATTACTTTACAGAAGACGAGTTCGACTGATGAACCTTTTACCAACTGTAAACATTTGGTGCATTAAGAAATGAAAAATTTGGCAAACAAGACCTAGGACTGTTGAGCAACTAGAGTCCTAAATCAGACAAGAGTGGGACGATATTCCTCTCCCAAGACTCCAGCAATTAGTCTACTTACTTCCAAAATGTTTTACAGACTGTTGAAAAAAAATTTTTGAGATGTGTTGCTGACATCAATTTCTAAATGAGTTTTTTTTTTAAATGAAATGTCACAGTGTCTAGCTTTCACCTTCTAATATGTGCACTATGTTCCGCTGTGAATAAAATTTGGTTATAAGAGAATTCCACATCATTACATCCTCTGTTTTCTTTATATTTCCCCAACTTTTTGGGAATTGTATATCACTCTCTCTATATATGTGTATATATATATATAGAAAGAGAGATTGAGATAAATTTTATTTCTATATACAGTGCCTACAAGTAGTATTCAACCCCCTGCAGATTTAGCTGGTTGACACATGCGGAATTAACTTGGCATTGTGACATTTGTACTGTAGATCAGCCTGGAAGTGGGAAATGCACTGCTGCAAAAAATTTTTGTTTTAATTTTTTATTTTTTTTAAAAAAATGTTAAAAGTTAATTCAGAGTGTCATTTATTATTCAACCCCTCAAACCACAAGAATTCTGTTTGGTCCCCCTAAAGTATTAAGAAGTAGTTCAGGCACCAAGAATAATGAGCTTCACATGTGTGGATTAATGATCTCTTTTGCCAGCCTTTTCTGACTATTTAAGACCCTCCCCAAACTTGTGAACAGCACTCATACATGGTCAACATGGGAAAGACAAAGGAGCATTCCAAGGCCATCAGAGACAAGATCGTGGAGGGTCACAAGGCTGGCAAGGGGTACAAAACCTTTCCAAGGAGTTGGCCCTACCTGTCTCCACTGTTGGGAGCATCATCCGTAAGTGGAAGGCTTATGGAACTACTGTTAGCCTTCCACGGCCTGGAAAGCCTTTGAAAGTTTCCTCCCGTGCCGAGGCCAGGCTTGTCCGAAGAGTCAAGGCTAACCCAAGGACAACAAGGAAGGAGCTCCGGGAAGATCTCATGGCAGTGGGGACATTGGTTTCAGTCAATACCATAAGTAACGTACTCCACCGCAATGGTCTCCGTTCCAGACGAGCCCGTAAGGTACCTTTACTTTCAAAGCATCATGTCAAGGCTCGTCTACAGTTTGCTCATGATCACTTGGAGGACTCTGAGACAGACTGGTTCAATGTTCTATGGTCTGATGAGACCAAGATCGAGATCTTTGGTGCCAACCACACACGTGACGTTTGGAGACTGGATGGCACTGCATACGACCCCAAGAATACCATCCCTACAGTCAAGCATGGTGGTGGCAGCATCATGCTGTGGGGCTGTTTCTCAGCCAAGGGGCCTGGCCATCTGGTCCGCATCCATGGGAGGATGGATAGCACGGCCTACCTGGAGATTTTGGCCAAGAACCTCCGCTCCTCCATCAAGGATCTTAAGATGGGTCGTAATTTCATCTTCCAACAAGACAACGACCCAAAGCACACAGCCAAGAAAACCAAGGCCTGGTTCAAGAGGGAAAAAGTCAAGGTGTTGGAGTGGCCTAGTCAGTCTCCTGACCTTAACCCAATTGAAAACTTGTGGAAGGAGCTCAAGATTAAAGTCCACATGAGACACCCAAAGAACCTAGATAACTTGGAGAAGATCTGCATAGAGGAGTGGGCCAAGATAACTCCACAGACCTGTGCCGGCCTGATCAGGTCTTATAAAAGACGATTATTAGCTGTAATTGCAAACAAGGGTTATTCCACGAAATATTAAACATAGGGGTTGTATAATAATTGACCCACACTTTTATGTTTAAAATTTATTAAAATTCAACTGAGCAACATAACTTTTTGTTTTGTAAGATTTATGCTTCTGTTAATAAATCCTACTCTCGTTTGCAGTTTGAAGGCTCTAACTTATTTGCATCTTATGAAACCAGCTAAATCTGCAGGGGGTTGAATACTACTTGTAGGCACTGTATTTATATATTGTATATATATGTATTCTAATAGCATCAGGTAAGACTGTGTTAAATTCTAGCACTGCGGGTCTTGATTAGATGCACCTGACTAGCTTTAACTAAGAACCAGGGCCTGTATTCACTAGAGGTGTCAGTCTGCTGGATGTTGAGCAGAGTCAAGTGTGCTGCTGGTGAGTGACCAGCCAAAATGTGAGCTATAGCTGGGAGAGAGACATGCCAAGATCTCTCTCTGAATGGAAGCTGCATGGGTCAGTTAGGAAAGCTGAGCAGTCTGTGTTTTGGAGCTGCAGAGAACTGTATCAAAGCTGCAGCCTGTTCAGTGTGAACTGCGCTGCGAGTTGAACACTTCTGTTTGACTATGGAAGTTGCTGGAGCCCAGGCTAAAGAGGATACCGAGATTGGTGGATCATGCCTCTTCTGTGTATGAAGGTTGCTTTGGGACGAAAGGACTGTAATATGTTTGAGTGAGCATATATGCCCTGCTAAATTAACTGTTTATTTGCTGTGAGTAATGGAGGGGAGATATGTGTCACTACGTTTAACGTTGTCAGTGATATTAAGCCAGAATATTTTCCTCCAGCACACTAAAGTGTTCTGAGGCTTAAACTAAAAGTTGCATAAATGGGCTGGTTTTATGTGGACATTCTTAGAGCGGGTGGGAGAATGTCCACCTTATCTCCACCTGCAGAGCCAGACAAGACCTGTGTGATATCACAAACATGTTATCAGTCACATGATGGAGGAGTCACATGATCTAGGGTTTAAGTAGCTGGCTTTCAAGGGAAGCAAGGGGTTGTGTGTCTGGAAAGAGGATTCTCCAGTGGTTTGTGTCCTGAGGAGGAAGGACTTGAGTTACTTTGCTGTTTTTGCCCAGAGGGCCATGTTTATTTTTGTGCTTAACCCTTGGTTTATGCCGTGCTAAATAAACTAAGTGCATCTTTTAAGCCACAGTGTTCCCGTGTCTACGTCTGAGTGCAGCCGAGTGAGCCGATCTACTACAATATATATAGTTATATTTTTATTTTTTAGTGCTCATTTTCTTCCTGAATGCAACGGTTTGTCTCGCATTCAATATCCACAAGTGGTCCTTTCCCCAGTCACCCAGCTTCATAGACCAGAAGCATGGTTTCACTGCTTACCGGAGCTGAGCACTTTCCATTGCTGCAAACATCAGCAGCTTTGCCTCTGCAGCATTGGAAGAGTTAAGGGCAATAGAGCTAATCAGATTGAGTGATCTGGCCAGCTTCAGAGTGCCACCTGCTAACTCTATGGCAGAGAGCTTGCAAGCACTGTGGTCCTTGCATTAGAGAAAGGCCACTGCTAATAGACTGTGGAGGTGACTGGCAGTTTAGGCAACAAGCAACTAACTATAAAATTAAATATCCCTACATTCTTGAGAACATTTTTAACAAGAGGTAAATTGTAAAGTTGTAATTTTACCAGTTTAAGAAGGTAAGACAATCCCTTAAAGCAGCTTTCTAAACAGTCTCATTATTGTTTTTCTATTATTCTGCTACTGCAGACTGTCTATATGTAATTTTATCGAGTTAAGTGGTTTTGCAAAATGTTACAAATCTGTCATAATGTGTGTAAACAGAATATTAAATTATCGCCTATTGGCAAACATTTTGCTGGTCTGCAGTCATGTAAATGCACTCTCAATCCCTTCATACAGTTTCATAGCTGTCGTCCAAATGATAGTTCGGGTGATTGTTTGGTGGGTAGCTATCTTGTCTGACTCTCGAATACACACGAGCATTCACTCTACGGAGCGCTTCTGTGTTTTCTATAAGAGAGCAGCTGCCAAACTCCACTGGTGGCAGCTTATCACTTAGAGAACAACGGGATTGGAAATCTGGAATTGGATATGCTGGATTTTTATCTAACCCAACATAATGTAAGGTTCTTTGTCTCTGTTGACATGTTCCTTGAAACTCAGTTTTCCGTCGGCCATTTTGCTTTCTGTCTTTCTGCAGCTCTTGCCCTCAGTTAATATGGAGTTTCCAGTTTTCATGTTCCCGCCCTGATTCTTCCCTCTTGCTTCTTAAGCAGCCTCAGCTGAACAATCAGTGCTCCTGAATCAAGCCTCAGTCAGTCTGTGACCTGACTCCTGGAAACCTAGGATTTTGGACTCCAGCTATTCCCTACTGAGGAACCTTGGAACACTTTTGGACTCTGGAAACCTGCTGTTTGGTGAATCCATGTTTGCAGAGGAATTACGGTACAGAGAAGAGATCCTGAACCTGCTTTGGAGATTTATTGTAGTGCTTGAAGTTACTCTGGCCTGCTGTGCCTCCTGTCGCTGTTCCTGCAAACTGTGTGAACTTTTCAGCATGCTTGTATGAAGTAATACAAGTCATTTCATTTCAACCTATGTCTCCTGTGTTTTCCTCGCACCCAAGCACAAGACGCTATAGGAACTGTACACTATACATGACAAGATTCAGGAGCCTATGTTTAGTGTCTGCTGGGTCTGGGAAAGCCGTGTCTGCTGTGACTGTGGATATCAGATGTCCGTTTAATACCTTATGTGATGACAGTGGTTGTGACTTCTCACAACCATTCCAGGTGAGCGCATTCCCTTAAAATTTTACTCTGGAGTGTTACCACAGGTAAACACTATTGTTTTTTTTTTTTCCTTTCCTCTTCTCCTTCCAGCACTTCTGCCTTAAAAGATCTGGAAGATGGAGGCCCGCATAAAGGAACTTTGCGGAGTGACTGATACAATCCTTTCAGATGTACAGACTTTAAAAACCCGTTTTGCAAGCCTACAGGACCTCACTAATCATAATTTGCAAGTGTTTGGACAGACTACCCAGGAATTGCGAGCCAGGATTGAGGCTCTAGAGGAACGAGCCCAGGCTCCTGCCATAACCCCGAGTTCTGGGATCCCCAAATTACCTCCTTTTCGTTTTGGCGGTGAACGTGAGAAATTCAGGGGATTTATTAATCAATGCAATTTATTTTTCTCTGCACATGCTTCACAATTTCCCACTGAACGATCCAAAGTGCTTACTATAATCATGTTGCTTACCAATAAAGGTACTGCCACACTACACAATCCCGCTAGCGATCTCGTTAGCGTCGCATACTAATGAGATCGCTAGCGGGATTGTTTGTATATCGCTGAGTGCGGCTTAACTTAGCGATATCGTTAAGGACGCTATCGCGGTTAGCGATCTCCTTAACGACTTTAGCGGTACAAAAGTACCGCTAAATCGCTAAGAAAAGGTGCCACACTCAGCGATAATACTTACCCAGCGGGAGCGCCGACGATGAAATAGGGTCCGGAGCGATTCCAGCGACGAGCGAGATCACAGCAGAAGCTCGTCGCTGGCAGCTGCCGCACACTACAACATCGCTAACGGGATCGCTAAATAGTGACGTTTTTTAGCGATCCCGTTAGCGATGTTGTTTAGTGTGGCATACCCTTAAGGCTTTGATGTGGGCAAACCCTCTGATTGAGACTGAGGATGATTGTTTGAATCACCTTGATGCTTTTATTTCAGCCATGGGGCAGGTGTTTGATGACCCCAATCGAGGTGCAACAGCTGAAGCAGCCATGTTAACTTTGCGCCAAGGTAAGCGTTCAGTAGCCGAATATGCCCTGGATTTCAGGAGATGGGCTCTTGATCCCACTTGGGACACTTCCGCTAAAAAATCTATTTTTCGGAAAGGGTTGTCTCCACTGATTAAGGATGAACTTGCTCGTGCCGACCCTCCCACTGCGTTAGGTGACTTTATTAACTATTGTATCCGTATTGATGCTCGTCTGACTGAACGCAGACAAGAGAGATGGTTTGAAAATAATCGCACTACCCTTTTACTACCTCCCTCCTCAGCTAAGGAACCTTTGAGTAGGATCACAAGGGAACCAGAACCTGAACCCATGCAGGTGGACTCTTTACAAAGACGGGTTAGTGATGCACGCAAAGAACATCGTATAAAGGAAAATCTATGTTCTACTGTGGTAAGTCAGGGCACTTCATTATAAACTGCCCCAGCCGTTCTCGTAAGACTACTGCAGCAGTCATTCACTGTGAGTGTTGCGAGAGGAGTTCTGTCATGTCCGAGCCTCAGGCTCCAGAGAGATCTGCTGCAAGAGATCTTGATTTCTCGGACTTAAACTCTGTTAGTTCTGGGGACGATGACGGTATAAACGCTGCAATTTTTCAAGTTTCCTCAGCGGTGTCCCAGCTGAGTTGTAAAAGAAACAATTCTCATTGCTTCCTTTCCATCAAACTCTGGGTTGACTCAGTCTGGGTGTCTAGCTCTGCTATGATCGACTCAGGAGCAAGTGGAAATTTTATGGATATCTCCTTTGCTCTGAAACAGGGGATACGTTCAGTGAAGAAGGCTACTCCAGTACAGATGGAGACTGTGGATGGCTCTCTACTGACTTCTGGACCAGTGGATCAAGAAACAGAGCCTTTGAGGGTCCTTATGGGTAAAGATCATCAGGAGAAAATGTCTTTTATGCTTATCTCTTCTCCCCACTTTCCCATTATTCTAGGGCTACCATGGCTGCAGGCGCAGAATCCTACGATTAACTGGGAGACCAAGGAATTACACTTTCCGAGAAACAGATGAGTCAAGGAGTTTCAGCTTGCTCTGTTCCTAAAGGAACCATGTCAGTCCCTGAACTACCAGCTGTATACCAGGACTATGTGGATTTATGTGACAAGAAGAACGCTGATCAGCTTCCTCCTCACCGTCCATATGATTGTCCAATTGAATTATTGCCTGGAGCCGAGATACCTTTTGGTAAGATCTACCCCCTAGCGGGGCCCGAGCTAAAAGCTTTGAAGGATTATATAGACGAAAATTTAGCCAAGGGCTTCATACGCCCCTCTTCATCTCCGGCAGGTGCACCCATCTTCTTTGTGAAGAAGAAAGATGGATCTCTGAGACCCTGCATAGACTATAGGGAACTCAATAAGGTTACTATTAGAAACCGTTATCCATTGCCTTTAATCCCTGAGTTGTTGGAGAGAGTGCGGCATGCCAAAATTTTCTCTAAACTGGATCTCCGTGGGGCCTATAACTTGGTCCGTATTAGACCTGGGATGAATGGAAGACTGCTTTCAGGTCACGCTATGGACACTTTGAATATCTAGTTATGCCTTTTGGTCTGAGTACCGCCCCAGCCACTTTCCAACACTTCGTGAATGATATCTTCAGGGATCTCCTAGATACATTTGTGGTGATTTATCTGGATGATATTCTAATTTTTTCTAACTCCACAGAGGAACATCATGGACATGTGAGAATGGTCTTAGAACGCCTAAGACAAAACCATCTCTACATCAAACTTGAAAAATGTGAATTCCATAGGACCGAAATTCAATTTCTGGGGTATGTACTATCTACGCAAGGGATTAGTATGGATGGAAGCAAGACCCAAGCCATCAAGGATTGGCCAATTCCTAGAAATGTGAAGGAGGTGCAGCGTTTCATCGGGTTTGCCAACTTCTATAGACGTTTCATTAAGAATTTTTCTGAGGTAGTGTCACCTATCACCCAACTTACCCGGAAACAGTCTAGGTTCTCCTGGACCCCGCAAGCTCAGGAAGCATTTTCCTGTTTAAAGGATAAATTTACCACCGCACCTATCTTAGTACATCCCAACCCCGAGCTTGCCTTCATAATAGAGGTGGATGCTTCAGACTGTGCCGTTGGAGCTATACTCTCTCAGAGAACAGGTGAGAAGAATGTCTTGCATCCCTGTGCCTTCTTTTCCCAGCAGTTGTCTTCGGCTGAGAGGAACTACGATGTGGGCAATAGAGAATTGTTGGCCATTATTGCCGCCTTCAAGGAATGGAGACACCTTCTTCAGGGAGCTGCACAGCAAATAGTCGTCCTGACAGACCATCGTAACCTTGAATTTATCAGGTCGGCTAAGTGCCTGACTCCTCGCCAGGCTCGCTGGAATCTTTTCCTAAACCAATTTAATTTTGTCATTTCTTATAGACCAGGATCGCGCAATGGAAAGGCTGATGCACTCTCTAGGATTCATTCAGCAGAGACACGTCCACTTACTCCTCCTAAGACTATTCTTCCTGACTCTAGATTCCTGGGAGTGATTCATAATCAAGACCTACTTAAGGACATCAAGGAAGCATACCATGCGGATTCTTTGTTGGCTCAACCCCCAAGGGACGTAAGTCTTGTCTTTAAGAATGGTGTGTGGATTCAGGGACAACGTCTGTATATACCTGAAACAGTCAGATTGAGAGTATTGCAACTCATCCACGATTCCAAGATAGCCGGGCAAAGGGGAATTCTAAAGACACAAGAATTTCTTTCTCGTTTCTTTTGGTGGCCCACTTACAGGAAAGATGTCTTAAACTATGTCACTTCATGTGAAGTCTGTGCAAGATGCAAAACACCTCGCTCCTCACCAACTGGTCTGTTGCAACCTCTTCCCACCCCGTCCCGCCCGTGGGGATCCATTTCTATGGACTTCATTGTGGAGTTACCAACCTCTCAAGGGAAGAACACCATTCTAGTGGTGGTTGACCGTCTAACAAAGGCAGCTCATTTTATCCCTTGTGTCGGCTTACCCACTGCAAAACAGACATCAGACTTGATGATTAAGAATGTGTTTCGCTTACATGGAGTACCGGATGAGGTCATTTCGGATCGAGGGGTGCAATTCACTTCAAGGTTTTGGCAAAATTTCTGTGCAGCATTGGACATTAAAGTAAACCTTTCTTCTGCTTTTCATCCCCAGACTAATGGACAGACAGAACGAACCAATCAGACCCTGGAGCAGTATCTCCGCTGTTTTATCTGCCACCTACAGGATGATTGGGTGGATCTACTTCCACTGGCTGAGTTCTCTTATAACAACTCTCAGAGCGCCTCCACTAAGCAGTCTCCTTTTTACTCCAATCTAGGTTATCATCCTAACATTCTTCCTCGATTTCCCATAGATACGCCCTTGCCGGCAGTGGCTGAAAGAATCACTTCTTTACAAAAGAATATGGATCTTCTAAAGGAAAATCTAGAATTGGCTCAGGAAAGGTACAAGAAAGCAGCAGATACATTTCGTAAACCTGCACCAGCTTTCAAGGTAGGAGATTTGGTCTGGCTGTCAACCAGAAATCTTAAATTAAAGATTCCATCGTCTAAATTGGGACATAAGTACATTGGACCTTATAAGATCAATAAGATTATAAGTGCTGTTGCTTGTCGTCTTCAACTGCCCAGAACTATGAGAATCCACCCTGTCTTTCATGTATCCCTACTAAAGGCTGCAACACCCAATACGTTTCCTGGACGTTCTTCTCCTTGCCCTGACCCAGTGCTGATCGATGGTCAGGAAGAATTTATGGTGGAAAGGATTCTAGATTCCAGGTTGTACAGAAATCAGTTGCAATATTTGATTAAATGGCAGGGCTACCCAGTGGAGGACAACTCATGGGAACCAGTCAATAATGTAAATGCTCCTCGCCTGCTCCGCCAGTTTCATCAGAGGTACCCTGACAAGCCTGGTCTGAGGTCATCCGGAGGTTGCCCCTAAGGGGGGAGTAATGTAAGGTGTTATGATTTGGTAGCTGAGGAGTGCAGGCAAAAAAAGGCAATACACCAGAGCAGTTGGAAACCATGAGATTGCAGTACCCTGACTAACCACCACAACTAGAGGCAGCCGTGGAGCGTTCCTACGTTGGTCCTAGACGCCTCGTCACAGCCTGAGAAACTAACTACACCTAATGATAGATATAGGAAAGCTATCTGCCCCGGAGCAGAACCCCAAAGACAATAGAAAGCCCCCAAACATGTAATGGCGGCCAGACAAGACGAAACACTGACACAGAAAGAAAATAGTATGAGCAAACGCTGGGGCCCAAACTAACCAAATAGAAAAGGACAGGAAGGGTACTTACTGCAATCCCAGAAAACCCTGAAAAGCACCAACACCACTAATTTCAAAAACACCTGAGATCACACGACCTCTACCACCTAAATTAGTTCTCTGGTGTAACAAAATCAAAACAGCAGCCACTGAAAAAACTGGAAAAAGCAAAAGTACATACATAAGTGGCTGAACTAAACTGAGAGGGCAAAAGCCCCCGGAGGGGACCCTGAAGGCCCCCACAGAAGTGCAGGACAAAAATGCAAAAATATAGCACAAAAACAAAAAGAAGAAAATGTCTTATCTGTTAGCAGGAGATGCAGACACGACACAGCAGGCTACAAGGGAAACAGGAATGAAGGATTCAGACCAGAACAATTGATCACCGGCAACCCTGATGGGAAGGTGACTCCCTTATATAAGACCAGTCAGTAACACCTGATTCCCAGTCCTCACAATCTTCACTGGACAGACCAGCACCGCTTGTAACCACCAGAGGAAGCCTCTGCTCAGAACTCATCTCAAACCCATTCACAACAGTACCCCCCCCTTGAGGAGGGGTCACCGAACCCTCACCTGAGCAACCAGGTCGGTCAGGATGAGTTCTATGATACGCACGGATAAGTCTCCTAGCATGGATGTCCGAAGCAAACACCCAAGAATTGTCTTCCTGACCATAACCTCTCCATTTAACCAAATACTGGAGTTTCCGTCTAGAAAAACGAGAATCTAATATTTTCTCAACCACATACTCCAGATTGCCCTCAACCAAAACAGGGTCAGGAGGCACAGCAGCAGGAACCACTGGCTCAACAAACCTCTTCAACAAGGACTTGTGGAACACGTTATGGATCTTAAATGTCCCTGGAAGAAGCAAACGAAAAGAAACAGGATTAAGAATCTCCATGATCTTATAAGGTCCAATGAACCTAGGCTTAAATTTAGGAGATGCCACTCTCATAGGAATATTCTTTGAGGACAACCAGACCAAGTCCCCCACTTTAAACCGAGGACCATCAGTCCTATGCCGGTTAGCAAAAAGCTGGGCCTTCTCCTGAGAGAGGGACAACCTCTCCACTACCTGGTCCCAAATCTGTTGCATACGCTCCACAACAGAGTCAACACCTGGACAGACAGAAGCCTCCGTCTGTCCTGAAGAAAATCGAGGGTGAAACCCAGAATTACAGAAAAACGGAGACATCAAAGTGGCAGAGCTAGCCCTATTATTAAGAGCAAACTCAGCCAAAGGCAAAAAAGAGACCCAGTCATCCTGATCAGCAGACACAAAGCATCTTAGATAAGTCTCCAATGTCTGGTTTGTTCTCTCAGTTTGACCATTGGTCTGAGGATGAAATGCCGAGGAGAAAGACAATTGAACACCCAGTTTAGAACAAAAAGTCCTCCAAAATCTGGAAACAAACTGGACTCCTCTGTCAGACACAATATTCTCAGGAATGAGGTGTAAACGAACCACGTGCTGAAGGAACAACGGCACCAATTCAGAGGAGGAAGGCAACTTAGGTAATGGCACAAGATGTATCATTTTGGAAAACCTATCACAAATTACCCAGATGGTGGTCATTCTCTGAGAAACAGGAAGGTCGGAAATGAAATCCATAGAGATATGGGTCCATGGTCTCTTGGGCACAGGCAATGGCATCAACAAACCACTAGAGCGAGAGCAAGGCTTGGAGCGAGAGCAAGTCCCGCAGGACTGCACAAATTCCCTGACATCACGAGACAAGGTAGGCCACCAAAAGGACCGACTAACCAAGTCTCTGGTACCAAAAATTCCGGGATGCCCAGCCAATGCGGAACAATGAATCTCAGACATCACACTCTTTTTCCACTGATCCGGGACAAACAATTTTCCAACCGGGCAGCGCTCGGGCCTATCCTCCTGACACCCCTCCAGAGCAAGTCTCAAATTGGGAGAGATGGCGGAAAGAACTACACCCTCTTTCAAAATAACAGAAGGATCAGATAACTCAGGAGAGTCCGCAAGGAAGCTCCTCGAGAGGGCATCCGCCTTAACATTCTTAGTGCCAGGAAGAAAGGAAACCACAAAATTAAAACGTGTGAAAAACAAGGCCCACCTGGCCTGTCTAGGATTGAGTCGCTTGGCAGATTCCAGATAGACCAGATTCTTATGGTCCGTAAGGACCACCACCTGATGTTTGGCTCCCTCCAGCCAATGTCTCCACTCTTCAAAAGCCCACTTCATGGCCAATAACTCCCGATTACCCACGTCATAATTACGTTCAGTAGGAGAAAATTTTCGAGAGAAAAAGGCACAAGGGTTACTTTTAGAGGTCTCTGGATCTTTTTGGGACAAAACGGCACCTGCCCCAATTTCAGAGGCATCAACCTCCACCTGAAATGGCAGAGAAACATCAGGCTGCCGTAGAACAGGAGCAGAAGTGAATCTCTGCTTAAGTTCCTGAAATGCAGAGACTGCCTCAGGAGGCCAATTCACCACATCAGAACCCTTTCTGGTCAAATCAGTTAATGGTTTAACAATAACCGAGAAATTACCAATAAATTTACGATAAAAATTGGCAAAACCCAAAAATCTCTGAAAGAGCCTTTAATGAAGTAGGTTGGACCCAATCACAGATGGCCTGAACCTTGACCGGGTCCATTTCAATAACAGATGGGGACAAAATGAATCCCAGAAATGAGATCCTCTGTACGCAAAAAATGACACTTTGATCCCTTCACATACAGAGCATTCTCTCTCAAAATCTGGAATACAGTTCGAACATGTTTCACATGAGAGTCCCAGTCATTAGAAAAAATCAAGATATCATCCAAATAAACAATCAGAAATTTGTCCACAAAATCCCTGAAAATGTCATTCATGAAGGACTGGAAGACGGAAGGAGCATTAGTGAGCCCAAAGGGCATCACCAGGTACTCAAAATGCCCTTCAGGGGTATTGAATGCCGTCTTCCATTCATCCCCGTGCTTAATGGAATAAGGTTATACGCCCCCCTGAGGTCAAGCTTGGTAAACCAAGTAGCGTTTTTCACCCTGGAAAACAGGTCAGAAATCAAGGGTAACGGGTATTGATATTTCACAGTAATATTGTTCAAGAGACGATAATCAATACACGGCCTCAATGAACCATCCTTTTTGGCCACAAAGAAAAAAACGGCACCTAAGGGTGAAGAGGATGGTCTGATATGACCCTTCTCCAATGATTCCTTGATATAAGACCGCATAGCGTCATGTTCAGGTACAGACAAGTTAAAAAGGCGACCCTTAGGGAATTTACTACCCGGCACTAATTCAATAGCGCAGTCATAGCTCCTATGGGGAGGCAAGGATGCAGATTTACTTTCGCTAAACACATCAGCAGCCCCAACTGGTTACAGACACAGAGTTCCAATCCAAAACAGGATTATGAGACTGTAACCAAGGGAAACCCAGCACGATAATGTCATGCAGATTATACAGAACCAAAAATTTGCAGCACTCCTGGTGATCAGGTTCAACCCTCATTATCACCTGAGTAGAAAACTGGGGTTTATTCTCAGCCAAAGGGGTAGAATCGATCCCCAGTAGGGGAATAGACTTCTGTAGGGGTATCAAGGGAAACCCACAACGTCTAGCAAAATCATAATCCATCAGGTTAATAGCTGCTCCAGAATCAACGAAAGCCTGAGCAGAAAATGAGGACAGAGAGCATATCAGAGTGACAGTTAATAAAAACTTAGTCTGAACACTACCCAAGACAACTGAGCATGCAAAACGTCTTCCCCGCTTAGGGCAGACTGAAATAGCATGAGAGGCATCACCACAGTAGAAACATAACCCATTGCGCTTTCGAAACTCATGACGCTGTGCCCCAGACACCACTCTATCACACTGCATGGGTTCAGAAGCTGGTTCACAAGGCAACACCATTCCACGCATACTTCTCCGCTCACGCAAACGTCTGTCAATTTGAATCGCTAATGACATAGAATCATTGAGACCAGAGGGGACAGGGAATCTCACCATAACATCCTTTACATTATCTGACAGACCCTTCCGGAAAAGGGCTGCCAAAGCGTCGTCATTCCATTTGGTCAGGACTGCCCACCTACGGAATCTCTGACAGTATAACTCAGCGTCATCAAGCCCCTGATTTAATGCCAACAAGGCTTTTTCAGCTTGATCAGTGACATTAGGCTCATCGTACAATAACCCCAAAGCCTGAAAAAATGCATCAACATCACTCAAAACAGGATCCCCAGGTGTCAAGGAAAAAGCCCAATCCTGAGGATCGCCGCGCAGGAGAGAGATGATAATTTGAACCTGCTGCGCTGCGTTCCCTGAGGACTTAGATTTTAAGGCAAAAAACAATTTACAATTATTTTTGAAATTCTGAAACTTAGCTCGATCCCCTAAAAACAAATCTGGCATGGGAATCCTAGGTTCCACAACAGGCAACCTAGCAAGATAGGTAGCAATACTCTGAACCTCAGTGGCAAGCTGATCCACATGGCCAGACAACTGTGCAAACTCCATTGAGAGAAAAGATTCTCCCCAGCACCCAGAGATACAGAGGGAAAAAAAAAAAAATGCAACAAACAGAAAAATATCTCTGACAACTCTGACAACCTTTTTTTTTTTTTTCACAATATTTTTCCCTTCTGTGAGTACCACACAATTTTCAGTTTTGGCCGGTGATACTGTTATGATTTGGTAGCTGAGGAGTGCAGGCAAAAAAAGGCAATACACCAGAGCAGTTGGAAACCATGAGATTGCAGTACCCTGACTAACCACCACAACTAGAGGCAGCCGTGGAGCTTCCTACGTTGGTCCTAGACGCCTCGTCACAGTCTGAGAAACTAACTACACCTAAAGATAGATATAGGAAAGCTATCTGCCCCGGAGCAGCACCCCAAAGACAATAGAAAGCCCCCAAACATGTAATGGCGGCCAGACAAGACGAAACACTGACACAGAAAGAAAATAGTATGAGCAAACGCTGGGGCCCAAACTAACCAAATAGAAAAGGACAGGAAGGGTACTTACTGCAATCCCAGAAAACCCTGAAAAGCACCAACACCACTAATTTCAAAAACACCTGAGATCACACGACCTCTACCACCTAAATTAGTTCTCTGGTGTAACAAAATCAAAACAGCAGCCACTGAAAAAACTGGAAAAAGCAAAAGTACATACATAAGTGGCTGAACTA
The DNA here is from genome assembly GCA_033576555.1 of Oophaga sylvatica. Taxonomy (NCBI): domain Eukaryota; kingdom Metazoa; phylum Chordata; class Amphibia; order Anura; family Dendrobatidae; genus Oophaga; species Oophaga sylvatica. The sequence continues at coordinate 92,605,044 of JARQOD010000006.1, forward strand.
AACTGAGAGGGCAAAAGCCCCCGGAGGGGACCCTGAAGGCCCCCACAGAAGTGCAGGACAAAAATGCAAAAATATAGCACAAAAACAAAAAGAAGAAAATGTCTTATCTGTTAGCAGGAGATGCAGACACGACACAGCAGGCTACAAGGGAAACAGGAATGAAGGATTCAGACCAGAACAATTGATCACCGGCAACCCTGATGGGAAGGTGACTCCCTTATATAAGACCAGTCAGTAACACCTGATTCCCAGTCCTCACAATCTTCACTGGACAGACCAGCACCGCTTGTAACCACCAGAGGAAGCCTCTGCTCAGAACTCATCTCAAACCCATTCACAACAGTAAGGTTCTTTGTCTCTGTTGACATGTTCCTTGAAACTCAGTTTTCCGTCGGCCATTTTGCTTTCTGTCTTTCTGCAGCTCTTGCCCTCAGTTAATATGGAGTTTCCAGTTTTCATGTTCCCGCCCTGATTCTTCCCTCTTGCTTCTTAAGCAGCCTCAGCTGAACAATCAGTGCTCCTGAATCAAGCCTCAGTCAGTCTGTGACCTGACTCCTGGAAACCTAGGATTTTGGACTCCAGCTATTCCCTACTGAGGAACTTTGGAACACTTTTGGACTCTGGAAACCTGCTGTTTGGTGAATCCATGTTTGCAGAGGAATTACGGTACAGAGAAGAGATCCTGAACCTGCTTTGGAGATTTATTGTAGTGCTTGAAGTTACTCTGGCCTGCTGTGCCTCCTGTCGCTGTTCCTGCAAACTGTGTGAACTTTTCAGCATGCTTGTATGAAGTAATACAAGTCATTTCATTTCAACCTATGTCTCCTGTGTTTTCCTCGCACCCAAGCACAAGACGCTATAGGAACTGTACACTTTACATGACACATATACACATTAGACTGCTGGCCGAACCCATTGATATTGGGAAATTCGGCCATCAGCGTTAGACTATTGTGTATGGGGGGCCTTTAGAGGGAAAAATGAATGTTCTCCCAACAGTAGGTGCCTACAAGTACTTGGGAATTTATGTGTCTAATAAAAAAAAGAATTAAAAGGAGTTGAAGGGTTTTTAACATTTACCCCTCTATTGTAAAACTACCATTTGAAAGAGGTCTAAAACTAAGTAGGTTTTGTAAAATAGCAAAAAGCTGTGTCCAGTTTATGAATAATGTGAAACTGATTGAAATAGGTGCAATGAGGTACTCATGGTCTCTATATACTTTATCAATAAATATATTAGGAGGATAAATTAGAGCACTATCTTTACGGAATTTATAACTACACAGATATGTCTCCCATTGGGCAACACTGATATTTATTTGCCATAAGATAAGCTAAATAATTAATACTGAGCAATAAATAATGTAGATAAGAGAGGAGCTTCCAAGGATTCATCCTGAGCCTAGGAACAAGATATTGGCTGACACCCCACAATGACCACATGCAGTCTAAGTGCAAAAGTTTTAACTCTCCTCGGCATGAGGCATCCACTGAGGGACAGATTAATACAACATGAATATTTATCAAGCACAAGTCCCCACTGTGTACTTCTGTTGCTTATCCAATTGCGCTAGTAAAATATGATTACCTCGCCCACAATTTACCTTTACATTAAAATGATGTGGTGACTGCATCAATAAATGATGGCATCTCATTTGCTTTCAATGGTAAAGAAAGGCATCAAAACACAAAGATGCCTTCTAAATTGTGGATTCCTGATAAATAAACCATTTGCAATCTATTGTGGAAAATATCTTTAATGTTCATACAATCGAATACACTGAGGTTACCCAGAGTCTGAAAAAAAGACTGGATGAAATTGTTGCAAATTAGACCTAAAACTTTAAGGCTCTGTTCACAAACTTGTTTATCTTTTCTGTTAGTCTGTCCTGTTTAGATCAGACGAACAGTTAGCAACCTATGCAGTCCTTTTTCTAACAGAAGCACAAGGGCCCATTAATTTATATGTGGAGTGTCTGCTTTCAGCTAGCTGTTCACATTTAAAATGGAAAAATAGGTCCCACATACAGAACTTTTACATTCTAAAGATAAACAAAAAACAGGAACCAGATGGACCCCATATATATCAATGGGGTCCCAGTGGTTTCGTTTAAAGTAAAATGCATAAGGATGCTAACTCTGGAAAAGTTTAATGGACATGTAAACAGAGTCACATATATATACAGTGTATATATTATATTATATATATATATATATATATTCACTGCTCAAAAAAATAAAGGGAACACTTAAACAACGGAATATAACTTCAAGTAAATCAAACTTCTGTGAAATCAAACTGTCCACTTAGGAAGCAACAGTGATTGATAATTTCACATGCTGTTGTGCAAATGGAATAGACAAAAGATGGAAATTATTGGCAATTATCAAGTCACACTCAATAAAGGAGTGGTTCTGTAGGTGGGGACCACAGACCACACCTCAGTACCAATGCTTTCTGGCTGATGTTTTGGTCACTTTTGAAAGTTTGTTGTGCTTTCACACTCGTGATAGCATGAGATGGACTCTACAACCCACACAAGTGGCTCAGGAAGTGCAGCTCGTCCAGGATGGCACATCAATGCGAGCTGTGGCAAGAAGGTTTGCTGTGTCTGTCAGCGTAGTGTCCATAGGCTGGAGGCACTACCAGGAGACAGGCCAGTACACTAGGAGATGTTGAGGGGGGCTGTAGGAGGGCAACAACCCAGCAGCAGGACCGCTACCTCCACCTTTGTGCAAGGAGGAACAGGAGGAGCACTGCCAGAGCCCTGTAAAATGACCTCCAGCAGGCCACAAATGTGCATGAGTCTGCACAAGCGGTTAGAAACCGACTCCATGAGGATGGGGGTTGTGCACAACCACAGATGGGGGTTGTGCACACAGCCCAACACCATGTAGGACGCGTGGCATTTGCCACAGAACACCAGGTTTGGCAAATTCGCCACTGGCGCCCTGTGCTCTTCACAGATGAAAGCAGGTTCACACTGAGCACATGTGACAGAGTTTGGAGACGCCGTGGAGAGCGATCTGCTGCCTGCAACATCCTTCAGCATGACCGGTTTGGCAGTGGGTCAGTAATGGTTTGGGATGGCATTTCTTTGGAGGGCCACACAGCCCTCCATGTGCTCACCATAGGTAGCCTGACTGCCATTAGGTACTAAGATGAGATCCTCAGACTCCTTGTGAGACCATATGCTGGTGCAGTTGGCCTGGGTTCCTCCTAATGCAGGACAATGCCAGACCTCATGTGTCTGGAGTGTGTCAGCAGTTCCTGCAAGATGAAGGCATTGAAGCTATGGACTGGCCCGCCCGTTCCCCAGACCTGAATCCGATTGAGCACATCTGGGACATCATGTCTCACTCCATCCACCAACGTCACTTTGTACCACAGACTGTCCAGGAGTTGACAGATGCTTTAGTCCAGGTCTGGGAGGAGATCCCTCAGGAGACCATCCGCCACCTCATCAGGAAAATGCCCAGGCGTTGTAGGGAGGTCATACAGGCACGTGGAGGCCACACACCCTACTGAGCATCATTTTGACTTGTTTTAAGAACATTACATTCCACTTTAATTTTGTGGATGACTCCAAATCCAGGCCTCCATTGGTTAATAAATTTTATTTCCATTGATGATTTTGTTGTCAGCACATTCAACTTTGTACAGAACAAATTATTCAATGAGAATATTTCATTCAGTCAGATCTAGGATGTTATTTGAGTGTTCCCTTTATTTTTTTGAGCAGTGTATATATACTAGATGGAGGCGGTAATGTGATGATGGGGGCAGGCTTTGCAGCGTTGAGAATCTCTCCCTCCCATGTGCTCACCAGCCTATCCACTCTCTTTCCCCATGTGCTGACTTCTCCCGTCTGTGCTCTCTTCTTTGACCTGTCTACCTCATGTGCTATGCCCCCTGTCTGCTGTCTGGTGGTACCGTGCAAGAGGCTGCGCATGGCGTATACAGTGTGTGTGGTGCGTACGGCGTATGCAGTGTGTGTGGTGCGTATGGCATATACAGTGTGTGTGGTGCATACGGCGTATACAGTATGTGTGTGTGTACAGCGTATACAGTGTGCGTGTGTGGTGCATATAGTGTATGTGTATGTGTGGTGCATACGGCATAAGTGGGCTAAGTGGGCTATGGAATAGTTGTTGGAAACTTTGGACTTGGTGGACGAAATGAGACTGAAAGAAGATTCATTGATCTTTGTACGACAAACTGTCCATCATAACCACCACTTTCCAAAATCACAAATGGAAACTGTACACAAAGACATCACCAAATAGGGTAAAAAAAATCAGACTGACTACATATGTGTTCACCAAAGATGGAGGTAGTTGATCATTACCATGAAAATAAGACCAGGAGCTGACTGTTGACAGCAAATATTAGAGTCAAGCAGCACAAACAGACTAGACAACTGGTTACTTTCAACTTTGACTTGACCAACATACCTGAAGTTTTTTGGATCGGTCTGCACAACCAATTTATAGCACTGGACAGAGATGAAAGAAAGCCTGTGGAATTATGAACACATAAAGAGTATTATTACTGAACAAACAAGAGAGAAAAAAGAGGCAGAAAAGATGCCCACAGCCATGGTTAACAGAAGAGACCCTTAATATCATCAAAGACAGACGAATAGCAAATGGTAACAAGCTGGACGCCGGCAACATCAGTAAAAGACTAAACAGAACCATTCACGCAGACAAAGAACTTTATTACCAAAAGATATGTACAGAAATAAAAAGTGAAAATCTGAAGGGCAAGACCACGACGGCAAACCAAAAGATAAAGAGATACAATGAAAGTTTTAACCAAGAGTGGGAATGTTGAAAAATGCCAACGGGAACAAACTAACAGCCAGAAAAGATCAAGGAAAGATTGGAAGAATACATGGAGCACCTCTACAAGAACGACTCAGTGATACAGGAAGAAACTGAGACCGGAAATGATAACGGACCGAACATCTTGAAAGCCGAAGTCGTTGCTGTGATAAAGCTTCTGTCAAAAAAGAAAGCACCTGGATGTGACTATATTCCATAAAGTCTTCTGAAGCAGCAGCTAATGTCATCACACGCCTGTATCAACAGATATGGACACCCAGTAAATGGCCCAAGGATTGGACAAGATCCATGTTTATTCCTATTCCGAAGAAGGGAGATGCTACCAACTGTGGAAACTTTCAGACTATTGTGCTCATATCTCATGCCAGCAAAATACCACTGAAAATCTTGCAAAAACGGCTACAGCCTTACCTTGACAAAGAGCTCCCAGGGGAACAAACAGAATTCAGAGAATGGAGAAGCAAAAAGAAATGTAATTGTTAACATTAGGTGGTGTGACAGTGTCACTGGTTTTATATGTGAGGGGAGGTATGTGTCACACAGGATGCTCTCCTATGTGAACTAAGACCTACTTTATTTATCTGCCAGCATGTTATATGTTAAAAGGGTGTGGCTGAGCAATGTATAAAAGCTCAGTCCTGTTTTTTTTTCTCTGGTGTGGTCTGGAGAGGCAAGTCTCCAGACAGGATAGTGGAAGCTGCAGAGCTCTCCACAAGGACTTTAGTAGTGCAGTTTATGCTACCGAGAGCGGGCGGAACCCACTCATCTATGGACTGAGTTATTGTTTGTTTTTTTTTGTTTTTCCCGTTTAACCCAGAGGGGTCATGTTTACTTTTCCTGCGAAACCTGCATGAGTTTATGGCTGATAATAAACCAGCAGAAAGAAAACCCAGAGAACGTGTGTCCTGAGTCTGCCTTCAGGAAAGCCGAGCGAGTCGTCTTGCCACAGTTGGTGTGAGAGTGCGTGCAGGATTCCAGGAACACGTGTACCTGCCACAAAGACCGGTGGATGTCCTGGGTGAAGGCTGCCAGCCAGCTAGAGAAGTCCGGCAGCATGGAGGAGCTCGTTAAGCACCTGGTCCAGGCCCAGCAGAGCATAAAGCAGCAACACCTACAGAGCCAGCAGAGCATACAGCAGGCCCAGCAGAGCATGCAGCAGCACCAGGAGACGACCAAACTGTTGCTTCAACAGATCCAGTTGCAGCAAAAGTCGCAGCAGCAGCACCAGAAGGAGGCGCAACAACAGATACAGCTTTTGGCGGACGCCATCCAAAGCAGGGCGGTCACCCCAACCCCAGGGCCGACTGATGATTCTCACGTCAGGAAGGCGGTAAGGCGGGCCATGCAGAAGATGACCCCTGGGGATGATGTAGAAGCATTTCTGACTGTTTTTGAGAGGGTGGCTGATCGGGAGAGACTTCCACCAGCACAGTGGGCAGAGGTTCTGGCGCCATATTTATCGGGTGAACCCCACAAAGCGTATTTTGACTTGGCGCTGCAAGATGCTAAGGAGTATCCAAACTAAAGACAGAGATCTTAGCACGTCTGGGAGTAAATATGGCAGTAAGAGCCCAGCGAGTTCATCACTGGGCGTATGCTAGCAACAAACCCCCTCGTTCGCAGATGTTTGACTTATTGCATCTTGTTCAGAAGTGGCTACAACCGGAGTCCTCCACTCCGGCCCAGATGGTTGAGCGGGTGGTAATTGATAGATTCATGCACATCCCTTCCCAAGTCAGTACAGACCTGGGTTGCCCAGGGTGATCCCCAGAACGCAGATGACTTTATCGGCCTGGTAGAGAGGTACCAGGTAGTGGAGAGATCTCTTGGGAAACCGGATGCAGTCATTTCTCCCTACTGGGATACCCAAAAGGGGGTGGGTTCACCACGGAAGGGGTCTAGAGCCACCACTGGGGGGCGTCCCACTCCTATTGAAGGGGCCTTTAGAACAAGTGGGAAAGATATAGTTTGCTGGCGATGTCACAAACCTGGACATGTAGCCGCCAAGTGTCAAATATCCCCTGAGCCCATGGACTGCAGCCTAGGCAGACAGGTCTCCTATTATGCCTATCCAGCCTGTAGCGTGGACTGTCGACCCGGCAAGGGACCGCAGGCGTGTGCAGTATCCATTAATGGAATAAAAGTGCTTGGGCTGTTGGACTCCGGGAGTCTGGTGACCTTGATCAGAGCAACCCTTCCCCACCAGTTGATCCCTTCCAAAACCCTGGGTGTTCGGTGCATCCATGGTGACGCAAAGGACTATCCCGTGGCCACAGTAACAGTGGGGACAGACTGTGGTACCCAGTCCCATGAAGTAGGGGTGGTAAAGGACCTGATACATCCCGTCATATTGGGCGTGATTTTTCCTTATTCTGGGATTTGTGGGGGAAGGGAACTGGACTAAGTGGCATGGGGAAAAGCGAGATCCTTGAAGAAGAACCCCCGACAGAGTCTCAGAGTGAGGAGTTCCCACTGTGCGTCCTTGTCGGTGATGAGGGTGAGACGGTGACCGAGGAGACCGACCTACCTGTGTTAGATATGTCCAGAGAGAACTTTGGGACTGCTCAAGTTCGAGACCTGACCTTAAAAGGGGAGTTCGACCAGGTTACTGTATGTAATGGGGTTGCCCAAGAGCCGGGGGCCGACACCAGATTCCCCCACTTTGCAGTACAGGGGGAGTTGCTATATCGGGTGGCCAAACTGAGGGGCGGTGAGATAGTGGAACAGCTGTTAGTGCCGGGGCCATACAGACGGCGGGTGCTAGACATGGCCCATTCACATGTTCTGGGGGGACACCTAGGGGTCGAGAAAACTCAGGAGAGGATACTGAGGAGGTTTTATTGGCCAGGGTGTTATCGAGAAATTCAAAACTTTTGTAGGTCCTGCCCCACCTGCCAAATAACCGCTCCCTCCTCCCACTTCCGTAGCCCCTTAGTTCCACTACCTGTGATAGAGGTTCCCTTTGAGAGGATTGCCATGGACCTCTGGGCCCCATAGTCAAATCAGCTCGGGGCCACCAATATATCCTGGTCGTCATGGACTATGCGACTCGGTATCCAGAAGCGGTTCCCCTAAGGAACATGTCCAGTAAAAGTATAGCCCGAGAGTTGGTCCATATTTTTGCTCGGACAGGTCTACCAAAGAGATTCTAACAGACCAAGGAACCCACTTCATGAGCAAGGTGATGAAGGAGCTTTGCAGAGTCCTTCAGATAACTCAGCTGCGGACCTCGGTTTATCATCCACAAACGGACGGCCTAGTGGAACGCTTCAACAAAACCTTAAAGGCGATGATCAAGAAGGTCGTTGAAAAGGATGGGAGAGACTGGGACTACCTGCTCCCATTTCTGCTTTTCTCGGTCAGAGAAGTTCCTCAAGCCTCCACGGGCTTCTCTCCATTTGAGCTCCTATATGGGCGGCATCCAAGAGGTCTCCTAGACATCGCCAAGGAAACTTGTGAGGCTGAAGTCACGCCACACCGGAGTATCATCGAACATGTCGCCCAGTTACAGGAGAGAATGTCAAAGGTGATGCCCATCGTAAAGGAACATCTCCTCCAGGCGCAGGAAGCCCAGGCGAGAGACCGTGTTTTGGTGCTGATCCCTACCGTCGAGAGCAAGTTCCTCGCCAAATGGCAAGGTCCATACGAGGTGGTGGAGAAAGTCAGCGAGGTTAATTATAAAGTCCACCAGCCTGGCCGAAGGAAGGCACATCAAATATATCATATAAACTTGCTCAAGCCGTGGCGGGACCGTGAACCTGTGGAAACTCCTTGCCTGGGAGCCGCAACAGAAGGCAAGGTGGAGGAGGTCACTATAGCAGAGACTCTATCACCGGCCCAGAAGCAACAGTGTCGAGAATTGCTACAGCGGAATCGGGACCTGTTCTCAGAGTTGCCGGGGCATACACAAGTGATAGAGCATGATGTGCTGACAGAACCGCATGTACGAGTGAATTTGAAGCCGTATCGGATTCCGGAAGCACGCCGGGAGGTGATCTCGGCTGAGGTGAAGAGGATGTTAGAACTCGGGGTAATAGAGGAGTCGAAGAGTGGGTGGTCGAGCCCAATCGTCCTCGTGCCGAAACCCAATGGAGAGTGGAGGTTTTGTAATGACTACCGTCGGCTAAATGAGGTATCCAAGTGTGACGCGTACCCGATGCCCCGCGTCGACGAACTCATCGAGAGGCTTGGACCGGCGAGGTACATCACCACTCTTGACCTGACGAAGGGCTACTGGCAGATCCCCATGTCCCAGATGGCTAAAGAGAAGACGGCTTTCTCAACACCTGATGGCTGTTTTCAATACAAGCGGATGCCGTTCAGACTACAGGGGGCCCCAGCCACTTTCCAGAGGGCTATGGATCGGATCCTAGCCCCACATAAGGAGTATGCCGCAGCCTACCTCGACGACATTGTGGTCTTTAGCCCAGACTGGGCTAGTCACCTACCTAAACTACAGGCCGTTTTGGACGCGCTAAGGAAAGCAGGATTTACCATAAATCCGAAGAAGTGTGCCATCGGAAAAGAGGAGGCCAAGTACCTGGGCTATGTTGTTGGGAGAGGCGAAATAAAGCCGCAGATCAAGAAAGTGGAGGCAATTCAAACCTGGCCGCAACCGCTCTCAAAGAAGCAGGTGAAAGCATTCCTGGGAATGGTGGGATACTACCGGCGGTTTATCCCGAATTTCGCCACGATTGCCGCCCCACTAACAGATCTTCTAAAAGGCACCAAATCAACCATAGTGAAATGGACGGAAGAAACGGAGACCGCGTTTCAAAAGCTGAAGCTAACACTGTGCAAGCAGCCTGTCCTGGTCGCGCCAGACTTTAAGAAAGAATTTGTGGTCCAGACTGACGCATCAGAGGTTGGTCTAGGGGCTGTACTCTCCCAAGAAATAAATGGGGAAGAACATCCCATTCTCTATCTAAGCCGAAAGCTGTCCTCCTGCGAGAAGAACTACGCCATAGTAGAGAAAGAGTGTTTAGCCATAAAATGGGCCGTGGATACACTGAAATATTACCTACTAGGCCGGAAGTTTAAATTAGTATCAGACCATGCCCCGTTGAGATGGTTGAGGGAAAAGAGGGGAAAAAATGCTAGGGTAACTAGATGGTTCCTAGAGCTTCAAGAATTTAACTTTCACGTGGAGCATAGGCCAGGGAAGTTACATGTGAATGCAGATGCCCTCTCTAGGATTCCCTGTCTGGTGTCAGAAGGTGCCCAAACCCCTGGCTTTGGGCAGAGGGGGGGAATATGTGACAGTGTCACTGGTTTTATATGTGAGGGGAGGTATGTGTCACACAGGATGCTCTCCTGTGTGAACTAAGACCTACTTTATTTATCTGCCAGCATGTTATATGTTAAAAGGGTGTGGCTGAGCAATGTATAAAAGCTCAGTCCTGTTTTTTTTCTCTGGTGTGGTCTGGAGAGGCAAGTCTCCAGACAGGATAGTGGAAGCTGCAAAGCTCTCCACAAGGACTTTAGTAGTGCAGTTTATGCTACCGAGAGCGGGCGGAACCCACTCATCTATGGACTGAGTTATTGTTTGTTTTTTTTTATGTTTTTCCCGTTTAACCCAGAGGGGTCATGTTTACTTTTCCTGCGAAACCTGCATGAGTTTATGGCTGATAATAAACCAGCAGAAAGAAAACCCAGAGAACGTGTGTCCTGAGTCTGCCTTCAGGAAAGCCGAGCGAGTCGTCTTGCCACAGTGGATAAAGAAAAAGGGCAAAAAATACAACAAGGAAATCTATTTTTTGCTTCATCGGCTACAGCAAAGCCTTCAACTGTGTTGATCACCTGAAACTTTGGAATACCATGAAGGATATGAGTGTGCCCGAACCATCTGATTAGCCTCATTAGGAACCTATACATTGACCAAAAGCAACAGCAACATGGCATGGTTCAAAGAAGAGTGAGGCATCAGACAAGGCTGCATCCTGTCACCATTTCTATTCAATTTATATGTAGAAGATATTTTCAGGAATGCTGGACTTGCCAAAAAAGAAGGAATAAAAATTGCTGGACTTAATATGCGACAATACAACATTGACAGCAACAAGCGTAGGTGGAATGAAGGACTTATTACAGAGTGTCAAGATGGAAAGCTCGAGCATGGGACTCCTACTCAATACATATATTGACTAATGCCAGGTATGACAAGGACACATTTGAGATGGACGGTGATGAACTTGAAGATGTAAAGGACTTCAATCTACTCAGATCAATGATCACTCAAGATGCTGCGACAACACCGAAGTCAATAGGAGAATAGCGATTAAAGTCACTGTACAAGGTCTTCAAATAGAAGAGCATGTCACTGGCGCCAAAGACACGGCTTGTACAGTCATGGCCAAAAGTTTTGAGAATGACACAAATATTAATTTTTACAAAGTCTACTGCTTCACTTTTTCTAATGGCAATTTGCATATACTCCAGAATGTTATAAAGAGTGATCAGCTTAACAGCAATTACTTGCAAAGTCAATATTTGGTTAGAAAATGAACTTTATCCCTCAAAACACATTTCAACATCATTGCAGCCCTGCCTTAAAAGGACCAGCTAACCTCTTTTCAGTGATTGCTCCATTAACACAGGTGTGGGTGTTGATGAGGACATGGCTGGAGATCAATCTGTCATAAATTAAGTAAGAATGACACCACTGGACACTTTAAAAGGAGGCTGGTGCTTGGCATCATTGTTTCTCTTCTGTTAACCATGGTTATCTCTAAAGAAACACCTGCAGTCATCATTGCAATGCACAAAAATGGCCTAACAGGGAAGAGTATCGCAGCTAGAAAGACTGCACCTCAGTCAACAATCTATTGCATCATCAAGAACTTCAAGGAGAGAGGTTCCATTGTTGCCAAAAAGGCTTCAGGGCGCCCAAGAAAGACCAGCAAGCACCAGGACCGTCTCTTAAAAGTGTTTCAGCTGCGGGATCGGGCTACCAGCAGTGCAGAGCTTGCTCAGGAATGGCAGCAGGCAGGTGTGAGTGCATCTGCACGCACTGTGAGGTGGAGACTCTTGGAGCAAGGCCTGGTCTCAAGGAGGGCAGCAAAGAAGCCACTTCTCTCCAGAAAAAACATCATGGACAGACTGATATTCTGCAAAAGGTACAGGCAGTGGACTGATGAGGACTGGGGTAAAGTTATTTTCTCTGATGAATCCCCTTTTCGATTGTTTGGGACATCTGGAAAACGCCTCATTCGGAGAAGACAAGGTGAGCGCTACCACCAGTCTTGTCTCATGCCAACTGTTAAGCATCCTGAAACCATTCATGTGTGGGGTTGCTTCTCAGCCAAGGGAATCGGCTCTCTCACAGTCTTGCCTAAAAACACAGCCATGAATAAAGAATGGTACCAGAATGTCCTCCAAGAGCAACTTCTCCCAATCCTCCAAGAGCAGTTTGGCGATCAACAATGCCTTTTCCAGCATGATGGAGCACCTTGCCATAAAGCAAAGGTGATAACTAAATGGCTCAGGGAACAAAACATAGAGATTTTGGGCCCATGGCCTGGAAACTCCCCAGATCTTAATCCCATTGAGAACTTGTGGTCAATCATCAAGAGACGGGTGGACAAACAAAAACCTAAAAATTCTGACAAAATGAAAGCATTGATTGTGCAAGAATGGACTGCTATCAGTCAGGATTTGGTCCAGAAGTTGATTGAGAGCATGCCAGGGAGAATTGCAGAGGTCCTGAAGAAGAAGGGTCAACACTGCAAATATATTGACTTGCTGCATTAACTCATTCTAACTGTCAATATAAGCTTTTGTTACTCATATGTTTGCAATTATTATATTTCTGTCTGTGATAAAAACATCTGTCAAACACACATAAAAACAAGAGGGCAGCAGATCATGTGAAAACATAATATTTGTGTCATTCTCAAAACTTTTGGCCATGACTGTACATAGTCTGGTCTTTTCTGTAGTAACATATGGATGCGAAACCTAGTCGGTAAAGAAACATGACAGAAGAAGAATCAACACCTTCAAAATGTGGTGCTGGAGAAGGATGATATCAATACCATGGATGGTAAGAAGAACAAACAAATCAAGCCAAATCAATCATTTTGGAACAAATCAAACCAGAAATGTCATTCGAAGCAAGGATCACCAAGCTACGACTTTCCTACTTAGGACACATCATACGAAGAGAGCAATCTCTGAAAAGGACATCATGGTTGGAAGAATAGAAGTAACAAGGTGAAGAGGAAGACCAGCAACCCGATGGCTTGATACAATCCGAAGACCCTGGTGGACCTATTTAAGCTTGCACAAGATCGATCTTCCTACAGAGCGTTCATCCATCAAGTCGCCATTGCCCGAGATCCAGCTGAAGGCCGTTAATAATAATATTGACATGAAATTCTCACCAGATGTTGGTAACAACCCATCCAATGCACACAGGCAAATAAATCAAACCATATATATCCATAAATTAAGTGTTATGTAATAATGAGAAATGACACAGGGAAAAAAAATTTAACATGCTTACTTAAATGTAATTAATACTTCGCATAAAAGCCTTTGTTAGTGATGACAGCTTATACTGAAAAATGATGACAGCCTTTATGGAGAAACTAGTCACATACATCGCTCAGGTGTGATTTTGGCCCATTCTCCCACACAAACAGTCTTCAAATCCTGAAGGTTCCGTTGCCTCCTTCTATGAACTCTGAACTATTTAACTAAATAGCAATAATGGAGATCTAAATAAAATCAATATTTGGTGTGACCACCCTTTGCCTTCACAATGGCCACAATTCTTTTACGTACAGTTGTACATCTATTTTGAATTAACTCAGCAGGGAGGTTGTTCTAAATATCTTGGAAAACCAACCATAGATCTTCTATGGATGTAAGCTTGTGTAAATCCTTCTGTTTCTTCATGTAATCCTCTACAGGTTGGATGACACTGAGATCAGGGCTCTGTGGGGGACATATCATCACTTCCAGGGCTCTTTGTTTTTCTTTACACAGAGGATAGTTCTTAATTACATTGGCTGTATGTTTGGAGCAATTGTTCTACTGCAGAATAATTTTGGAACCTCCATCAGATGCCTTTCTGGTGGTATTGCATGATGGATAGGTGGCTGCCTTTATTTCTCAGCAATGAGGACATTGTTAAACCAGACAAAATCTCCAACTCAAAATGCAGCCCCAAAGTTGCTAGAAACCTCGACCATGCTACACTCTTGCCTGCAGATGCTCATTATTGCACCAATCTCCAGGTCTTCGGAGCACAAACTACCTTCTATTACTGCAATTTATTTAAAATTTTGGTTCATCAGTCCAGTGCATCTGCTACCATTTTTCAGCACCAAAGTTACTATGCTTTTGTGCATTGTTGAATCACTTGGCCTTGTTTCTGTCAAAGGTATGGCTTTTTTTTCATCCATGAAGACCATGTTTGATGTCCCTGAACAGTAGATGGGGGTAGCTAGCTCCCATTTGCTGCTGCCAGTTTTGAGCTGATACCACTACTGGACATTTTCCAAATTCTAAAGGAAGTAAGCATGATATGTCTGTTATCTGCTGTACTAACACACTTGGACAACCATTGTGTCTATGGTCCTTACCATTGTCCTTTTCTTGGTGCTTCTTCAAGAGTTTAAACAGCAAATATTGAAACCCTAATCCGCTTTGAAATCTTTTGAGTTTATGTGAATCAATTTGCATTTCCATTACATCAGCCATGACAGTGGCTTGTGGCCTCTGGACGGAGAAGGGAGTAACGTCTCTTACTTGCAGGCATCCGCAGCTCTTCTTTTGATTACCAGCCTAGCACAAACTCATCAAGGTACTTTTGGCCATGTGGACAGGTGCCAGTTCCTGCTGGAGAATGAAATTTCCATCTCCAATAAGCTTTTTGGCAGAGGGATTCATGAAGTGGACTAAAATTTCCTGGTGGATGGCTGCGCTGACTTTGGTCTTGATACAACACAGTGGACCTATACCAGCAGATGACATGGCTCCCCAAACCATCACTGATTGTGGATCCTTCACACTAGACCTTGGAAATCAAGGTCTCAGAGTCTGGAGGAAGAGTTGAGAGGCAGACAATCCAAGCTGCTTAACCCCTTTCTGACATCAGACGAACTATCCCGTCCATGTGACCTGGGCCCCTATGATCATGGATGGGATAGTACGTCATGTGCGATCGGCCGTGCTCACGGGGGAAGAGAGGCTTATCGCGGCCAGGTGTCAGCTGATTCTCACAGCTGTCACCCGGCACTAGTTTCCAGGAACGGTCACAGACCACTCCTGGTACTTTAACCCCCGGAACACTGCGATCAAACATGTTCGCAGCGTTCCGGAGCCAGAACAGGGGCTTTGGATAGTAGACCCCGCGGCACGCCGCGAGATCCCGATCGGTGCTCTGGAGACCCGATGTCGTTATGACGACATCCGGGTCTCCAGAGCTGTGAAACTTCCCGTCATGCACAGTGCATGTCAGGAAGTCTCACAGGTCAGTGTGCAGAAAGTGCAGCGCTGACAGCTTCTGTAGCATGCAGATGCTGCTTCATCTGCATGCTATAGAAGCGATCAGCATGCACAAAATGATTGTCCCATAGTGGGACAAAGTGTAAAAGTAAGAATTAAATTAAAATATTTTTTTAAATAATTGTAAAAAATTTAAAAAAAATAAAAAAAATCAATATTGATTCTATCACTAAATAAATATTTGAATAAAAAAAATCTAAACAATAAAAGTATACATATTTGATATCGCCGCATCCGTAACGACCCGACCTATAAAACTGTCCCAATAAAACCCTTTAGTGAACACCATAAAAAAAACAAGGCAAAAAACAATGCTTTATCATCATACCGCCAAACAAAAAGTGGAATAACACGCGATCAAATAGACAGATATAAACAAACATGGTACCGCTGAAAACCTCAGCTTGTCCCGCAAGAAACGAGCTGCCATACAGTGTCATCAGCGAAAAAATAAAAAAGTTATAGCTGTCAGAATAAAGTGATGCAAAAACAATTATTTTTTCTATAAAATAGTTTTTATTATATAAAAGCGCCAAAACATACAAAAATAACAAAAGATGTATCGCTGTAATCGTAATGACCCAAAGAATAAAATTGCCTTATCAATTTTACCACAAGCGGAACGGTATAAATGCCCCCTCAAAATAAATTAATGACTTGCTGGTTTTTGCTCATTCTGTCTCCCAAAAATCGGAATAGAAAGTGATCAAAAAATGTCATGTTCCCGAAAATGGTACCAATAAAAAGTCAACCTGTCCCGCAAAAAACAAGACCTCACATGACTCTATGGGTCAAAATATGGAAAAATTATAGCTCTCAAAATGTGATGCAAAAACTATTTTTTGCAATTAAAAGCGTCTTTTAGTGTGTGACAGCTGCCAAACATAAAACCCGCTATAAAAATCCACTATAAATAGTAAATCAAACCCCCCTTTATCACCCCTTTAGTTAGGGAAAAACGATAAAATAAAAAAATGTATTTCCATTTTCCCATTAGGTTAGGGTCAGGCCTAAAGTTAGGGTTAGGGCTAAAGTTAGGGATAGGGTTGGGGCTAAAGTTAGGGTTGGGGCTAAAGTTACGGTTAGGGTTGGGGCTAAAGTTAAGGTTAGGGTTGGGGCTAAAGTTAGTTTTGGGGCTAAAGTTAGGGTTAGGGTTGAGGCTAAAGTTAGGGTTAGGGTTGGGGCTAAAGTTAGGGTTGGGGCTAGAGTTGGGGTTAGGGTTACAGTTGGGATTAGGGTTAGGGTTGGGATTAGGGTTAGGGGTATGTTGGTGTTAGGGTTAGGTTGGTGGTTAGGGTTATGTTTGGGATTAGGGTTAGGGGTGTGTTGGGATTAGGGTTGGAGTTATAATGGGGGGTTTCCACTGTTTAGGCACATCAGGGGCTCTCCAAACGCAACATGGCATCTGATCTCAATTCCAGCCAATTCTGGGTTGAAAAAAATCAAACAGTGCTCCTTCCCTTCCGAGCTCTGCCATGCGCCCAAACAGTGGTTTACCCCCACACATCGGTTTTCAGCATACTCAGGACAAATTGCACAACAACTTTTGGGGTCCAAATATTTCTGTTACCCTTGGGAAAATAAAAAATTGGGGGCAAAAAGATCATTTTTGTGGAAAAAAATGTATGTTTTATTTTTACGGCTCTACGTTATAAACTTCTGTGAAGCACTTGGGGTTTAAAGTTCTCACCACACATCTAAATAAGTTCCTTAGGGGGTCTACTTTCAAAAATGGTGTCACTTGTGGGGGGTTTCCACTGTTTAGACACATCAGGAGCTCTCCAAATGCGACATGGCGTCCGATCTCAATTCCAGCCAATTTTGCATTGAAAAGTCAAACGGCACTCCTTAACTTCTGAGCTCTGCCATGCGCCCAAACAGTGGTTCCCCCTATATATGAGGTATCAGCGTACCCAGGACAAATTGCACAACAACTTTTGGGGTCCAACTTCTCTCTTTTACCCTTGGGAAAAAAAAAAAAATTGGATCTGAAGTAAATATTTTGTGAAAAAAAGTTAAATGTTCATTTTTTTTTAAACATTCCAAAAATTCCTGTGAAGCACCTGAAGGGTTAATAAACTTCTTGAACATGGTTTTGAGCACCTTCAGGGGTGCAGTTTTTAGAATGGTGTCACTTTTGGGTATTTTCTATCATGTAGACCCCTCACAGTGACTTCAAATGTGATGCGGTCAATAAAATAAAATGGTGTTGTAAAAATTAGAAATCGCTGGTCAACTTTTAACCCTTATGACATCCTAAAAAAAAAAAATTTGGGTTCCAAAATTGTGCTGATGTAAAGTAGACGTGTGGGTAATCTATTATCTATTAACAATTTTGTGCGATATATCTCTCTGATTTAAGGGCATAAAAATTAAAAGTTTGAAAATTTTTGCCAAATTTCCATTTTTTTCACAAATAAACTCAAGTTATATCGAAGAAATTTTACCATTAACATAAAGTACAATATGTCATGAAAAAACATTCTCAGAATCACCAAGATCCGTTGAAGTGTTCCAGAGTTATTACCTCATAAAGGCACAGTGGTTAGAATTGTAACAATTGGCCTGTTCATTAACGTGCAAACCACCCTCGGGGGTAAAGAGGTTAAGATCTAGTGTGAAGTTTCCACAATCAGTGATGGTTTGGGGAGCCTTGTCATCTGCTGGTGTAGGTCCACTGTGTTTTATCAAGACCAAAGTCAGCGCAGCTGTCTACCAAGAAATTTTAGATCACTTCATGCTTCCCTCTGCCGACAAGCTTTTTGAAGTTGGAAATTTCATTCTCCAGCAGGACTTAGCACCTGTCCACACTGCCAAAAGTACCAATATCTGGTTTAAAAACAACAGTATCACTGTGCTTGATTGGCGAGCAAACTCGTCTGACCTTAACCCCATGGAGAATCTGTGGGGTATTGTCAAGAGGAAGATGAGAGACACGAAACCCAATGATGCAGACGAGCTGAAGGCTGCTATCAAAGCAATCTGGACTTCCATAACACCTCAGCAGTGCCACAGGCTGATTGCCTCCATGCCACACCACATTGATGCAGTAATTGATGCCAAAGGAGCCCAGACCAAGTATTGAGTGCATTTACTGAACATACATTTCAGTAGGCCAATATTTTGGATTTTAAAATAATTTTTCAAGCTGGTGTTATAAAGTATTCTAATTTACTGAGATAATGACGTTTGAGTTTTTATTGACTGTAAGCCATAATCATCAACAATAACAGAACTAGACACTTGAAATAGATCACTCTGTAATGACTCTATATAATATATGATATTTACTTTTTGCATTGAAGAACTGAAAAAAAATTAACTTTTCGATGATATTCTAATTTCGTGAGATGCACCTGTATATCAGGAGCCCGAGCTCTCCAGTCAATGTGCAATGGGTTTCTTTGCATGTGTTAATTTGCTTTTCCTGAGTTGATGTAGGAACATGTTGTTATGTTCAAAGGAAACACGTCAAATCTGACATTTTAGTCAAAGCCGCGTTTGTCTTCCGATCGTGAGATTCTCGTCTGCCACTTTGGTGATCCCAAATTCACAGGAATTTGCTGATGATTAGAGGATTCAGAAGAGCTTTGAACGCAGGTAGATTGACTGCTATCTAGCCCCCGTCTGTATGAATATATTTACGTATCTGCACAATATTATTCCAATATACAGCTCTGGCAAAAATTAAGAGACCACTGCAAAATTTTCAGTTTGTCTGATTTTTCTCTTTATAGGTATATTTTTGAGTAAAATGTAAATTGCTCTTTTATTCTATAAACTACTGACAACATGTCTCTGAATTTCCAAGCAATAAATTTTGCATTTATTTTCAGAAAATGAGAAATGGTCAAAATAACAAAAAAATGCAGTACTTGCAGACCTCAAATAATGCTAAAAACAAGTTAATTATCATTTAGAAACAACAATACTATTGTTTAAATTCAGGAAGAGTTCAGAAATCAATATTTTGTGGAATAACCATGATTTTTAATCATAGCTTTCGTGCATCTTGACATGTTTTCCACCAGTCTTTTACACTGCTTTTGGGTGACCTTATGCCACTCCTGGTACAAAAATTTAAGTTCTTCTTTGTTTGATGGCTTGTGACTATCCATCTTCCTCTTGATTACATTCCAGAGGTTTTCAATGGGGTTCAGGTCTGGAGATTGGGCTGGCCATGACAGGGATTTGAAGTGGTGGTCCTTCATCCACACATTGATTGACCTAGCTGTGTGGCATGGCACATTGTCCTGCTGGAAAAAACAGTCCTCAGAGTTGGGGAACATTGCCTGAGCAGACGGAATCAACTGTTTTTCCAGGATAACCTTGTTTGCGGCTTGATTCATACATCCTTCGCAAAGATTAACCTGCCCAATTCCAGCCTTGCTGAAGCATCCCCAGATCATCACCGATTCTCCACCAAATTTCACAGTGGGTGCAAGACACTGTGGCTTGTATGCCTCTTCAGGTCTCCTTCTAACCATTAGACGACCAGGTGTTGGGCAAAGCTGAAAATTAGACTCATCAGAGAAGATTACCTTACTCCAGTCCTCTATGGTCCAATCCTTATGGACTTTGGCAAACTTCAGCCTGGCTCTCCTTTGCTTCTCATTAGTGAAAGGCTTTTTTCTAGCTTTACATGACTTGAGCCCTGCCTCTAGGAGCCTGTTACGAATTGTTCTTGCCGTGCACTTCACCCCAGCTGCCATTTGCCATTCATTTGTAGGTCACTTGATGTCATCCTGCGGTTGCTGAGTGACATTCAAATAAGATGACGGTCATCCCGATCAGTGGGGAGTCATTTTCACCCTCTGCTGGTCTGTAGCTTTGTTGTCCCCAATGTCTGCTGCTTGACCTTGTTGTAATGGACTGCCATCTTAGAAAGTTTAAGGATGGAGGCAACACGACGCTCACTGTATCCCTCTGCTAGTAAAGCCAGAATTGAGCCCTTCTTTTCCTCACTCAAGACTTTTCTTTTCAACTTGTTTGGCATGGTTAAAAGTTATTTTTTCATTCCTGTTACTTTTGGGATATTACTAGCACTAGCACTTATCCAGGTTGTCCTATTGCAAGAGGATTGTGAGCACCACAGCAGTGTTTTTCTTTAAATAAGATTTGGTTTAGGTGATCACCTAATCAGAAGCACATTAAGTAGAATGAGGTGTACTCTGGTTGTAATTCAACTGACACTGGAATGGAATGGCTGTCAGACATGTAGAGAAGCTGATTTTTATAAACTGAGCAGTGGTCTCTTAATTTTGGCCAGAAGCTGTATATGAACAGTGCGCCAACAATAAGCAAAGTGGGAGTCAGAAATAAGCATTTGTATCTAATGTACTGCCCGATGGTCGTCCCTGCTATATTATGCAACCACCATGTGTGGGTGAGATACACTGATTCAGGGTATTACCTGCTAATGTGGGCATAGTTACATACAGATGGTATATGTATGAAATAATAAAATATTAGGATTTGTTTAATATTCCTATTACAGGAAAGAAGAAAAAGAAATTATGTTTCAGCTCCCCACTCATCCCATATGAGGATCAGGGTGAATATTAGCACCAGGCAGGGTTACTATGGCCCACTGCAGTGTTCACTGCTTTCTAACCCACTTCTGACAGTGTTTTTGCATCCTGTGTAGTTTCTGCTATACACTATGTTTGTAGCACATATTTTCAAGAATTATTTCCATCATTGCAACATACATGTATGCCCTGTGCACAGGCACAGCACATCACCCCAGCACCCCCACTGATCACATGCATATCTAGTTGGCATATCAGAAGTGGTGAAAAATGACATTGACCTATTTTGTTTGCAATAGCCTATCCCTGATTGTGATTAGAAATTCATTCTGTACACTAGGCATAACAAAGAACATCGCTGCGGCTGTGCATTCTAATCTCTATAGCATGTATTCAGTTTTCAGTGTCTAAATTAAAAAAAAATAACTCCTATAATACATTCCATATTATTAAGTTTATTTTGGACTAATCAAGATGATAAAAAGTCGCTGTTAGCTATGAAAATGTGACATCGCTAAGTTATGGTACAATACTGCCCTCCAGTGGCAATACCCATGAACTACACCAATCATGTTGTAATAGCTGATTTTTATGACGCTCATAAAATACACACACAACAGCCACAACAGTCTATAATTGACAACTTTACTATTCGTGTCCAACAGGAAGGATAAATTAATGTTTAAGTGATATATTGTGACTGCAGGGACTTATGAGTTAAAATAAACTAAGAATCCCTTATAGTCATATGCATTGTTTCTGCATTCACTCAGCTACTTTGCTCTCTGGAAAAGCGGTTAATTAAAATATAAAAAAAAAAAAATACAATTTTGTTTTGTGTTGTGAGTAGTATCTAGTCCCTTTAAAAATGCTGGAAGTGGGTGAGTTTGCCATTCTCCATAATAGAATAAAAACCAAGACAATAGTCACTCAATGGTCGGACATGTACAATCATGGACAAAAGTGTTGGCACCCTTGAAATTGTTCTAGAAAATGAAATATTTCTCCTAAAAAATTATTTCAGTTACACAAGTTTTGCTATGCACATGTTTGCTTCATTTGGGTGTATTGGAACAACTAAACAAAAACAGAAAGAGAAAAAGAGGCAAACTGGACACAATTTCACACAAAACTCCAAAAATGGGCCAGACGAAATTGTTGGCAGCTTTCCAAAATTCTGGGTAAACAACTTTGTTTCACGCATGTGATGCTCGTTCAAATTCACCTGTGGCAAGTAACAGTGCTTGTTCAAATTCACCTGTGGCAAGTAACAGGTGTGGTTAATATAAAAATCACACCTAAAACCAGATGAAAAAGAGACGTTGACACAATCTGCAGCTACAGAAGGGCAGCCATTAAGAATCTGAACAGTCTTCGAGGCCGTCAGCTAGGATTCTCATAAAGCCATTAAGAGGCTATTCATAACTATAGGGAATTTACAGCAATTTCTCTGCAGCTCCCCCCACCCTCATTATAGAAGAACAGATAGTGTAAATCCCTTATGTATTAGCCCAGGTACCTCCTAACTAGCAGCACTAGAGGTGTCAGTATACATTACATTATTCATCGACCCTGTGATTTCCATAATTCCATGACTTTTCCTTATTGGTGTTACAATTTTCATGTTCCATGTTCAATGTAATATCCCACAAAAGACAGACACATAACATGGCCATATCCTGGCATCTTAGGACAATGAAATTAATTACAGCTTAGTATAACCTGAATTTTAAATACTTTTTATAATTAACACGTAAATCTCCAATAAGTGAAGCAAACATGCAGGATTTCTCATTTCGAATCAGTACAGGAGTGAAGACACGTTAAAAAATGTTGTTGGTTCATGGCCCTGAGAATAAATCAGATAGGTTTAGTAAACTAGATGTGATATTCCAAGATGCAATCACATTTTATTATCATGTTAACACACAATAGAAATAATAGATTATCTAAGTATGCAAGATAAGCTAGAAGGAAAAGCAAACCAAGAACTTGGAGAATGCTGGAAGGCATCCAAGATTGGATAACTTGTCACGTGGACACGCCATAAATATGTAAGATGGGATAAGCTTTAATGAACTTACGATGGCGCTCTACTCCTACTAGTATCAACAGATTTTCTCACGCTGTGATAGAAGTCTATATAGTGGTCTCTTACCATACAATATTAAATAGTTGAAAATATTTTATGCTGAAACCATAATTATATGAAAATTGATAACTGTCTCCAAAGACAATAAAATCTCACCTTCACCCCCGGAGCACTATGTGAATGACGCCAGCTGCATTGTATTGCATATTCGGGTGGCCTGAAGTCTTAACTTGCAGGAGAAAACAGGATTTTCAGGATCAGTAGAGATCCCAAAGGTCAGTACAAGTAATATGCCAAAAGTTAGAGAGCACCTGTCATTTTCAATGAAAAAAATTACCTTTAAAAATGCTGGAAGTGGATTATTTTTCCAGTCTCCATAATAGAATAAAAACCAAGACAGTCACTCAGTGGCCGGACATGTACAGTGATGGCCGAAAGTGTTAGCACCCTTGAAATTGTTCCAGAAAATGAAGTACCGTATATACTCGAGTATAAGCTGACCTGAGTATAAGCCGAGGCACCTAATTTTGCCACAAAAAACTGGGTAAGCTTATTGACTCGAGTATAAGCCGGGTATGCATTGTCCCTTCATCCTTATCCTGGTATGCATTGCTCCCCGGTCCCTGTCCTTGTATGCATGGCTCCTCATCCGCTATTCTTGTATGCATGGCTTCTTATCCCCTATCCTGGTATACATGGCTCCTTATCCCCTATCCTTGAAAGCATGGCTTCTTATCCCTATCCTGGTATACATGACTCCTTATCCCCTATCCTGGTATACATGGCTCCTTATCCTATCCTGGTATACATGGCTCCTTATCCCCTATCCTGGTATACATGGCTCCTTATCCCCTATCCTTGAAAGCATGGCTTCTTATCCCCTATCCTGGTATACATGGCTCCTTATCACCTATCCTTGCATGCATGGCTCCTTATCCACTATCCTTGTATGCATAGCTCCTTATCCCCTATCCTTGTATACATGGCTCCTTATCACCTATCCTTGTATGCATGGCTCCTTATCCACTATCCTTGTATGCATCGTTCCTAAAAAAAAAACACATCCTACTTACCTTCCTGAGCGCCCTCGCTGTATTTCGTTCCGGCGCCAGCAGCTCTTCCTGATGAGCGATCACGTGGCCCCGCTCATTAAGGTAATGAATATTCATGCCTATGGGAGTGGAAAGGCATGAATATTCATTACCTTAAGGAGCGGGGCCACGTGATCACTCGACTGGAAGAGCTGCTGGCGCCAGAACGAACGAGATTCAGCAAGGGCGTGCAAGAAGGTAAGTAGGATGTGTGCTGGAAGCCGGCGGCTATAATAGAAATTAATATTCACTTTCAGCGCAGTGAATATTCATTTCTCATTAGCGGCGGGCACAGTGACAGCCGCAGCCACCGGCTCCTGCCTCCTGTCACCTGCTGCTCTGCCGTTCCCCTCCCCTACTGTCTTTCTGGGACAATGACTCGTGTATAAGACGAGGGGGGCGTTTTCAGCACACATGTTTATTTCCCTTGTGTGTACTGAAAAAACACAAAAAGAAAGAAAAAAAAGAAAAAAAAAAGGCAAAGTGGATATCATCTCATACAAAACTCCTAAAATGAGCAGGACAAAATTGTTGGCACCTTTCCAAAATTGTGGGTAAACAACTTTGTTTCAAGCATTTTGATGTTGTGACAAGTAACAGGTGTGGGCAATATGAAAATCACACCTGAAACCAGATAAAAAGTTGAGAAGTTGACTAAATCTTTGCATCATTCTATTTTATTAATAATATATTAAAATTAAAAGAAAAAAGTTGGTGAAGAAAATTTAAAAAACTCTTAGGCCCCGTTCACACTTTGCGGTTTTAGATGCGTTTCCGCTGCGTTTTTCAACGCAGCGGAAACGCATCCAACCCGCAGCACAGTGCACTACCAATGTAATCTAATGGGAACCGCATGTCTGCTGTGCACATGCTGCGGAAAAAAACTCTCGGTTTAGCCGAGTTTTATTTTCCGCAGCATGTCAATTCTTTGTGCGGAACTGCAGCGGTTCGGCGCCCATTGACTTGCATTGAGTCGGGCACTTCCGCAGCAAAACCGCAGATCTAAAAAAGATCTGCGGGTTTGCTGCGGGTGAAACCGCTGCAGTTCGGGAGGAGGGAAGTGTGTGGGCGGTGCGTGGGCGTGTATAGTGTGCGGCGCTATGTGTGTGGGCGTGTATAGTGTGCGGCGCTGTGTGTGTGGGCAGTGATTGTGTGCCGGTGTCTGCGTGATCGGTGTGCGGGTCTGTGTGCGCGATCGGTGTGCGGGGCTGTGTATGTGCGGCCGTGTGCGGGGCTGTGTATGTGCGGCGTGTGCGGGGCTGTGTATGTGCGGCGGTGTGCGGGCCTGTGTATGTGCGGCGGTGTGCGGGCCTGTGTGCGTGTCTCCGTGTATGCAGGCATCGTCGGATGGGACTACAAGTCCCATCCGGCGATGCCTGCTACAGTGACTGACACATTAGCCAATGATGGGACAGTAGTAGTCCCATCATCCGGCTAATGTGCTGAATGTAAAAAAAAAAAAATACATGACATACAACATATAACATACATGACATACAGAACATATAACATACACATGACATACAGAACATATAACATACATGACATCCAGAACATATAACATACATGACATACAGAACATATAACATACACATGACATACAGAACATATAACATACATGACATACAACATATAACATACATGACATACAGAACATATAACATACATGACATACAGAACATATAACATACATGACATACAGAACATATAACATACACATGACATACAGAACATATAACATACATGACATACAACATATAACATACATGACATACAGAACATATAACATACACATGACATACAACATATAACATACATGACATACAGAACATATAACATACACATGACATACAACATATAACATACATGACATACAACATATAACATACATGACATACAGAACATATAACATACACATGACATACAGAACATATAACATACACATGACATACAACATATAACATACATGACATACAGAACATATAACACACACATGACATACAACATATAACATACATGACATACAACATATAACATACATGACATACAGAACATATAACATACACATGACATACAACAATATAACATACATGACATACAGAACATATAACATACATGACATACAGAACATATAACATACACATGAATACAGAACTATAACATACACATGACATACAGAACATATAACATACATGACATACAGAACATATAACATACACATGAATACAACATATAACATACATGACATACAACATATAACATACACATGACATACAGAACATATAACATACACATGACATACAGACAATAACATACATGACATACAAACATATAACATACATGACAAGTCCCATCCGCGATGCCTGACTACAGTGACATGACACATTGCAATGATGGGACATATAGTCCATCATCCGGCAATGTGACTGAATGTAAAAAAAAATACATGACATACAACATATAACATACATGACATACAGAACATATAACATACACATGACATACAGAACATATAACATACACATGACATACAGAACATATAACATACATGACATACAACATATAACATACATGACTACAGAACATATAACATACACATGACATACAACATATAACATACATGACATACAGAACATATAACATAACACATGACTGTCATGGGTGCATCGCCACGAGGATCGTCGCAATTGCACATTCTGACTTCTCGCAGCTGAGTTGCTGTTACTTTGTGTTTGGTAATGAGAGAGTTAATTTTACCTAGCTCTTTGCTAAGACTAGGTCCAGCCTCGCCCGGCTGCTTTTGATTATGTTCTAATTAGCTTCCTTTATATCCCTGCCAGTCTGGGTGTTAGATGCCGGTGAAAGCCTTCATGTAGTCTAGCAGACTGGATCGGTTCTGAGAATACTTAAGCTAAGAGCTCCTTAGTTGTTTTTACTCTTATAGCTTATAGTTTATCTCTGAGACCTTAGGTGTTCCTACTGTGTGTGAGTGTTGTATGTAAGACTTTATTTACTTTATTTCTTGTCTTTCTTGTATGTCTTTCTGTTCATTAACCGTTACCTGTTCATTCCCTTTGGTGGTAATCAGGGTCCTTCTTAGGACTAGATTACAGTTGGCAGGGATTGATAGGAGACAGGGTTTACGCTGGTGGCCTGGACCTCTGTACCTTTAACAGTACCTCCAGGTAGAGGGATTAGTTAGGACCCCAGTTTAGGGTCAGCATAGACCCCAGTCACCCTCTAGCCAGAGACAGCGTATAACGGATTCCGTATTGACCCACTGGACATTCTGTCAGGTAATTCTATGTTATCATATAGCTATGCGCATGTTATATAGTATGTTGCCCTTTTGATATAGATTACTGTCATCACATATATATATCTGCTATACAGCGTGACATTTTCACCGGCCCATACTAAAGATTCTCCCCAGCTGTCATGGATCCAGTAGCCCAGCTGGCCCGGCAGTTGCAGGGGTTGTCCATGGAGTTGGCAGACATTAAGTCCAAGGTTCTGTCCCCCCGGAGCAAACCAGATCTGAACCTAAGGTTGCTCTTCCGGACAGGTTCACTGGTGGGCGGGACAAATTTTTTTACTTTCCGGGAGGCATGTAAATTGTACTTTCGGCTGCGGCCTCGGTCATCTGGGAGTGAAGAGCAGAGGGTGGGAATTGTTATCTCGCTCTTACAAGGGGACCCTCAATCTTGGGCGTTCTCTATTCCTCCAGGCTCCCCAGATCTCCAGTCAGTGGATCGATTTTTTACTGCCCTGGGTCTGGTATATGATGATCCGGATCGAGTTTCCCTTGCTGAAACAAAGTTACGTAAAATACGGCAAGGAAATCATCCAGCGGAGGAATATTCTTCTGAGTTCCGTAGATGGGCAACAGATACTCAGTGGAATGACCCAGCTCTTAGGAGCCAGTTTTGTCAAGGGTTGTCTGACAAATTAAAAGATGTGTTGGCTCAGTATGATTCTCCTCCATCACTGGAGGCTGCTATGGCCCTCGCTATTCGCATTGATAGACGAATTCGGGGAAGACGCGAGGTAACTCCGCCTCCCGTGATGACTCCACCTACTACTAAAGTCCCTTATACTGAGGTTCCCCTGGTCTGTTCTGAGGAACCCATGCAGTTGGGAGGGACATCTTTTTGTAGGAGGGAACCGGCGGTGCACCGCAAGACTAGAAGGTGTTTCTTTTGCGGGAGAGAGGGACATTTTGTTGGGGGGTGTCCATCCCGGGCCTCTTTGAGCAAAGGAGTTAACCTGGGAGTGTGTATTTCGTCCCCAAATCCCTCTCAGTTTCTCGTGCCTGCGGAGGTGGTGATTGGTACTAGAACTGAGAGGATTTCTGTTTTTCTTGATAGTGGGTCCGGGGCTAATCTGGTGGACGCTCGGTTTGCCCAGGTGCATGGTATGCAACTGAGTGTTTTGGCCAAACCGGTCCCTATAGTCTCTATTAATTCTAGACCTCTCGGTCAAGGTTGCTTGGTACAAGCTGTTCATAACATAGATCTTCGAGTAGGGGCAATACATAACGAGCAATTGTCTTGTTATGTGTTGGAGGGTCTACCTACTCCTATTGTGTTGGGACTTCCTTGGTTGGCTAAACATAACCCAGTGATTGATTGGCAATCCGGAAAGATAAGCCAGTGGGGTGAATTTTGCAGGAATAACTGCATGAGCACGGTCATCGGTGCGGTTGTGCCTAGGACTTTGTCTCCTTTTCTGGAGGACTTTGGGGAGATGTTCTCAGAGGAGGGGTGTAAAGAGTTACCTCCTCATCGCGCATATGACTGCTCAATAAAGTTGCTCCCTGATGCCTTATCTCGTACTTTCCCAGGGGCCGGGAGGACGGATGATCCGGTTCCTATTCCTCAGGAGGGAGTTGTAGTGTCAGCTGTATGCTCTGAGCTTGAGGGGGAGGTATTGGGGGCTCAGGGGGATGCCCCTGTGGGACTTTCAGGGAGACTGATAGTTCCAGATCGGTTAAGACTGAAGGTTACGGGGAACCGTTACAAACGGATGGCTGATAGGGGGAGAGTTTCTGGTCTAGATCTGAAGGTGAACGATCTAGTTTGGTTGTCTACCAGGAATATAAAACTTAAAGTTTCCTCCTGGAGGTTGGGTCCCAGATTCATCGGGCCGTACAGGATCAGTTCCATAATTAATCCTGTGGCATTTCGTTTGGACCTCCCTCCTACGTTTAAGATTCATAATGTGTTTCACAAGTCATTACTTAAAAAGTATGTGGCACCAGTCATACCGTCACCTCTACCTCCTCCTTCAGTGGTGGTTAATGATAACGTGGAATTTCATGGGTCGAAAATCATTGACTCACTCTCAGTCGTCGGTCCCTTCAGTACCTGGTTCATTGGAAGGGGTATGGTCCTAGGGAGAGGACGTGGGTCCCTGCGTCGGAGGTTAACGCAGATCGATTGGTTCGGACCTTCCACACAACTTTCCCGGGCAGACCTGGCCTTGAGGGTCCGGAGGCCCCTCGTAGAAGGGGGGGTACTGTCATGGGTGCATCGCCACGAGGATCGTCGCGATTGCACATTCTGACTTCTCGCAGCTGAGTTGCTGTTACTTTGTGTTTGGTAATGAGAGAGTTAATTTTACCTAGCTCTTTGCTAAGACTAGGTCCAGCCTCGCCCGGCTGCTTTTGATTATGTTCTAATTAGCTTCCTTTATATCCCTGCCAGTCTGGGTGTTAGATGCCGGTGAAAGCCTTCATGTAGTCTAGCAGACTGGATCGGTTCTGAGAATACTTAAGCTAAGAGCTCCTTAGTTGTTTTTACTCTTATAGCTTATAGTTTATCTCTGAGACCTTAGGTGTTCCTACTGTGTGTGAGTGTTGTATGTAAGACTTTATTTACTTTATTTCTTGTCTTTCTTGTATGTCTTTCTGTTCATTAACCGTTACCTGTTCATTCCCTTTGGTGGTAATCAGGGTCCTTCTTAGGACTAGATTACAGTTGGCAGGGATTGATAGGAGACAGGGTTTACGCTGGTGGCCTGGACCTCTGTACCTTTAACAGTACCTCCAGGTAGAGGGATTAGTTAGGACCCCAGTTTAGGATCAGCATAGACCCCAGTCACCCTCTAGCCAGAGACAGCGTATAACGGATTCCGTATTGACCCACTGGACATTCTGTCAGGTAATTCTATGTTATCATATATCTATGCGCATGTTATATAGTATGTTGCCCTTTTGATATAGATTACTGTCATCACATATATATATCTGCTATACAGCGTGACAATGACATACAGAACATATAACATACACATGACATACAACATATAACATACATGACATACAGAACATATAACATACACATGACATACAACATATAACATACATGACATACAGAACATATAATATACACATGACATACAGAACATATAACATACACATGACATACAGAACATATAACATACACATGACATACAACATACACATGACATACAACACATAACATAGAGCACATACTCACCTCTTCCCCGACGCCATCGATCTGTACTGCTCTGCCTCTGCCGCCGGGAGAGAATGACGTCACGACAGTTCATTCTCTCACGGCAATGCTGGGTGAGAAAATTCCCACGCAGCATTGCCATAAAGTGAGAGAATGAACTCAGTGATGCACTGCAGGAGCCATTGTCTCCTGTCAGTGCATCACTGGGAGGCCCTACAGAGCAGTGGCATCACCTGATGTCACCGTTCTATAGGGGAGACCGTCGTGGGACACTCGTTATTAATTGGACTGCGTCGGACAATAGCAAGGTGATATTAACCCCTTATTACCCCATATCCCACCGCTACAGGGGAGTGGGAAGAGAGGGGCTAAGTGCCGGAATTGGCGCATCGTACAGATGCGCCAATTCTGGGGCGGCTGGGTGCTGGTATTTTTAGCCAGGGGGGGAGCCAATATCCATGGCCCCTTCCTAGGCTATGAATATCAGCCCGCAGCTGTCTGCGTAGCCTTTCTGGCTATAAATTATAGGGGGACCCCACGTCATTTTTTTTGGGGGGTCCCCCTATTTTAATAGCCAGTGAAGGCTAGCTGCGGGCTGATATTCATAGCCTGGGAAGATCCATGGGTATTAACCCCTTCCCAGGCTAGAAATATTGGCCCCGGCTGTTGCTTTCCCCCTCTGGCGCAGAAAATTGCGCGGGGGCCCACGCCATTTTTTTTCCTATATTTTTTTTTATTAACTATTGCGTTATTTTGTGTATGTATACGCGTGTGTGTCTTTAACTATTTATGTACTATTTTATCTATCTACCTATATATGTATCTTTCTGTCTATCTCTATATCTATCTTTCTATATATATTTCTAACTATCTATTATCCATCTATCTATGTATTTTCTATCTAACTACTGGTATCTATTATCTATCTATGGCCGGCGTCACACTTGCGAGTGTGATGCGAGTAAGTCGCACGACTTTCTCGCATCAACACCCGGCACGGCCGCCCGCTCTCAGACCCGAGTGTGCGGCTGCATAGAAATAATGTATAGAAATACATGCAGCCGCACACTCGGGTCCGAGAGCGGGCGGCCGTGCCGGGTGTTGATGCGAGAAAGTCGTGCGACTTACTCGCATCACACTCGCAAGTGTGACGCCGGCCTATCTCTATCTGTGTGTGTGTAATGGAGTGTGGGTTGGACAAATGTAAAAGAGGAGGTTGGACAAGAAATGACATCACAAATCTTTTTTTTTTTTGTTAAACAACATATCTTTATTTAGCTGTAAAAACCGCATACAAAACCGCATGAGAAAAACCGCGTCAAAACCGCGCCAAAAACCGCATCAAAACCACGCCAAAACCACGTCAAAACCGCGCCTGCGGGTTCTGCCAAGAGGTGCGGTTTCGGCGCGGAAAAATCCGCAGGCAAATCCGCAATGTGTGCACAGGCCCTTACACGTTTCAAGCAGAACAACTGCCCTTAATCATAGTTTTTTTTTACTGACCGATGGTTGTGCTGGACTTCCCTTCTTCTCACCTCTTTGAGCTTACTCTACCAGCTGAATACGACACCCTCTGTTCGATACACACAGCATGGTTAGCAAACTATTGGCAGCGCTGGTGAGCTTTTTCTTTTTCTATTACAATCTTTGCATTGTGTGTCTGTGTGTGCCACTCTAAGCATGGAGAACAGAAAGAGGAGAAAAGAATTGTCTGAGGACTTGAGAACCTCAATTGCTAAACAAAATCAACAATCTCAACCTAACATGTCCATCTCCAGAGACAGAAAAAGATGGTTTGATGCTCCAGTTCCTTGTTAAAAACAAAATTTATTCAATTTATAATAAAACATACAAAATGCTATTGCACCACACTAGAGTAAACAAGAGAACAAAGCGATGCGTTACGATTGCCGCAGCGTTCTTTATCAAAGCTTTACTTTACTCAACATAGGGACCTTCACAGGTTTCCACTTTCCCACTTGAATTCCCTCATTTGTCCTGTGTGTATTTGCAGCAGTATCCTCAGATATTATCAATATAAAATTGGTGGGGGTCCGTCACCAGGCACCCTCACCGATCAGATATTATGTAAATATTGAATGAGACTGTACAGCCAAATACAGTGGCCACGGCTAAGTCCTGCAGATCAGCTTCTATCCATGAGAATAGGAGCTGATCTGTAGTATCCTGCAGCAGCCGTTACATCCTGAATGGAGCTGCACAGTGCAGCGAATCAGTGGGGGTGTCTGATATGGGACCTCCACCAATCTGATATTGATGATGACCCATCCTAGTTATAGGTCATGGGAACCCTTCAAAGTAAAAATTAAGAACAACAGCAATGAATTCAGCAGTCATTTAGTCAATATAGAGAATATAAAAATATATCTTTATTAAATAGCAACAGGTAAAAAATAGCAGCAGATAAAACACTTGCAGTGTGTCACAAAGAGCATATACAAACAAGGCAGAAAGCCGGAAGTGTGGGCAGTACATCTGTGGAAACCCTATTGAATAAATGTAGCATAGACTAATACTAAATACAGATGACTAGCGGTGAAAAAATAATATAATGGCCATAATCATCGCATCAGGGACCCACAGGTAAGAGACAAAATTAATGTACATACCGAGAGTAATACAGTGGGGTGGGCTGTAGCTGCTGGTGTGGTCAGTCTGTATTACTCTCGGTATGTACATTAATTTTGTCTCTTACCTGTGGGTCCCTGATGCGATGATAATGGCCATTATATTATTTTCTTCACCGCTAGTCATCTGTATTTAGTATTTGTCTATGCTACATTTATTCAATAGGGTTTCCACAGATGTACTGCCCACACTTCCGGCTTTCTGCCTTGTTTGTATATGCTCTTTGTGACACATTGCAAGTGTTTTATCTGCTGCTATTTTTTACCTGTTGCTATTTAATAAAGATATATTTTTATATTCTCTATATTGACTAAATGACTGCTGAATTCATTGCTGTTGCTCTTAGTGAATGTGCAGTTAGTCTGCTATTGTCCATCCCAGTCTATGGGAGAGTGAGAGTTAGCGGGATTGTTTCTATATCGCTAAGTGCGGCCACATTTAGCGATATAGTTAACGACGCTATCGCCGTTAGCGATCTTCTTAACGACTTTAGCGGTACAAAAGTACCGCTAAATCGCTAAGAAAAGGTGCCACACTAGCGATTAATACTTACCCAGCGGAGCGCCGACGAGAAAATAGGGTCCGGACGATTCCAGCGACGAGCGAGATCACAGCAGGAAGCTCGTCGCTGGCAGATGCCGCACTGAACAACATCGCTAACGGGATCTCTAAATAGTGACGTTTTTTAGCGATCCCGTTAGCGATATTGTTCAGTGTGGCATACCCTTTACACTATTATTACTATCGTATATTTAAGTATGTATACATACTTTCATGGACTAACATGTTGATCTATTGCTATTTAAAGTAAAAATTAAGTAGAGGTCTCCCAACACAATGACTGTGCTTTATGGTGATTTTGACTGATCCTGCAACTGAATCTTCTCAGACGTCACATTGCAGAATGCAGCGACCAAGAAGAAACATCTCTGAAGCAGCAGGGCAGTGAGACAGTAAGGCTACTTTCACACATCAGGCTTTTTGAATCAGGCATGATCCGTCCTATGCCTGACAGGACGGATCCGGCGCTGATTTTAAAAAACTGATGGAACTGATCAGGTTTGGAAAATCAGGGAGGGAGAGAGGGAGTGAGAGAGGGAGAGAGAGAGGGAGAGAGAGAGAGAGAGAGAGAGAGAGAGAGAGAGAGAGAGAGAGAGAGAGGCTCCATAGGTTTGCATTGTTTCCGGCCGCCTGAAGTGCCGATTCAGGCACTGTCAGGCGCCTCCGGGAAAAAAAAAAACCTTACAAAGACAGTCTTGTCCGGCCGCCGGAATGTACAATTCCGACGGATCCGGCCAAAAACGGATGCAACGCAGTGACATCGGGCGCGATCCGGCGCTAATGTAAGTCAATGCTAAAAAAATGCATCCGGTACCGGATCCGTTTTTTTAGAAACACGCCAGATCGCGCCTGATTCAAAAAGCCTGATGTGTGAAAGTAGCCTAAGGTCTTCACAGCGTAAATTTGTAAAGGGTGGTAGGAAGAAGTGGGCTGCCTCAGTCAGAGGTCTTACATGAAGCTTCTCAATCACAATGAAAAATCTGTAAAGGACATCCATGTACCATGTGCCATTTAAAATACTGGTTACTTCTGATGCGCCACAGGAGTTTTGGCCTCCCCACCTTGGTACCATGCTGGCATTAAATTTTCAGGAGGAACTAACGTTCCCGGACCAAGGTCATTCAGATTTTGATGGCCAGATACCCTCCAAGTTAATATAACGTGTTCACTTATGGAATACTAAGCTTTTCAAAAGAAGCCAGGATTGTCTGCGGTCGTCTATTCATCTAAGAAACTACCCCAAACAAAACCTGCCTATTAGCTAGAAAAATCTGAATACACTCCATAAATCATAAGTACGTTATGTATTATGGATCAGTTGGGAAACAAAATAAAAAGCTTTGCAGACGCTAAAGTGCTGTTACTGCAGTGATTGTGCACTCGCTTCCTATTCCTTATTCAGGATTGCACTCCTGGGGCAGACAACGCACTGTTATCACGCAATGTCATACACCTCGTTCTCATATTTCACACTGTATTCTTTCCAGTTGTTATTAATTGTTACTGGGGGTCTCACGTTTTCAGACTCAGCCATGTTTTACATAAGCTTCGCTTTCTAATACCAGCAGAATTGTGACCATCCAGCCACTCTGTATTATTGGCGTCTCAATCAAGTCCCTGGCTGAACTTGACAATATAGAAGCAAGGAATGATGGAACATGTAGGTTTTTGATTGAAAGCTTCTATTGGTGTCTATTGGTAGAAACGGTAGAAAATCAAAAATCCTCTGCGCCAGAATGACAACCTAATACCAATAATTGACTAATACTTTCAGAGCCAGGACAAGGTACGTTGGAGCCTTAGGCAGATGAAGCCGATGACACTCCTTCTCTTTCCCCCTGACATGAACTCTCAGCCCTCAAGTAAAGGAATAGGTCACACAATAATGTAACAGGACCCCTAAGGCACCCTTCCTCCCCCTCCAATGGTCCGGTAACAATCTCTGATGACCACTTCCACTAGAATTGTTATCTGTTTCACCAAAAGATACCAGCAAAAGTAAAATGTGGTGTATGTTAGAGGTGATTGAGGCTCAACAGTGAATGTGTTTTCATAGTTAGATATGGAATCATGCATTGCTTGCAGACCATTTACACAAAACTAGGGAAAAATAGCTATATTCATCCTTGATATCCTATATTTTAAATGTCAAGCCCAAGGACAGACATCGAAATTAATATTACTTAACTATAACACAGACTGTTGGTTTCAATTACGGTATGCAACATTTGGCGGATATCCCAATAAATGCTAAACAGTCCCCATTATAAAGGGTTACGTATGATGATTTTTATATCCGTGATGCAACAAATACAGTTTGCAACAAAAATGATTGTGGTTCTGGTGCCATATTCCTGTATGCATAGTGGTTCTGGTGACATCTTCATGTACTGACGGTGATGGTGGTTCTGGTCTCATATTCCTGTAGTGACAGTGGTTGTGGTGACATCCTAAAGTAGTGATGATGGTTCTGGTGCTATATTAATTAACAGAACCATAATCAGTACATGAATACGAAACCAAAATCATCATCAGTACATGAATGCATCACCAGAGCTATCAACAGTACATAAAAATAGCACCAGAACCATCATCAGTAAATTATTAGGTCACTAGAACCATCATCAGTACCTAAATACATCATCTGAACCACCATCAGTAGATAAATGCATCACCAGAACCACTATCAGTACATTAATGCATCACCAAAACCTTCATCGGTATATGAATATAATCAAAAGAGCCAATGTCAGTAAATAAATACAGTACAACACCAGCACCATCATCAGTACATGAATACGTCAGCAAAACCATCATCAGTACATGAATACATCTCCAAAATCACCATCAGTAAATTAATAAATCACAAAGCTTAGTATAGCAATTAATTGTAATGTCAAGTCAGGAAAATATACATTTGTGTCTCATGAACCTGCAACTCCCAGTATGTCCTTAACAATAGTAAAGGCCCTTTCACACATAGCGACGCACCAGCGATCACGATAACGATCCGACCAAGCAAAGATCGCTGGTGCGTCGTTACATGATCGCTAATTAGCTTTCAAACAGTCCAATCTCCTCAATGACGCAAGACAGATCAGCGATTTGCATAACGACCTCGTAGGTCGTTGAGTACTTGTCACACTACTTTATTGTCACCCATTCCGACCTCGGTGGGCGTGCTTCAGCGTTTCCCTTTCAACGCCCCCAGCACTGATTGGTGCTTTCGGTACAATGAAAACTAAAAAGGGAAAGCTACTTTCGTTAACATTGGAAAACATACATTGCAGACAGAGCAGTCCTTTGATGAATAAAATGAATCCACGAATAACAGCGCAATAGCGATTCAGACATTGGATGCTGAAGAAACCGCGGTGTGATATCCGTTAAAATATCAACGCTATAGAGACTCACATGGGAACGCAGAAGGCAAACCGGTTAATACCATCCACTGCACAGGAACAAAGAATGGAAGGGGCGCTACAGCATTGTGTCGCCCAATTTTCACACATTGGGAGCGCTGTACTCACCAATAGGGGCAGAGGTGGCGTGACCTGTAACATAGTTTTGTCACACCTGCGTCGCTGAGCTCTGCGTCGCTAACGAGGTCGCTCGTCGTTTTTAAGCTTCAAACACAGTGATTAGTGCTGGCCAGCGGGACACCAACGATGGAAAAATGGACCAGCGCATTCAAGCACGATCAGCGATAGCCAGCGGGGGGGCCGGTCGCCGCTACATTTCACACATAGCGAGATCGCTAGCGCTAACACTGTTGCGTCACAATATTGGTGATGCTTGAGCGATATCACTAGTGATCTCGCTATGTGTAAAGGCCCCTTAAGGAGATGCTGGGAGTTGTTATCAGTTATTATCAGACTGATGAGGTGTAGTCAGTATCAACAAGTAAACATTTACATCCAGGTACACTGAGGCTGTGGTTCCACGGTCCGGAACCACAGCGCATTTGACGGAGCGGAAATTCCGCTCCGTCCTAAGCCCCGCCCCTTTTTGACGCGCGTTCTTTCCGGATGTGTTCCGGAGGTGTCCTACATAGCCCTGTGTTAAATTCCGTTGCGTCGCCGCAGCGTCGCCGCAATACGCTAGGACATGCTGCGGTCTGAAAAGACGCGCCGCATGTCCGGAAACGCAGGTCTTCCGCCTGCGTGTTGTTACGCATAGTGGAGACGGGATTTCTTGAAATCCCCTCCACTATGCTGTAACATCTAGACGCTGCGTATTTGGAGCTGCGCCAACGCACAGCGCCAAACACGCAGCATTTCCTGAAGGAATCCTGATCGTGGAAACTCACCCTGACAAGGAAAAAGGAAGCAATGTTTTGAACTTTTGACTTTCATGCTCCTTATCTCACCATCCACTACTACTTTGAATGTGAGACTAAAGCCCCCGTCACACACAGCGATCTCGCTAGCGAGATTGCTGCTGAGTCACTAGTTTTGTGATGCAACAGCGATCTCCCCAGCGATATCGCGGTGTGTGACATTCAGCGACGATCAGCCCCCCTGCTGGGTATCGCTGATCGTCGCTGAATGTCCTGGACATTTTTTTGGATCGTTGGTCTCCTGCTGGCCAGCAGGCATCGCTGCGTGTGGCAGGCAGGAGACCAGCGATCAGCTGGTAACCAAGGTATTCATCGGGTTTCCAGGCACCGGGCAGCGCCTGGAAACCCGATGTGTACGTTGGATACCAGCGTGCTGTTGCAGGGAGCTGGTAACCAAGGTACACATCGGGTTTCCAGGTGCCGCGCAGTGCCTGGAAACCCGATGTGTACCTTGGTTACCAGCTCCCTGCACCAGCAGGCTGGTATCTAACGTACACTGCGGGTAACTAAGCGACATTACCCGCAGTGTCGCTGTCCTGATCGCTGCCTGAGCTGCCTGTTTGGCATCTCAGCAGCGATCATGCAGCGACACACCAGCGATCCTGACAAGTGCATATCGTTGT
The DNA here is from genome assembly GCA_033576555.1 of Oophaga sylvatica. Taxonomy (NCBI): domain Eukaryota; kingdom Metazoa; phylum Chordata; class Amphibia; order Anura; family Dendrobatidae; genus Oophaga; species Oophaga sylvatica. Next base: position 92,643,769 of record JARQOD010000006.1, read on the forward strand.
CGGGATCGCTGGTGTGTCGCTAGGTGTGACGGGGCCCTAACATCATCTTGACTATCTCATACATAAATTTGACTTGCAACTATTTAGCACATGATTAGTTTTGCAGATTCTTGTCATGTCACTTCATTGTTACCTTTTTGCTCCTAAAAATCTAAATTTACACTTTTATTATTTTGTTACTATTTTGTAAATCTGCCTAAATAGTTTTGGTCATGCTCTCAATCAGATTCAAGCATGTCTCGATCAAAAACTGATTCCAGGTCTCTTCTACACGCTCCCAAAGTTGGTTGATACTACTGTAGTCGATTCACTTGGGTATGTATACAGTTTTTCTTCAGCTCTACCCACAAGTATCCGATTGGGTGGAGATATGTGGACCGTAGGGCCAATCCAGCATCTCTACTTTATTGTCATTGATCCATTTCTTTGACAATCTCGACGTACGTTTCGGGTCGTTGTCCTGCTGGAACACTATGACATCTGTTTCATACCCATAGTACTCAAGTGTACAAAGTAACTTGTCTTGTAGGATATTCACATATGGCTCAGCATTGAGACCACCATCGATCCTGGTCAAGTATCCAATGCCTTTGGCTGTGAAACAACCCCATATCATCAAGCTTTTACCTTGTTTCTTCCAGACCCGTTTGCACCCATCAGAGCCTATTGACTTTCGTCTCATCACTTCAAATCACCAGTGCATTGGCTTCTTGTTTCAAACAAGAAGCCAATGCCCATAGAAGGGCGGAAAAGTCATCTGGAATATCTCAATTGCAGGGCACAGGTGCAGGACAACCACTAGACATCACAGGGCACTGTGAGGCTAATGGGAGGCGACAGCTGTGATAATGAAGACCGGGGGCAGAGTTTTGTTCCAGGCACCGCACGCCTCAGAGCCTGGAAGAGCTCATTACCATAAAGGATTAAAAGATGATTTCTGTGCAACGAGACTGCAGATATGAGGCATACAGGTAGGACTATTTTAAGCATTCTAGAACCTGTTTGCCCATAGTAATAGGTTAGGAATGTCCAAGGGGGCGACAGATTCCCTTTAAGCACTGCGGTGGTGACAGCATTACAGCCTGATAGGACACAGTGCGCACCTAACCTGCATTGATGGGTAGACCTGCCCCTTAGATGCCAGTCAAGTGCACACGCGGTGTACCAGTGCTGTGTGCTTCTGTACGCATCCTGTCAGGCTATGCGCTCATTGCTCCCCGCCTGAAAGAACTGAAAGAAGCTTGTCGCTGCTTAGCGCTAAATCCTGAGTGGTGCTTGTAAACTACCGGGAGGACCCTGGTGTGTGAATATAATCTGAGGGTCGCGGAAGTGGGGTTGATGGGGAGGAGGAAAACATTATTTAATTATAAACATATATATTTGTTATATATATAAAACAAATTATTTAACCTTCACAAGTAAAAAAAAAAAATATAAAAAAAAATGGATGTAAGTAAAAGTATGCTGATTCGCTATTACTGCTAATGTATGTGAAAATAAGGCTTCTCCTCTTGTGTATTATTACCAGCAACGGCTAATCAAAGCCACATAATTTACTGCTTTTTATAAACTTTATGATTAGCAGCTACCGATGAAAAGTAGGAAACTACATGGTTTTGATTAGCGGTTTCAGGTAAGAACACATGTTATAATAAGCCCTGTGCATTACTAATAGTAGCTCATCAACAAACTTAATTCTGCTCAATTTTTAGCAATACAATTAATACTGAGCAGAATTAAGTTCAGCCTATTGGTTCTGACCCTCCACAATAGAACCAACGTCTTAGGTGGCGCCTTGGCAAAATTAATTGGCCATCCCTATCCTATATGTTAAAACGTTCCGCTCGTACATATAGTGGATAATTGTATGTGAAACACTCAATGTATGTCCAAATCACTTACAGTTTTTCTTCCTCTTTTGCCTTCTTGTCTAACACAAGATAAACTGTTCCGAAACTTCCTCTGCCGAGGCGTTGCTGTATCAAATATCTCTTTGCAATTAAGGTATCTGTACAGGCTGAGAGGGGTCGAGCATCCTTCTCCCCTGAGATTCCTTGTAGTTTGGCATTACAGCAAATGTAATAAACCGATCTTTTCAGAAATTTCTAAGACAGAGTGCAGTCCATATTTTTCAATGTGTGAAAAGCACGATACCCTAGGAGAGGCACAAAGAAAATATATTACAAAATGTTACAGAACGGCATGACGGCATGTTAGAGTACGGCCCCACAGAGATCGTCCACAAAATATTGGATAGATAAATATCATTGCATTTTTTTTTTATTTAGACCAATGAACGAAAGAGCTGAATTTTTTTCTACACTGTATATATTTATTGGTCCTTAACAGCACAAGAAGGTTTTCTCTACCCCTTCATTAGTGCAAAATATAGTACAAATAGTTAAGCAGACAATTACAACTAATTAAAAAGGAATCAATGAAGACAACTCGATATTGTTCTTCTTCTCGTAAAAGGGATGTGTCCCTACATGGTCTATAATGCCAGCATTAATTGGTCAACATCAGACTGTGAGTGGACATGCCCCTGAACAGTAACGCCCAGTTGTCAATTTATGTGTAAAATAATGGGAAGAATAGTAGAGGAAAAGTGCAATGCGGGGGTTTAATAATTTACTAAAAGAGACATGTTAGGAGTGGTGACAGATCCGATTTAAATATCTAGTTCCAATGAATGAACCTATAGCAAGCAAAGCAGTGAGCCTCCAATCATGTACAGTAATACCTATGGAGGCGATTCCCTAAATTATTAAAACAGAATTCCAGTAAAATGTTTCCACTTTTGAGGAATCACTAATGACGTTCCTGCATCAAAGAAGCTTAGTGTAAAGACTGGTAATGTATTCTGTAATTCTTGTTCAGTGCTATGTTTGTGCTCGGATATCTTTACTACTGGAAGTAGTTTAGCGATACGTCTTGATACTGTGTTTTGTGGAACCTCTGATCAAGGGTCATAGAACCCCAGGGTTACTGGGAACTTTGGTGGGGGAATAATGGCAATGGGAATGAGGTAGAAAAGTCCTCGGTGTGGCCTGAACGATAGAGTAAAACATTTTTTAAAGTAGATATATTCTACAATGGCTTTCCATTTATTTGCAGTAAACAACTACCCCTTTTTTCTTTACTGTTAAAAAAGGGAGCAAAGAAAGCTCTTGGCTTATAGTGGTGAAAGTTCCAAATATGGAACCCCAACTTAATAGATTATGACACATTCAGTATATAGTACTGTCTTTATATATCTTGTACCAGAACACCCCTTTAAATTTTATGTGGCCCTTACGAGTGGTACAATCACAAAATTTGGCACTCAGACTTTAAAAAGATGTGCACCTCGGCTTTAGAAGACTAGGCCTGCTCTGTAAACATCTGCACCAAAAGGTGAGAGGGGAAGGTGACGTCATGTCTAAGAATACTTGACAGGACATTTGAGCGATTGAAAGGTATCTGTCACGATATAGCAGTTGGACTATAAGGGACACTGGGCACCTACCCTGTCCCTCAAGCTAGGGGAACCCTTGACTATCCCTGCTCCCCACATTATCCCTGAAGGTGGGGATTCCGCGGTCTCGTACCCCACTATGCTCCTATATGAACGCTAATCTATTTCCTCCCCCATCCAGGGAAGTATTGGACTGAAGCATATAGAATAACACTAACCAGACAGACGGGAAAACAGACAGGGATAAAAGAAAACTACTATCATACAAATACACTTACAAATGACCGAGTGGGAAACAAGGGAGGAGAAGGTGGGAAAAACCAAATGGGAAGAGGATTAGGAGAAAACATACACAATTCAAATCCACGCAGATATCTCCTGAGAACAACTCTTTACCGCTGCTCCAAACTCTGTACTCTCCATCTTCTCCAAACCAGGAAGCAGTAAGCTATCACTGGCAAAGAAAGTGGGTTCTTAAACTTGCAGGAACTTAACAAACTCAGAACAGTTGATACAATAAAGACAGAGCACCCCAGGAGTCCAACTAAGCAGTTTAACTCTTGCAGCAATAGAGCAAAGAAAGCCAGAACTGCTAATAGGATGTTGAAGCGGTTCTAACTACAGCAGGTGTACGTGTCACCGGACACTGCAATCGTCTGACCCCACTCTGTCGTGGTATATCGGGGACAGCATCGTCTATTTGTCCCATTCTCAGTAGATGTGACTTCACCCGCTCTGCTCACCTCTTGAGCAGAGCAGGACTGACCCTTTAAGTGATAGCAGCAGATTTGGTTGTGATGAAGTTAAGTGAAGGGAATTTACTGGTAAAATATGTTTTATCTTACTGCAGCTGATCAGTAATATATGCTTAGATTATCCAGATAATAAGCACCTCTCATTGTGTTTAGATTGATTCAGTCCCAGACTAATAGCATGCTATTACAAAGTCATTAACAGGAACTTGCTTGCAGAGAGACTGGATGCAGGAGAGAAACCAGTGATTACTAACTCACAAAGGAACTTAATGTTTCAGCAGAGTTTTCTAAACTAATTTCACTTTTTTTTTGTACTGTTAATAGCTGCCATAACGCATTGGAATTTACGCAGATAAATCATTGCAATGTGCAACTGAACAGAAATTGGCTAAAATAACATTACGGGGGGTCGGATTTGTAAATTATAGATGCAATGAAATGACATTAATTGCACTGTACAGTGTAAGCTCTCCAGCAGAGACACAATGTTACATTGGTAAATTCAGAAATCATTTTACAAGGAGTGAAGGAAAGGCGCGAGCTCTGTAATTACATCCTGTGGTTACAACGGTTGTTGTAAAATGAGTAATCAATGGATATGAGCACAATGGGCTATCTAATCATACAGTAGAAACAAAGGGACAGATTATTATTCCTAGGTTAGCAAGTTACAGCTGGCGGGATCAGCCATAATGTGCGCTTTTAGGAAATGTGACAAAATGCCGCCATGATGTCCGGTGGGTATAAGATTACTGTTACTTGTTCTCTCCAGATGTCAATGATCTCCTGGATAGAAGCATTACCAGGCCAATAGCTGGCATCCCTCCCATGACTAGGGTCATAAACGCCAACTAGAGGTCGACACACGGGAGAAAAATGTATTTATTGTATTTTAAATTAAATACAAATGGAAAAGAGAAAAACTAGACTGTGCAAAGTTGCGTTTTAAAATTGCAGGAGACAATATAAGGTTATCGATTTGACCCCCAAAGTCTGTTGTGTGTAAGCCACCCCCTCAGACCTTCCCTTTCCTAATACAATTAAAGGAAACCTAACATGTAAAATAACACTATAAACCTGCAGATAAGGGGTTAATCTGCACTTAGAACTTAGATCCCGGGAGGAAATTAACGTTATTCTGCTTCCAGTCATAGGGGATGGTGCCGACACGTTATCAGTCACCGCTATGTGTATAGTAAGCAGTTGCTGTAACCGCGACCCCGGCACTAACTGACAGCCAGGTCTAATGACGAGCAAGCTGTCAGTCAGTGCGGCAGTGTGCTGACAGCCTCTGCTCACTATACACACAGCGGTGACTGAAATCATGCCGGCGCCGCCCCTATGACTGAAAGCCAAACACTGCTGGGGAATAAAATTAATTTCCTCCTGATAGTGGCACTCTCAGGGCCACGTACTGGAATAGAATGTAGAATAGAAATGACAGATTTGTACGTGTTAAAGATCTGCAAAGATATAGAGAGATATGACATAAATAAATATTTTTATTAGATTAATACATGTACAGTAAGCTTCACACATGCAAGGCATAAATTATATATGTCACAGATATCTATCTATTATCTATCTCTCTAGCTATCTATAAATCCATCTACACACGTGGTCAAAATTGTTGGTACCCCTCGTTTAATGACAGAAAAACCCACAATGGTGACAGAAATAACTTGAACCTGAGAAAAGTAATAATAAATCAAAAATCTATGAAAATGAACAAATGAAAGTCAGACATTGTGTTAAGGGTCTGCGGAACGCACCAAATATATAAAGTAGAGAGGTGCGTTCGCAGCCCGAGGTCCACCGTGCAAGCGGAGCCTGCTGCTAGTAGAAATGGCGCGAGAAGCAAACTCTGTTATCCCGCAGAGTCGCCAACATAAACGCCGTAATGCGCTGTGGCAATAAGTGCGAACTCTGTTACTCCACAGAGCCGCTAGAAGGAGAGCTGCAGCGCTATATGGCGATGTGTGCGCACTCACTAGACACAACTGAGTGGCAAAGAAAACACGCTAGGGCGCTGTCTAGCATTGAAAGCGAACCCTGTTACGTCACAGGGCCGCTGAGAAAAAGTACTGTGTCCTGTCAGGCTCTCAGGTACACAGTTAATGCTAAGCGTACATAAAGCGTGATCATGTGCTAATGTCCTCGCGGGAGTCACCCGCAATCTATGGCGTCTGAACGCCTGACCCTGAATACGGCAATCAAAACTCCTCACCGGTTATGCCGGTAATCTAGGGCATCTAGGACACCGACCCTGACCAGCTAGCATACCAAACTCCTCACCGATTAAGTCGGTATTCTAGTGGCTTATTTCAGCCGGGTCCCTATCCACACATACACATGACCACACTGGCGCATAGCATACGATTGATATTAGCGCATGGCGGCTCAGCCATGCTACCCTTTTATAGCAACAGCTACAGGACCTTCCAGGAACAAGGACCAATGAGAAGCTGTTACAAACAAACGTAGCTACATGACCTTCCTAGCGGACCAATAGGAGCCGCTGCAGCACCTGAACATGTGACCCCTGATCTCCAATGAGAGATCTCACTCTGGGCATGCTCAGATGGGAAAACGCAGGACTTTGTCTCAAAGACGACTGCTCCAGCACTGGCTATAATAGCAGATCCAGGAAAGGCAGCAGCAAGTCACTGCACAGTAGAGGAGTGGGCAAGACGCCTGGACCGATGTCTCTGCTGAGCAGGCTCCACTGCGGCCGGAGATGAATGGGAGACCGCAGCGGGACGGGTTTGAGACTCCCCTTGTGCAGCAGCGGGAAATTGAACCCTAACATGGCCCCCCCTTCTTTGGGCCTCGCTGCGCTCAAAGACAGCGATGAGCTGCGGAGCGTGAATATGCTCGGCAGGCTCCCAAGACCTATCCTCAGGCCCATAGCCCCTCCAGTCCACCAAATAAAACTTTTAGCCCCGTACCACCTTACACCCTATGATGGCGTTCACCTCATGATCATCCGTAGATGAACCCGATGTCCCGGCAGATGACTCAGAAAACCGGGACATGAGCACGGGTTTCAGGAGGGATACATGAAAGGTGTCGGAGATACCCAGGCGTGGTGGAAGAGCCAAATGGTATACCACAGGGTTAACCTGCTCGAGGACCTTGAAAGGACCCAGGTAGCGGGGTGCCAACTTAGTGGACTCAACTCGCAGCCTGATGTTACGGGCGGAGAGCCACACCAAGTCCCCAGGAGCAAATGTTGGAGCGGGGCGCTGATGTGCGTCGGCAGAGGACCTCATCCTCTCCTTGGACGCCTGAATGGCATCCTGGGTACGGTCCCAAATGTCCCGTGCCTCCACAGCCCAGTCTGCCACCCTGGAGTCGGCGGAAGACACGGGCATGGGCACCGGAACCCGCGGATGCTGACCGTAGTTCAGAAGGAAAGAAGTCTGTCCGGTGGAGTCAGCCACAGCATTGTTTAATGCAAACTCAGCCCATGGTAGCAAGGATGCCCAGTCATCCTGCCTGGCAGAGACAAAATGTCGTAGATAGGTGACCAAGGTCTAGTTTGCCCTCTCTACCAACCCATTCGTCTCAGGATGATACGCTGAAGAGAGATTTAACTCAATACTGAGTAGACGACAAAGCTCTCTCCAGAACCGAGACGCAAACTGGGGACCTCGGTCACTGACAATTTTGTCCGGCATGCCGTGTAGACGGAAGATGTGCCTAACGAACAACGCTGCCAGAGCCCGTGCAGAAGGTAACCGTGGTAGTGGCACCAGATGCACCATTTTAGAGAAATGGTCGGTGATTACCCAAATGATGGTGCAACCCCGAGACTTGGGCAAGCCCACCACAAAGTCCATCCCAACCATCTCCCAGGGCCTGTCTGCCACCGGCAAAGGATAAAGTAAACCAGCTGGCCGTTGTCGTGGAGACTTATTTTTGGCGCAGGAGACACACGCCCGAACATAGTCCCCAACATCACGGACCATATGCGGCCACCAATATGTCCTCGCCAGCAATTCAGATGTCCTCTTTGCCCCAAAATGTCCACCCACCCTGGACGAATGTGCCCAAGAGAGTACCTCCGGTCGCAAATTGGTAGGCACAAAAGTCTTGCCCGGGGGCACAGACTCTAGTGAAACCAGAGCCACTGTTCTCAGGCTCTCTGTGGGAACAATAAGCCGAGGCTCCTCTACCTCCTCTTCAGAGGACACCACAGAGCGAGAGAGAGCGTCGGCACGAATGTTCTTCTCTCCAGAGAGGAAATGGAGTGTGAAATTAAACCGAGAGAAGAACAAGGACCATCTGGCCTGGCGAGAGTTAAGCTGCTGAGCTGTCTGCAGATACACCAAATTTTTGTGGTCGGTGAAGACTTGGAAGGGAAAGCGGGCCCCCTCCAACAGATGTCTCCACTCAGAGAAGGCCAACTTCATGGCTAGCAACTCCCTATCCCCGATGGAATAATTCCTCTCCGCTGAAGTGAAGGTCTTAGAGAAGAAGAAGCAAGGATGCTTCCGACCTTGAGCATCCTTTGGAAGAGGACTGCTCCAGCACCAACGGATGAGGCATCCACCTCCAATAAAAATGGCTTATCAACATCGGGGCGATGTAGGATGGGAGCGCTAGCAAAATGAGACTTAATAGAAGAGAAAGCCGTGGAGACCTCTTCCGACCACAATTTGGGATTTGCTCCCTTCTTGGTGAGGGCTACCAAGGGAGCTACCAAGGTAGAGAAATGCGGAATGAACTGGTGATAGTAATTAATGAACCCCATAAAGCGCTGCACCGCTTTTAGAGAGTGAGGTTCCTGCCAGTCCATCACACGCCTGTAGTTTGACCGGATCCATAGCCAATCCCTGGGTTGAGATGATATAACCAAGGAAAGGTAAAGACTCCAGCTCAAACATACATTTCTCTAACTTAGCATAGAGGGAATTAGCCCGTAAGAGGTCGAAGACTCTGCAGACATCTCTCCGGTGGGAGTCAATATCTGGAGAGAAGATGAGTATATCATCCAGATAGACTACGACAGAGGTGGAGAGCATATCCCGGAAGATGTCATTGACAAAGTCTTGGAAAACGGCTGGAGCATTACAGAGCCCAAAGGGCATCACCAGATATTCGTAATGCCCATCCCTGGTATTAAAAGCCATCTTCCATTCGTCCCCCTCACGGATGCGAATCAGGTTATAAGCACCGCGCAGATCTAGTTTAGTGAATACTCTTGCTCCCCGAAGCCTATCAAAAAGCTCAGAAATCAGGGGCAACGGGTACTTGTTTTTAACGGTGATGGCGTTAAGACCCCTGTAATCAATACATGGACGCAATTCTCCGTTTTTCTTCTGCACGAAGAAAAATCCCGCCCCTGCCGGTGACACCGACTTCCTAATAAACCCTCTTGCCAGGTCTCCTGAATATATTGCGACATGGCCTCTGTCTCAGGAAGAGAGAGGGGATAGACCCTTCCCCAAGGAGGTTCTGCGCCAGGCAAGAGGTCGATAGGACAGTCATAGTGGCGATGAGGCGGAAGAGTCTCCGCAGCCTTCTTGGAGAACACGTCTGCATATGACCAGTAGTGCTTGGGAAGTGGAGTAAGATCTGCGGGTAACTCCGTAGTGGTAACCTGAACGCAACTCCTGACACATCTGCCTCTACATGCATCACTCCAACCCAGTATCCTACCCGAAGTCCACTCTATATGTGGGAATGGAAACGGAGCCAAGGTATACCTAGTAGGATCTCGTCTATTCCCTCGGGAAGGACGAGTAGGGAAATAAGTTCCTGATGGGAAGGAGATACAGACAATGCAAGTGGAACAGTCTGGTGTGTAATTTGTGAGGGCAATGTCGACCCATTCACTACCCGGACAGTCACTGATTTGTCAAGCGCCACCAGAGGTATTGCATGACGGCGAGCAAAGCTAGAGGACATGAAATTTCCCTCTGCTCCTGAGCCCACGCAAAGGTCGGCGGTGAGAATGGAAGTACCAACAGTGACTGTCCCTTTAAGTGTCATCTTGGAGGAAAATGCCGCTGTCTCTAGTGAACCTCCTCCCAGGGCCACTAGACGCGATCGCTTCCCTGATCGCAGTGGACATTTGTTGGCATAGTATCCTGTCTGCTGACAACGGTTACAGACCACGGATACTCGGACGGACCGAGACTTAGGTCCTGCATGAGGAACTTCTGTGGCCTTTTGGGGTTCGGACGCCAGATCGGGAAATTCGAGAGGTTTGGCAAAGGTGGGAGCCAACCGAAACCTCTGCCTACACTGGGCCCGCTCCAACCTCCGCTCGTGAAAACGGAGGTCAATGCGGGTAGATATGGAGATAAGCTTCTCCAGTGTGGCGGGAATCTCCCTGGTAGCCAAAGCATCTTTAACATGGTCAGCCAGTCCTCGCCAGTAGATTGGAATAAGAACTTTATCAGACCAATCTAGCTCAGAAGCTAGGGTCCGAAACTGGACGGAAAACAGTCTGACCAAAGACGAACCCTGTGCCAATGCCAGCAGTTGTAGCGCCGTATCGTGGGTGACCTGAGGTCCTAAAAAGACCTTTTTAAGAGCCTCCAAGAAACGAGGAGCACTCCGCACCACACGATCGTCGCGCTCCCACAGCGGCGTTGCCCACTCCAACGCTCTGCCCGAGAGTAGAGAAAGTACAAAACCCACTTGTGCCCGATCCGTGGGAAAACGTGCAGCCAGAAGCTCGAGCTGTATAGAGCACTGACTCACGAATCCCCGACATTGCTTGCTATCACCGGCAAACTTGTCAGGAAGCGGGAGGTGGGATAATGTAGGGGCAGAGGTGGCAGAAGACAAACTGGCTGCAGCCACGCTAGCAGCCTGAACAGCGACTGCGGTAACATCCACAGCTGAGGTTGTGCGCTCAAGAGCCGCCAACCTACCCTCCAGCTGCTGGATGTACTGCGATAGACGCTGTTCATCCGCCATTTTACTAGCCAGACCCTGGCGCTAATATTATGTTAAGGGTCTGCGGAACGCACCAAATATATAAAGTAGAGAGGTGCGTTCGCAGCCCGAGGTCCACCGTGCAAGCGGAGCCTGCTGCTAGTAGAAATGGCGCGAGAAGCAAACTCTGTTATCCCGCAGAGTCGCCAACATAAACGCCGTAATGCGCTGTGGCAATAAGTGCGAACTCTGTTACTCCACAGAGCCGCTAGAAGGAGAGCCGCAGCGCTATATGGCGATGTGTGCGCACTCACTAGACACAACTGAGTGGCAAAGAAAACACGCTAGGGCGCTGTCTAGCGTTGAAAGCGAACCCTGTTACGTCACAGAGCCGCTGAGAAAAAGTACTGTGTCCTGTCAGGCTCTCAGGTACACAGTTAAGTGCTACGCGTTCATAAAGCGTGATCATGTGCTAATGTCCTCGCGGGAGTCACCCGCAATCTATGGCGTCTGAACGCCAGACCCTGAATACGGCAATCAAAACTCCTCACCGGTTATGCCGGTAATCTAGGGCATCTAGGACACCGACCCTGACCAGCTACCATACCAAACTCCTCACCGATTAAGTCGGTATTCTAGTGGCTTATTTCAGCCGGGTCCCTATCCACACATACACATGACCACACTGGCGCATAGCATACAATGATTGATATTAGCGCATGGTGGCCCAGCCATGCTACCCTTTTATAGCAACAGCTACAGGACCTTCCAGGAACAAGGACCAATGAGAAGCTGTTACAAACAAACGTAGCTACATGACCTTCCTGGCGGACCAATAGGAGCCGCTGCAGCACCTGAACATGTGACCCCTGATCTCCAATGAGAGATCTCACTCTGGGCATGCTCAGATGGGAAAACGCAGGACTTTGTCTCAAAGACGACTGCTCCAGCACTGGCTATAATAGCAGATCCAGGAAAGGCAGCAGCAAGTCACTGCACAGTAGAGGAGTGGGCAAGACGCCTGAACCGACATCTCTGCTGAGCAGGCTCCACTGCGGCCGGAGATGAATGGGAGACCGCAGCGGGACGGGTTCGAGACTCCCCTTGTGCAGCAGCGGGAAATCAAACCCTAACACATTGTTTTTCAACCATGCTTCCACAGAATTAAAAAAAAATAAAACTCAGTACTGGGATTTTTCAAAAGCTGTGTTTTTTCAGTATTTATTTTGCACATTTTCATTTTGGGGCCCATTATATATTGGATAATGATGCAATGACTACCAATCCAAGATTCAATTATAATAGCAGGGTAGGATCAATATTAAAATATAACTTTTACTATTTTATATTAAAATTAACCAAAGTGACATAAAGGACATACTGAAAAAAACATAAACTGAATTGATATTATTCAATTCTTACAAGTAGCATGAGTGAGGGGTTTTTTTGACACGCCCCAAGCTCACTCAAAGAGGTGTATCAAGAATCTGCTCCTAAATTCAAAATCTATTGGAACGATCTCACCTCGTTTGAAGTTTCTCAGCCTCAGTTAGCCGTAAATCTCTGGTCATATTGGGAGAAGGTTTTTCTTAAAATCTCATGCCTTCAATTAAACATCCCACCAGGAATAAGATTTGTGCCCCATGTAGTGCTTCCCGACGCGTTTCGTTATCACTCATCAGGGGAAAGGTACACACAATCATTCAGTGGAAAAATCCACCATTTTTCATAAGGGGTCAGAGGCATCACCTGTTTCTCTCATATGTCCCCTTTAAATAGACCGCCGTGTATGCCGCATGTTCGCGGCGTCTGACGTCATGGGGGTGCGACCCACGGATCGGCCGCTACCCAAATCGTCACTTCCGGTGTCCCGAACTGCATCACATCCGGTCTGTGGAACGCAATTGAGCCGCAATCGTTTACACTCGTTTTCTAGCGATGCAGTAAATCCCATCACTTCCTGTTTATCGGAAGTTATTGTATTCAATTCAAGGGACATCGATGGCAGTGATACTTATTATTAATGATCTTATAAGCATAAATTATGGACTCCCAAATCGTTTTCTCAAAAAAAGGAGGGGCAGTTCCAAATTATAAAATAAAACAAGTAATCACATATTATGTCATGGTATGTTTTGGATCCTTAGACCATAAGTTGGCACAAACTAATAAATTGCAGCAGGCCACTATTTTGGTATATCAGGAGAAGTAAAAGATTTTTGGTATATCAGAGGAGGTAAAAAAATTATATACATACATTGGGCTGTTTTGCTAGAATGTGGGAGAAAAAAGGTTTGAAAAACTAGAGAAATTTCAGTGGATAAAAAGAAATAGACTGGAGATGTGTCATGCCCCGTTCCCTAGGATGCCTCAAACTGATTCCTACCTAACCGCGGAGGTTGGCACCCTAAGGACAGGATAACGAGAGTGGCGCCCCCACTCCTCGACGGCTGGCCCTTCTAGGCCCTGTATGGCCCTGTTCATGTTGAAGGTTGGAAATGATAGCAAAGTATCCACACATAGATGGACAATATTGCTTAGAATGAAAAGAGATTTTATAAGAAACAGCTGAAGGTCAATGTTTCATTAAGACCTCTTGGTGATTGGGTCTTTAGACGATATATCCATTTTGTTTCCCTTTGTAATATATTTCTGTCCCAATCACCTCCTCTCTTGGGAAAATATACCCTGTCAATTCCTATAAATCTGAGGTCACATCCCTTTCCTTGATGTTCCATGTTCATATGTCTGGCCAATGATGTATCTCTCTTTAATGCCACATCTCTCAAATGTTCGCCTACCCGTCTCCTGAATTCACGTTTTGTTTTGCCTATATACTCCAAACCACATGGGCAAGTTGCTCGGTAAATCACCCCTTTAGTTCTACAATTAATAAAGTGTAGGATTTTATATTCTTTCCCGTCAACATTGCTCTTAAATTTTGAGTCGGTCTCTATCACTGGACATGCCACACAACCGCTACATTTATAACATCCCTGTGGTTTGTTTGGAAGCCATGTTCCTGGCCTTGGTTCACTGTAGTGACTATGAACTAGTCTGTCACCCAAGGATCTACCCTTCTGGAATGTAATACTAGGATATGGTCCCACCAGTTCCCCAATATCTTCATCCATATGCAAAACAGACCAATGTTTTTGTAATATGGAGCGGACTTGTTGTGCCCCATTATTAAAGGTAGTAATGAATCTAACCGTATCCATTTCTTCCCTTTTAGGAGCTGGTACCAGGAGATTATTTCTATCAATTTGTTTGGTTTCCTGATAGGCCTTTTTCAGAATTCCATCTGGATAGCCTCTATTCTGGAAACGGTTTCTCAGATCATCTGCTTGAATTTTAAAGTCTATTTCTGTAGAGCAGTTTCTCCGTAATCTTAAGTATTGCCCCTTTGGGATGCCTTTTCTGAGAGGGACCGGATGGTGGCTATCCCATCTCAAAAGGGCGTTTGTAGCTGTGGGCTTCCTATACGTTTTTGTAGTAAGGTGCCCATCCGGCAGTTTTTTTATCATGAGATCCAAAAAGGGCAATTCATTTTTGTTGAATTCGAAAGTAAAGAACAAACCCAGATTGTTGATATTGAGTTTGTCAACAAAATTTTTCAATTCTTTTTCGTTTCCATTCCAGATTAGTATCACATCGTCGATGTAACGAGACCAGAATGCTATCTTCGTTTGTTCCTCAATGTATGCTTCCCCAAAGACAAAATTCTCCTCCCACCAGCCCAGGAGCAAATTTGCGTACGAGGGCGCACAGGAATTACCCATCGCAGTGCCCCTGAGCTGGTGGTATATCATATCATTGAAAAGAAAAACATTCTTAGTTAGACAAAATTCCAGTAGTGTCAAGACAAAGTTGTTATGTCTTGCAAATTGTTGACCCCTACTTTTCAAAAAATATTCTACCGCGTTCAGACCATCTTTATGGTTAATAGATGAATATAACGCTTCAACATCAATGCTGCATAATAATGCTTCTGGTTCTACGATGATGTTGTCAAGTTTTCTTAAGAGATCTGTAGAGTCTTTGGTATAGGAGTTTAAACAAGTTACATGTGGCTTTAGGATTTCATCCAAATATATACCCACATGGTGTCCAATACTCCCTATTCCAGAGACAATTGGTCTCCCTTTGAGGGGGGTAAGTCCTTTATGTATTTTTCGGAGACAGTAGAATGTTGCCATGATTGGAAAGGATGGGAGGAGGAAATCATATTCATTTTTATCTATCAAAGATGTCTCTAAACCCCTATCTAGAATATTTTTAAGTTCTTTTTGAAATTCCGGAAGGGGGTTGGAACCTAATTTGCAGTATGAATTTCGTTCATGTAGTATGGAATTACACATTTTAACATATTCTTTGTGATCTAATATGACAATATTACCTCCTTTGTCTGAGGGTTTTATCAAAATGGACTGGTCTTTCTCCAGAGTCCTCAATGCCTCCATTTCCAATTTAGAAAAGTTGAATTTGCCCTTTTTGGTATCTTTTTCTAATTTCTCCATATCTTTGGTTACCAGCTCCAAAAAAATATCAATCGTAGATTGATCACCTGTTATAGGTGACATCCTTTTACTTTTATCCTTTAATTTGGTAAAAGGTCCTTCTCCTGATGATTCCGGATTCGAATCAGCAAGTTCGAACAGAAATCTCACGTCTGATAATAAAGAATCTGGAATATTCAGATCTTGACATGCTCGTTTATTTTCTTTTATGAAATATTTTTTCCATTTCAGTTTTCTCACAAAGAGGTGAAGATCTTTAATGTTATCAAACAATTGAAAATCTGAGGTTGGTATAAAATTAAGTCCCTTATTAATGACTCGTTTTTCAAGGTCACTTAGGGTTCGTGATGAAAGATTGATAATTTGTGGGGTGAGAGTACTCAATTGTTGGCCGGACCCTGTCTGTTCCTCAGGAAGTAGTCTCGGTCTAAAAAACGAGTGTTAGATCCACGATCGTTTGTACGTCCTCTCTGTCCCCCTCTTCCTCTCTGTCTGCCTCTGAATGTTTTTGTACGTGTATCGCTATCTGACAAATCTGTGTCAGTGGATGAGATGTCTGTTTCAAAATTCCGTAATGGGAATCTATTGGTGGGAGCCTGGTAAGCTTTATTTTCTTTGAATTCTTTTAAATCTCTTACAAAGTTGCGGTGTTTACGTTCTTTAAGATGAAACTGGTAACGTTCAACCGTATTTTGTAGAGTAGTTTCTTTTGTCCCAAAATCTACCTCCCCTGAGAATTTTTTTGTAATTTCTACTTGTTCTCTTAATTTATCCCCCAGAGAGACTAGTGTTTTTTTCTCCTCTGTAAGAGAATATTCATGAACTTTAGAGAGCTTGCTGTAGCTTCTCTTTCCCACTGTTCGCTTATAGCAGAATTTCTGTAGCGAAAACCTGGTTGTAGGTTTATTCTCAGGTGTCTTGGGACAATACCTGTTTTAATATAATTTTCCAGGCTTTGTACTTGCCACCAACTGCTGATTTGATTTTTATAAGCCTTGGTTAATTCCTTAAAGGCATTGTTATAAGATGGTGTATATTTCGGTTGTACAAAAACTTTGTCTGAAAATACCTCTTTAGCCTCTGCAATCCATACATTAGTGTCCAATCCCTTGGACAAAAAACCAGCCATACCAGTATAAACCAGATAATGATGCAATGACTACCAATCCAAGATTCAATTATAATAGCAGGGTAGGATCAATATTAAAATATAACTTTTACTATTTTATATTAAAATTAACCAAAGTGACATAAAGGACATACTGAAAAAACATAAACTGAATTGATATTATTCAATTCTTACAAGTAGCATGAGTGAGGGGTTTTTTTGACACGCCCCAAGCTCACTCAAAGAGGTGTATCAAGAATCTGCTCCTAAATTCAAAATCTATTGGAACGATCTCACCTCGTTTGAAGTTTCTCAGCCTCAGTTAGCCGTAAATCTCTGGTCATATTGGGAGAAGGTTTTTCTTAAAATCTCATGCCTTCAATTAAACATCCCACCAGGAATAAGATTTGTGCCCCATGTAGTGCTTCCCGACGCGTTTCGTTATCACTCATCAGGGGAAAGGTACACACAATCATTCAGTGGAAAAATCCACCATTTTTCATAAGGGGTCAGAGGCATCACCTGTTTCTCTCATATGTCCCCTTTAAATAGACCGCCGTGTATGCCGCATGTTCGCGGCGTCTGACGTCATGGGGGTGCGACCCACGGATCGGCCGCTACCCAAATCGTCACTTCCGGTGTCCCAAACTGCATCACATCCGGTCTGTGGAACGCAATTGAGCCGCAATCGTTTACACTCGTTTTCTAGCGATGCAGTAAATCCCATCACTTCCTGTTTATCGGAAGTTATTGTATTCAATTCAAGGGACATCGATGGCAGTGATACTTATTATTAATGATCTTATAAGCATAAATTATGGACTCCCAAATCGTTTTCTCAAAAAAAGGAGGGGGCAGTTCCAAATTATAAAATAAAACAAGTAATCACATATTATGTCATGGTATGTTTTGGATCCTTAGACCATAAGTTGGCACAAACTAATAAATTGCAGCAGGCCACTATTTTGGTATATCAGGAGAAGTAAAAGATTTTTGGTATATCAGAGGAGGTAAAAAAATTATATACATACATTGGGCTGTTTTGCTAGAATGTGGGAGAAAAAAGGTTTGAAAAACTAGAGAAATTTCAGTGGATAAAAAGAAATAGACTGGAGATGTGTCATGCCCCGTTCCCTAGGATGCCTCAAACTGATTCCTACCTAACAGCGGAGGTTGGCACCCTAAGGACAGGATAACGAGAGTGGCGCCCCCACTCCTCGACGGCTGGCCCTTCTAGGCCCTGTTTGGCCCTGTTCATGTTGAAGGTTGGAAATGATAGCAAAGTATCCACACATAGATGGACAATATTGCTTAGAATGAAAAGAGATTTTATAAGAAACAGCTGAAGGTCAATGTTTCATTAAGACCTCTTGGTGATTGGGTCTTTAGACGATATATACATTTTGTTTCCCTTTGTAATATATTTCTGTCCCAATCACCTCCTCTCTTGGGAAAATATACCCTGTCAATTCCTATAAATCTGAGGTCACATCCCTTTCCTTGATGTTCCATGTTCATATGTCTGGCCAATGATGTATCTCTCTTTAATGCCACATCTCTCAAATGTTCGCCTACCCGTCTCCTGAATTCACGTTTTGTTTTGCCTATATACTCCAAACCACATGGGCAAGTTGCTCGGTAAATCACCCCTTTAGTTCTACAATTAATAAAGTGTAGGATTTTATATTCTTTCCCGTCAACATTGCTTTAAATTTTGAGTCGGTCTCTATCACTGGACATGCCACACAACCGCTACATTTTAACATCCCTGTGGTTTGTTTGGAAGCCATGTTCCTGGCCTTGGTTCACTGTAGTGACTATGAACTAGTCTGTCACCCAAGGATCTACCCTTCTGGAATGTAATACTAGGATATGGTCCCACCAGTTCCCCAATATCTTCATCCATATGCAAAACAGACCAATGTTTTTGTAATATGGAGCGGACTTGTTGTGCCCCATTATTAAAGGTAGTAATGAATCTAACCGTATCCATTTCTTCCCTTTTAGGAGCTGGTACCAGGAGATTATTTCTATCAATTTGTTTGGTTTCCTGATAGGCCTTTTTCAGAATTCCATCTGGATAGCCTCTATTCTGGAAACGGTTTCTCAGATCATCTGCTTGAATTTTAAAGTCTATTTCTGTAGAGCAGTTTCTCCGTAATCTTAAGTATTGCCCCTTTGGGATGCCTTTTCTGAGGGGGACCGGATGGTGGCTATCCCATCTCAAAAGGGCGTTTGTAGCTGTGGGCTTCCTATACGTTTTTGTAGTAGGTGCCCATCCGCAGTTTTTTAATCATGAGATCCAAAAAGGGCAATTCATTTTTGTTGAATTCGAAAGTAAAGAACAAACCCAGTTTGTTGATATTGAGTTTGTCAACAAAATTTTTTCAATTCTTTTTCGTTTCCATTCCAGATTAGTATCACATCGTCGATGTAACGAGACCAGAATGCTATCTTCGTTTGTTCCTCAATGTATGCTTCCCCAAAGACAAAATTCTCCTCCCACCAGCCCAGGAGCAAATTTGCGTACGAGGGCGCACAGGAATTACCCATCGCGGTGCCCCTGAGCTGGTGGTATATCATATCATTGAAAAGAAAAACATTCTTAGTTAGACAAAATTCCAGTAGTGTCAAGACAAAGTTGTTATGTCTTGCAAATTGTTGACCCCTACTTTTCAAAAAATATTCTACCGCGTTCAGACCATCTTTATGGTTAATAGATGAATATAACGCTTCAACATCAATGCTGCATAATAATGCTTCTGGTTCTACGATGATGTTGTCAAGTTTTCTTAAGAGATCTGTAGAGTCTTTGGTATAGGAGTTTAAACAAGTTACATGTGGCTTTAGGATTTCATCCAAATATATACCCACATGGTGTCCAATACTCCCTATTCCAGAGACAATTGGTCTCCCTTTGAGGGGGGTAAGTCCTTTATGTATTTTTCGGAGACAGTAGAATGTTGCCATGATTGGAAAGGATGGGAGGAGGAAATCATATTCATTTTTATCTATCAAAGATGTCTCTAAACCCCTATCTAGAATATTTTTAAGTTCTTTTTGAAATTCCGGAAGGGGGTTGGAACCTAATTTGCAGTATGAATTTCGTTCATGTAGTATGGAATTACACATTTTAACATATTCTTTGTGATCTAATATGACAATATTACCTCCTTTGTCTGAGGGTTTTATCAAAATGGACTGGTCTTTCTCCAGAGTCCTCAATGCCTCCATTTCCAATTTAGAAAAGTTGAATTTGCCCTTTTTGGTATCTTTTTCTAATTTCTCCATATCTTTGGTTACCAGCTCCAAAAAAATATCAATCGTAGATTGATCACCTGTTATAGGTGACATCCTTTTACTTTTATCCTTTAATTTGGTAAAAGGTCCTTCTCATGATGATTCCGGATTCGAATCAGCAAGTTCGAACAGAAATCTCACGTCTGATAATAAAGAATCTGGAATATTCAGATCTTGACATGCTCGTTTATTTTCTTTTATGAAATATTTTTTCCATTTCAGTTTTCTCACAAAGAGGTGAAGATCTTTAATGTTATCAAACATTGAAAATCTGAGGTTGGTATAAAATTAAGTCCCTTATTAATGACTCGTTTTTCAAGGTCACTTAGGGTTCGTGATGAAAGATTGATAATTTGTGGGGTGAGAGTACTCAATTGTTGGCCGGACCCTGTCTGTTCCTCAGGAAGTAGTCTCGGTCTAAAAAACGAATGTTAGATCCACGATCGTTTGTACGTCCTCTCTGTCCCCTCTTCCTCTCTGTCTGCCTCTGAATGTTTTTGTACGTGTATCGCTATCTGACAAATCTGTGTCAGTGGATGAGATGTCTGTTTCAAAATTCCGTAATGGGAATCTATTGGTGGGAGCCTGGTAAGCTTTATTTTCTTTGAATTCTTTTAAATCTCTTACAAAGTTGCGGTGTTTACGTTCTTTAAGATGAAACTGGTAACGTTCAACCGTATTTTGTAGAGTAGTTTCTTTTGTCCCAAAATCTACCTCCCTGAGAATTTTTTTGTAATTTCTACTTGTTCTCTTAATTTATCCCCCAGAGAGACTAGTGTTTTTTTCTCCTCTTCTAAGAGAATATTCATGAACTTTAGAGAGCTTGCTGTAGCTTCTCTTTCCCACTGTTCACTTATAGCAGAATTTCTGTAGCGAAAACCTGGTTGTAGGTTTATTCTCAGGTGTCTTGGGACAATACCTGTTTTAATATAATTTTCCAGGCTTTGTACTTCCCACCAACTGCTGATTTGATTTTTATAAGCCTTGGTTAATTCCTTAAAGGCATGTTATAAGATGGTGTATATTTCGGTTGTACAAAAACTTTGTCTGAAAATACCTCTTTAGCCTCTGCAATCCATACATTAGTGTCCAATCCCTTGGACAAAAAACCAGCCATACCAGTATAAACCAGATAATGATGCAATGACTACCAATCCAAGATTCAATTATAATAGCAGGGTAGGATCAATATTAAAATATAACTTTTACTATTTTATATTAAAATTAACCAAAGTGACATAAAGGACATACTGAAAAAACATAAACTGAATTGATATTATTCAATTCTTACAAGTAGCATGAGTGAGGGGTTTTTTGACACGCCCCAAGCTCACTCAAAGAGGTGTATCAAGAATCTGCTCCTAAATTCAAAATCTATTGGAACGATCTCACCTCGTTTGAAGTTTCTCAGCCTCAGTTAGCCGTAAATCTCTGGTCATATTGGGAGAAGGTTTTTCTTAAAATCTCATGCCTTCAATTAAACATCCCACCAGGAATAAGATTTGTGCCCCATGTAGTGCTTCCCGACGCGTTTCGTTATCACTCATCAGGGGAAAGGTACACACAATCATTCAGTGGAAAAATCCACCATTTTTCATAAGGGGTCAGAGGCATCACCTGTTTCTCTCATATGTCCCCTTTAAATAGACCGCCGTGTATGCCGCATGTTCGCTGCGTCTGACGTCATGGGGGTGCGACCCACGGATCGGCCGCTACCCAAATCGTCACTTCCGGTGTCCCGAACTGCATCACATCCGGTCTGTGGAACGCAATTGAGCCGCAATCGTTTACACTCGTTTTCTAGCGATGCAGTAAATCCCATCACTTCCTGTTTATCGGAAGTTATTGTATTCAATTCAAGGGACATCGATGGCAGTGATACTTATTATTAATGATCTTATAAGCATAAATTATGGACTCCCAAATCGTTTTCTCAAAAAAAGGAGGGGGCAGTTCCAAATTATAAAATAAAACAAGTAATCACTATTATGTCATGGTATGTTTTGGATCCTTAGACCATAAGTTGGCACAAACTAATAAATTGCAGCAGGCACTATTTTGGTATATCAGGAGAAGTAAAAGATTTTGGTATATCAAGGAGGTAAAAATTATATACATACATTGGGCTGTTTTGCTAGAATGTGGGAGAAAAAAGGTTTGAAAAACTAGAGAAATTTCAGTGGATAAAAAGAAATAGACTGGAGATGTGTCATGCCCCGTTCCCTAGGATGCCTCAAACTGATTCCTACCTAACCGCGGAGGTTGGCACCCTAAGGACAGGATAACGAGAGTGGCGCCCCCACTCCTCGACGGCTGGCCCTTCTAGGCCCTGTTTGGCCCTGTTCATGTTGAAGGTTGGAAATGATAGCAAAGTATCCACACATAGATGGACAATATTGCTTAGAATGAAAAGAGATTTTATAAGAAACACTGAAGGTCAATGTTTCATTAAGACCTCTTGGTGATTGGGTCTTTAGGGCGATATATCCATTTTGTTTCCCTTTGTAATATATTTCTGTCCCAATCACCTCCTCTCTTGGGAAAATATACCCTGTCAATTCCTATAAATCTGAGGTCACATCCCTTTCCTTGATGTTCCATGTTCATATGTCTGGCCAATGATGTATCTCTCTTTAATGCCACATCTCTCAAATGTTCGCCTACCCGTCTCCTGAATTCACGTTTTGTTTTGCCTATATACTCCAAACCACATGGGCAAGTTGCTCGGTAAATCACCCCTTTAGTTCTACAATTAATAAAGTGTAGGATTTTATATTCTTTCCCGTCAACATTGCTTTAAATTTTGAGTCGGTCTCTATCACTGGACATGCCACACAACCGCTACATTTATAACATCCCTGTGGTTTGTTTGGAAGCCATGTTCCTGGCCTTGGTTCACTGTAGTGACTATGAACTAGTCTGTCACCCAAGGATCTACCCTTCTGGAATGTAATACTAGGATATGGTCCCACCAGTTCCCCAATATCTTCATCCATATGCAAAACAGACCAATGTTTTTGTAATATGGAGCGGACTTGTTGTGCCCCATTATTAAAGGTAGTAATGAATCTAACCGTATCCATTTCTTCCCTTTTAGGAGCTGGTACCAGGAGATTATTTCTATCAATTTGTTTGGTTTCCTGATAGGCCTTTTTCAGAATTCCATCTGGATAGCCTCTATTCTGGAAACGGTTTCTCAGATCATCTGCTTGAATTTTAAAGTCTATTTCTGTAGAGCAGTTTCTCCGTAATCTTAAGTATTGCCCCTTTGGGATGCCTTTTCTGAGGGGGACCGGATGGTGGCTATCCCATCTCAAAAGGGCGTTTGTAGCTGTGGGCTTCCTATACGTTTTTGTAGTAAGGTGCCCATCCGGCAGTTTTTTAATCATGAGATCCAAAAAGGGCAATTCATTTTTGTTGAATTCGAAAGTAAAGAACAAACCCAGATTGTTGATATTGAGTTTGTCAACAAAATTTTTCAATTCTTTTTCGTTTCCATTCCAGATTAGTATCACATCGTCGATGTAACGAGACCAGAATGCTATCTTCGTTTGTTCCTCAATGTATGCTTCCCCAAAGACAAAATTCTCCTCCCACCAGCCCAGGAGCAAATTTGCGTACGAGGGCGCACAGGAATTACCCATCGCGGTGCCCCTGAGCTGGTGGTATATCATATCATTGAAAAGAAAAACATTCTTAGTTAGACAAAATTCCAGTAGTGTCAAGACAAAGTTGTTATGTCTTGCAAATTGTTGACCCCTACTTTTCAAAAAATATTCTACCGCGTTCAGACCATCTTTATGGTTAATAGATGAATATAACGCTTCAACATCAATGCTGCATAATAATGCTTCTGGTTCTACGATGATGTTGTCAAGTTTTCTTAAGAGATCTGTAGAGTCTTTGGTATAGGAGTTTAAACAAGTTACATGTGGCTTTAGGATTTCATCCAAATATATACCCACATGGTGTCCAATACTCCCTATTCCAGAGACAATTGGTCTCCCTTTGAGGGGGGTAAGTCCTTTATGTATTTTTCGGAGACAGTAGAATGTTGCCATGATTGGAAAGGATGGGAGGAGGAAATCATATTCATTTTTATCTATCAAAGATGTCTCTAAACCCCTATCTAGAATATTTTTAAGTTCTTTTTGAAATTCCGGAAGGGGTTGGAACCTAATTTGCAGTATGAATTTCGTTCATGTAGTATGGAATTACACATTTTAACATATTCTTTGTGATCTAATATGACAATATTACCTCCTTTGTCTGAGGGTTTTATCAAAATGGACTGGTCTTTCTCCAGAGTCCTCAATGCCTCCATTTCCAATTTAGAAAAGTTGAATTTGCCCTTTTTGGTATCTTTTTCTAATTTCTCCATATCTTTGGTTACCAGCTCCAAAAAAATATCAATCGTAGATTGATCACCTGTTATAGGTGACATCCTTTTACTTTTATCCTTTAATTTGGTAAAAGGTCCTTCTCATGATGATTCCGGATTCGAATCAGCAAGTTCGAACAGAAATCTCACGTCTGATAATAAAGAATCTGGAATATTCAGATCTTGACATGCTCGTTTATTTTCTTTTATGAAATATTTTTTCCATTTCAGTTTTCTCACAAAGAGGTGAAGATCTTTAATGTTATCAAACAATTGAAAATCTGAGGTTGGTATAAAATTAAGTCCCTTATTAATGACTCGTTTTTCAAGGTCACTTAGGGTTCGTGATGAAAGATTGATAATTTGTGGGGTGAGAGTACTCAATTGTTGGCCGGACCCTGTCTGTTCCTCAGGAAGTAGTCTCGGTCTAAAAAACGAATGTTAGATCCACGATCGTTTGTACGTCCTCTCTGTCCCCCTCTTCCTCTCTGTCTGCCTCTGAATGTTTTTGTACGTGTATCGCTATCTGACAAATCTGTGTCAGTGGATGAGATGTCTGTTTCAAAATTCCGTAATGGGAATCTATTGGTGGGAGCCTGGTAAGCTTTATTTTCTTTGAATTCTTTTAAATCTCTTACAAAGTTGCGGTGTTTACGTTCTTTAAGATGAAACTGGTAACGTTCAACCGTATTTTGTAGAGTAGTTTCTTTTGTCCCAAAATCTACCTCCCCTGAGAATTTTTTTGTAATTTCTACTTGTTCTCTTAATTTATCCCCCAGAGAGACTAGTGTTTTTTTCTCCTCTTCTAAGAGAATATTCATGAACTTTAGAGAGCTTGCTGTAGCTTCTCTTTCCCACTGTTCACTTATAGCAGAATTTCTGTAGCGAAAACCTGGTTGTAGGTTTATTCTCAGGTGTCTTGGGACAATACCTGTTTTAATATAATTTTCCAGGCTTTGTACTTCCCACCAACTGCTGATTTGATTTTTATAAGCCTTGGTTAATTCCTTAAAGGCATTGTTATAAGATGGTGTATATTTCGGTTGTACAAAAACTTTGTCTGAAAATACCTCTTTAGCCTCTGCAATCCATACATTAGTGTCCAATCCCTTGGACAAAAAACCAGCCATACCAGTATAAACCAGATAATGATGCAATGACTACCAATCCAAGATTCAATTATAATAGCAGGGTAGGATCAATATTAAAATATAACTTTTACTATTTTATATTAAAATTAACCAAAGTGACATAAAGGACATACTGAAAAACATAAACTGAATTGATATTATTCAATTCTTACAAGTAGCATGAGTGAGGGTTTTTTTTGACACGCCCCAAGCTCACTCAAAGAGGTGTATCAAGAATCTGCTCCTAAATTCAAAATCTATTGGAACGATCTCACCTCGTTTGAAGTTTCTCAGCCTCAGTTAGCCGTAAATCTCTGGTCATATTGGGAGAAGGTTTTTCTTAAAATCTCATGCCTTCAATTAAACATCCCACCAGGAATAAGATTTGTGCCCCATGTAGTGCTTCCCGACGCGTTTCGTTATCACTCATCAGGGGAAAGGTACACACAATCATTCAGTGGAAAAATCCACCATTTTTCATAAGGGGTCAGAGGCATCACCTGTTTCTCTCATATGTCCCCTTTAAATAGACCGCCGTGTATGCCGCATGTTCGCGGCGTCTGACGTCATGGGGGTGCGACCCACGGATCGGCCGCTACCCAAATCGTCACTTCCGGTGTCCCGAACTGCATCACATCCGGTCTGTGGAACGCAATTGAGCCGCAATCGTTTACACTCGTTTTCTAGCGATGCAGTAAATCCCATCACTTCCTGTTTATCGGAAGTTATTGTATTCAATTCAAGGGACATCGATGGCAGTGATACTTATTATTAATGATCTTATAAGCATAAATTATGGACTCCCAAATCGTTTTCTCAAAAAAAGGAGGGGGCAGTTCCAAATTATAAAATAAAACAAGTAATCACATATTATGTCATGGTATGTTTTGGATCCTTAGACCATAAGTTGGCACAAACTAATAAATTGCAGCAGGCCACTATTTTGGTATATCAGGAGAAGTAAAAGATTTTTGGTATATCAGAGGAGGTAAAAAAATTATATACATACATTGGGCTGTTTTGCTAGAATGTGGGAGAAAAAAGGTTTGAAAAACTAGAGAAATTTCAGTGGATAAAAAGAAATAGACTGGAGATGTGTCATGCCCCGTTCCCTAGGATGCCTCAAACTGATTCCTACCTAACCGCGGAGGTTGGCACCCTAAGGACAGGATAACGAGAGTGGCGCCCCCACTCCTCGACGGCTGGCCCTTCTAGGCCCTGTATGGCCCTGTTCATGTTGAAGGTTGGAAATGATAGCAAAGTATCCACACATAGATGGACAATATTGCTTAGAATGAAAAGAGATTTTATAAGAAACAGCTGAAGGTCAATGTTTCATTAAGACCTCTTGGTGATTGGGTCTTTAGACGATATATCCATTTTGTTTCCCTTTGTAATATATTTCTGTCCCAATCACCTCCTCTCTTGGGAAAATATACCCTGTCAATTCCTATAAATCTGAGGTCACATCCCTTTCCTTGATGTTCCATGTTCATATGTCTGGCCAATGATGTATCTCTCTTTAATGCCACATCTCTCAAATGTTCGCCTACCCGTCTCCTGAATTCACGTTTTGTTTTGCCTATATACTCCAAACCACATGGGCAAGTTGCTCGGTAAATCACCCCTTTAGTTCTACAATTAATAAAGTGTAGGATTTTATATTCTTTCCCGTCAACATTGCTCTTAAATTTTGAGTCGGTCTCTATCACTGGACATGCCACACAACCGCTACATTTATAACATCCCTGTGGTTTGTTTGGAAGCCATGTTCCTGGCCTTGGTTCACTGTAGTGACTATGAACTAGTCTGTCACCCAAGGATCTACCCTTCTGGAATGTAATACTAGGATATGGTCCCACCAGTTCCCCAATATCTTCATCCATATGCAAAACAGACCAATGTTTTTGTAATATGGAGCGGACTTGTTGTGCCCCATTATTAAAGGTAGTAATGAATCTAACCGTATCCATTTCTTCCCTTTTAGGAGCTGGTACCAGGAGATTATTTCTATCAATTTGTTTGGTTTCCTGATAGGCCTTTTTCAGAATTCCATCTGGATAGCCTCTATTCTGGAAACGGTTTCTCAGATCATCTGCTTGAATTTTAAAGTCTATTTCTGTAGAGCAGTTTCTCCGTAATCTTAAGTATTGCCCCTTTGGGATGCCTTTTCTGAGGGGGACCGGATGGTGGCTATCCCATCTCAAAAGGGCGTTTGTAGCTGTGGGCTTCCTATACGTTTTTGTAGTAAGGTGCCCATCCGGCAGTTTTTTAATCATGAGATCCAAAAAGGGCAATTCATTTTTGTTGAATTCGAAAGTAAAGAACAAACCCAGATTGTTGATATTGAGTTTGTCAACAAAATTTTTCAATTCTTTTTCGTTTCCATTCCAGATTAGTATCACATCGTCGATGTAACGAGACCAGAATGCTATCTTCGTTTGTTCCTCAATGTATGCTTCCCCAAAGACAAAATTCTCCTCCCACCAGCCCAGGAGCAAATTTGCGTACGAGGGCGCACAGGAATTACCCATCGCGGTGCCCCTGAGCTGGTGGTATATCATATCATTGAAAAGAAAAACATTCTTAGTTAGACAAAATTCCAGTAGTGTCAAGACAAAGTTGTTATGTCTTGCAAATTGTTGACCCCTACTTTTCAAAAAATATTCTACCGCGTTCAGACCATCTTTATGGTTAATAGATGAATATAACGCTTCAACATCAATGCTGCATAATAATGCTTCTGGTTCTACGATGATGTTGTCAAGTTTTCTTAAGAGATCTGTAGAGTCTTTGGTATAGGAGTTTAAACAAGTTACATGTGGCTTTAGGATTTCATCCAAATATATACCCACATGGTGTCCAATACTCCCTATTCCAGAGACAATTGGTCTCCCTTTGAGGGGGGTAAGTCCTTTATGTATTTTTGGAGACAGTAGAATGTTGCCATGATTGGAAAGGATGGGAGGAGGAAATCATATTCATTTTTATCTATCAAAGATGTCTCTAAACCCCTATCTAGAATATTTTTAAGTTCTTTTTGAAATTCCGGAAGGGGTTGGAACCTAATTTGCAGTATGAATTTCGTTTACTTCTCCTGATATACCAAAATAGTGGCCTGCTGCAATTTATTAGTTTGTGCCAACTTATGGTCTAAGGATCCAAAACATACCATGAGATAATATGTGATTACTTGTTTTATTTTATAATTTGGAACTGCCCCCTCCTTTTTTTGAGAAAACGATTTGGGAGTCCATAATTTATGCTTATAAGATCATTAATAATAAGTATCACTGCCATCGATGTCCCTTGAATTGAATACAATAACTTCCGATAAACAGGAAGTGATGGGATTTACTGCATCGCTAGAAAACGAGTGTAAACGATTGCGGCTCAATTGCGTTCCACAGACCGGATGTGATGCAGTTCGGGACACCGGAAGTGACGATTTGGGTAGCGGCCGATCCGTGGGTCGCACCCCCATGACGTCAGACGCCGCGAACATGCGGCATACACGGCGGTCTATTTAAAGGGGACATATGAGAGAAACAGGTGATGCCTCTGACCCCTTATGAAAAATGGTGGATTTTTCCACTGAATGATTGTGTGTACCTTTCCCCTGATGAGTGATAACGAAACGCGTCGGGAAGCACTACATGGGGCACAAATCTTATTCCTGTGGGATGTTTAATTGAAGGCATGAGATTTTAAGAAAAACCTTCTCCCAATATGACCAGAGATTTACGGCTAACTGAGGCTGAGAAACTTCAAACGAGGTGAGATCGTTCCAATAGATTTTGAATTTAGGAGCAGATTCTTGATACACCTCTTTGAGTGAGCTTGGGGCGTGTCAAAAAAACCCTCACTCATGCTACTTGTAAGAATTGAATAATATCAATTCAGTTTATGTTTTTTCAGCATGTCCTTTATGTCACTTTGGTTAATTTTAATATAAAATAGTAAAAGTTATATTTTAATATTGATCCTACCCTGCTATTATAATTGAATCTTGGATTGGTAGTCATTGCATCATTATCTGGTTTATACTGGTATGGCTGGTTTTTTGTCCAAGGGATTGGACACTAATGTATGGATTGCAGAGGCTAAAGAGGTATTTTCAGACAAAGTTTTTGTACAACCGAAATATACACCATCTTATAACAATGCCTTTAAGGAATTAACCAAGGCTTATAAAAATCAAATCAGCAGTTGGTGGCAAGTACAAAGCCTGGAAAATTATATTAAAACAGGTATTGTCCCAAGACACCTGAGAATAAACCTACAACCAGGTTTTCGCTACAGAAATTCTGCTATAAGCGAACAGTGGGAAAGAGAAGCTACAGCAAGCTCTCTAAAGTTCATGAATATTCTCTTAGAAGAGGAGAAAAAAACACTAGTCTCTCTGGGGATAAATTAAGAGAACAAGTAGAAATTACAAAAAAATTCTCAGGGAGGTAGATTTTGGGACAAAAGAAACTACTCTACAAAATACGGTTGAACGTTACCAGTTTCATCTTAAAGAACGTAAACACCGCAACTTTGTAAGAGATTTAAAAGAATTCAAAGAAAATAAAGCTTACCAGGCTCCCACCAATAGATTCCCATTACGGAATTTTGAAACAGACATCTCATCCACTGACACAGATTTGTCAGATAGCGATACACGTACAAAAACATTCAGAGGCAGACAGAGAGGAAGAGGGGACAGAGAGGACGTACAAACGATCGTGGATCTAACACTCGTTTTTTAGACCGAGACTACTTCCTGAGGAACAGACAGGGTCCGGCCAACAATTGAGTACTCTCACCCCACAAATTATCAATCTTTCATCACGAACCCTAAGTGACCTTGAAAAACGAGTCATTAATAAGGGACTTAATTTTATACCAACCTCAGATTTTCAATTGTTTGATAACATTAAAGATCTTCACCTCTTTGTGAGAAAACTGAAATGGAAAAAATATTTCATAAAAGAAAATAAACGAGCATGTCAAGATCTGAATATTCCAGATTCTTTATTATCAGACGTGAGATTTCTGTTCGAACTTGCTGATTCGAATCCGGAATCATCAGGAGAAGGACCTTTTACCAAATTAAAGATAAAAGTAAAAGGATGTCACCTATAACAGGTGATCAATCTACGATTTATATTTTTTTGGAGCTGGTAACCAAAGATATGGAGAAATTAGAAAAAGATACCAAAAAGGGCAAATTCAACTTTTCTAAATTGGAAATGGAGGCATTGAGGACTCTGGAGAAAGACCAGTACATTTTGATAAAACCCTCAGACAAAGGAGGTAATATTGTCATATTAGATCACAAAGAATATGTTAAAATGTGTAATTCCATACTACATGAACGAAATTCATACTGCAAATTAGGTTCCAACCCCCTTCCGGAATTTCAAAAAGAACTTAAAAATATTCTAGATAGGGGTTTAGAGACATCTTTGATAGATAAAAATGAATATGATTTCCTCCTCCCATCCTTTCCAATCATGGCAACATTCTACTGTCTCCGAAAAATACATAAAGGACTTACCCCCCTCAAAGGGAGACCAATTGTCTCTGGAATAGGGAGTATTGGACACCATGTGGGTATATATTTGGATGAAATCCTAAGCCACATGTAACTTGTTTAAACTCCTATACCAAAGACTCTACAGATCTCTTAAGAAAACTTGACAACATCATCGTAGAACCAGAAGCATTATTATGCAGCATTGATGTTGAAGCGTTATATTCATCTATTAACCATAAAGATGGTCTGAACGCGGTAGAATATTTTTTGAAAAGTAGGGGTCAACAATTTGCAAGACATAACAACTTTGTCTTGACACTACTGGAATTTTGTCTAACTAAGAATGTTTTTCTTTTCAATGATATGATATACCACCAGCTCAGGGGCACCGCGATGGGTAATTCCTGTGCGCCCTCGTACGCAAAATTTTCTCCTGGGCTGGTGGGAGGAGAATTTTGTCTTTGGGGAAGCATACATGAGGAACAAACGAAGATAGCATTCTGGTCTCGTTACATCGACGATGTGATACTAATCTGGAATGGAAACGAAAAAGAATTGAAAAATTTTGTTGACAAACTCAATATCAACAATCTGGGTTTGTTCTTTACTTTCGAATTCAACAAAAATGAATTGCCCTTTTTGGATCTCATGATAAAAAAACTGCCGGATGGGCACCTTACTACAAAAACGTATAGGAAGCCCACAGCTACAAACGCCCTTTTGAGATGGGATAGCCACCATCCGGTCCCTCTCAGAAAAGGCATCCCAAAGGGGCAATACTTAAGATTACGGAGAAACTGCTCTACAGAAATAGACTTTAAAATTCAAGCAGATGATCTGAGAAACCGTTTCCAGAATAGAGGCTATCCAGATGGAATTCTGAAAAAGGCCTATCAGGAAACCAAACAAATTGATAGAAATAATCTCCTGGTACCAGCTCCTAAAAGGGAAGAAATGGATACGGTTAGATTCATTACTACCTTTAATAATGGGGCACAACAAGTCCGCTCCATATTACAAAAACATTGGTCTGTTTTGCATATGGATGAAGATATTGGGGAACTGGTGGGACCATATCCTAGTATTACATTCCAGAAGGGTAGATCCTTGGGTGACAGACTAGTTCATAGTCACTACAGTGAACCAAGGCCAGGAACATGGCTTCCAAACAAACCACAGGGATGTTATAAATGTAGCGGTTGTGTGGCATGTCCAGTGATAGAGACCGACTCAAAATTTAAGAGCAATGTTGACGGGAAAGAATATAAAATCCTACACTTTATTAATTGTAGAACTAAAGGGGTGATTTACCGAGCAACTTGCCCATGTGGTTTGGAGTATATAGGCAAAACAAAACGTGAATTCAGGAGACGGGTAGGCGAACATTTGAGAGATGTGGCATTAAAGAGAGATACATCATTGGCCAGACATATGAACATGGAACATCAAGGAAAGGGATGTGACCTCAGATTTATAGGAATTGACAGGGTATATTTTCCCAAGAGAGGAGGTGATTGGGACAGAAATATATTACAAAGGGAAACAAAATGGATATATCGTCTAAAGACCCAATCACCAAGAGGTCTTAATGAAACATTGACCTTCAGCTGTTTCTTATAAAATCTCTTTTCATTCTAAGCAATATTGTCCATCTATGTGTGGATACTTTGCTATCATTTCCAACCTTCAACATGAACAGGGCCATACAGGGCCTAGAAGGGCCAGCCGTCGAGGAGTGGGGGCGCCACTCTCGTTATCCTGTCCTTAGGGTGCCAACCTCCGCGGTTAGGTAGGAATCAGTTTGAGGCATCCTAGGGAACGGGGCATGACACATCTCCAGTCTATTTCTTTTTATCCACTGAAATTTCTCTAGTTTTTCAAACCTTTTTTCTCCCACATTCTAGCAAAACAGCCCAATGTATGTATATAATTTTTTTACCTCCTCTGATATACCAAAAATCTTTTACTTCTCCTGATATACCAAAATAGTGGCCTGCTGCAATTTATTAGTTTGTGCCAACTTATGGTCTAAGGATCCAAAACATACCATGACATAATATGTGATTACTTGTTTTATTTTATAATTTGGAACTGCCCCCTCCTTTTTTTGAGAAAACGATTTGGGAGTCCATAATTTATGCTTATAAGATCATTAATAATAAGTATCACTGCCATCGATGTCCCTTGAATTGAATACAATAACTTCCGATAAACAGGAAGTGATGGGATTTACTGCATCGCTAGAAAACGAGTGTAAACGATTGCGGCTCAATTGCGTTCCACAGACCGGATGTGATGCAGTTCGGGACACCGGAAGTGACGATTTGGGTAGCGGCCGATCCGTGGGTCGCACCCCCATGACGTCAGACGCCGCGAACATGCGGCATACACGGCGGTCTATTTAAAGGGGACATATGAGAGAAACAGGTGATGCCTCTGACCCTTATGAAAAATGGTGGATTTTTCCACTGAATGATTGTGTGTACCTTTCCCCTGATGAGTGATAACGAAACGCGTCGGGAAGCACTACATGGGGCACAAATCTTATTCCTGGTGGGATGTTTAATTGAAGGCATGAGATTTTAAGAAAAACCTTCTCCCAATATGACCAGAGATTTACGGCTAACTGAGGCTGAGAAACTTCAAACGAGGTGAGATCGTTCCAATAGATTTTGAATTTAGGAGCAGATTCTTGATACACCTCTTTGAGTGAGCTTGGGGCGTGTAAAAAAAAACCCTCACTCATGCTACTTGTAAGAATTGAATAATATCAATTCAGTTTATGTTTTTTCAGTATGTCCTTTATGTCACTTTGGTTAATTTTAATATAAAATAGTAAAAGTTATATTTTAATATTGATCCTACCCTGCTATTATAATTAAACCCATTATATATTGGGCCCATTATACTGTATGGAGCAATATATGGGGTCCATTATACTGTATGGAGCAATATATGGGGCCCATAATACTGTATGGAGCAATATATGGGGCCCATTATACTATATGGATCACTATGTGGTGTATATTATACTGTATGTAGCAATATATCGGGCCCATTATACTGTATGGAGGACTATGTGGTGCCCAGACTTCTGTTTGGATGACTATGTGGTGCCCAAAATTTTGTTTGGAAGACTATGTGGTGTCCATAATACTGTATGGAGTACTATGTGGTGCCCATAATTCCGTTTGGTTGACTATGTGGTGACCATAATTCTGTATGGAGAACTATGTGGTGCCCATAATACTGTTTGGAACACTATGTGGGGCTCATAATACTGTATGGAGCATTTTATGGGGCTATTACACTGTATGGAGCAATATATGGAGCCCATTATACAGTATAGTCTATCCACAGAATATACCATAAATGTCTGATAGATATGAGTGCCACTTCAAGGACCAGCACCTGTCTTGAGAATAGAGGCTCATCTCACGCCGCCGGAATGGATAGGTGGTGACTAGTGAGGGGCGAGCGTGCTCTGATATCATGTCATTAGAGCATGCTCGGTTGTTATCCAAGTATCTTGGGCGTGCTCAAGTAATATTTTCCAGTCCCCGTGGCTACATGTTTCACCACAACACATGCGGGGATTGCCTAACAAACAGGGACTCAAACATATTAGTTGGGCACACCCGAGATACATGGATAACATCCGAGCATGCTGAGATGACACGCTATTCGAGCACGCTCACTCTTCACTAGTGGTCACACATCTGGAGCTGTTGTCATTCACTGTTCTGAAGTTAGCTCAGAAAGCATCCTGAGATTACATGTCCTACCAAGTTAAAGTGTGCATGTGATTATAAAATAAAGTAAATAAAATATATTTTACTGTGCAAAGGATTTAGGCAGGAATAGAAAAAATACTACAAAGTAAGGGCTGCTTTCAAAATTAGAAGTGTTAATAGTTTATTTTTAAAATGCAAAGTAAATGAAGAAAAGATAGATCTAAATCAAATCATTATTTCTTGTGAACACTTTTTTACCTTCAAAATAACATCACCCCAGTTTATTGCTTCCCCCAGTGTATTGCCTCTCCAGCTTATTGCTGCTCCCCCAGTGTATTGCCTCCCCAGCTTATTGCTCCCCCAGCATATTGCCTCCCAAGCTTATTGCTCCCCCCAGTGTATTGCCTCCCCAGCTTATTGCTCCCCCAGTGTATTGCCTCCCCAGCTTATTGTTCCCTCATTGTATTGCCTCCCCAGCTTATTGTTCCCCCCAGTGTATTGCCTCCCCAGCTTATTGTTCCCCCAGTGTATTGCCTCTCCAGCTTATTGTTCCCCCATTGTATTGCCTCCCCAGCTTATTGTTCCCCCCAGTGTATTGCCTTCCCAGCTTATTGTTCCCCCAGTGTATTGCCTCTCCAGCTTATTGTTCCCCCAGTTTATTCCCTCCCCAGCTTATTGCTCCCCCAGTGTATTGCCTCCCCAGCTTATTGCTCCCCCAGTGTATTGCCTCCCCAGCTTATTGCTCCCCCCAGTGTATTGCCTCCCCAGCTTATTGTTTCCCCATTGTATTGCCTCCCCAGCTTATTGTTCCTCACCCGGTGTATTGCCTTCCCAGCTTATTGCTCCCCCAAGTGTATTGCTTCCCCAACTTATTGCTCCCCTCAGTGTATTGCCTCCCCAGCTTATTGCTCCCCCCAGTGTATTGCCTCCCCAGCTTATTGCTCCCCTCAGTGTATTGCCTCCCCAGATTATTGCTCCCCCCAGTGTATTGCCTCCCCAGCTTATTACTCCCCCAGCATATTGCCTCTCCAGCGTATTGCTCCCCCAGTGTACTGTCTCCCCAGCTTATTGCTCCCCCAGCATATTGCCTCCCCAGCGTATTGCTCCCCCAGTGTACTGTCTCCCCAGCTTATTGCTCCCCCAGCGTATTGCCTTCCCAGCTTATTACTCCCCCAGTGTATTGCCTCCCCAGCTTATTGCTCCCCCAGTGTATTGCCTCCCCAGCTTATTGCTCCCCCCTGTGTATTGCCTCCCCAGCTTATTGTTCCCCCCCAGTGTATTGCCTCCCCAGCTTATTGTTCCCCCAGTGTATTGCCTCCCCAGCTTATTGCTCCCCCAGTGTATTGCCTCCCCAGCTTATTGCTCCCCCCTGTGTATTGCCTCCCCAGCTTATTGCTCCCCCAGTGTATTGCCTCCCCAGCTTATTGCTCCCTCCAGTGTATTGCCTCCCCAGCTTATTGCTCCCCCAGTGTATTGCCTCCCCAGCTTATTGTTCTCCCCCAGTGTATTGCCTTCCCAGCTTATTGCTCCCCCAGGGTATTGCCTCCCCAGCTTATTGTTCTCTCCCAGTGTATTGCCTTCCCAGCTTATTGCTCCCCCAGGGTATTGCCTCCCCAGCTTATTGCTCCCCCCTGTGTATTGCCTCCCCAGCTTATTGCTCCCCCAGTGTATTGCCTCCCCAGCTTATTGCTCCCTCCAGTGTATTGCCTCCCCAGCTTATTGCTCCCCCAGTGTATTGCCTCCCCAGCTTATTGTTCTCCCCCAGTGTATTGCCTTCCCAGCTTATTGCTCCCCAGGGTATTGCCTCCCCAGCTTATTGTTCCCCCATTGTATTGCCTCCAGTCCCCAGTTTATTGCTCTCCACCGTACTGTTAAAAAAACAAAACTCACACATACATTCATTCACTTACTCACCTCTTGTTTCCCGGCCACAGCATCGTTTCTAAATGACTCAGGTGCACGTAGACTGAAGACGCGCACGCCTTTGTCACAGAAAGTTTCGGGCAGAAAGCTAAGGACATGTTCCTGCGTCTCCACTGCCATTGTGTACCGTAGGCAACGAGGGCTACAGGAATGATCTCTGCCCAGCACGCCGCCTATGATGAGGGCAATGTGGCCATGGGTCCCTTAGAGCTTCTGGCCAGACTGCTCTCATTATTATTCGCCCTGCAGGGGTCCCCCTCCACCTCGGGGCCCCAGTGCACGTGGACTGGCTGCACCAGTGGTATGTACGCCCCTGGTTTTGATGGGCTGAAGCCCATCATTGTCAGTGTAGACTGCATGAGCCATTTAGCTCAGTAATTGGCTACAGCATTGATGTGCACTGTAGTCGTGATATCACTGCGGCAGCCAATAAACAAACACCAGGGCTACATCAGAGAGAGGCAATGTTGGACCCAGAGGGGTGAGTACTGGCTCCGATTGTTATTTTCAGCATGTGCAATGCTCAGAGGATTTTTTATTATCATAGAAAACCTCTTTAATTTCTTTAACCCAATTTGTCACAAATAACTATAAAGAGCACATGCGACTTTTTGCTCCATGGTAGATGCAGTGGCTTGTGAAAGTATTCTCTCCCTTGGATTTTTACCTATTTTATTACTTTACAACCTGTGTTTAAATATTTTTGTAATCCAGTTTGTGTGTGATGAGAAAGTGAAGTTTGAAAAATATAGATGTAAATTAAATTTATGAGATCAAATAACTATAAAATTGGCATGTGCACATGTATTCACCTCTTTTGCTATGAAGCAACTAAAAATTTCTGGTGCAAGAAATTACCTTCATAAGGGCTCATACCCCCTTGCGAGAAATACGGACAAGTGCAATCCGATAAAAAAATCGGATTGCACTCAGACCAATGTTATTCAATAGGTGACATCTCATTTGCGATTTTTTTCTCAGCCGAAATCGGACTGAGAAAAAAATCGCAGCATGCTGTGTATTGCTGCGATTCTCGGAAAAGTCTTGCCAATGCAAGTCAATGGGTGCGAGAAAAAAATCGGACAGCACTCGCACCATGCGAGTACTGTCCGATTTATATGCATTGGTGCCCTTTGAAAAGCCGGCAATTCGTGTATTGCTATTGTAAAATCACACTGACAGCTCACAAAACACTAGATATATACACATAGAATACATACATATCTATACACACATGTCAGTGACACACACACACACATATATATATGTATATATATATATACACTGCTCAAAAAAATAAAGGGAACACTTAAACAACAGAATATAACTCCAAGTAAATCAAACTTCTCTGAAATCAAACTGTCCACTTAGGAAGCAACACTGATTGACAATCAATTTCACATGCTGTTGTGCAAATGGAATAGACAACAGATGGAAATTATTGGCAATTATCAAAACACACGCAATAAAGGAGTGGTTCTGCAGGTGGGGACCACAGAGCTTTCTGGCTGATGTTTTGGTCACTTTTGAATGTTGGTTGTGCTTTCACACTCGTTGTAGCATGAGACGGACTTTAAAACCCACACAATTGGCTCAGGTAGTGCAGCTCATCCAGGATGGCACATCAATGTGAGCTGTGGCAAGAAGGTTTGCTGTGTCTGTCAGCGTAGCACCACAGATTGTCCATCTGTACACAGCGTCCAATCCGCAGCAAATCCTGAATATTTCCGGACCGTGGAAACATACCCTTAGAAACACTTACCAATCGTCTCAAAATGAAGACATTTTCTAAAAATTACCTGAAGGTCAATGTCCAATATGTAAAGCAATATGGATGATATAACTCTACAGGAGTATCTAAGGCCCCTTTCACACGTCAGTGTCTCCGGTATGTGTGGTACGTCCCGGAGACACTGACACATGTAGACCCTTTCAAATGAATGGGTCTATGTAGATGTTAGTGTTTTCACACGGACCGCAAAATGTGCCGCACACGTGTGCACGGAGAACAGTGCACACTGTCCTATGTGTGCACGGACGGCTGCCGGGAAAGAGCACTACTGTAAGCCGCTGTCCCCCGGCGGCTGGTGCTGAACGCCCTGCTCTGCCGGCAGGGGAGAATGAATGAAAGCCGCGTTCAGCAACAACCGCTGGGGGACAGTGGCTTACATTAGTGCTCTTCCCCGGCGGCCGTCCTTGTGGTGCTGATGCGGCACACAGATGGCACACAGATGCCACACATGTGCCGCACGTAGTACACACATGGACACATGGATACTGCTATCTCCGGTACGGAAATATCAGGACGTGTGAAACCGGCCTAAGGAACATTTCACAAGTAAGAACTGCATAAAAGGGCCCAATGTTATACGTTGGGGAAGCTCAAATCTGCCATTATTGTCTCACGCCGAATCAGCAGCATCCGATAATCAGATCACACGTACTCACACAAGTCTATGGGAGTGTGTGAAACATTGGACTTGTTGGCAGCGGATTATTCAGGATACTCTCCACGCGTGTGACAGCAGAACTTGTTTATTCAGGAACAATATATGATAAGCTTAATCAGGAGTAAATGATTTTTGTGTATCTGTGCAGCATCTACAGCAGGCTGCTTCTCTCATACACAGACACAGGACATACAGTCACATGCTCTTCCTGTGTGAGCCTCTGGGAGTTATTTTTGTTTAACTTTATACACAGCATACAAATCTAGCAACTAAACACTCATAGACAGGAATGGAGTTGTTGCACCAAACATATTCCAAAAGGACTGCACTCAGATGTTGTCGGAGTGCAGCCCAACTACCACGCACAAAGCGAATAGATAGGATGGAGAAATTAAATTCTCCATCTTCTTCCTACCAGTAATATGAACCTATCATGAGGGAAAGAGAGGAAAGAGAGGGAGAGGAGAGAGGACATGTAACATCTCACTACTGCTCTCTGTTATCAGTCAGGCTTTCAGGGCTGATCACTTGGATGATGACATCGGAGCTTTCCTGCCCCCATACCCTACTACCTAATATCACGATATAAGCTGCACTGTTTCTGCTATATCTCCCCCTACAAGCACATGCTGCAGACACAAGGTCACTGCCATCTCCCTTTTCGTCCATGTTGATGATATTGGTGTCGCTGTTACGATATCATTATTTACCTCTAGATTCAGTTTTCCGCACGAGAATCCTCCAGTGTTTTCTCTGCTGTCACTGGTCTTTGTTTACACTTCAGTATCCATGGAAACCGTTCGTCAGCAGAAAGCTTCCACAGGCGTCTATAGAGCTGTTTTGTAATGACGTCATCAAGCTGCGCGCTGCTGTTCGGTTCCCGTGGAAGCTTGAGGGCCCCGGGCTGTGGTGAGTGAGACGGTCCTGAGCTGTGGACGGGCCGCACAGTGACAGAGCAGCTCCACTGTCCGCACGGCTGGCGGGTCACACGCCGCTTCCACCACCTGTTCTGTGGGATCACGCGGCGCTGCCCGAGTTCTGCGGGTCCGCTCTGATGGCATCAGAACTGGCATCAAAGTGGGCAAACAGCCAATGTTCACAGATATGAATAAGTAACAGATGTTTTTAAGGGGTTAAATGACT
This sequence comes from Oophaga sylvatica, assembly GCA_033576555.1. Classification (NCBI taxonomy): domain Eukaryota; kingdom Metazoa; phylum Chordata; class Amphibia; order Anura; family Dendrobatidae; genus Oophaga; species Oophaga sylvatica. The sequence continues at coordinate 92,684,082 of JARQOD010000006.1, forward strand.
TTGGGCCACTGATCTCACACCACCCTTAGATCTCCCATAATGGCTATGTGGCCCTCCAAAGAAATGCCACCCCACACCATTACTGACCCACTGCCAAACCGGTCATGCTGAAGGATGTTGCAGGCAGCAGGTTCACACTCAGCACATGTGACAAACGTGACAGAGTCTGGAGACGCCGTGGAGAGGGATCTGCTGCGTGCAACATCCTTCTGCATGACCGGTTTGGCAGTGGATCAGTAATGGTGTGGGGTGGCATTTCTTTGGAGGGCCACACAGCCCTCCATGTGCTCGCCAGAGGTAGCCTGACTGCCATTAGGTACTGAGATAAGATCCTCACACCCCTTGTGAGACCATATGCTGGTGCGGTTGGCCCTGGTTTCCTCCTAATGCAGGACAATTCCAGACCTTATGTGGCTGGAGTGTGGCAGCAGTTCATGCAAGATGAAGGCATTGAAGCTATGGACTGGCCCGCCCATTCCCCAGACCTGAATCCGATTGAGGAGATTTGGGACATCATGTCTTGCTCCATCCACCAACGTCACGTTGCACCACAGACTGTTCAGGAGTTGGCGGATGCTTTAGTCCAGGTCTGGGAGGAGATCCCTCAGGAGAACATCCGCAACCTCATCAGGAGCATGCCCAGGCGTTGTAGGGAGGTCATACAGAGACGTGGAGGCCACACACAATACTGAGCATCATTTTGACTTGTTTCCACTTTCATTTTGTCTTGTTTTGATTTTCATTTTGACTTGTTTCCACTTTCATTTTGGGGGTCTCTCCAAATCCAGGCCTCCATTGGTTCAAAAATTTGATTTCCATTGATGATTTTTGTGTGATTATGTTGACAGCACATTCGACTTTGTACAGAACAAAGTATTCAATGAGAAGATTTCATTCATTTAGATCTAGGATGTGTTATTTGAGTGTTCCCTTTATTTTTTGAACAGTGTATATATACTAGCTATGAACCCGTTCTACGCCCGGGTGGCAAGCATTTTTATAGGTATATGGTCTCCCATCCTGATATGTGCTGCCCCCCTCCTATCCTGCTATGCATGGTACCCCTCATCCCTATCCTGGTATGTATGGACCCATCACCCCCATCCAATCCTGGCATGCATGGCACCCCATTCCTCATCCTAGTATGCATGGGCCCCTCACCCCCCAATCCTGGTGTGCATGGGCCCCTCACCCCCCAATCCTGGTATGCATGGTCCCCTCACCCCCCAATCCTGGTATGCATGGTCCCCTCACCCCCCCCATCCTGGTATGCATGGTTCACTCACCCCCAATCCTGATATGCATGGGCCGCTCACCCCCCAATCCTGGTGTGCATGGGCCCCTCACCCCCCAATCCTGGTATGCATGGTCCACTCACCCCCCCATCCTGGTATGCATGGTTCACTCACCCCCAATCCTGATATGCATGGGCCCCTCACCCCCCAATCCTGGTGTGCATGGGCCCCTCACCCCCCAATCCTGGTATGCATGGTCCGCTCACCCCCCCATCCTGGTATGCATGGTTCACTCACCCCCAATCCTGGTATGCATGGTTCCCTCACCCCCCAATCCTGGTATGCATGGTCCTCTCATCCTCCTATCCTGGTATGCATGCTACCCCTCACCCCTTATCCTGATATGCAAGGTCCTCTCACTCCCCTATCCTGGTATGCATGGTCCTCTCACCCCCCTATCCTGGTATGCATGCTACCTCTCACCCCCTATCCTGATATGTATGGTCCCCCTCACCCCTATTAAACTGCATACATACCAAAAAATATATATTTACTCAACTTTCTTCTCTGTGCTCTAGCGCTGTCCCGTTCTGCCGGGGGAGGAGTGTGGCACCGGAGTACACGCATGCCCATACCGCGCTGTCCGGCGCCATATTGCTGAAGACACACTGCAAATATGTCTTCAGTAAAATGTCGCCGGATAGCGCTATGCGCATGCGCGATTCCATTCGCACTCCTGTCCCGGTCTCCGGCGAGAAGAGAAGCGCCTCGGCAACACTCCTCCTGTTCAGGTAAGTATATAAGTATGGCGCCGGAGATCGCGGTAAGCATTCAGTGTCTACGTGTACAACTATCTCCGGCGCCATACACGCTCCTCTTACCTGTAACCGCTGGATGCCGTCTTCTGTCTGGAGCCAGACTGCGCAGTCTATAAAGGCTTCAGAGTGACGCTCCCAGCGTTATATTATAGTAATATATATATATGTGTACACACACATGTATTCTATGATTCTATGTGTATATCTCAATTCTATCTATTGTAATCTAACCTGTCACTCTGTGGTTAGGTTACAATGTACACGGCAGATCGTTTGCCAGCTTTAAATTTATCTATCTAAAATCTATATATACTGTATATGTGTTTTGAGGAATATTTTCTTTTAAAACTATGTGTAAATGATTTAGAACATTTCTCTATGTAAAAGCTCTTGTTACAATCACACTGCACTCGGATGTAAATCAGATGCTCGGTGTGAAAAATCGGATTGTACTTGCAAAAAAAACGCCTGACACTCGTATGACAATTACATTACACTCATCCAACTCTCCTGCATCAAAATTGGACCGTTTTTTAAATCGCCAGTGTATCTCCAGCCTTACTGTGTATGTAATGGTGGTGTGAGATCAGTGGCCCAAAGTCATTTAACCCCTGAAAAACATCTGTTACTTATTCAAATCTGTGAAAATTGGCTGTGTGCCCACTTTGCTGCCAATTCTGATGCCCAGAACCCATTTGGGCCAGGTTGGAGGGACTTTTTTTTAATGTGGGGCGCCCTGTTCTATACGTCTGCAGTGTGATATCAGTGGCCCAAAGTCATGTAACCCTTTCATTAGCGCCCTTTGGTGCCCATTTTTGTGCCAGTTTTATAATTTTTGGCGCTGGTTTTAAGTGTATTCACATCAGGGCACCTCGCTGCAGTGTTTTTTATTATTGTGATGCATATTTTTTGTTGTTAAACCTATAAAAAACAGAAAAGAAAAATTTGCCAAAAAAGAAACTGACGAATAAGAAACCAACTTCAGCCTCGTGCGGTGGTAGGGTCACCATGACATAATGATTGTGTGTGATTGTGTCATTTCTTGTGGCACCACCAGAGATTGTCAGTTTCTTCTCTCCAGTGATGACAGGAAAAGACCCTCCTGCTGAGGCTGTGTTCACATGGAGGCGTTTTATGTGGATTTTGCAGTTGATCCCTTTCAAATACGTTTTGAATCCTCTTATTAATTTCCATGGGAAATCTACACTGCTGTTCTCACAGGGAGTTTTTTTTCTCAAACATGGGAACAACTTCTCTGGGGTAAAAAAAAGAAAGTGACATCTCCCTAAGACCTCCTTCACACGTCCGCGTCTTGTGTCCGTATGCAGTCCGTTTTTTAAAGACCACAAATACGGACGCACGCACACCTGTTATGAGTGTCTGAGCAAAGGATCTGAATACTTATGACCATTTGATATTTCAGTTTTTCTTTTTTAATACATTTGCAAAAAATTCTACATTTCTGTTTTTTTTCAGTCAAGATGGGTGCAGAGTGTACATTAATGAGAAAAAATGAACTTTTTTGAATTTTCCAAATGGCTGCAATGAAACAAAGAGTGAAAAATGTAAAGGGGTCTGAATCCGTACCCACTGTATGTCCCCCATTCTGGGCCCCTTCCAGTTGTATATGACTCCCATCCTGGTGTATATATATTAGCAGTAGATATACGGCACTCAAAAATTGGCGCTCGAGTAAGGCTTCCACTCTGTATCAACCAGTATACTAAGTAGGAGAGAGAGGTGCAGAGCTGCAGACGTTATAAAGTTGAATTCAACAATTGCTGAGTCCTATGCAGAAACTGGGTGGGTGCTCATTCCGCTGATGAAAACAGCAAAGTTAGGAAAAGGAGAAATTTGATTCGGCGCATCAACCCATAGGTTAAAATCCAGAAAAATCTTTATTCCGACATGTCAAGCCGTATTAATAAATATAGAAACACCTGACGCTGACGATGCGCCAGAAACACGTCAGGTGTTTCTGATGTTTTTTAATACGACTTGACATGCCAAAATAAAGATTTTTCTGGATTTTAACCTATGGGTTGATGCGCCGAATCCGTTTCTCCTTTTCCAGTATGCAAAGTACTCGGTACTCAAACATGGAAAATAATATATGTTTATTTATAAGGCAATCCCATCAAGATATTTTTGTAACGTTTCAGCCCTATCAACATGGTCCTTTTAGAAACTTGGATTACAAGGAATCAAATGATTATTGAAACACGGCGCTGTGAAAGACAGTAATTGTGCGGTGCTGTGCGCACAACTAGAACCCCAAACTGCCACCGTTGCAGTCTATCAGTGGTGGCCAGACGCCTCTTTGTAATGAGGCTCAGGCCAGATACATGGAGGCAACTATTGCCTCCAGAGCCATCAAACTTCAGCTCCCCTCCACTGCTGTAGAGCAAACGTTCCTTGCTTGCAGCATTGGAGAGCGCACAGTTCGGGCCAGTGGCGTAATCATGCTACTGGTCGAAAAGGTCAATCAATCATGAGCCCACCAGGCCACTGGAAGCAAGAAGCCGGTAGGTAGAAGAATGATGGGGTTCTGAAAAAAGATGAAACAGTCCCTCTAAGTAAGTAAAATCATAACAGAACCCTAAAATAAACCCCACCCCACAACACGTGCATGATCCCAAGGAATCTGGCATATTTCCCCTTGTAATAAACAGGACACGTAAATAATACCTTGATTCTTTTCAGGCGTGTGGGATCGTAATGAGCAGATATGGACGACATCGGATAAACCCTTTAAGACGTTGCTCTAGGAAACAACCCTGATGGCCTAATCCTAGTGGGAAGTTTAACCTCAAGGGATCCTCCACCAATCAGCAGTAAGAAGAAGCTACGGCCATCTTGCATCCTCCATGTCTTACTACTGTATATGGTACTGCAGTACCAGATGAGTGGCGCCTTCCATCACTGAGCGGTGAGGGCACACATAAATGTATTGCTGTATGTGAATTATTAAGGATCATATAAGTAACACGTTCCATTCTTTAGATTTCAGACCGCTGTGATCTCAACATGGGAATTCAAGGGTTTATGACCTTCGTGTCTTCTCACAGTAATTTCTTCCAAGAGTTAAAGCTGAAGAACACAAAATTAATCATAGATGGTAACAATCTGTACCACAAATTATACTTTGATTCTGGCTTGGATCTTGTTCACGGCGGGGAATATGACAAATTCTCCGACGTCCTGCATAAATTCTTTGAAAGTTTGTCTGTATGCAGCATACAAGCCTATGTCGTGTTTGATGGCGGCTGCGACATATCTAATAAGAAACTGGAAACCCAAAAGCAGCGCTTCAGAGAGAAGATTAGGATGGCGCAAAACCTGTCACATGGCAAAGGTGGCAGCGTGCTTCCTCTGCTGAGCCGAGAGGTGTGCATCCAGGTCTTGCGAAACCTCCAAGTGCCCTTCGTCCAGTGCTTCTCAGAGGCCGATAGGGAAATAGTTGCCCTTGCCAATCTGTGGAACTGCCCTGTACTTTCCTTTGACAGTGACTTTTGCATCTTTGATTTAAAAGCTGGATATTGCCCCCAAACTTCCTTTCACTGGAAAAACATTGTGTCTGTGAAGGGCACTCTGAGTGCTACATTTCAGCCCGAAGTTTCTCAGCTCGGAAATTGTGCCAATTTTATAATAACATAAATCTGGTTTTGTTACCGCTGTTTGCTGTTCTGACCGGCAATGACTATATCAGCTTGCCCATTTTAGAAACGTTCTTTAGTAAGGTTCATTTACCAGTAGGCAATGCCAGTCATGGGGGGCGAAGACACACGCGAATACATGGCCTACTGAACTGGTTGTCTAGATTTACAGATGTGGAAGAAGCCATGGAAAATGTGCTGAACCAGCTGAGGGTGAAGGACCGTGACTCGGTCAGGCATCTCCTGTATTCTGCCATGGAAGAATATAGCCTTCATGATACTGTAAACCTTGAGCAATATTTTCTAAGAGGTTTATATATCTCTCCGACTGCAGTAAAGCTCAACCTCCCCGAGTGGGTGCAGCTTGCTTTAGCAAGAGGTGAGCTGTCTCCACTGCTGAGCGATGCTTTGGTGTTGAGAAGAGTGTTTCTTCATGCCCAGGTTGAGGACATTAAGAAGCCATCTGCTCATTTAATTGCTAAACCAGTTCGCAAATTGATCTATGCACTGCTCCTTAATATATCCCGAGACATGGCTAACAGTAAGGAACTCCGTGTTCAGGAATTCGAGAGGCTAGAGACAAATGTTAGGAGATCTATGGTGGAGATAAGTTCTGATGATATCAGTGAAGACTTCTCACTTTCTAATTTTCCACAGGTAAGAAAGAAATATTGGATCAGATTACCACTCTATAAACATCAGTAGTCTGTGTGGACACATTGAAATTTATCATTTATCTTTTTTTATTTTGAGAATGTGACTTTTACTGATATGAGCGCCACTGCATTTAAGGGATTGTAATGTTTCAGCTTCAGGAGCACACTTCTCCTCTGTCTACTGGCATCCGGTTTGCCAAGAGGTAGTGCGATCCTGAAGATCAACAGTTTGGATCAAAGGTATAGTTGCACCACTGGATTGGACTGTGCCTTCTCCGATGCTGTATCAACCTTGGAGGAGTGCAGGGTCACTAAAGCTGGCTGGATTGTGCACTCATGAAGATTACCAGTTTGGACCAATGGCATAGTTCACCACTGGTCTGAACTGTGCTCTCCTGAATGCTCAGCAGCTTCGGGGGAGCAAGTGACATGTAAAGGGGATATACGGGACTTAAAAAAAAATGTGCCTAAGCACTAACAGAGATGCCTGTTGTACACAGCGTTGGTCTGCTGCCTAAATGGGGGAAGTCAGCTGTCAATCAGCATGACACCAGTAGTCCCGCACTGTATACAGGAAGAGGAACTGCTGCTCTGCTGACAGGGAGCAGCTGAATCTCTGGCAGGAATGGTCAATGATCAATGCCAGGTACAACAGGCAGGTAGTTGCCTCTGTTAGCAACTACATCTCTGTTAGTGCACATTTTTTATTTTTTAAAGTCCTGGAATCCCCTTTATCTGACTGCATTTTGTGCTCCAGCAATCTCTCCAGCTTTAAATCACTGTGCTTGCTCTGTGTAACGATCTGTAAGCACTGCTCTTGCTCTATGTGTGAGTATGTAAGCACTGTGCTTGCTCTATGTAACGGTCTGTAAGCACTGTGCTTATCTATGTATGAGTCTGTAAGCACTGTGCTTGCTCTATGTAACGGTCTGTAAGCACTGTGCTTGCTCTATGTAACGGTCTGTAAGCACTGTGCTTGCTCTATGTAACGGTCTGTAAGCACTGTGCTTGCTCTATGTAACGGTCTGTAAGCACTATGCTTACTCTATGTAACGGTCTGTAAGCACTGTGCTTGCTCTATGTAACGGTCTGTAAGCACTATGCTTACTCTATGTAACGGTCTGTAAGCACTGTGCTTACTCTATGTAACGGTCTGTAAGCACTATGCTTACTCTAATGTAACATGGTCCTTGTAAGCACTGTGCTTGCTCTATGTATCAGTATGTAAGCACTGTGCTTGCTCTATGTATCAGTATGTACATGTCTACCTGTAGCTTACAGCTCTATGTAATCAGTATGTAAGCACTGTGCTTGCTCTATGTAACGGTCTGTAAGCACTGTGCTTGCTCTATGTAACGGTCTGTAAGCACTGTGCTTGCTCCATGTAACGGTCTGTAAGCACTATGCTTACTCTATGTAACGGTCTGTAAGCACTGTGCTTGCTTTATGTAACGGTCTGTAAGCACTGTGCTTGCTCTATGTAACGGTCTGTAAGCACTGTGCTTGCTCTATGTAACGGTCTGTAAGCACTATGCTTACTCTATGTAACGGTCTGTAAGCACTGTGCTTGCTCCATGTAATGGTCTGTAAGCACTATGCTTACTCTATGTAACGGTCTGTGTTATGTTTCGGTAACTGAGGAGTGCAGGTAAAAAAGGCAATACACCAGAGCAGTTGGAATCTATGAGATTGCAGTACCCTGACTAACCACCACAACTAGAGGCAGCCGTGGAGCGTTCCTACGTTGGTCCTAGACGCCTCGTCACAGCCTGAGAAACTAACTACACCTAAAGATAGAAATAGGAAAGCTATCTGCCCCGGAGCAGATCCCCAAAGAACATAGAAAGCCCCCAAACATGTAATGGCTGTTAGACAAGAAGAAATACTGACACAGACAGAATATAGTATGAGCAAACGTTGGGGCCCAAACTAACTAAATAGAAAAGGATAGGAAGGGTACTTACTGCAATCCCAAAAAACCCTGCAAAGCACCAACTCTACTAATTTCAAAAACACCTGAGATCACACGACCTCTACCACCTAAATTAGTTCTCTGGTGTAACAAAATCAAAACAGCAGCCACTGAAGAAACTGGAAAAAGCAAAAGTACAAACATCAGTGGCTGAACTAAACTGAGAGGGCCAAAGCCCCCGGAGGGGACCCTGAAGGCCCCCACAGAAGTGCAGGACAAAATGCAAAAATAAAGCACAAAAACAAAAAGAAGAAAATGTCTTATCTGTTAGCAGGAGATGCAGACACGACACAGCAGGCTACAAGGGAAACAGGAATCATGGAGTGAGACCAGAACAATTGATCACCGGCAACCCTGATGGGAAGGCGACTCCCTTATATAAGACCAGTCAGTAACACCTGATTCCCACTCCTCACAATCTTCACTGGACAGTCCAGTACCGCTTGTAACCACCAGAGGGAGCCTCTGCTCAGAACTCATTTCAAGTCCATTCACAACAGTACCCCCCCCTTGAGGAGGGGTCACCGAACCCTCACTTGAGCAACCAGGTCGGTCAGGATGAGTTCTATGATACGCACGGATGAGTCTCCTAGCATGGATGTCCGAAGCAAACACCCAAGAATTGTCTTCCTGACCATAACCTCTCCACTTAACCAAATACTGGAGTTTCCGTCTAGAAAAACGAGAATCTAATATTTTCTCAACCACATACTCCAGATTGCCCTCAACCAAAACAGGGTCAGGAGGCACAGTAGTAGGAACCACTGGCTCAACAAACCTCTTCAACAAGGACTTGTGGAACACGTTATGGATCTTAAATGTCCCTGGAAGAAGAAAACGAAAAGAAACAGGATTAAGAATCTCCATGATCTTATATGGTCCAATGAACCTAGGCTTAAATTTAGGAGATGCCACTCTCATAGGAATATTTTTTGAGGACAACCAGACCAAGTCCCCCACTTTAAACCGAGGACCATCAGTCCTATGCCGGTTAGCAAACCGCTGGGCCCTCTCCTGAGAGAGGGACAACCTCTCCACTACCTGGTCCCAAATCTGTTGCATACGCTCCACAACAGAGTCAACACCTGGACAGACAGAAGCCTCCGTCTGTCCTGAAGAAAATCGAGGGTGAAACCCAGAATTACAGAAAAATGGAGACATCAAAGAGGCAGAGCTAGCCCTATTATTAAGAGCAAACTCAGCCAAAGGCAAAAAAGAGACCCAGTCATCCTGATCAGCAGACACAAAGCATCTTAGATAAGTCTCCAATGTCTGGTTTGTTCTCTCAGTTTGACCATTGGTCTGAGGATGAAACGCCGAGGAGAAAGACAATTGAACACCAAGTTTAGAACAAAAGGTCCTCCAAAATCTTGAAACAAACTGGACTCCTCTGTCAGACACAATGTTCTCAGGAATGCCGTGTAAACGAACCACGTGCTGAAGGAACAAAGGCACCAATTCAGAGGAGGAAGGCAACTTAGGTAATGGCACAAGATGTATCATCTTGGAAAACCTATCACAAATCACCCAGATGACGGTCATTCTCTGAGAAACAGGGAGGTCGGAAATGAAATCCATAGAGATATGGGTCCATGGTCTCTTGGGCACAGGCAATGGCATCAACCACTAGAGCGAGAGCAAGGCTTGGAGCGAGAGCAAGTCCCGCAGGACTGCACAAATTCCCTGACATCACGAGACAAGGTAGGCCACCAAAAGGACCGACTAACCAAGTCTCTGGTACCAAAAATTCCGGGATGACCGGCCAGCGCGGAACAATGAATCTCAGACATCACACTCTTTTTCCACTGGTCCGGGACAAACAATTTCCCAACAGGGCAGCGCTCGGGCTTATCCTCCTGACACCCCGCCAGAGCCAGTCTCAAATTGGGCGAGATGGCGGAAAGAACTATACCCTCTTTCAAAATAACAGAAGGATCAGATAACTCAGGAGACTCCGCCAGGAAACTCCTCGAGAGGGCATCCGCCTTAACATTCTTAGTGCCAGGAAGAAATGAAACCACAAAATTAAAACGTGTGAAAAACAAGGCCCACCTGGCCTGTCTAGGATTAAGTCGCTTGGCAGATTCCAGATAAACCAGATTCTTATGGTCCGTAAGGACCACCACCTGATGTTTGGCTCCCTCCAGCCAATGTCTCCACTCTTCAAAAGCCCACTTCATGGCCAATAACTCCCGATTACCCACGTCATAATTACGTTCAGTAGGAGAAAATTTTCGAGAGAAAAAGGCACAAGGGTTACTTTTAGAGGTCTCTGGATCTCTTTGGGACAAAACGGCACCTGCCCCAATTTCAGAGGCATCAACCTCCACCTGAAATGGTAGAGAAACATCAGGCTGCCGTAGAACAGGAGCAGAAGTGAATCTCTGCTTAAGTTCCTGAAATGCAGAGACTGCCTCAGGAGGCCAATTCACCACATCAGAACCCTTTTTGGTCAAATCAGTTAAAGGTTTAACAATAACCGAGAAATTACCAATAAATTTACGATAAAAATTGGCAAAACCCAAAAATCTTTGAAGAGCCTTTAATGAAGTAGGTTGGACCCAATCACAGATGGCCTGAACCTTGACCGGGTCCATTTCAATAACAGATGGGGACAAAATGAATCCCAAAAATGAGATCCTCTGTACGCCAAAAAGACACTTTGATCCCTTCACATACAGAGCATTCTCTCTCAAAATCTGGAATACAGTTCGAACATGTTTCACATGAGAGTCCCAGTCATTGGAAAAAATCAAGATATCATCCAAATAAACAATCAGAAATTTATCCACAAAATCCCTGAAAATGTCATTCATGAAGGACTGGAAGACAGAAGGAGCATTAGTGAGCCCAAAGGGCATCACAAGGTACTCAAAATGCCCCTCAGGGGTATTAAATGCCTCCATTTCCCGCTTATGCGATAGGTATATCCCTGTTGTGAATGGGTTTGAGATGAGTTCTGAGCAAGACTCCTCTGGTGGTTACAGCGGGTACAGTGAGATTGTGAGGACTGGGAATCAGGTGTTACTGATTGGTCTTATATAAGGGAGTCATTTTCCCATCAGGGTTGCCGGTGATCAATTGTTCTGGTCTGAATCCTTCTTTCCGTTTCCCTTGTAGCCTGCTGTGTCGTGTCTGCATCTCCTGCTACAGATAAGACATTTCTTTTTTGTGTTTTTGCTATATTTTTGCATTTTGTCCTGCACTTCTGTGGGGCCTTCAGGGTCCCCTCCGGGGGCTTTTGCCCTCTCAGTTTAGTTCAGCCACTGTGTTTGTACTTTTGCTTTTTCCAGTTTTTTTTCAGTGGCTGCTGTTTTGATTTTTTACACCAGAGAACTAATTTAGGTGGAGAGGTCGTGTGATCTCAGGTGTTTTGAAATTAGTAGAGTTGGTGTCTTTTTCAGGGTTTTCTGAGATTGCAGTAAGTACCCTTCCTGTCCTTTTCTATTTAGATAGTTTGGGCCCCAGCGTTTGCTCATACTATTTTCTTTCTGTGTCAGTATTTCCTCTTGTCTAACCGCCATTACATGTTTGGGGGCTTTCTATTATCTTTGGGGTTCTGCTCCGGGGCAGATAGCTTTCCTATTTCTATCTTTAGGTGTAGTTAGTTTCTCAGGCTGTGACGAGGCGTCTAGGACCAACGTAGGAACGCTCCACGGCTGCCTCTAGTTGGGTGGTTAGTCAGGGTACTGCAATCTCATAGATTCCAACTGCTCTGGTGTATTCCTTTTTTACCTGCACTCCTCAGCTACAGTAACACTTTAACAAAGTATTCCCCCCTGAGGTCAAGCTTGGTAACCAAGTAGCATTTTTCACCCTGGAAAACAGGTCAGAAATCAAGGGTAACGGATATTGATATTTCACAGTAATGTTCAAAAGACGATAATCAATACACGCCTTAATGAACCATCCTTTTTGGCCACAAAGAAAAAACCGCACCTAAGGGTGAAGAGGATGGTCTGATATGACCCTTCTCCAATGACTCCTTGATATAAGACCACATAGCGTCATGTTCAGGTACAGACAATTAAAAAGGCGACCTTTAGGGAATTTACTACCAGGCACTAATTCAATAGCGCAGTCATAGCTCCTATGGGGAGGCAAGGATGCAGATTTACTTTCGCTAAACACATCAGAAAAATCAATCAAAATGTCAGGAACATCCTGAGCCTGGGGGAGGCAGAAAAAACAGGAGTGTTGGTATTAACACATTGGCAGCCCCAACTGGTTACAGACACAGTTTTCCAATCCAAAACAGGATTATGAGACTGCAACCAAGGGAAACCCAGTACGATAATATCATGCAGATTATACAGAACCAAAAATTTGCAGCACTCCTGATGATCAGGTTCAACCCTCATTATCACCTGAGTAGAGAACTGAGGTTTATTCTCAGCCAAAGGGGTAGAATCGATCCCCAGTAGGGGAATAGACTTCTGTAGGGGTATCAAGGGAAACCCACAACGTTTAGCAAAATCATAATCCATCAGGTTAATAGCTGCTCCAGAATCAACGAAACCTGAGCAGAAAATAGGACAGAGAGCATATCAGAGTGACAGTTAATAAAAACTTAGTCTGAACACTACCCAAGACAACTGAGCGTGCAAAACGTCTTCCCCGCTTAGGGCAGACTGAAATAGCATGAGAGGCATTACCACAGTAGAAACATAACCCATTGCGCTTTCGAAACTCATGACGCTGTGCCCCAGACACCACTCATCACACTGCATGGATTCAGAAGCAGGTTCACAAGGCAACACATTCCACGCATACTTCTCCGCTCACGCAAACGTCTGTCAATTTGAATCGCTAATGACATAGAATCATTGAGACCAGAGGGGACAGGGAATCCCACCATAACATCCTTTACATTATCTGACAGACCCTTCCGAAAAAGGGCCGCCAAAGCGTCGTCATTCCACTTGGTCAGGACTGCCACCTACGGAATCTCTGACAGTATAACTCAGCGTCATCAAGCCCCTGATTTAATGCCAACAAGGCTTTTTCAGCTTGATCAGTGACATTAGGCTCATCTACAATAACCCAAAGCCTGAAAAAATGCATCAACATCACTCAAAACAGGATCCCCAGGTGTCAGGGAAAAAGCCCAATCCTGAGGATTCCGCGCAGGAGAGAGATGACAATTTGAACCTGCTGCGCTGCGTTCCCTGAGGACTTAGATTTTAAGGCAAAAAAACACATTATTTTTGAAATTTGAAACTTAGCTCGATCCCCAAAAACAAATCTGGCATGGGAATCCTAGGTTCCACAACAGGCAACCTAGCAAGATATGCAGCAATACTCTGAACCTCAGTGGCAAGCTGATCCACACGGCCAGACAACTGTGCAAACTCCATTGAGAAAAAAATCCTCCCCAGCACCCAGAGATACAGAGGGAAAAAAAGAAAAAATGCAACAAACAGAAAAATATCTCTGACAACTCTGACAACCGTTTTTTCTTTCACAATATTTTTCCCTTCTGTGAGTACCATACAACTTTAAATTTTAGGCCGGTGATACTGTTATGTTTCGGTAACTGAGGAGTGCAGGTAAAAAAGGCAATACACCAGAGCAGTTGGAATCTATGAGATTGCAGTACCCTGACTAACCACCACAACTAGAGGCAGCCGTGGAGCGTTCCTACGTTGGTCCTAGACGCCTCGTCACAGCCTGAGAAACTAACTACACCTAAAGATAGAAATAGGAAAGCTATCTGCCCCGGAGCAGATCCCCAAAGAACATAGAAAGCCCCCAAACATGTAATGGCTGTTAGACAAGAAGAAATACTGACACAGACAGAAAATAGTATGAGCAAACGTTGGGGCCCAAACTAACTAAATAGAAAAGGATAGGAAGGGTACTTACTGCAATCCCAAAAAACCCTGCAAAGCACCAACTCTACTAATTTCAAAAACACCTGAGATCACACGACCTCTACCACCTAAATTAGTTCTCTGGTGTAACAAAATCAAAACAGCAGCCACTGAAGAAACTGGAAAAAGCAAAAGTACAAACATCAGTGGCTGAACTAAACTGAGAGGGCAAAAGCCCCTGGAGGGGACCCTGAAGGCCCCCACAGAAGTGCAGGACAAAATGAAAAAATAAAGCACAAAAACAAAAAGAAGAAAATGTCTTATCTGTTAGCAGGAGATGCAGACACGACACAGCAGGCTACAAGGGAAACAGGAATCATGGAGTGAGACCAGAACAATTGATCACCGGCAACCCTGATGGGAAGGCGACTCCCTTATATAAGACCAGTCAGTAACACCTGATTCCCACTCCTCACAATCTTCACTGGACAGTCCAGTACCGCTTGTAACCACCAGAGGGAGCCTCTGCTCAGAACTCATTTCAAGTCCATTCACAACAGGTCTGTAAGCACTGTGCTTGCTTTATGTAACGGTCTGTAAGCACTGTGCTTGCTCTATGTAACGGTCTGTAAGCACTGTGCTTGCTCTATGTAACGGTCTGTAAGCACTATGCTTACTCTATTTAACGGTCTCTAAGCACTGTGCTTGCTGTATGTAACGGTCTGTAAGCACTATGCTTACTCTATGTAACGGTCTGTAAGCACTGTGCTTACTCTATGTAACGGTCTGTAAGCACTATGCTTACTCTATGTAACGGTCTGTAAGCACTGTGCTTGCTCTATGTATCAGTCTGTAAGCACTGTGCTTACTCTATGTAACGGTCTGTAAGCCCTGTGCTTACTCTATGTAACGGTCTGTAAGCACTATGCTTGCTCTATGTAACGGTCTGTAAGCACTATGCTTACTCTATGTATCAGTCTGTAAGCACTGTGCTTGCTCTATGTATCAGTATGTAAGCACTGTGTTTGCTCTACAGTACAGACCAAAAGTTTGGACACACCTTCTCATTTAAAGATTTTTTTTGTATTTTCATGACTGAAAATTGTACATTCACACTGAAGGCATCAAAACTATGAATTAACACATGTGGAATTATATACTTAACAAAAAGATGTAAAACAACTGAAATTATCTCTTATATTCTAGGTTCTTCAAAGTAGCCATCTTTTGCTTTGATTACTGCATTGCACACTCTTGGCATTCTCTTGATGAGCTTCAAGAGGTAGTCACCGGAATGGTCTTCCAACAGTCTTGAAGGAGTTCCCAGAGATGCTTAGCACTTGTTGGCCCTTTTGCCTTCACTCTGCGGTCCAGCTCAACCAAACCATCTCGATTGGGTTCAGGTCTGGTGCCTGTGGAGGCCAGGTCATCTGGCGTAGCACCCCATCACTCTCCTTCTTGGTCAAATAGCCCTTACACAGCCTGTGGTGTGTTTGGGGTCATTGTCCTGTTGAAAAATAAATGATAGTCCAACTAAACGCAAACCGGATGGAATAGCATGCTGCTGCAAGATGCTGTGGTAGCCATGCTGGTTCAGTATGCCTTCAATTTTGAATAAATCCCCAACAGTGTCACCAGCAAAGCGCCCCCACACCATTACACCTCCTCCTCCATGCTTCACGATGGGAACCAGGCATGTAGAGTCCATCCGTTCACCTTTTCTGCGTCGCACAAAGACACGGTGGTTGGAACCAAAGAGCTCAAATTTGGACTCATCAGACCAAAGCACAGATTTCCACTGGTCTAATGCCAATTCCTTGTGTTCTTTAGCCCAAACAAGTCTCTTCTGCAAGTTGCCTGTCCTTAGCAGTGGTTTCCTAGCAGCTATTTATGAAGGCCTGCTGCACAAAGTCTCCTCTTAACAGTTGTTGTAGAGATGTGTCTGCTGCTAGAACTCTGTGTGGCATTGACCTGGTTTCTAATCTGATCTGCTGTAAATCTGCGATTTCTGAGGCTGGTGACTCGGATAAACTTATCCTCAGAAGCAGAGGTGACTCTTGGTCTTCCTTTCCTGGGGCGGTCCTCATGTGAGCCAGTTTCTTTGTAGCGCTTGATGGTTTTTGCAACTGCACTTGGGGACACTTTCAAAGTTTTCCCAATTTTGCAGACTGACTGACCTTCATTTCTTAATGTAATGATGGCCACTTGTTTTTCTTTACTTAGCTGCTTTTTCTTGACATAATACAAATTCTAACAGTCTATTCAGTAGGACTATCAGCTGTGTATCCACCAGACTTCTGCACAACACAACTGATGGTCCCAACCCCATTTTTAAGGCCAGAAATCCCACTTATTAAACCTGACAGGGCACACCTGTGAAGTGAAAACTATTCCCGGTGACTACCTCTTGAAGCTCATCAAGATAATGCCAAGAGTGTGCAAAGCAGTCATCAAAGCAAAGGGTGGCTACTTTGAAGAACCTAGAATATAAGACATATTTTCAGTTGTTACACACTTTTTTGTTAAGTTTATAATTCCACATGTGTTAATTCATAGTTTTGATGCCTTCAGTGTGAATTTACAATTTTCATAGTCATGAAAATACAGAAAAATCTTTAAATGAGAAGGTGTGTCCAAACTTTTGGTCTGAACTGAATGTAACGGTCTGTAAGCACTGCGCTTGCTCTATGTAACGGTCTGTAAGCACTGTGCTTGCTCTATGTAACGGTCTGTAAGCACTGCGCTTGCTCTATGTAACGGTTCTGTAAGCACTGTGCTTGCTCTATATAAGGGTCTGTAAGCACTGTGCTTGCTGTATGTATCAGTATGTAAGCACTGCGCTTGCTCTATGTAACGGTCTGTAAGCACTGCGCTTGCTCTATGTAACGGTCTGTAAGCACTGCGCTTGCTCTATGTATCGGTATGTAAGCACTGTGCTTGCTCTATGTAAGGGTCTGTAAGCACTGTGCTTGCTCTATGTATCAGTCTGTAAGCACTGTGCTTGCTCTATGTATCAGTATGTAAGCACTGTGCTTGCTCTATGTATCAGTCTGTAAGCACTGCGCTTGCTCTATGTATCGGTATGTAAGCACTGCGCTTGCTCTATGTATCGTATGTAAGCACTGCGCTTGCTCTATGTAACGGTCTGTAAGCACTGTGCTTGCTCTATGTATCAGTAAAGCAGTGTGCTTGCTCTATGTAACGGTCTGTAAGCACTGCGCTTGCTCTATGTAACGGTCTGTAAGCACTGCGCTTGCTCTATGTAACGGTCTGTAAGCACTGCTCTTGCTCAGCCACTACTGCTAGACTGCAGCAGTGGCCAGTTTTGTAGACAAGCATTAAACAAAAAAAAATTAAGAACCCCTCTTGTTATTGAAATTTTAATATGATTGCACTTGCAAATTGCTTGTTTTACAATCACTTTAAACCATGTTTGCAGGGGAGACCGCCCCTTTAACTTTAAATATTTCCGTGCGCTCAGATTTATACATCCCTGCTGTGTCATACGCTGACAGACGGCCAGTGCTGCAGCAGGGAAATCCGTACACTGCTGGAGTGTCGCTAGAATATTCGCATAAAGCCGCCCTTTATCCTGTGGAGGTTGCGAGAAGATTTTTGGGCCATTATGGTACTTAAAATTACTATTAGATGCAGTTATCTCTCCAGTATTGTTTGATAGGATGGATAAAGGGGAGGAAGGCGACCGTTGTATAGAGACAATGAGATTACCCTTTTATAATGGTCGTATATACTCAGTTGGTTAAAGGGACATTCTAGTTTCACCAATTACATCTTCTTTGCAGAATACAAAGTTATTCCTTTTCCAATATACAACTTTTCTGTCTCCATCTTTTGCTGTTTTCAAGATCTCTGCTTGCTTCTGTAGAAACCTTTATTATTTAAATGCTCTGGTCATGTAACTTTGGCTTTTATCGCACCACGAACCTGTGTCCATTGGAAGTAACAATAAAAGTTTCTATGCAATGAGTGCAAGCAGAGATCTCGACAGCTGTGAGGAATCGATAGAAAAGCATATTGGACAACTGTATACATGTCCGTTATACAAACCCAGATGTGGACATGAGATCTGAGCAGCAGTGATTTCCAGACCTGTGAGTAATCTGATTACGCTTTTACTTTTCAGCTTCCATTGGAAACGCGTTTAAAACTTCTGCTGCGGGGCCTTGATCTGAAAATGAAGGACGTGGAGGTTGTGCCCCCTCCCTATAGACTTATACTGGCCATAGTCTGTTACTGGAGCAGACGAGTGGACCCCAAAGTAAAGCCGCATCACATAAAAGCGCTGATCATGGGAATGGTCTGCGGGGAAGCGGACAACGCTCATAATAAACCAGGCAAGAAAATGTTTCTTTTGTCTACAAATTACTTTTATTACAATTTCCGAGCGTCTTTATCTGTGCCAAGTCCGGCACCCCCTGAATCCGGATTTAGGGGGTGCTCAGATGTATGTAAGCAAACACTATACAGACACTATAGTCATGGCCAAAAGTTTTGAGAATGACACAAATATTATATTTTCACATGATCTGCTGTCCTCTGGTTTTTATGTGTGTTTGACAGATGTTTTTATCACAGACAGAAATATAATAATTGCAAACATATGAGTAACAAAAGCTTATATTGACAGTTAGAATGAGTTAATGCAGCAAGTCAATATTTGCAGTGTTGACTAGAGTTGAGCGATACTTTCCGATATCCTAAAGTATCGGAATCGGAATGATATCGCCGATATCACTAAAAAATCGGCGATACCCGATACCGATACCGGAAGTCCCATGTAAGTCTATGGGAACAAAATATCGCAACTAAAAAAAAACCCATTCTTTCCTTGTAAACACTAAATATACACACATAGAATACATATATATATATATACATGTCATTGTGACATATATATATACATATATGTATAGTTTATACACTTCTACATAGTAAAATATCCTTTGATTCAATTGCCGGGTAAAGCCGGCTTCAGTGAAAAGACAGAAGCACCCGACATGAAATGACACTTGGTGTACATAGGGTTAACCATGTCTTTTCATGTCGTTTGCTATCTGATTTGCACAAACAATTAAATCAGACTATGTGTGCAAAATTTCACACCTGTAGGGGTTAATTAAAGGAGTAAATTCGTTGTAAAAAAAACGGACTTTTTTGCTACGAATTTACACCTTTAATTAACCCCTACAGGTGTGAAATTTTGCACACATAGTCTGATTTAATTGTTTGTGAAAATTAGATAGCAAAGGACATGAAAAGACATGGTTAACCCTATGTACACCAAGTGTCATTTCATGTCGGGTCACCCGACATGAAATGACACTTGGTGTACATAGGGTTAAACATTTCTTTTCATGTCCTTTGCTATCTAATTTGCACAAACAATTAAATCAGACTATGTGTGCAAAATTTCACACCTGTAGGGGTTAATTAAAGGTGTAAATTCGTTGTAAAAAAAACGGACTTTTTTGCTACGAATTTACACCTTTAATTAACCCCTACAGGTGTGAAATTTTGCACACATAGTCTGATTTAATTGTTTGTGCAAATTAGATAGCAAAGGACATGAAAAGACATGGTTAACCCTATGTACACCAAGTGTCATTTCATGTCGGGTTCTGCATTTTCACAAAAGCCGGCAATTGAATTAGCGGCTATTATACTATGTAGAAGTGTATGAACTACAAATATAAATATATATATATATATATGTGTCACAAATTCAATGACATGTATATATATATATATATATGAGGTGTAAAATTGCTGAAAAAAAATGCGTGGGCTCCCGCCCTATTTTCGCAACCAGACAGACAAAGCCAGTGAGTGGGGGCAGATAATAATAGCCCAGAGAGGGACCATTATTTTTGGCCCCCCCGGCTACTTAACATCTGCCCCCAGACACCCCAGAAAGGGCAAATCTCTAATTAGATTTGCCCTTTCTGGCACTTTGCCCGTCTATTCCCATTGCCCTGTAGCGGTGGCGAATGGGTTAATAAGGGGTTAAAATGACCTTGCAATTGAAAGGTCACTTTAAGCCAGGTTAATAATTGAGAGCTGTCAATTAGACAACTATCAATTATTAATCCTATTGTATGAAAGAAAAATCAAACACACACACTTTAATAAAAAAGAAGTTTAATGAAATAATCACACAGTTTTTGACCATATTTTATTTACCTGCTAAAACCATTTCCTGTAATAAAAATAAATAAAAAAAGCAAAATTATTCTTACCTATCCCATGCACAGTCAGGTCCCACGGTGAAATCCTTCAGAAAGGGTTAATGTTTACTGCAGGGACCGCAGCTAATGCTGCAGCCTCACAGTAAACCCCAAATGAATGAGTTCCTCTCCTGCCTGACAGGAGAGTAAAGGCTGGGTGTCACATAACGATACACCAGCGATCCCGACAACGATATGCACTTGTCAGGATCGCTGGTGTATCGCTACATGATCGCTGCTGAGCTGCCAAACAGGCAGCTCAGGCAGCGATCTGGGACAGCGACACTGCGGGTAACATCGCTTAAGGGCCCGTCTCACATAGCGATATCGCTACCGAGATCGCTGCTGAGTCACTAGTTTTGTGACGCAGCAGCGAGCTCACCAGCGATATCGCTGTGTGTGACATTCAGCGACGATCAGCCCCCCTGCCGGGTATCGCTGATCGTCGCAGAAATGTCAGGACCTTTTTTTGATCGCTGGTTTCCCTCTGACAGGCACGCATCGCTGCGTGTGACAGGCGGGAGACCAGCGATCCGCTGGTAACCAAGGTACACAGCGGGTTTCCAGGCACCGCGCAGCGCTTGGAAACCCGCTGTGTACCTTGGATACCAGCTCCCTGCATCAGGGCGCTGGTATCCAAGGTACACAGCGGGTTTCTAGGCACAGCCCCGCGCCTGGAAACCCGCTGTGTACCTTGGTTACCAGCGGATCGCTGGTCTCCCGCCTGTCACACGCAGCGATGTGTGCCTGTCAGCGGGAAACCAGCGATCAAAAAAAGGTCCTGACATTTCAGCGACGATCAGCGATACCCGGCAGGGGGCTGATCGTCGCTGAATGTCACACACAGCGATATCGCTGGTGAGCTCGCTGCTGCGTCACAAAACTAGTGACTCAGCAGCGATCTCGGTAGCGATATCGCTATGTGAGACGGGCCCTTAAGTGGAAAGCTTAATTGATTGCTTTCCACTTTCACTTCAGGTCAGCCAGGGACACAATCAGTGACGTCAGAGGGAACTGATTAACAAAAATAGGGGTTCCCTTCGAAAAAAAAATGGCGTGGGGTCCCCCCTATTTTGTTAACCAGCCAGATGAAGCAGACCGCTGAGGCCTGGATTTTCAGGCTGTTAAGGAGCCAAGATCCATGGACCTTGCCAGCCTGATAATACCAGGCCACAGCAGTCTGCATATCTTGGCTGATTAACAAAAATAGGGGATCCCCTCGAAAAAAATTGGCGTGGGGTCCCCCCTATTTTTGTTAACCAGCCAGATGAAGCAGACCGCTGAGGCCTGGATTTTCAGGCTGTTAAGGAGCCAAGATCCATGGACCTTGCCAGCCTGATAATACCAGGCCACAGCAGTCTGCATATCTTGGCTGATTAACAAAAATAGGGGATCCCCTCGAAAAAAATTGGCGTGGGTCCCCCCTATTTTTGTTAACCAGCCAGATGAAGCAGACCGCTGAGGCCTGGATTTTCAGGCTGTTAAGGAGCCAAGATCCATGGACCTTGCCAGCCTGATAATACCAGGCCACAGCAGTCTGCATATCTTGGCTGATTAACAAAAATAGGGGATCCCCTCGAAAAAAATTGGCGTGGGGTCCCCCCTATTTTTGTTAACCAGCCAGATGAAGCAGACCGCTGAGGCCTGGATTTTCAGGCTGTTAAGGAGCCAAGATCCATGGACCTTGCCAGCCTGATAATACCAGGCCACAGCAGTCTGCATATCTTGGCTGATTAACAAAAATAGGGGATCCCCTCGAAAAAAATTGGCGTGGGGTCCCCCCTATTTTTGTTAACCAGCCAGATGAAGCAGACCGCTGAGGCCTGGTTTTTCAGGCTGGTAAGGATCCAATTATCCATGGACCTTGCAAGCCTGATAATACCAGGCCACAGCAGTCTGCTTAGCTTGGCTGGTTAACAAAAATAGGGGATCCCCTCGAAAAAAAAACGGCGTAGGGGTCCCCCTATTTTTGTTAACCAGCCAAGTAAAATGCAGACTGCTGCGGCCTGGTATTAAAAGACTGTCAAGGCCCATGGATTTTGGCCCTCAACAGCCTGATAATACCAGGCTACAGCAGCCCCACATTTGGCGCATCAAAAGATGTGCCAATTGTGGCACTTTACCCGGCTCTTCCCACTTGCCCTGTAGCGGTGGCAAGCGGGGTAATAAGGGGTTATTGTCACCGTTGATTGCACGGTGACAATAAGCCCGGTTAATAATGGAGAGGTGTCAATAAGACACCGATCCATTATTAATCCCAAAGTTATTAAATGTATAAAAAAAAGACAAAGCAAGAAAAAAGTATTTTAATGAAATAAAAGAGACAACACAGTTTTCATTAATTTTATTATACACTCATTCCTGCGACGCCATCGATCTCCTGTAAAAAAAGAAAAAAAACAAACCAACAGTATACCACCTGTCCGACGCAGTCCAGAACGACAGTCCCACGACGATCCAGCTGTGCTACATCGCAATGACAGGCAGAGCCTGTCATCGCGACGCAGCACAGCTGATTACCTGCTTCCCCGGCGGTGACGTCATCGGACTGACTGCTTTACGGCCGGGATTACCCAGCAGTCACTGCAGTTATCGCGAGAAACTGCATGTGACCGCCGGGGAAAGAAGATGGCGGCCATGAAGCAGTCCGGGATGTGACCGCCGGAGATCTTCTGCCAGGTAAGTGCCGCTGACTCCTGACAGACCCGACCGACGGACACTGACAGTGACAGTGACAATCCCGATTCCGGTATCCGATAAGACGAAAATATCGGAACTCGGAATCGGAATTCCGATACAGCCAATATCGGCCGATACCCGATATTTGCAGTATCGGAATGCTCAACACTAGTGTTGACCCTTCTTCCTCAGGACCTCTGCAATTCTCCCTGGCATGCTCTCAATCAACTTCTGGACCAAATCCTGACTGATAGCAGTCCATTCTTGCACAATCAATGCTTTCATTTTGTCAGAATTTTTAGGTTTTTGTTTGTCCACCCGTCTCTTGATGATTGACCACAAGTTCTCAATGGGATTAAGATCTGGTGAGTTTCCAGGCCATGGACCCAAAATCTCTATGTTTTGTTCCCTGAGCCATTTAGTTATCACCTTTGCTTTATGGCAAGGTGCTCCATCATGCTGGAAAAGGCATTGTTGATCGCCAAACTGCTCTTGGAGGGTTGGGAGAAGTTGCTCTTGGAGGACATTTTGGTACCATTCTTTATTCATGGCTGTGTTTTTAGGCAAGACTGTGAGAGAGCCGATTCCCTTGGCTGAGAAGCAACCCCACACATATATAAAATAACTTTACCCCAGTCCTCAGCAGTCCACTGCCTGTACCTTTTGCAGAATATCAATCTGTCCATGATGTTTTTTTCTGGAGAGAAGTGGCTTCTTTGCTGCCCTCCTTGAGACCAGGCCTTGCTCCAAGAGTCTCCGCCTCACAGTGCGTGCAAATGCACTCACACCTGCCTGCTGCCATTCCTGAGCAAGCTCTGCACTGCTGGTAGCCCGATCCCGCAGCTGAAACACTTTTAAGAGACGGTCCTGGCGCTTGCTGGTCTTTCTTGGGCGCCCTGGAGCCTTTTTGGCAACAATGGAACCTCTCTCCTTGAAGTTCGTGATGATGCGATAGATTGTTGACTGAGGTGCAATCTTTCTAGCTGCGATACTCTTCCTGTTAGGCCATTTTTGTGCATTGCAATGATGACTGCACATGTTTCTTTAGAGATAACCATGGTTAACAGAAGAGAAACAATGATGCCAAGCACCAGCCTCCTTTTAAAGTGTCCAGAGGTGTCATTCTTACTTAATCATGACAGATTGATCTCCAGCCATGTCCTCATCAACACCCACACCTGTGTTAATGGAGCAATCACTGAAAAGAGGTTAGCTGGTCCTTTTAAGGCAGGGCTGCAATGATGTTGAAATGTGTTTTGGGGGATAAAGTTAATTTTCTAGACAAATATTGACTTTGCAAGTAATTGCTGTTAAGCTGATCACTCTTTATAACATTCTGGAGTATATGCAAATTGCCATTAGAAAAAGTGAAGCAGTAGACTTTGTAAAACTTAATATTTGTGTCATTCTCAAAACTTTTGGCCATGACTATATATGCTGGAATTGCATGATTGCTACACACATAACACCATGAGGTTCTTAGCCAGGCAAGCACCAGGTCTCCGGTGCTAGGTATGAGCTGAGGTGTGAAATGGCAGTCTAACGCCTCATTCACATTTTTCTCAGATACTAAAAAAAAATGGACCAATTTTCTTCTGTTTTCGATCCAAGTTTCAACAGTGATTTTCTCGTGTATTAAGCAAAATGGAGAAAAAAATTGCAAAACAGCACACGGACCTATAGACTTATGTGGGCTATTTTGATTCGTGACCCAGATCAAAACCTGACATGTCACCATGATTTGAGGTGGACCACTCTGTCAGCAAAAAGAAAGACATGGGTATGAAGAGCTCCATGGACTATAACGGGTACGTGTTCTAGCTGTGAACTAACCAGTTAGAACATGTGTGTGTAAAACAGTCGTCTGAATGAGGCCCAATGCTTGGACCTGGAACCTGCTTTATTGTATGTTCTCAGCAGGAGGATAACCTACAGATTGTCTGTTGGGGTGTGTGGGCTGAAAATCTGCAAACCTACAGTAACAGCAAAGTGGAAGAGATTTAGTTTACATCAGCATTGAATTTCTTGGAGCAGCCATGTCTGCAAGTATGGACTTCAGGTGACGCTCCCTTTGCCTTTCCACTTAGCGGATGGGAGTAAGAGCTGGCAATTATTTACATGCACCAGTTTGTCCCGTAAATCATTACATCAGAGTAGCGAACGATGCGACTTTTGTCACATGGACATGAGGTCCTAATAAAAAATAAATAAAATAAAGCCCTTTTGCACTAGGATATAGGCTAACATTGGTCCGCTTCACACATGGACAGAACAGGACTGAGAATGTAAGCTTCCTTAGGGCTTATGGAGACATCTGTGCAAATGCATGGACTGGCCGCTGGTCTCCTTCTGGAGCTGCCGCTTCCTGTATTTCGATGGGGCTGTCACGCTCAGTTCAGGAGAGCTGCAGCCTGTCTGTGCATTTCGGGCCATCTTGGATCCATTTGCAGACGCCTGCATGAGCCTTTCATCAAATCTTATCTACACGGAGAGGGAATAATCTGCAGCAGATATTGATTTGCAGTGTAGATTTTTACATAGGTTAAAAAAAAAACCTAGGTCCATCAAGTTCAACCTTCCTCCACCAATTATACATTTTGTCACTAATTTAACTATAACTCACAATGTTATGTGAACCGAATTAATTACCGTATTTTTCGGACCATAAGACGCACTTTTTTTCCTCCAAGTTTGGGAGGAAAATGTGGGTGCGTCTTATGGTCGGAATGTAACATGTGGGGAGGGGGGCAGGGGCAGCAGTGGAGTGAGATTGCAGGAGGCAGGAAAATATCCCCTCCACTGCAGGAATCCAGCGCTGGGAAACCCCCGGTTCCCATACTTAAGTGCAGTGAATATTAATTAGCCGCTTCCCTGCCCACCTATCAGCTGAGCAGGGAGCAGCTAATGACAGAGCCACATGGTTCCCCAGCGCTGGATTCCTGCAGCAGCTGGGCAGATCGGTGTCTGAAGGAGAAGGAGGCAGCAGGAACAGAGTGCAGCAGGAGGCATCGCATACCTGACAGCCTGGGGGCTGTGCTGATGCGATGCTCAATGCTCCTGTGGAGGACCTGTGATGAGGTCATGAAGAGGGCGGGCTGGAGCATCACATGACCAAAGCCCTGCCTCTTCATGATGTCATCACAGGTCCTTCAGACACACTACAACTGAGAATTAAAAGGTTAGGCTACTTTCACACTTGCGTTTTTTTGCGCAGCGCATCGTGCGCACATGAAACGCATTAAAAAACGCATCTCTGTCTCTATCATCTCTGTCTCTATCATCTGTTTCTATCATCTCTGTCTCTATCATCTCTGTCTCTATCATCTCTGTCTCTATCATCTGTCTCTATCATCTCTGTTTCTATCATCTCTGTCTCTATCATCTCTGGCTCTATCATCTCTGTCTCTATCATCTGTCTCTATTATCTCTGTCTCTATTATCTCTGTCTCTATTATCTCTGTCTCTATCATCTGTCTCTATCTCTATCATCTCTGTCTCTATCATCTGTCTCTATCATATCTGTCTCTATCATCTGTCTCTATCAACTCTGTCTCTATCATCTCTGTCTATCATCTCTGGCTCTATCATCTTTGGCTCTATCATCTGTCTCTATCATCTCTGGCTCTATCATCTCTGGCTCTATTATCTTTGGCTCTATCATCTCTGTCTCTATCAACTCTGTCTCTATCATCTCTGTCTCTATCATCTCTGTCTCTATCATCTCTGGCTCTATTATCTTTGGCTCTATCATCTCTGTCTCTATCAACTCTGTCTCTATCATCTCTGTCTCTATCATCTCTGTCTCTATAACCTCTGTCTCTATCATCTGTCTCTATCATATCTGTCTCTATCATCTCTGTCTCTATCATCTGTCTCTATCATCTCTGTCTCTAACATCTCTCTCTATAATCTCTGTCTCTATCATCTGTCTCTATCATATCTGTCTCTATCATCTCTGTCTCTCTCATCTCTGTCTCTATCATCTGTCTCTATCAACTCTGTCTCTATCATCTCTGTCTCTATCATCTTTGGCTCTATCATCTGTCTCTTATCTCTGTCTCTATCATCTCTGTCTCTATCATCTGTTTCTATCATCTCTGTCTCTATCATCTCTGTCTCTATCATCTCTGTCTCTATCATCTGTCTCTATCATCTCTGTTTCTATCATCTCTGTCTCTATCATCTCTGGCTCTATCATCTCTGTCTCTATCATCTGTCTCTATTATCTCTGTCTCTATTATCTCTGTCTCTATCATCTGTCTCTATCTCTATCATCTGTCTCTATCATCTGTCTCTATCATATCTGTCTCTATCATCTGTCTCTATCAACTCTCTCTATCAACTCTGTCTCTATCATCTCTGTCTATCATCTCTGGCTCTATCATCTGTCTCTATCATCTCTGGCTCTATCATCTCTGGCTCTATTATCTTTGGCTCTATCATCTCTGTCTCTATCAACTCTGTCTCTATCATCTCTGTCTCTATCATCTCTGTCATCTCTGTCTCTATCATCTCTGGCTCTATTATCTTTGGCTCTATCATCTCTGTCTCTATAACTCTGTCTCTATCATCTGTCTCTATCATATCTGTCTCTATATCTCTGTCTCTATCATCTGTCTCTATCATCTCTGTTACATCATCTGTCTCTATCATCTGTCTCTATCAACTCTGTCTCTATCATCTCTGTCTCTATCATCTCTGTCTCTAACATCTCTGTCTCTATAATCTCTGTCTCTATCATCTGTCTCTATCATCTCTGTCTCTATCATCTCTGTCTCTCTATCATCTGTCTCTATCAATCTGTCTCTATCATCTGTCTCTATCAACTCGGGCTCTATCATCTCTGGCTCTATCATCTTTGGCTCTATCATCTGTCTCTATATCTCTGTCTCTACATCTGTCTCTAACATCTATCTCTATCATCTCTGGCTATATATCTTTGGCTATATATCTTGCTCTATCATCTGTCTCTATTATCTCTGGCTCTATCATCTCTGTCTCTATCATCTCTGTCTCTATCATATCTGTCTCTATCATCTCTGTCTCTCTCATCTCTGTCTCTATCATCTGTCTCTATCATCTGTGTCTCTATCATCTCTGTCTCTATCATCTCTGGCTCTATTATCTTTGGCTCTATTATCTTTGGCTCTATCATCTGTTTTCTTTACTCTGTCTCTAACATCTGTCTCTATCATCTCTGTCTCTATCATCTCTGGCTCTATTATCTTTGGCTCTATCATCTTTGGCTCTATCATCTGTCTCTTATCTCTGTCTCTATCATCTCTGTCTCTAACATCTGTCTCTATCATCTCTGGCTCTATCATCTCTGGCTATATTATCTTTGGCTCTATCATCTGTCTCTATTATCTCTGGCTCTATCATCTCTGTCTCTATAATCTCTGTCTCTATCATATCTGTCTCTAATATCTTCTTTTCTGTCTCTCTCATCTGTCTCTATCAGTCTTATGGCTCTATCATCTTGCTCTATCATCTGCTCTATCATCTCTGGCTCTATTATCTTGTCGTCTCTATCATCTCTGTCTCTATCATCTCTTCTATCCTGTCTCTATCATCTGGCTCTATCATCTCTGTCTCTATCATCTGTCTCTATTTCTATGCAGCCGCATGCTCCAGTCCGAGTGCCGGCGGCAGTGCCGGGTGTTCATGCGAGAGACTCACACAAATCGTGCGAGTTTCTCGCATGTGTGACCACGGCCTTATACTCGCCCTCCAGCGTCTTCACATAGTAGTTTACAGACACCACACTGGTCCCGCAGCACCATCTCCTACCCGTAGCTTCCAACATAATAACATACATATAATAGTATGTTATTAAATATTTTACCACATTTTTTGCTTCAAATATATTTTTCCCTATTTTCCACCTCTAAAACCTGGGTGCGTCTTATAGTCCTGTGCGTCTTATAGTCCGAAAAATACGTGATTGATTTGGTTAAAAGTGAATTGACATGCTGCAGATTTTCACTATTTTTCAATGAATAGATCAAATCTGAAAAAATTCTGCCTGGAGCATTTGTCAAGTTATTCTGGAAAAGTTTAAATTAACATTTGATATTTCTGTTTTTTTTTACCTCAGCTGAACATGAAGAAGCCCTGGCTTCATTGTGTGAGCAGATCAAGAGGATGCGGACAGAAGGTGCCCAGCCCAGAAGACCGATCCTGGAGGACGTGCATATATTGTGTCAGTGGCAGTGCTGTCTGCAAGTATTCATCTACTTCAACCAGCTTCTCTCCTCACCACTTCCAGAGCCGGACCTCACGAGGTCAGAGATCACTCTGTTGTAGTTACCAGGCTCAGTGTACGCTGCCATTAATAAAACATACACTGGCGACTCAAAAACACATAAAACTGCTGCGGGAGGATAGATGGGCACCTGTGTAATCCAAGAGCAGACCATAAAGTGAGACTTCTAAGTGTCGATCCAATCCATGTGAGCCCTGTGAGGGCGTCTGTAATAAATATACAAAACTATGACCGATAGGACATAGTGGACAGACCAAGGACTCGCCGGGGAATGGAGCTGCACCAAGGTTACCCTTTTCTAAAGAATTGGGGAAAAGTTTAGGAACATGAAAAAGTTTTAGGGGCCATCCACTATCTCGTCACTATGCAGAAATCCTTGTATTGCTACTTTTTTTAAGGGTACAACCAGTTCAGAAAGGAGGAAAGGCGATTGTCATTTTAAATACATTAGCTCCCAATTGCTTAACCCCTTCAGCTCCCGAGCCTGTTTTCACCTTCATGACCACTGTGACTTTAAGTGGTAATAACTCTGGAATGATCCAATGGATCCCACTGATTCTGAGACTGTTTTTTCGTGACATTTTGTACTTCAATTTATTCGATATGTCTTGCGTTATTTCACTATACCCTGTAGGTAATAGTACTGTACACAATGGGCAGAGCAGAAGGTGGAGGTGCCAGTAGAAGCCTGACTGATTCACTATATTTAATGCCAGTCAGTGGCCTAAGTAATAGCAAAAAAATGACTCCAACCCATAGCTGAGGTGCACCCCTTAATGAACTGGGTGCATTTTCAATTGACTTCTTCTAAAGACTGGTCCCAATATATTTACCATTTCTTATCCCAATATCTGTCCCCTTTCATGTCCCCCACCTTGTGTTTCCATGCTGAAAAAGACCTCTTGTTGCGCTCTTCCCCATCACTTATTATACAGTGCCGCATCCACAAAGCAGTGGTGGGGACAGTAGACCACGTGACGTCATGTAGTAATAGCCGTGTCAGAATACAGGCGAGGGGTCACCTGGAAGGTCTAGGAAGGAGGCACTTTTTCATTTGAAGTAAATGATGGAGGGTATTCGGGCAACTAGGTATGAATTAAAGTTAACGTCTGAAGATCCCTTTTGAAGGGCTTTCTACACAGCTGACGATTACCTAAATGATCGTTCATTGAAAAAATCATTGCTAAATTTAGGGAATGAAGGATCCTCATAATTTGATTATCACTGATCCCATCTTTTATGCTAAATATAAAATAATCACGGGGTGCGCAGGGAACCATCCATCCATCCACCTTTGTGACCTAGGGCCATGCTGCAGACATGAACAATAGTTTGTGCAAAAACCGCTCAAGACAGTTGCAACACATGAATATTATTAAAAGGCGCTCTGATGCACTTGCTGTATAATTAAAGGGGTTCCCTATTCCTGAGCTTAAAAGAAACCCACCCTCCCTGGGTCCACTGCTGAGTTTTCGCCACTGCTCTTGGCAACTGTAGTGCTGACCTCACAGACGAAGCGCTACTGCCTCGGCCGCCAATCCTTGGCCATAGCTGTCCTGCAATAAAGCGAGCACGCTCGGGTGGTCTCGAGTATTTGGAAGTACTCAGAGATTTAGTTTCTGTTGCCGCAGCTTCATGATTTGCAGCTACTTGACAGCCTGAATACATGTGAGGAATGCCTCTTTGTTAGGGAATTCCCATATGTATCCAGGCTGTCTAGTAGCCACAAATCATGCAGCTGTGGCGACAGAAACTGAATCTCTGAGCACACCCGACTACTCGGAGACCACCCAATCAATGAGTATACTCGTTCATCACTAGTCCTGCTGCCTCTTTGAATGGTGGCGCCTGTGTAAGCACAGAACATGGAGCCGGTAGGTGAATATAGCTCCACTTGTTTTATTTTTTTTTATATACCAATCCACTGGTAAAATTTTTACTTTTCCTAGGTAACCCCTTTAAAGCATCATCTCACTGCTTATTAATTCTTTAAAAAAATGATCCAGTGAGACACTTTTTAAAAAATAAAAAGACATTTAAAGGGTTATTCCCACTCCAAAATCCTATCCCAGTATGTAGAAACTGTAATATATTAGCAAATACCACAAATTAGAAGTGTAGTTTAGTTCTTCTGATTCGCTATGTTGGTTACCCCATGTACAGGGCCTTGCAGTGGCTTCATGGCCATAACGATGGGTACCTAACTACTAACTGTCACTATAGGAATGGTCGTAACTATGGATACCTAACTACTAACTGTCACTACAGGAATGGTCATAACTATGGATACCTAAGCTATTGCAATGCCCTGCACAAGGGGTAAGCGACTCAGCGAATTAGAAGAACTATACTACATCTCTAATTGGAGATATTCGCTACTATTATACCTACTGAATATTGGGATAGGATCTTGGAGATGGGAATACTATGATTCTGCTACCCCAGGTCTTAAATTGCATTGAACCCACCTGCATAATGGATTTCTCATAGTCAACCAAGATTGCTCCATTTTTATTCACACCAGTGATTGCCCCTAAACAAAACAAACCTGTTCCTAATTTATTCATTATGACCATTTTTTTTGTTTTTTCCTAATAAATATTTAAAAAAAGATCTAAATTGATTTTCTAGAAACATAACATTTGTGACGTCCTTCTCTTCAGACTGTACAGCGGCTGTCTTGTGTACCACATGACTCAGAAGCTCAAGGCGTCATCCTCTGCAGAAGACTTCTTTGTATCGTGTCCATGGCTGCAGAAGCTGTACCGGGACTGCATTCATGCTGTAATGTCCACCATCCCTCAGGACCACTTCCAGAATCGGACTAGGGGCCATCCGGCAAATCAAAGATAAAAGGAAAAGTAGGCAAAAAAGGGGGAAACCCGCAAGTGGTCAATGTGTTGGAAAATCAGCCACAGTGTGAATTCAGCAACAGATTTGCGGGCCTGTTATTGGAAGACTGACCAAGTTACCCTAGTGGCATGGAAAGACTTATGGACTTCACAACTGGCCACAAGAACAAAGTCATTTTTCTTGCTGTGTATTTTTAAATTTAATTAACCTATTAATGGATATCTGCATACCAGGAACCCACATGTACAAGGTGTAAGTTGGGGGGGTAACAGGGATTTCAAGTATTTAATTTACAAAATCTCTACCTGCTGCAGAGAAAACCCGCTGTGTTTCTACTGCAATGTAAAGATTAAAGGAGAAAGGAACAGAGCAGGTATATCAGGAGTTGAACAGGAGGTATAGCTGGACTGCCAGGGACTTTGCAATGAGTAGAATTGTAGTTCTAATGATGACTCATGCATGGAAAAGAGACTTCCTGTTTCTTCATAGAGCTTAGAAGGATTCAGCTGATCAGATTTTAATCATGTGATGTCATAGACCTAATGAAAACAGAAAAATTAGCTGGGTAGAAAGTCAAAATGAGCAATTATAAGTACACAGTGAGATCATGAATATATTAAGAGGATATAAATGGAAGTGCTATTTTTTTCTGCTTTTGGTTTTTAAAAACACTTGGTGGGAAAAAAAAAAAAAGCGTGTGTCACTTCTTTGATTCGGTTCTGTATAGAATCCACTCCAAACTAGGCTCTGTCCAATCAAAAGGCTGCAAATATTGCTTGCAGCACTTTTAAGACACTTTGGTCACTGTGTATCTATACCGGGGATGGACAACCCGTGGGCCACATAGGGCCTGACACGTGCAGTGCTGACCAGAAACAGCTCATGGCAAACCTGTGCTGCGGCTGTAGCGCTGCAGAACGCTGGTAGCTACTGAGCTGCTCAGTAACCAATCCGCACTTTCCTTCACTGAAGAGGAGGGCACTCATTGGCTAATTCAAGCTCCTAATCTGTGTCAGTGACTCTGACACCAGTCTGCATTAACCAATGAGAACTCGCCCTAATAGTAATACAAAGCGCTGACTGTTTACCGAGAGGCTCCTATCAGTCACATGAGGAGCCTCTGCTGGGAAGGAGCCCTCAGCGGTTGTCATAGAGGAGAGATGTTTCCTACTTGTATGCCGTCCTGTTCATCATGTTGTACACAGTGAAAGCTGCTTCTTCCCCCATTCTCTGAAAGGTGGTGGAGCTTAAAGTACATTGTGGTAGGACTTGGAGATCCAGTGAACATGTATGCAGGGCTGGGACAAGGGGTAGGCACCTGGCTAGGGCGGTACCTGCTACTTCCCCAAGGTGGATGCACATTGCAAAAAAAAAAGTCATTGCCGAACACCTGCGGCCGCCTCCTCTGGCTGCAGGCATTCAACACACTGACAGCCCGGGCTCAGGCACACAGGTGAGTAGTGTGCGAGTCAATGACAGCGCTCACCAGTCACTCCCTCCCCGCACTCAATTGTATTCACGTCTACAGGATGCAAATACAACTGCTGTGAGCACCGCTCGGGCCAGGAGCAGTAATCCTCCTCTGCTGAGAATTCCACTAGAACGTAGGCCACTTCTGGATGCACCTTGTTGCAGACTGCGCACACGGGCCGTCGGACGGTGCGATTATATCATGCATCGTGCCTTTCAGCTCACACTGCTGTACCACACAGAAAAGGAGACAGACTGTGCTGCACAAGAGCCTGGATTAGGTTTTTTTTTTTTTTTTAAATTAACCCCCATTTATTGGCCATCGTGAGAGGCACTGGCTGGTTAGGTCACAGTATGGACAGATTTTTAGGCAGAGGGCATTTTAATAACTAATTTTTAAGGGCACAGTGCTGAGAAGAGATGTGGATGTGAAAAGTCTTCATTGCATCTGGACAAGATGGAGACGAAAAGAAAGAAATGACTAGGAAAACGTTACCTATGAAAGGTACCTGGATGTAAATGTTTACTTACCGTAATACTATGTCTCATCAGTACTGTGATTTCTGTATGTTCCGCAGTCTGATAATGATTGATAACCACAACAGCATCACCATACCACATTTTCCTTGTCAAAATACTGGAAGTTGAAGGTTCATGAGATACAAATGAATATGGGCACGACTTAACATTACAATTGATTGCTGTACTAAGCTTGGTGATGTGGTCATGTACTGATGTGGTTTCAGTGCTGTATTTGTGTACCGATAGTGGTTCTCTTGAGGTATTAATGTTCTGATGCTATACTAATGATGGTTGTAGTGATGAATGTCACCAGATCAACCATCAATACTTAAATATGTTAAAAGAACCACCATCCGTACAGGAATATGGCATCAGAACCACCATCAGTTTTGTTGCATACTGCATTTATCGCATGATGGAAGTAAAAACCATCAGATGTATCCTTTTCTCTATAGTGGGGTCAGATTAGTTTCTATTAGGGTATCCCGACAAATGCGGAACACTTGTTTTAATTAAACAGCCCACATTATAGTTAAGCTATATTAGTTTCCATGACCGTCCTTGGGTCTGAGATTTAAAGGTACTGTCAGCACAGTATGACTGTTCAAACCAAGTACAGGCGCTCCGTGCTACATGGCGGGGCCAGTAATTTAAATACACCTTCCCACCTGCTTGGTTTCCTTCTATCTCCACCGTTCTCTGGCCCTGTGAAGCCAGGGCTGTCAATCAAATAAGAGGAGGAGGGAAGGGAAAAGACAGAAAACAAGCAGGTATGAAGGTGCATATAAATGTTTGGCCACTCCATGAAGCACTGAGTGGACAGACCTAGATTGGACAGTCATTTTGTGCCAAGAGGGTCCCTTTAAAATTTAGGATGTCCAGAATGAATATTGCTATTTTTCCCTAATATTGTGTAAAAGGTCCACAAACAATGAATGATTCTGTTTCTAAATTTGAAAACACACTGTTTTGAGCCTCGCGTCTAAAAACACCACTTTTTTTCTACTTTTGCTGGTATTTTTTGGAGAAAAGTTAACAATTCTAGTGGAAGTGGTTTTCAGAGTATGTTATGTGACCCATCAGAAGTGAGGAGGGGGCACTAGGGGGCCTATTACTTTAGTCTCTGACCCATTCCTTTACTTAGGAGCTTAGCGTTCATCAGGACGGAGGAGCACGAACAGCTTCAATTGCCTAGGGCACAACAACAACTTGTCCCGGCCCTGCATGTATGTGTCCAACCTACAAGAGAAGGCTGGTAAGTATTACACCATGACTAAGGGCCCATTTACACTGACGGCCACGGCAGTTGATCAGCTATAATTTTTTGGCATGCTTAAAAAGGCCAACCGCACTTACATATGCACAGAACTAATCATTCTGTGCACGTAAAGTGGTGTTATACTGACGGCACATCACCTGGTTACACAAGACAATGTGCTACTGCAACCACTGATTTTTAACCCCTTAGTGACACAGCCAGTTTGGTACTTAATGACCAAGCCAATTTTTACAATTCTGACCACTATCACTTTGAGGTTATAGCTCTGGAACACTTCAACGGATCCCACTGATTCTGAGAATGTTTTTTCGTGACATATTGTACTTCATGTTAGTGGTAAAATTTCTTCGATATAACTTGCGTTTATTTATGAGAAAAAAACACAAATTTGTCAAAAATTTTGCAATTTTCAAACTTAATTTTTATGCCCTTAAATCAGAGAGTGGTGTCACACAAAATAGTTAATGAATAACATTTCCCACATGCCTACTTTACATCAGCACAATTTTGGAAATAATTTTTTTTGTTTAGGACATAAGGGTTAAAAGTTGACCAGCGATTTCACAGTTTTCCAACAAAATGTACAAAATTTTTTTTTTTTTAGTGACCACCTCACATTTTACACATTTTAAGTCAGTTTGGGGGATCAATGACAGAAAATACCAAAAACTGACACCATTCTAAGAACTGCACCCTCAAGGTGCGCAATCCACATTCAAGAAGTTTATTAACCCTTCAGGTGCTTCACAAGAGCTAAAGCAATGTTGAAGAAAAAATAAATAAACATTTTACTTATTTCACAAAAAATTAAATTTGGAGCCAAACTTTATTTTCACAAGGGTATCAGGGGAAAATGAACCACAAAATTTGTTGTGCAATTTCTCCTAAGTACGCCGATACCCGTATGTGAGGGAAAACCACTGTTTGGGCGCTTTTTTCAGGGATCAGAAGGGACGGAGCACCGTTTGACTTTTGAACACAAAATTGTCTGGAGTCAATGGCGGGCGCCATGTCACATTTGGAGACCCCATGATGTACCTAGACAGTGGAAACCCCACAATTGTAACTCCAAACCTAACAGCCCTAACCTTAACCCAATCCCAACTCTAACCATAACTCCAACCATAACCCTAGCTATAACCTCAACTATATAAGCCCAACCAAAACGCTAGCTATAACCCTTACCCTAGCTATAACTTCAACTATATAAGCCCAACCATAACCCTAAAGGAAAAATGGAAATAAATAAATTTTTTCTTTTATTATTTTTACCTAAGGGGGTGATGAAGGGGGGGGAGTTGATTTACAATTTTTTTTTATTTTGATCACAGTGATCAAAATGAACTAATAGGAAAAATTTCCTATTGTTGCCAGGTGCCGGCAGGCAGATCTCGGCGGGTGCACTGCGCATGCGCCCACGCCCACCATTTTCTTCCGGAAGATGACTCCGGATGACATCACCTGGGGATGCAGGAGGGTCCAGGGACACTGGAGATACCCCATTCCTCTCTCCTCTGATGTACTAGATCACATCAGAGGAGAGAGAAATTAAATGGGAAATTTACTTTTTTTTTTTTTGCAGCCGCTGTTATTCAGTGAATAACGGTGATTGCAACTCTGGGGTCGGTAAAAACCTTGAGACCCTGACTGAGAAGCATGCATCTGGATAAGCCCTGAGATAGAAGCCTTGACCTCTTCTCTGATAATGGACCTCATATCTGACAACAGAGATGATTGCGCCTCCCTGATGACTTTGGAGGTGCAAGACTCACATAAGTGTTTTAGCCAGGCATCTGGCAGCTTAGTATTGCAGATAGCACATCTACACTTCCACGCTTTCTTGCCGTCCCTTTTTAGGTGCTACAGAGGCGGATGCTGCCTCCTAGAACACACAGAGTATAAGCCATGTGTTTCTGTGTGTGGGGTAAGGGGGCTGTCAGTGGGCATCTACACCAGCCCTCTACTCACATGCTCCTGGCCTTGCTCAGTTGTAACCTCAGCTTTGGCAAGTCCTTCATGCTCAAGCATACAGTTGGGTAGCCCTGCAGACATTTGGGACCCTATTTATACAATACCCTCAAATGAGGCCTAGGATCCTTGCTTCGTCCGGATACTTCCTGTGTTCCACCGTGGAACGCATGCTGGCCGCTACATGTAAGTGCGCTTCCCGGCCCGTAGTGACAACACCAATGGAAGTGCACCCGCAGGGGATTCAGCATGCCGGAGGGCAGACGCCGGAGCCAAGAGCCTCCTAGCAGGAGGAAGCGGCTCACATCCTGGGAGCATTGCTCACCAGGTAGGCTGAGGAACCCTCCCTTCGGGGGGTGTTGGCCACAGACCGCATGACAGCGGGAAGGGAGAGACTGGGCCTCCTGTTCTGCGCTGTGTCTGCCAGATACAGCAGAAGGGACGGAGCTCTTCTCTTGTCGTTCCAATCTTCACTGGGACAAGGAAAACACTAAGGGGTGGAGATGGGAGGGTTTTTTTTAACCTCTAATTGTATCCTGTCCCAACAAGGATAAGAGGGATGACCTGGAAAAATAGGTTGTGCACCCCAGATCTATGCCAATTTTTTGATGATCGCTTCAACCTAGGATTTGTTTCGAGTAGCATTTAAAAAAAAATATAGTACTTGTGTGTACATTTTTGTATGTTCAAGACTCGTCTAATACATAAAAAAAACAAACATGAAGGCATTTTTTTAATTTTTTTATGAAAGTTCAAAATTTATGGACATCAGCAGGGTGAGGTACAATATGATTAAACAGAGTGCTGAAGAACAGTAACCAATATATAGTACAATTAGAGCTGTGCAAACATCAGGAACTAAAATAATACCTAGAAGAGACAGTCTTAAAACAATGTACCAGTATAGCAATTAGACCTTACCCTTAACAGTTGTATCACTACAGCAATCCTGGGTGCCCAACAGCAATGGTCACCTTGTTTAGTTTCTGCCCCACTGCCACTCAGATATGGGAAACTAATTGAAGTTGAAAACTAAAATTACAATGGAAAGCGTGTAGTACTGAGTAGCTGTGCTCATCTGTCAACTATGAGGGCAACATTAAATATAAGAAATCAGGTCAGTGGCGTAAGAGAAAATAAATATGATCGTGGAAAGCATGGCACGTCACTTCAACACCGTTCTAAACATTAGAAAAACATAGTTTTGTAATAAAAACCCACCATGAAGCGGAATAGAGTTTTAGAATTATGTACATATTTATATATAAAAAAAGATTCAACTAAGGAAATAAGCAGTTTTAACTTTACAAAACCCTGTACCCTACATTTCAGTGGAGAGAAAACGCAGAAACAAAAACAGAATGATTATTTTTTTTATAGTTTTGTTGGTTTTTTTTTTTGCTTTTTTTCTTTGAGAAGTCACTTATGGAAAACATCAGAAGACTTTGTCAATACTAATGGTTCCAAAAACGTAAGTTACACTTGTTGAAAGCACCCTGTTCTGTTTGCCACCTCTGAGGGCTACAACCTTGTCCTGCCGCTTTTGTTCCATCTTGGAAATCCTCTAAATTTAAAGCCATACTTCTCAATTTGCAGTTTAACACAATGCAATATGCATCATACATCAAGAAACAAAGACGACTGTGATCCTTTGCGTTTCTGGAGCCCCTCTTGGCTGCTGCGTTCCACTTTCTTAATGATTTCAGACACAACACATACAGAAGATGTAAGTCCTATCAAGAACAGGAGGTCTGGAACACAAAACAAAGGATATAAGACACGGCTGCTTCTAAATCCATAACTTTTTGGTATTTTCATGAATACATAACACATAGGCTAAGAAATCCTGAAAATTAAAAGCAATTCTGATATATGTGCACCGACAAGTGAACATGGTCCCAGATGGACAGACTCCAACAAATGAATTGGAGTCCCTAGTAGACTGTAAATGAGAATAGGAGACAGTAGGGGACCAGCCCCCGAGGGAATCAAGAGGACCAGCGTCCTACTTATAATTGTCACATTTGTGGAATAAGAAGATATAAATTCTGGCCACAATGATCTTTCATTTTTAGTATGTGTACATAACAGATCCTAAAAATGAAAGTTCATTGTCTCATGTTCTGAGCCACAAACGTGAATTTTCAAACTTTTTTTTGTACTAAATTTTATGATTTAATGCATGAAAATGCTCAAGATTATAAAGAGCCAAGAGGTATTTTCACGATCTGCCAGGCAGCTACCAATAATATATTCATAGAGAGGTAGTTTTATTAATTTTGGCTTATTTTTCATTTGTCAAAATGTGAAAATCATCCTAGCAATAAACAAGGTCCAATATACCCAAACATAGATGTACATTTTTTTTTTGCAGGCAAAACAAAAAAAAAAAAAAAACAACTTAAAAGTTTCCATCTTATGCTATTACATTACAGTTGTTTGTGCGATTCCCCAATCCAATCTGTGTAGAACTCAAAGAGAGGAGTGGACTCAAGACAAGGAGAGATGAATATTACGGGATATTTCTTTCTCCTCTGAAAGGATTGGATTCTCTAAGCTAAAAAGTGGGAGAATGGCATTTTCCAGTTTGAGAGGATTGCTTACCTTGAATGCTTAGACTTTCCGTCTGAAAAACTTTTTGCAGAGGGGGGAAATAAATGACGAGTAACTGCCCCATTATGGATCCCAGCACGGCATAGCAGAACATTTTGTTACTGCACAAACCAATCTCAAAGACAGACTTGGTCTGTAACAAAAAATAATAAAAATAAAACACTATAAAGTCATATTCTGTCCAATTACATTGTCGACTCCTGAGGCTAATGTTGCAGTTACTGAACAAAATCTTCCACAGTTTTTTGGTTTTTTTTTAGATACAATCTGCAGATTACATTATGGCCTCAAGGAAGAAACTCAATGAAATGTAGTTAGTTTTTTTTTTTGTTAGTGTCCACGTAAGCCATTTTAGGGTAAATTCATTCACAACATAAAATCCAGTAAACTTCTAACCCAAAAATTTACACTGAAAGATTCAGGTGTTGGAAAAAGATATCATGCACATAACCCATCAGAATGCGCCTGAAAACCCCCCGTAAAACATGAACATAATGCACAGCAATGTCACAACACTGCGGTGCACATATTCAGTGTTTTGTTACTTTTAGCTGCTGCGGGGTTTCAGAAACTATAAGGGTATGTGCAGATGTTCAGGAATTGGCAGCGCTTTGGACGTAGCGCATGTTCATTGCATCCAAAGCGCTGCCGGCTATTGAACGCAGGTGAATCCGCATGCGTTACTGAACAGTGCGGATTCACCGCGTCCAATACATTGTGCGGGTGACATTTATCTTGCAGAGGCTCATGTATCTGCAAGATAAATAGATATGCTGCAGTCTGGAAAGACACGCCACATGTCCGTCTGCGCGAGTGAGCCGCGGGTGTCTCTGCACGTACAGTAGACATGATATTTCTTGAAATCCCATCCACTATGCTGTAACATCTGGACACCGCGGCTTGGACGCTGCACAAGTACACAGCGTCCAACCCACAGCAATTACTGATCGTGGGCACATACCCTACAGCTGTTAAAAGTAAAAAAGTTCCAGAAGCCACCTACTATTTATAGTTTAAACAATAGAAAAAAAGCTTCAAAACTAATGGCAAGACCACTTTAGGGGGTTGGGGGGTGAGAAAAACATCTCTTTTTCCCCGAGCAAGGTCATCTATGAAAACCTCACTAGGTGCTCTAGCGTCCTAAAGACGTGTGCACAATAACGGTAAGCGGATTTCAGCAATTGGTTAAACCTGCAGAAAACGGCTCAAACAGATCAGAATGACACAGTTTAACAAAACCTGACAAATAGAAGTTAAAGAAACCAAAATTTCCAGGTCAAAAGTTATTATGTATGCTGCTAACACCTTCTTGCAGCAGCCACTTTTTTTTTTTTTTTCGTTTTTGCTTTTGTTTTTTCACCCCCATCTTTTAAGTTTTTATTTCTTCAACACAGCATGATTTTTACAGGACTGCTGTAGCTTTGAATACTGCCAATTAATTTACCGTGGGAGACTAAAAGTCCATTAGAGGAGAAGCAAATTAGTATGATTACAGAAATTAAGTAATTGCAAGGCTCAAGTGATGGAAAAATTAAGAAAATTATGGCTCTCGGAATAAAGTTAGGGATATTTGGCGAAATTTCAGGAAGATACTCTAAACGTCAGGTGATCTTAACGTGACTGTCTCTAAAGTTTGGAATACACATGTCCAAATGTTCATTGTTTCAGTACTTTTTGCACAACTTAACTGTTCAACAAGGAGCTTAACGGCAAAATTCACAACAGGCGTTTGATCCATGAAGTCACCAATAAATTTCAGGGTTCAATAAGAATTGGTATTAAACAGTCCCCCACATCACACTGTTCACATTTTGACATCAAGAGACCAAGACGACATCTAACAATTGGTCATCAGTGCCTCGCCATTGTGAGGCGTCAATAAAATGTTCTCAGACAGAAGTGGCCATTGGGGCTGGATTCATGTGCGGTCCCGACAGAGGCACTATGGGTAAGAGCAAGAAGCTGGACATGTGCATTAATAGAACTAAGGCTACTTTCACACATCAGTTTTTTGTGTCAGGCATAATCCGTCGAATACCTGAAGGGACGGATCCGGCGCTGAAATGAAAAAACTGATGCAACGGATCAGTATTTTTGCTGGATCCGACCTGAACTCTTGAACCCGGGAAACTAAGTTTTGCAGCTGGAAAATGCAGGTTACAAAACACTGATCCGGTTCCATAGACTTGTATTATTTCCGGCCGCCTGATGCGCCGCTTCAGGCACTATCTGGCGGGTCCAGAAAATAAAAAGAACGTTGCAGTGACCGTTTGGTCCGGCCGCCGGAATATACATTTCCGCCGGATCCGGCCAAAAACGGATGCAACGCAATGACATCAGGCGCGATCCGGCGCTAATGAAAGTCAATGCCAAAAAAACGCATCCGGTACCGGATCTGTTTTTTTAAAAACACGCCGGATCGTGCCTGACATCAAAAAACTGATGTGTGAAAGCAGCCTAAGATACTGTTCATTGTAGAATGGGACAGCTCTCTGAGTAATTTTGCCTGCGGGCTTATTGCACAGGCATATACTTGTTACTGGAGCACTATTAGCACTTTATTCATTTTGTATAGAAATGTATTGTGGCCCCTTCTGATGCATTCTGTTCCCTCCTTGCTCTCCCACCTCTTGTAGTATTTTGTGTCTGGACTCACGTTGGGCTCAGACTCCATGTTTTCAGTGGTGTTAGATTCATTCAGGAGGGTCCCAGTGGTTATATCCTTGATCCGTATTTTTTGGCTCTGGATCTAGTTTGGATATTATGTATTCTGTTTTGACTATATTATTGCTCAGAAGTGGCCATTGAGCGTAGAGTATCATCAGCAAAATGCAACACAAATACTGGAAGAGTCACAGAAAGGCAGAAAAGTGGACATCCTTTGGCCACTTCCCACACTGATGACCCCTTCATTGTGAACTATGACCTTCAGAACTGGACAATCAATGACATACAACTCCAGGAACATTAAAGGGAGGGGAGAGGCACCCAAGTGTCACGTTGGATCATTCAAAACAGTTAAACCATGGTTGTCTGCGTGCTAGACAATCTGCAAGGGTACTGGACCACACCACCAGGCACAGGCCTCGGTCATGCATGGGCCAAGGAACATCTATACGCTGGATGACTAATAGGCCTCAGTGCTGTTCACTGATGAAAGTCAATTCACACTGAGCAGAAATTGTATTGGAGACGTCAAGGAGAGCGCTATGCCTCAGCCACTGTTGTCACCAGTTTGATGGTGGTGGTGGTGTTACATTGTGGACATGTGTCTAGTCGATATAGAAATGCCCTACACTTTGGGAATGGTACAGGAACAAGACCCTACTACTTGAATAACATCATTAATCCAGTCATTGTGCCTCTGCACAAACAACAAAGGTCCTAATTTCATCTTCATGG
Organism: Oophaga sylvatica; assembly: GCA_033576555.1. Lineage (NCBI taxonomy): Eukaryota > Metazoa > Chordata > Amphibia > Anura > Dendrobatidae > Oophaga > Oophaga sylvatica. Next base: position 92,727,528 of record JARQOD010000006.1, read on the forward strand.
ATGACAATGCTCCAACTCATCAAGGTCACAACATTAGGAAACGGCTGCTGGAGACAGATACCTGAAATAGAGTGGCTTGCATGTTCTCCAGACCTGAATCCCATAGAAAACCTATAGGATTAGCTAAGTTGCTGCGTAAAGGCTCATAACTCGGTACCCCAGAGCTTCAAATGACCGGAGAGCCGCCCTTCAAGAGTGGGACGCCATGCCTCAGCAGACAATAACTCCACTTGTGAACAGCAGACTCGCCTGCACAGAAGGATGAAGACACTGCCCATAGAAGAGCAAATAAGGTAAGGATAAAAGAGCAAGTGCAGGCGCGGGATTAATGTGCCACAGCTGTACGTCACAGTGCAGTGTCACATGAATGGGAGGGCGGTGGTATGATGATAAAGACAGGAGGCAGAGATTTTTTCAAGGCACTGCATGCCCTGGAGCCTTTGAAGAAATCATTAACCTAATAGTTTAAAACTCCATTTCTCAACATCTAGCCCGCAGCTATGAGACATACAGGTAAGACTGGTTTAACCATTCTATTACCTGTATGCTCTTAGTAACAACTTAAAAGTGTCCCAGGAGTGACAGATTCCCTTTAAAGGTACTGTCACACTAAGCGAGATCGCTAGCGATATGGCTTAAGCGTCAGCGATTTTATGACGCAGTAGCGACCTCGTTAGCGACTTAGCTGTGTGTGACATGTAGCAGCGATGTGGCCCCTGCTGAGATGTCGCTGATCGTTCATGAACGTTCTGAGCCGTTTTTTGGTCGTTGGTGTCCCGCTGGTGAGCCTGAATCGCTGAGTGTGACACCCTTTATGAACGACTTTACCAGCGTCGCAGGCGGGACTAGGTTTTCCCAACGACCGCAGAGGTCGTTATACAGATTGCTGATCTCTGATGAGATCTTTGTGTTTGGAAGCTAACTAGCGACCACATAGTGATCGCACCAACGATCTCGCCAGGTCGTGTCGTTGTCGTGATCGCTAGTGCGATCGCTAAGTGTGACAGTGCCTTAAGTCTTGATATCCTTATCTGTATTATTTATGTGCATGTCATTAGTACTGTGCAGGTGAGCAAATGATATGTCTGAACAAGATCTAACATTATTAAGCACAGGATAACATTACTGCAGCAATAGAGCTCACTGTGTGTGTGACATTTATCACGCAGGTTGAACTCGTATTGAATATTAGACTGTGTATTGTATAACTTGCATTCACTTGATATTTTGTGGCAGAATAACTGGTCTTTTTAGAGTGCTCTTAATACAGACTCCAGACTTTTATTGGCAGAATTTCACATTCTTAATAACATGGCTTATTCTTTATTGGTTTCTTATGTATAATTTTACAGACGGGTGGATTAGAGTTCAACACAATAGTGTTGTAGTCCAATATATTGTTATGGTCATTTGTGTTCAAGTGTTTTTAATAGGTCTTTGTTTTGGCTTGTGTGTCATTTGTTAAAAAAATTAAATATATATTCTAGTAGTCGGGTGTGTCCCATGGAGGCTGTTGAAGCATGCCAAAAGTAAACAAAAATTCTGTTTAAAAATATTAAAAAAAATAATAAAAAAAAACATAAAAGTTCAAATCACCCCTCTTTCGCCCCATTCAAAGTAAAATAAAATAAAAAAAAAAAAAAACACATACCTGCGCACGGCCTGCGTACCCAATGCTGAAGATAGGGTACGCAGGTCGCATGCAGCGTCATGCGCCCATAGGCGGAGCGGCCGGGAGGAGGCGTGGCTGGGGCGGAGCTTAGTGGCGGCAGTGCGCAGACCGACGCAGGTTGGTCAAACGCTAGTGTGAAACTAGCCTAATATATTTTTTTTTATTTCCATACATTCATACATGCATTTCTGAAAAACAGAAACTATGTTTGGTTTGTATCACTATATTCCAAGAGCCATAATTTTGTATATTTTTCCATCAATTGAGGCACTCAAGGGGCTTGTATGTTTCTTTTTTAACGAGGCAACCTGTCATAACTTCCATTGCATTTTATTTATGCAATTATTGCTGTATATTGTAATATTACAGATTCCCTTGAAACCTTGCCTATGACAAACACAGTGGTCTTCAGAGTGTCTGAGACGTGTTAACGAAATGATTTGAGACTCCAGAAATGGGGGGAGAACAGCACTTGTTTTGGTCTTGCAGCTCAGTCACTATTCAACAATCCTTACACATATTATCTTGCTAAAGGGATATTAGAGTCAGTGTCCCGTACATCATAATTCAGTTGTCTAACCTGTGATCTGGAGCTTAAAGCATTGAACATGTCGAAAAACACAAAGCATGTGAAGGTCATTGTTGTGTCTCGTGGAGTAATGACATTATCCCGAAGCTGAAAAAGAAAAACCAGAGCAGACATTACATAACCACCGGCTTCTACACACTGAGCACCATGGGAATACTTGTGTGTACTGTGTCACACTGGTGATCTGTGTTATGCCGACAAACAAGACAGAATTAAAGCTTTAAATGGAACCTGTCACCACTTTTCTGTCCTACCAGCTAAAATTATCATTTTATTCAGTGTCAGCTATGCATTCTCTAAATACTTATGTAACTCCCCATGTAGCACCCATAAAAAACTTTAATATTTCTCCCGCGATTGAAGATAATGGGGTCCGTCCGGTCCGATGGGCATGGCTTCGGTTCACGCTCTCCACGTCTGCTGCACGCAGTCCTTGATATGAATGACACAGATCGCTGTGAGAAATCGCGCCTGCGCAGTCAAATGGTTTCTCGCACGTGCGCAACTGCGGGCAAAGCTGAAAAGCAAAAGTGCGCATGCGCCAGAAACAGTTGGCTGCGCAGGTGCAATATCTCATAGCGATCTGCAGGGGCAGTGCAGGGGACGTCTCTTTAGCTGATATCTGCTGGAACGGGTGAAATCAGTGTTCAAATCGTGCATTATAAGAAATAAATCAAGAGCCACTCCTCCTAAGCTGTACAATTTATAATTATTTTTTTTTCACTGAATTAGATGTAATCTAAAAAGGTAGAAAAAAAATATAAACATACATCTTTCTATCTCGCACACTTTTTTTCGAACAAATCTCAAATTATTAAGTAGATGGATACATACAATGTAACCTAAAATGCATTACATACCTCCCTCCAGAAAACAAACAGCGTGCCGCATACTATGATGATAGATGAAATAAGAATTTTGATTATCAGGTTTTTGGTGAGAATGCTATCTTTCAGGTTTCTTGGTGGTTTTCTTATAACATCTTTATCCACTGGCTCCACTCCAAGACTGATGTATGCAAATAAAAAAAGGGAAGAACATACTGTGCCTTTAAAATGAAGGTTATACGTTTAGTACCTGATGAAGATCTTGGTACAGGAGACAAAAACTATAGTGTGTTCAAATAGATTTATTTTAGGTCAATGCTTTTACTTTCCGTTTTCAGAGTTTACAAATACACTGCTCAAAAAATAAAGGGAAAC
>JARQOD010000006.1:92731090-92888114 GCA_033576555.1 Oophaga sylvatica
TCAGCGTACTAGGGACAAATTGGACAACAACTTTTGGGGTCCAATTTCTCCTGTTACCCTTGTGAAAATAAAATATTGGGGGCAAAAAAATCATTTTTGTAAAAAAAAAAGATTTTTTCGGGGTTCAAAGTGCTCACCACACAACTAGATAAGTTCCTTGTGGGGTCTATTTTCCAAAATGGGGTCACTTGTGGGGGTTTCCACTGTTTAGGCACATCAGGGGCTCTCCAAATGCGACATGACGTCCGCAGACCATTCCATCAAAGTCTGCAGTCCAAAACGTCACTACTTCACTTCCGAGCCCCGACGTGCGCCCATACAGTAGTTTTCTCCCACGTATTGGGTATCAGCGTACTCAGGACAAATTGCACAATAACTTTTGGAGTCTTGTTACCCTTGTGAAAATAAAAATTGGGGTGAAAAGATCATTTTTGTGGAAAAAATATTTTTTAATTTTACAGTTCTACGTTATAAACTTGAAGCACTTGGGCGTTCAAATTGCTCACCAAGATCTAGGTAAGTTCCTTAGGGGGTCGTTTCCAAAATGGGGGGGGGGTTTCCACTGTTTAGGCACATCAGGGGCTCTCCAAATGCAACATGGCGTCCAATCTCAATTCCAGCCAATTTTGGTTGGAAAAAGTCAAATGGTGCTCCTTCCATTTCGAGCTCTGCCGTGCGCCCAAACAGTGGTTCCCCCCACATATGGGGTATCAGCGTACTCAGGACAAATTGGACAACAACTTTTGTGGTCCAATTTCTCCTGTTACCCTTGGGAAAATAAAAAATTGGTGACTAAAAAAAATTTTTGTGGGAAAAAAAATAGGATTTTTTATTTTCATGCCCTGGCATTATAAACTTGTGTGAAGCACTTGGGGGTTTAAAGTGCTCACCACAGATCTAGATAAGTTCCATAGGGGTCTAGTTTCCAAAATGGTGTCACTTGTGGGGGTTTCCACTGTTTGGGCGCAGTAGAAGCTCTACAAACGTGACATGGCGCCCAATCTCAATTCCAGCCAATTTTGGTTTGAAAAAGTCAAACGGTGCTCCTTCCCTTACGAGCTCTGCCATGTGCCCAAACAGTGGTTTCCCCCACATATGGGGTATTGGCGTACTCAGGAAAAATTGCACAACAACTTTATCTGTCCATTTTCTCCTTTTACCCTTGTGAAAATAAAAAAAAGTTTGTAAAAGATCATTTTTGTGACTAAAAAGTTAAATATTCATTTTTTCCTTCCACGTTGCTTCAGCTCCTGTGAAGCACCTGAAGGGTTAATAAACTTCTTGAATGTGGTTTTGAGTAACTTGAGGGGTGCAGTTTTTAGAATGGTGTCACTTTTGGATATTTTCTGCCATATAGACCCCTCAAAGTGACTTCAAATGTGAGGTGGCCTCTAAAAAAAATGGCTTTGTAAATTTTGTTGTAAAAATGAGAAATCGCTGGTCAACTTTTAACCTTTAGAATTTCCTAACAAAAAAATTTTGGTTCCAAAATTGTGCTGATGTAAAGTAGACATGTGGGAAATGTTATTTCTTAACTATTTTGTGTGACATATTTCACTGTTTTAAAGGAATAAAAATTCAAAGTTTGAAAATTGCAAAATTTTCTAAATTTTTGCCATATTTGCGTTTTTTCAAAAATAAACGCAAGTTATATCGAAGAAATTTTACCACTAACGTGAAGTACAATATGTCACGAGAAAACAATCTCAGAATCGTGAAGATCCGTTGAAGCGTGACAGTGGTCAGAATTGTAAAAATTGGTGAGGTCATTAACGTGCAAATCACCCTTGGGGGTTAAGGGGTTAAAACAAGTCAAAATGATGCTCAGTATTGTGTGTGGCCTCCACATGCCTGTATGACCTCCCTACAATGCCTGGGAATGCTCCTGATGAGGCAGCGGATGGTCTCCTGAGGGATCTCCTCCCAAACCTGGACTAAAGCATCCGCCAACTCCTGGACAGTCTGTGGTGCAACGTGACGTTGGTGGATGGAGCGAGACATGATGTCCCAGTCCATAGCTTCAATGCCTTCATCTTGCAGGAACTGCTGCCACACTCCAGCCACATGAGGTCTGGCATTGTCCTGCATTAGGAGGAACCCAGGGTCAACAGCACCAGCATATGGTCTCACAATGGGTCTGAGGATCTCATCTCGGTACCTATTGGCAGTCAGGCTACCTCTGGCGAGCACATGGAGGGCTGTGCGGCCCTCCAAAGAAATGCCACCCCACACCATTACTGACCCACTGCCAAACCGGTCATGCTGAAGGATGCTGCAAGCAGTAGATCGCTCTCCGCGGCGTCTCCAGACTGTCACATCTGTCACATGCGCTCAGTGTGAACCTGCTTTCAACTGTGAAGAGCACAGAGCGCCAGTGGCGAATTTGCCAGTCCTGATGCTCTGTGGCAAATGCCAAGCGTCCTGCACGGTGTTGGGCTGTGAGCACAACCCCCATCTGTGGACATCGGGCACTCAGACCATCCTCATGGAGTCGGTTTCTAACCATTTGTGCAGACACATGTACATTTGTGGCCTGCTGGAGGTCATTTTGCAGGGCTCTGACAGTGCTCCTCCTGTTCCTCCTTGCACAAAGGCAGAGGTAGCGGTCCTGCTGCTGGGTTGTTGCCCTCCTACGGCCCCCTCCACGTTTCCTGGTGTACTGGCCTGTCTCCTGGTTGCGCCTCAAGCCTCTGGACACTACGCTGACAGACACAGCAAACCTTCATGCCACAGCTCGCATTGATGTGCCATCCTGGATGAGCTGCACTACCTGAGCCACTTGTGTGGGTTGTAGAGTCGGTCTCATGCTACCACGAGTGTGAAAGCACAACCAACCTTCAAAAGTGACCAAAACATCAGCCAGAAAGCATTGGTAGTGAGATGTGGTCTGTGGTCCCCACCTGTAGAACCACTCCTTTATAGAGTGTGTCTTCATAATTTCCAATAATTTCCATCTGTTGTCTATTCCATTTGCACAACAGCATGTGAAATTGATTGTCAATCAGTGTTGCTTCCTAACTGGACAGTTTGATTTCACAGAAGTTTGATTTACTTGAAGTTATATTCTGTTGTTTAAGTGTTCTCTTTATTTTTTTGAGCAGTGTACAATAGTGGTTTTAAGGTACGGGACAGAGGAAAAATCTGTTTTACATGTGACAGCACCGAACAGCTCTCCATTTTTCCCAGGATATTTCATTTCAAGTTGTTTAAGGGCTAATGCAAACATCTGGACAAATATGTGAGACCATGGACTGCTCGCAGGTTTCCAGACCCGAATGTGACTGCCTCATAGAAGTATACATTGGCATGTAGAGTTTGGGCCCCCTGGTCAAAATTACTGTTATTGTAAACAGTTAAGCAAGTTGATGATGAAATGATCTCTAAAAAGGCCTAAAGTTAAAGATGACACATTTTCTTTATATATTTTTTTTTTCCCTAAAATACCACCATTTTAAAAATTACAAAAAGGAAAATGGTCCAATGAAAAAGTTAGGACACTCTTGGAGATTTACATGCAACTGTATAAAAGCAGTCACTGTAGGTTCAGGAGAGGCACGACCAGTCCGTGAGATCAGACCGAAATCTGCGGATGTGTGCATGTGGCTCAGCAACAATATTCTCGTAAAACTACTTTGAGGATTTGGGCCCTTAAATTTTACTAATTTTAAAGCTGCGCCATATTTCACATACAGCATGAACCATTTTATAAAAAGGGCCACATGTTAACATTGTCTAGCATTTGGCAGCATTGATAAAAGTGCACTTGTGTCTCTTCTCCAATACTTAGACTAGCAGCCTTGTGTTCGGCTCATTATTTGGACGCATTACATGCCTGTCACACGCACTGTATAGTTCGCTGGTTTGTCTCTGTAGAGCCTTCGAAAGTTCTTTACCTTTGAGCAGGAGGGCCATCCATAATTATGTTGATCCACAAAATCTGCATGGCATTTAGAGGATTTGGAAAGTTCATCAATGTAGCGAGGGATATTAAAGTCAATGCTGCAATGCTCCTAAAGATATAAGCAAAAAAATGTAATTAAACACCACAGACTAATGTACAGATCATCAAACAGAAGTGCATAGGATCTAAAAATGTGCCACTATATGCTTGCGCTCATTTACCCTGCACCTATACTTCCCGAAAACAAGGAAGAAAAGCTCTCCCTCTGGGGCATCTGTACAGGTTTACTTAATTTAGCGCTGTCAGAAACGTGCACAGTCTACAGGTTTGTTTTTCCTTTCCGGGTTTGTGTAAATGTACGGGACGCTATCTTTCTCCATGGTTATCGAATCTAGAGACCAGACTTTCCAGCCTCACTGAAAATCGTGTCTTACAGGAGTTCTCTAATCAACTCTTGAGGAATAAACTGCTCGTCTGCCGGTGGCGATGCACTCCTTAAAGGGATTGTCGAAACCAAGTCCTGCCGCTCAGTGATTCATGGCGGGACCATTCATTTATATACATCTTCACACCTGCTTGTTGTACCGCTATCAACACCCCCTTCTTTGATTGAAAGCTCCAGCGTCATAGGGGCAGAGAAGGGCGGAGATAGATGTAAACCGAGCACGTAGTAAGGCATAGTTAAATGCTTGGCCCCCACCATGGAGCACCAAGCGCCTGTACTTGGTTTTAACAGTCATTCTATGCCGACAGTCCCTCTAAGATTGACAGTTCGGCATGGTCGCGCTGCTTGTCTTCTCCCATGCGGTAAGCATAGGTAGCTTTTACTTCTGCAACATTGGAGGAGCGCAGGGCACTGAATCGAGCTGGATCTAGTGATCTGGCCAGTTTCTGAGCAGCACTTACAAACTTATTAGCAAAAGCTTTTAAACTCTGCACTCCTTTATTACGAGATGGAATACAAGATTGAAAACACTATGTAACACAATTTTTGTTCCTGGCTTCCAAGTGTAATATTTCAACTGCTTATGTTTAAAGACTATGGAAAAACTACTACATTCAGCACAAACTTTGATTTTATGACCACAGGCCAGAAAATTTTGTATTTATTGTGTCAAAAAAAAGGAAATTATTATATTTTCGTTCATGCGGTCTAATAAAAAACAACACTTGCATGGTAAATAGATAAAGACAATCAAAACTCACTCAAAAAGGTTCAGAAATGAGTAGTTTTTCTAGATTTGTGAGTGTACAGCAAATCGCTTAATCGAAGAAGCCCCAAATGTAGTCCCCCATCATGTTTTCGTTATACTGTCCTTGGTAATGACGTTCAAAGTCCAATATATCTTTATGAAAGCGCTCGCCTTGCTCCTCTGAGTAAGCGTCCATGTTTTCCTTGAACTTGTCAAGATGAGCGTCAAGGATATGGACTTTGAGAGACATTCTGCATCCCATTATGGCGTAATTCTTTATGAGAGTCTGAACCAACTGCACATAGTTTTTTAGCCTAGTGATTACCCAGGGAGCCATGAACCACTGCAACGAAACTATTCCAAGCTGTTTTCTCTGTCCTGTTCAGCAGCCTGGCGAACTCGTCACATTCTATGATCTTCTTGATCTGTGGTCCGAAGAAGATACCAGCCTTGACCTTTGCCTCGAACAGCTTTGGAAAGAGATCTTGGAGGTACTTGAAAGCAGCTGACTCCTTGTCAGGAGCCGTGACAAATTGCTTGATGAGGCCTAACTTGATATGCAGTGGTGGCATCAGCACCTTCAGAGGTTTTTCCATCAATATGGCCATGTGAGGGCTTACTTTTTGTGGGACGAGTTGTAATTTTGAAAGACTCAATTGGTTTTAGCATGTCTTGTACTCGAAAACAGGAAAAAAATTTCAGGTGCAGTGAAATTTCAAAAAAAGTGCAATCCTACACTTGTTTTTTGTTTGGCTTTTTTGCTAAGTTCGCTAAATGCTAAAACTGACCTGCCATTATGATTCTCCAGGTCATTATAAGTTCATAGACACCAAACATGTCTAGGTTCTCCTTTATCTAAGTTTGCTAAAAAAAAAATTGTGTGATCTCCGGTTGAGTGAGGGCTTATTTTTTGCGTTACCGAGCTGACGTTTTTAATGACACCACTTTTATGCAGATACGTTCTTTTGATCGCCCGTTATTGCATTTTAATGCAATGTCGCAGGACCAAAAAAAGGTAATACTGGCGTTTTGACTTTTTTTGTCACTACGCCGTTTAGCGATCAGGTTAATCCTTTTTTTTATTGATAGATCAGCCGATTCTGAACACGGTGATATCAAATATGTGTATGTTTGATTTTTTTTTATTGTTTTATTTTGAATGGGGCGAAAATGGGGTGATTTGAACTTTTTTTTTTTTTTTTTTTTAAAACATTTGTTTTTACTTTTAGTATGCTTCAATCGTCCCCATGGGAGTCTAGAAGATGCCATAGCTCTATCGCCTCTGCTACATAGAGGTGATGCTCAGATCACCTTTATGTAGCAGAATTACTGCATTGCTATGAGCGCAGACCACAGGGTTGTGCTCATAGCAATCCGGCATAACAGCCTTAGAGGTCTCAAGGAGACCTCTGATTGTTATGCCGATGCACCGATGACCCCCGATCACATGACGGGGGTCAGCGGTGTGCATATTCGCGATTCCACTCGTGCCTATTGCGGGCATATGTCAGCTGTTCAAAACAGCTGACATGTCCCGGCTTTGATGCGGGCTCACTGCCGGAGCCCTCATCAAATCGGGGGGATACTGGCCACGGACGTACTATTCCGTCCGCGGGCAGTAAGGGGTTAAACTGTACTCGATCTAAATCATTGAGATTCTACAAAATAAAGCACTGCCATGTAAACGAGCAGCAATTATTCACCTTACCTTCAAGAGTTTTCTTGCAATATTCACATGTGCAATATTCGCATGTGAAATGAGGTACTTGTATGACTACTATTGAACAGTCTGAGAACGTTCTAGAAAGTTCTAAAAGTTTCTAGACACTTCCAGATAATTCTGGAAAATTGTAGAAACTTCTGCACAATTCTAGCAGTTAAACAATATTCTAGAAGACCACTCCGTATTGAATAAGAATCGAGAATTTTCCCGAAAAGAGAGACAATTTAAAATTTCAATGTCCTGATCACAAAAGCAAAGTTTTTGTGGAACAACAACTATTTTCTATTTGTTTTAGGCATAACGGGTTAGGAAAACACACTTTGGACCCAGGAACAAAAAATAAATAAAAATTTGTTGCATAGTGAAATTTGTGTCATTTCTAGAGAAAACGGAGAGAACTTTTGATAAACAGGAAATTATGAAGTTACTGGTTTTTACAATCCCTTTGCGGTTTAACTAATTTAAGAAGTTGGAGACAACTCTTGAATTAATTTTACAATAGGTGGAATTTAGTGGGCGAGGTGGTTTTTGATCATCAGAGAGACGTAGGGAAGTCGCATTCTTGGCTAATGTGGCCACAATTTTGCATCACTCTTACATTACATTGTAGGCATGTGACAACAGCATATAACGGCATAGTTTTTTGTGAATTGCTTCTACAAGTTAGAATGAATTGTGTAACCCAAGTGTGGATTTATATTTGCAGGATTCTACAAAGATGTTCTGAAACATCCTCAGAGGCTGCAGCGGCACAGATAGTGGAGCAGCGAGCCAACATCAGCGACAATGATGAAGCTGTGTGTGCAGATCATGGCGCAGCCATTACTCTTACAAAAAGCTGCAGGATCCGCGATGGTTCCTAGCAGACCCGGAGTGGCTCTAAAGTATCTCCAGAAGCTGTATTCCCCTCTGACTGGGAAAATCAGCAATACGATTAAAACAAAATAATGGAATGTCCCCAAAAGGTCTTTTTTTACCTAATGAGGAGCACAATGTTTAAAATACAAAATCAAATCTAAACCAAAAAAGCTACGGAGGGTCAAAACTGCAGACTACAGTTCCATCCCTGGCAATCCAAAACTACCATGTACACTACTCACAAAAAGTCTCCTGCACCTCCGATAATTTAAGTATGTTGACAACTTCTGGTGGTACTGGGGGCACGGGGCCTGACAGTTTCTCTTTAAGTGCATACATACAAACAAATCCCTAGCTGAAAACACAAGCAAAGCTTGTAAGTGGAAGGTAAAACAGAATAACAAAAGAAAGCTCATCAGATTGCAGACCTGGAGATCCAGCCAAATATATGGCTAAATCCAGTCTTTTATCCCATATGAATTTTTAAAGCTGTATTAAGTAAAGTCACACTTTTTTAGCAGGAAAAAAACCTACATCGTTCAAACAAAACATTTAATTTGTAATCATGGGACGGATTTTAATACCATGAATAACAACGATTTGTTATGTTAAAAACATGTAGGTGTCTGTGCCTGCTAAAAAGTTAACTTTTTCATCTTATATGGATCTTTAAAACGGACCTTTCACCAATTTCACCATGTTTAACTTGCCACATCCTGGAACAGTGGTTGCTGAGGTGAATAAAATCTAGTTTTTATTCCTCGATTTCCCCTCTCTGTTGCGGAGATATTAGGATATTAGCTGGTAAAGTTTAGGTTCTGATTTATGAGAAGCATAACTAGGTTACACCAGAGGTCTGTCTTTGAGGGATTGGACTTCACTCCCTTGCATGATGTTGCCCAATCATAAGCAGGAGGAGTCATGCGGAGGGCACGCCCCAAGTAGGTCAGAGGAACATGCTTTCTCCTGTGAGACCTGTAATGACCGACAGTCCTGCTCTCAGCTCTGACCTCTGCAGCTATTGTGTAGTATTGAGCAATGCTGAGTGAAATTACAAACCGTTCCAGTTCTCTTCTCAGGCAGTCAGAATGGGGAAGGAAAAAACAGCAGAGTGGAGTGTGATTACAAACACATCCGCAACTCTCCTCCTGCAGCTCCCCACACACTATCGGGAGAAGATCTGGAAGTGTTTTTAATCATACTCAACTCTACTTTATACTATACAGTAGCTGCAGAGTTCAGGCTCGTCTATGGTTGCATCTAATAGGAAAAAGTATTTTCTTATGACCTTCTTATTTTACCTTGCATGAGTCCTCCTGTTTATGAGTGGTCAGTCATTCAGGTGACAAAATATACTCTCCCCCCCCCCCCCCCAGACAAATCTCTGGCAACACCCTGATGAGCTTATAAATTATAACCTAAAACTTTACAAGTCAATATCTCTGCAACAGGGATAAGAAATTAAAAATAAACACATTTTATTGATCTCTGCCAGCCACTATCATTATGTGGCCATTTCAAGAAGCTCAAACTGGTGAAAGATCCGTTTTGAGATATAGTGACTAAAGAAGACTGCTTTTTTCCCTATATTTGGCTGGATGCTAGTTATAAGCGAACATGTTCAGATAAGGTGTTATCCGAGCATGCCCATGTGCTAACGGATAGTCTTCAGCATGCTCGAAAAATATGTTCAAGTCCCCAAGGCTGTTCAACGGCCGCAACACATGCAAGGATTGCCTAACAAACTGACAGCCACAACACATGCAGGGATTGCCTGACAAACTGACAGCCACAACACATGCAGGGATTGTCTGACAGCCATGAGAAAGACGGATTTTGGTAAGAACTTACCTGTAAAATCCTTTTCAGCAAAGGAAGGAAGAGAGACACACTAGTCATTACTAGTGGGTAGGCGGAGCCCAGATAGGATTGACACCTCAGATTAAAAAGAGTGTTGACCGGCCCCTCCAGCTCGGGCTCCTCCTACTCCAGCTTCTCCAGTCGTACCAAGCTAAGGAAGAGCAAATATCACCAGCGGAGCAACATAACCCCTTCTGAAGGATGGACCTGACCACTGCGATGAGCTGGCGATACTGGAACAAGCCTTAGCGCGCCGACCTCAGCCCAGATAATCGCTATCAGAGAAGGGTCACGCCGCATCTGAAAACAACAACACACTTCTGCCATGGGAGGGAGCTGTGTCTCTCTTCCTTCCTTCACTGAAAAGGATTTTACAGGTAAGTTCTTACCAAAATCCGTCTTTCAGCAGCAGATGGAAGGAAGAGAGCCACACTAGTCATTACTAGTGGGACGTCCCAAAGCAGTCCAAAAATTAAGGGTGGGAAAAAAACCAAAAGAGGCAGAATCCCAACAACCTTGATAAATGCGCAACAGGCGCCAAATGCAAGTTAACTAGAACTTTAAACTACAGACGCCTGCAGGACCCTACGTCCTAAGGCTGCATCAGTGGAAGCACTGACGTCCACCTTATAAAAATTTGTAAACGTGTGGACGGAGCGCCAAGTCGCCGCTCGGCAGAGCTGAGCTGCCGAGGCCCCTTGATGAAAGGCCCACGATGAAGCCACAGCCCTCGTGGAGTGAGCTCGAATCTTAATCAGGCACGGTTCGCCTTTAAGTCGGTAAGCCTCCAAAATGGCCGACCGAATCCAACGAACTATAGAGTCCTTGGAAGCTCGTTGACCACGTCGACGACCTGCTGGAATCACAAACAGAGAGTCTGACTTCCGAAAACCTTGGGTAACAGACAAATAGAACTTCAAGGCCCGCACTAAATCCAATGTGTGCAGGGCCCGTTCCTTCGCATACCTCGGGCCCGGACAAAGCGAGGGCAAGACAATATTCTGGTTAACATGAAATTGCGACACCACCTTAGGTAGAAAGTCGCCCCGTGTGCGAAGTACTACTCGATCCGGGTAAAATCCCAGGAAGGGAGGCGAGCAGGAAAGAGCCGCTAACTCAGAAACCCTTCTCAAAGAGGTGACCGCCACTAGGAAGGTAACCTTCCAAGAAAGTAAAGAAAAGCTAGCAGAGTCCATAGGCTCAAAAGGCCCATGCTGAAGAGCCTCCAAGACAAGGTTGAGCCGCCAAGGAGACACAGGCGCCCTCCGCGGCGGAAACTGACGGGTTACTCAGCGAAAAAAAGGAACGCACGTCCCTACGCGAGGCGATAGCCTTCCGGAACAGCAAGGACAGAGCAGAAACCTGAACCTCAGAGTGCTAACTGCAAAACCCTTGTCCAGCCCGTACTGCAGAAAAGTCAGCAAATTGGGAATGGAAAAAAATCCTCGGGTTCCTTGAAGAACCCGAACACCACAAGAAGAAGGCTTCCCAAGTCTTGTGATAAATCTTAGTAGTAGCCGGACCTCTGGCAGCTCGCAGAGTGGCAATGACTTCGGCTGAAAAACCTCTACGGGTCAATATTTCGGTCTCAAGAGCCACGCCGTCAAACGCAGAGACTTCAAGTCCGGATGACGAACGGGTCCCTGGGTTAACAGGTCCAGGCGAAGAGGAAGTGGGAATGGAGGTGCCGCCAAAAGCGACACCAGTGTCGAAAACCACGTCCTCCTTGGCCAATCTGGGGCTATCAACATAGCCGAGATTCTCTCCAGTCTGATCCGACGCAGCACCAGAGGAAGTAAGGATATCGGCGGGAACACAGATTAGCTCGAATTGCTCCCACGGAGCCACCAGAGCATCCACCGCCACAGCCTTCGGGTCCTTGTACCTGGACATGAAGGTCGGTAACTTGGCATTGAATCTGGATGCCATCAAATCCACTTGGGGAGTTCCCCAACGGGAGCACAGCAGTGCAAAAAATCTCCGGATGAAAACTCCATTCTCCGGGATCCATCTTCTCGCGACTGAGAAAGTCTGCCGTGATTCTGAACTCCTGGAATGTGGATCGCAGAGATGGCTGGCACTCTGGTCTCGGCCCATACCAGGATCCGAGATACCTCCACCATGAGCCTGGAACTCCTTGTTCCGCCTAGATGGTCGATATACGCGACCGCCGTCGCATTATCTGTCTGCACCCGGACTGGCAGACCGCTTAAAGGGACCGTCCAGTGTTGGAGGCAAAGGAAAATTGCCCTCGATTCCAGGATGTTGATCGGCAGGACAGACTCCTCCGACGACAATACCCCCTGAATCCAGAGATCGTTCCAGACACCTCCCCAGCCCGTCAGGCTGGCATCAGTGGTTATGACCGACCCCTCGGAGGGAGGAAAGACTTCCCCAGGGATAACGCTTCCGGACGCAACCACCATCCTAGAGACTCTCGCACCCTGTGGGAGATGATGACACTCCAGCGAAGTCTGCGATCGCCAACGGCTCAGAATAAGCCTTTGGAGGGCCCTTGAGCAAACGGAAGTGCCTCCATGGACCACTATCAAACCCAGAAGGCGCATACACCTTCGAAGGGACATCGCTGTCGAAGACTTCATAACCTGTACATGTCGAAGGAGACATGCTTGCTTGTCTGGAAGCAGAGACACCACTGCTCGTACCGTGTCGAAATGCATCCCCAAAAAACAGGATTGACTGCGACGGTTCCAGAGACGGCTTCTCCCAACTGACCAGCCACCCGAAGTCCTCCAGGAGCTGAAGGGATAGAATGCAAGCAGTCACTGCCTCCTCCTTTGAGGACGCCACAATCAAAAGGTCGTCCAGGTAGGGAAGAATCGAAACCCCCTGTCTTCGAAGAATTGCCATGAGAGGCGCCAGAATTTTTGTAAAAATTCTGGGCGCTGAGGCCAACCCGAATGGCAGAGCCACAAACTGGTAATGGTCCTGACCTATGGCAAAACGAAGGAAGCGTTGGTGGGGCCTTCCGATTGGGAAGTGCAAAGAAGCGTCGCGAATGTCGATTGACACCAAAAAAGCGTTCTGCGACAGGGCCGCCAGAATGGAGCGAAGCGACTCCATGCGGAATTTCCTGGCGTGGACATGCCGATTCAATCTTTTGAGATCCAGAATGGGCCGAAAATTGTCCTCTTTTTTGGGGACCACAAAGAGGTTAGAATAAAACCCTCTTCCCCGGCCCTCCGGCGGAACCGGCACACCACACCTTTCTGCAGAAGGGAATCTACCTTCCGCAGCAGAGCGGCAAAAAGCTCGGGCTCTGACAGAACGCGAGGTTGACAAAAGAACTCTCTGGGGGTCGAGAAAGAAACTCTATGAAGTAGCCTGCCAACACAACCTGTGTCACCCAGGCGTCCGACACGCGGGAAGCCCAAGTCGGTTTGAATTGGAGTAAACGACCCCCCACTCGAGAGCGCTCGAGCGAGACCCAGGCGTCAGTTCACCTTAGCGGGCTTTTTGCCAGTTTCCCGTTTGTCTTAACGGAAGTTCTATTTCCAGGGTATGCAGAATTTCTGAGAATTCCCTTTTTTTTTTTTTTTTTAAAAAAAAAGAGAGACGACCCGAACCCCCAGAGGGCTGACCGAATCATCCCCTGGACCGAAAGGACCGCCGACAACTACCGGCACTAGTCCTGCCAGACGCAGAAGTCACAGCTCTGCACTGCGGTAAAGCTGTTTCTTTTGCTTTTGCCTTGGCAATCAGCTCCGTGAGGTCAGATCCAAATAGCTGACCACCTTGTAAGCTAAAGATAGCAAACCCTGCCTGGAAACCTTGTGCCTAAGCCACAGTGCTCTTCTGACTGTGACTGCCGAGGATTGCGCCCTGGATAGCAGTGACGCAGTATCCTCCAACAACTTGAAAAGCCCATCTACCTCGATAGAGGGGATCCACCTTGCCACGCCGTCCGTAGACGGTCCAACCGGCTCAGGGAAACTTTACAAGCACACATGGATCCTTAATACTGAATCCATGACCCGCGGCCTCGCAGATTGATATTGCTGCCATCTCCGTTTTTCTGTCCAGCAGATCCTGCAGACTCGCCTTCCCTTTAACAGGAAGATTTGCTAAGCTGGGATAAAGGGACATCCACTCCAAGAGAAGGGATCCAATTATCAATCAACTCCGTCGAACACGGATACAGTGTCTCAAAAGCCCGTGTCCCTTGAGAACGTTTATCTGGACACAGGCGTTCCTTGTCCCATTAAGCTCATCCAGAGCTGGCAATGCCGAACGTAACTTACGGTACTCCTGGTACATCCGGGCCGACTTACCAGGACGTCTAGTTACCTCATCCGGTAACTGTAACGCCCTCATGGTCCAATAAAAGTCTCTGTACGGCCCAAAAGAGAGGCAGAGTGTCCCTGCCGATCCTCCTTGTCCGAATCGGACATCTTCGTTACGCGGGAAGGAAGGCACCGGTTCGTGTAGCTTCCTTGAGAGGATCTAGCTGACATCTAATAACCTAGAAGGTCAGACAGGCCATCAATAGAAACTAGCGAGGGCCTCCATTTTGACACCTGCTGGAAACTCCGACCGCTGCGCATGACGCCGTTGAGATCTGCGTGTCAGATACGCGAGACTGATTCTGTAGCGGATCTGGGAGACGGTCTCTGACATGTCCTTGCACAGTATATGGCAGTAGCACGAAAAACACATGCAACTAGTGGAACAAATCATCATGCAACATAACATATGAATATCAGTACCATTATATCACTAGTCCATATAGGATAATATATGACACACTGAGATTATCAAAGATACCAAAAACAGAACAAATCAGTGTAATGTCAACAAGACTTATATAGAAAAAATCCTTTATTAAATATCAGCATAACAAGGTAAAAGGGATAACATGAGGGCTACAAGTTACACGCATATCCAGCATAAGCCCGGGCAAAGGAAAGCTGCAACAACATGCGGAAGCACCATATAATGTAAATGACAGGTATCTATAAGTAAAGGCCACAATATATTAGGGGCATACAAGATCATGAAACCCCATCATACCTGCCCTAACATGATATATAATGTACTAATCATGTAACATATACATCAAATGCCAAACGTTGGCAAAGTGATCATGGTACATACCGGGTGTCACAGCGTCTCCCGCCCACCCTGACGCGCGTTTCGGAAGTTCCTTCCTCAGGGGACACAGTATATGGCAGGTTAAACTGTCAGTAACTAGAACAGTGTGTTTCTTAAAGAAAAAACAAACGCTGAAGGGTTAGAGCTCTTAAAGAGAGAACTACCCCAGCTGTCCCCCATTAGGAGTTAACCGCCTAAGAAGGGGTTAAAGTAGCAGTGATAATGAAAAGGGTGTGCGAGCCCAAGTGCCTCTTATAAGGCCGCAGCTGCAGGACAGCTATGCCACACTTACAGACGTTCATCGCTAAAAAATTGCGCTGTTTTGTATATCGCAATGACCGCCAAAGTTGTTAAGGAGATCAGTAAGCGCTCCAGATTGGCAGCTACTAGCGACATTAAAAGCGTATAGTGGCAGTAACTTCACTGTCGCAGGCTCCCCACAACCTCTTTATTATTATTGAAAAGAGTGTGCGAGCCCCCTTAAGGGATAACAGCCGCAGGACAGCGCAATCTGTCACTCATTAGTGCCTCAGAAGGCGCCCGCGCTGTGGGGGTGAAGGGGTTAAGCTTCTGCCCGCGGGCTAGAAGCGACTCACCCAGCTGGCCACAGTGTAACATCTTGCCGGGAGGGGAGGAGGGAGAAGAGCCAGAAGAAGCTTTCAGCCTGCTTGTTTAATGGCCGCCGCGCTGTGTCTCCGTGTGCTCCATGAGAGGAGCCGAAAATGGAGACTGCCGTAAAGCGCGCGCTCAGAGCGGCGCGAAAATTCAAATAAAAAAGCGCGCAATCCTCTCTCCCGTTCCTATGTCCTGCAGGCATCAACCTGCGGACAAAAAAATACTAGTCACCGGCATGTATACTGTAACAGCGACTGCCAACTCCTCTCTCTTGCAGCAGTCGCTGAATCACTCACACACATTATAAAAATGCGGAGTACTCACCAGCCGAGCGCCACAGGGACCCCCAGGGGTTTGTGACGCTATGCCCATCACTTCCCCCCAGGGCGGGGAACGCAGTGACCCCCGATGTGCGGTTTGCGTCCCCGCCAGGGAAGCAATCCTCATCCCCCCGGGCCGGCATGATTCTGCAGGGACCACCATCAGGGTAATTACAGATCCGCCAAGGGAGAGGTTGGGGTCCAGCAGCGCTGAGACCCCTGAGGCCTCTAGACCACTTCTGGTGATCCAAGTCTCTTGTCCGATGAAAATAATAAAATCTTCTGAGGAGCTGCTTCCAGCAGCGACCATCCTCTGGGACCTCAAATTTTAGACTGGAGAAGCTGGAGTAGGAGGAGCCCGAGCTGGAGGGGCCGGTCAACACTCTTTTTAATCTGAGGTGTCAATCCTATCTGGGCTCCGCCTACCCACTAGTAATGACTAGTGTGGCTCTCTTCCTTCCATATGCTGCTGAAATGCAGCAGTATGGGGTTGAAAATATTTTTTGAGCACGGCGAAGACACTTAGCATACGAGCACGCTCAGATAACATCTTATCCATGCCCGATCGTTCATCACTACTGGATACCTATTCCTTTGAACTGTGGTTTGCTACCTTACACGTATCATGGATAACGTTACTCTCCCCAGAGCTTGCGCAACTTACGTGCTAAGCTGGAAGCGAACAAAATTTTTAATGTTGTTGTAGATTCCTTTCCCCTCTTCAATCGCGGACCTGAAATAGAAATCATTTCTCATCCTGTTTAGTCTTTGCCGATGATATTGTAAAGTGCAAATGAAAATGTCTCATTGACGGGCTAAAGGACTTGTCCTAAAAAAGCTCTAGCTGAAATGAATATGTTCTAGAAATACCAGCATTTCCGTAATGACATACGGTACTTAGGAGTAATGAATCCTGGCAGGCTACTCGGTCAGTGTCATGTCATCCGGAATATTCAGATAGATTTTATACATCGTTAACTAGATTACATATTTAGCAGTAGCTGAATTGAAATTCTGAAGCATCAGTAACCGAATAACCACTATTCTAGTGGTACCAAATAAGAAAGAGATAATAGATACAGAATGAGAAATATGTGAAGCCAGCAGATAATACAATGCTCTAGATATAGCTGCAATCTAATATTAGGAAAAAAAAATTGTCTGAAAATCTACAATATGTACTTTATATATGTGCAATCAAGGCGAGTAAAACAGATTGAACAGTACATATTAAGCATTAAAATGAGTGAACCGCCAAATGGTCAATTTTCAAAGAATTTTCATAATGGATACACAAAGCACTCACATAATTGTATGAAAGTCATCCTCCACCAAGATCATGTCAGCTGCCTCTTTACAGACATCCGTTCCAGTCTTTCCCATGGCAACCCCAATGTCAGCAGCTTTCAAGGCAACTGCGTCGTTCACACCATCTCCTGTCATTGCTACAACGGCCCCAATGTTCTGCAAGCTCTGAAGTACACAGACAGAATTTCACTGACATTGATTACTGACTTTAAAGTGGTTCCTCGGGCATCTGTGACTGATCATCCATCCTCAGGATAGGTCATCAATATCAGAACAGTGAAGGTCCAACACCTGACACCCCACCAATCAACTGATAGGAGCTGATCTGCCGTACCCAGCTACACCACACTGAACAGAGCAGCACAGTGCAGCCACATCCAATGTTTCCATCAGGTCGCCACCAGAGGTAGGAACTTGTGATTGGCGAGTGTACCAGGTGTTGCACCCACACCGATCTGATACTGATGACCTATCTTATGGATAGATTCACAGAAAACCTGTCCTTCTGATAGACTACAGTAGTGACCGGTAACTATACCCGACATTGCCACATTAATTTTTTTGCATTTTCGTTTTTCCTCTCCCTTCTTCCAAGAGTGATCAATTCTTTATTATTCTATTGATACACCTATATAAGGGCTTATTTTTTTGCAGGACAATTTGTACCTTTGAATGAGACCATTCATTTTATCATGTGATGTAATGGAAAGTGGTAATTTCTTTTGCATTTTCTATTTACAGTATTGACTATACTGAAAAATGGCAATATGATTTTCTACGGCAATGCGATTATGGAGATATCGAACATGAATATTTAAAAAAAAGTAAGGAATAAGGAAAAAAAAGAAATTTGTAAAAGAAAAACTTTAGATTGTTTTGCCATTTTCTGAGACTCATAACATTTTTCAGTCTATGCAGTTGTATGAAGGCTTGTTGTGTCACATACAGTAACAAATTTTTTTTTAGAACATAGGCCAGCTTTTGAGATATTGGATTTTTACTAATAAAGTTATTCTCACATGGTGAAATACATCTGTGCTTTATAAAAAATATTCTGCCACATCTGAGTCTGTCTTTCATAGGCAAATCACTGAAATATACATTGAATCACACCAACTTACCTTTACAATTTTTAACTTGTGCCTTGGACTGGCTCGGTAAAACACGGATACCTTGAATATATAATTAAGATGGAACTGATTACACAATGAAATCAATAAAAGAAAAAAAAACTCCTATAGAACAGAATTCTAGATTTCATGTAATGTAGGAAGACATCTCATCACAGAATCACAATGACGTTTTACCTTAGGTACCATCTGGGAGAGCTGCTGAATGTCCATTGTATCCACCTCCTCTCCAGAAAGCGACTGCAGGCCGTTGGAATAGAAGCCAAGACGACTAGCTGTGTAGAGGAATAAGTATGGTGCCGTCACAATGAGAAACATCAAAAAAGTGTTTTACAGAAGATTACTAGTGCTTTACATTTCAACAGATTTCCAAATACTGCTTGGTTGGCCAAGGGGCAACGGGTTTTTTCATGAATAATGACTATGCAGTGCCACCTGGCCAATCGGGCCATGGAAGGAATTCTGAAATAGACTTGACACATTCCTTTTTAAAAGAATACATACAAATGTTAGTAATAGGAAGGAATTCAGAAAATCCTCTTAAAAAGGGGTTGCTCTCTTTCAAGAATCGTTTGGCCATTTGCTCAGTTACTTGTTAAAAAAAACAAAAAACTAAAGCTTTACTTACCCTCCCAGAGTCCAGCGCTGGGTCACTGCTGCTGCCCCAATCTTTCTTTAGCTGCAGAGGCGGCATCAAGTCGCCAGAGCTATAGCCATTCACTGTGCGATTCCTGCAGTGCAGTCAATGTGATGTCACCAATGCAGCTGGAAACGGCGCTGAACCCCGGGAGGGCAAGTAAAGCTCGAGTCAATTTGCATTTTTCTTTTATTACAATTAACTGAGTAAATGGCCAAAAGTTTCTTAAAAAAGGGACAATCACTTCAAGCCTGGTGTTTTATACTGGCACACAGACATACCATTATTCCTATGTCTGCCGTCTCAGTCGCCGCCTCACTATGCCCTCCCAATTAATTTCCAATAACATATAGCCAACAGGCTTGCAGAGTTTCTCACTGGAGCATTGCCAGACCTACAGATAGACTAGACAGACGTCCTGTGTTAATGAATTAACAGGCAACATTTGTCTGCAAGCCAAACAAATCAGGAATCGTGCAGGATGGAACTCCTCAAGCAATGCGACGTGTCCATGAGGCTCGATCAGTACATGAAGGGGTCAATAATTCTACAAGCATTTTAAGAGGCAGGCCGGAGGGAGAAGCCATTTAATCTATTAAAGTAAATAGAGTTTTATGAGAAAAATGCACTTGAATAATTTTCAGTGAAAGGAGTGAAGAAGAAATCGTTTTCCGTGAGAAAAGCCTTTTAGTACGCCACATGTCATTATTAGTATATACTTTAACGGGCCAATCGACCTTGGCGAGTCAAGCGATATAAAAGCACTTATGCAAAAGGGAGCTTCAGTAAATTATTCCACTAACGTATCTCCACATTAAGAAAACAGTCTATAAAAAATAGCAGCGGCATGTACTACTACTCGGAGGACATCTATGGAGAAATCAGACTGCAAATGGAGTCAAGTGCAATATTCACAGTATCACATATGTTTATTTTCTCCAATGGCACAGGCCGTTCTGGCGAATCCCCAGTGTCATTAATGCGACACCAGAGCGAATAAGGGTAGTGACTGCTTCTTACACCGTTCGAGGAGGGTCGATGTTTCCACCCCGCAAAAATGTAAGCTGCCAACTCTGGACCAGATGCCAATGCAATAACTGCAAGGTAAGAACGAAGGAAGAATGTTAGGAAACTGATGGAGACAAAGCTTTATAAAGAGTCTTATTAAAATACACATTTTAAAAGGTGTATCCGGAATTATAAATATTTTTTCTTACAAACAACAGGGCCGGTCAGAATGTTACCACACTCCTGAAGTGATCAGCTGCTCTAACATCAACAAAAAGCTTTCTTCTTTCGGGCTACGCTGGCGTCATGAAGATGACAGTGGCTGCCTACTGAGAGAGGGGAGCTAGCTGTCATCAGCATGAATGCAGTCACGTCCTGTTAAAAGAAGCTATGAAGAGAAGCTGCTGCTCCGTGGACCTGACGTCAGCGGAAGCTGCTGAATCGCTGGCAACAGTGGTCTGTGACCGCCCTGTGTTGGCAGAGATCGGCATGGGCCCAAAAGGCATGTAGTTAGCAACCAGCTGCCTGTTACTTCTTTAGGCCCACAGCAAAAAAAAATTTAATAGTTGTGGATAACCTCTAAGTCTACAGCATCTCTGCAAACCAGTGTGTCTTTATGGTTACAGACTATAAACAATCTTTGCATTTTGATCTGACAGTCAAAGGATCCCATCTCTCTCCAACTACTGAAAGAAAAGAAAATGGCAGGTAGATCAAGAAGCAGGGGACAGATGGGAGGCGACATGAATATGGCAACTGACTACACAGCGTTTGTTGTCCAATACCATGGAGAACATGCAGGTCGTCATAAAAGCTGTAGATACAAAGTGGTGGCATATTGTCATCAACGCTATACACAAAGATGCATCAGATCTGACTTTAGATCTACTAGAACAATTATAGAAAGAGGAGACTTTAAAAGTGTCTAAAGGCCAGTTCACATGTAGCACGTACATTGAGAAACCGCTCGTCGGCCATGCTAAACATATCCATGAAACGCCAGCCAGATGGGAGGTGAAAAGAATGTCCATTTGGCCTCTGTCTAGCTCTCAAATCTGAAAGTGTACATGGTAACCTATGGGTGATGGAAGCCACTGTATAGCATCCATCAAATGTACAAGACATGATTCTTTCATGATGTAGCTGTATGACGGATGATATGGTAGTGTGTGAGATTAACGCCTAAAAGCCATTAGAGTCCTTTTAAAGGACACATCATAAACCGCTGATAAGGTATCTTAGCTTGATGCCATTTTCACCTGAGTGACACATGCCACTGTTACATACGTGTCCCACCCTATAATTAAACATGTCATGTCAGCAGCTGTTTGGGGACATATGCAATAAATAGAGGCCAGAAATGGAGTGTGAGCGTTGTAGCGGAGCAGCACAGATCTCATTGATAATCGTGCTCTTGCGAGATGAAATCTCTTCCGTGAGGTTGCTATGAGTGACTGCGCTTTTCTTTTAGATTATTTCATCTTCACCATTTTCTTCCAAAAAAAGAAATGTTGCTTTGAAAACTCCTTACCTCGCAGGCCTGCCGTGCCCATGTATGCCGTCTCCTGATGGTACAGCTCTTTTTGCTGCTGAGTGAGCGGTAAATTGTGCCCTTTGCTGTTGTATGTTGTGCAATACCGAATCACTTGCTCGTATGCCCCTTTCATATAGCAAATCTCCTCCTTATCCTGAAAGTGATGACAGTAAAACACTGCTAGTATGTAACAGTGGACACCGCCGGCTTACATGCATGCTGGCAGTCCACACGGCTTATTTTGTTACATGCAATCATTTTATTAGTATCCTCCTCCTTTTAGCAAAGTAGAAAAAAATTTTTTTCTTTTTAAATATATTAAATGGGGTTTTTATCCAGGCATCCAATACTGATGACCCATCATGAGGATAGGTCATTGCCAATATATCGCTGGTGGGCCGACACGAGGCAGCACCACCACCAATCAGCAGAGGCTGCTGTAAAGGGCTGAACATCAGCTCCTATTCCATGGAATAGGTCATCTATATTAGATGTATATAGATGAATAATACTTGTAAATACCTCCAATTTATTTGTGGGCCTCACAAAAGAAAGAGGACCAGTGGTATTGCAATCTGCATTAATGATTTAATATGATGGTTTTTATCCGTTATAGATGTCATGATAATTATATTGTTATGCATACAATGTATTGGCTATTTACATTTTGTATGTGTCTGTTTGTTTCTGTTTAATAAACAAATCTATATTAGATGTATGGACAACCCCTTTAAGTAGCTTAGACCTGTTCCTTTATGCCTTTGTAGTCATTACTGCTTTATTTAGAGGCGCTTCTGCTAGACATAGCCACGTACCTGCTGAGTTCTGTGCACACATTTCACAGCCATCCACTTCTGTTCCGAGCTGAATGGGTATTCTGCCTTCCGGATATAGTCATGCCGCAGCCCCTCGAGGCCCATCTACAAATAATGCCTTAGTTATTCCAATACCAGAACACAAAATGAAACGAGTTAAGTTCATACATTGCATAGTTGCTGCCTTGCAAGTCTGAGACTCATTGCCTGCACCCAAGACAGATTTCCAATAGGCGTTTCTCAGCTTACTGCTTGTCAGATGTAATCCTACAGCAGCAGAGATGGCGGGGGAGAATATATAATATATATATATATATATATATATATATATATATATATATATATATATATATATATATATATATACACACATATACACACAATACAGACCAAAAGTTTGGACACACCTTCTCATTCAATGTTTTTCTGTATTTTCATGACTATGAAAATTGTAGAATCACACTGAAGGCATCAAAACTATGAATTACCACATGTGGAATTATACATTACACTGTACAAAAAAGTGTGAAACAACTGAAAATATGTCTTATATTCTAGGTTCTTCAAAGTAGCCACCTTTTGCTTTGATTACGGCTTTGCGCGCAGAAAAGGTGAACGGATGGACTCTACATGCCTGGTTCCCACCGTGAAGCATGGAGGAGGTGGTGTGATGGTGTGGGGGTGCTTTGCTGGTGACACTGTTGGGGATTTATTCAAAATTGAAGGCATACTGAACCAGCATGGCTACCACAGCATATTGCAGCAGCATGCTATTCCATCCGGTTTGGACCATCATTTATTTTTCAACAGGACAATGACCCCAAACACACCTCCAGACTGTGTAAGGGCTATTTGACCAAGAAGGAGAGTGTTGGGGTGCTACGCCAGATGACCTGGCCTCCACAGTCACCAGACCTGAACCCAATCGAGATGGTTTGGGGTGAGCTGGACCGCTCACTGCTTCAATTTTGAATAAATCCCCAACAGTGTCACCAGCAAAGCACCCGCACACCATCACACCACCTCCTCCATGCTTCACAGTGGGAACCAGGCATGTAGAGTCCATCCGTTCACCTTTTCTGCGTGCAAAGCAGTAATCAAAGCAAAAGGTGGCTACTTTGAAGAACCTAGAATATAAGACATATTTTCAGTTGTTTCACACTTTTTTGTAAAGTGTAATGTATAATTCCACATGTGTTAATTCATAATTTTGATGCCTTCAGTGTGATTCTACAATTTTCATAGTCATGAAAATACAGAAAAATCATTGAATGAGGTGTGTCCAAACTTTTGGTCTGTACTGTATATATATATATTATTAAAAAGCTTGCACAACCTATAACCTTAAAACAGTTAGCATTTTCGTTAAAAGTGGTTCAATATATAAAATACATAAAAAGGTTACTTCTGTATACAAAGAGCAATCCATTCAGTAGCTAAGGCAAAAAAAGACTAAGGCCAGTGGTCATAATCTGGTAGCGATACAGGAGGAGTCTTGTACACAGTAGTATGGTGTAGTACATGCAGGAATAGCACTTTAATAGGAGGCTGACACTTGAAAGTCGTAAGCATACATGAAAAAAGAAAAAAAACACATTTGTTTTGCACAGAAATACTACTATAAAAATATAGGAAAGATGTGTATCTTCGTACCGTGTTAGCCAGTAGATAGAAATATTCTAAATATTTTTCTACTATAAAAATAAAATTTATTCCACTGGCCACTAGGTGGCAATCATCATCTTAACAGACAACAGCTTTCAGAAACCAGTACAATCAGTCTGCAACCAAATGACCAAACATCCAGGTGAATGGGAGAGGAGGTGCAGAACCTGGAAGAAGCCCAAAAACAATGTACGGAGCATCTTTATATCTGGGGCCACAAGACTAGGTAACTGCTGAAAACTAATAGAAAAAAAAGCAATTACAGTAAGAAGATGAGCATTAGAGCTGGACCGTGAAGTTCTGGAAGAAGGTGGCCTGGTCTGAGGAATCGCAGTCTTTCACATCATGAGGATGGCTGAGTGTACGAGTGTGTACTACCTGGAGACCAAATAGAAGCAGCACAAAATACGAGAGGAAGACACGTCAGCGGAGGCAGTCAGGCTACAGATAATGCTCTGATGGGAAACATTAATTCTGGAATTTATATGGCTGTTAGGCTAAGTGCACACGTTCAGGAATATTTGCGTTTTTTTCGCGTTTTTTTGCGGGAAAAAACGCGTCAAAAACGCATGTATTAAGCATCCTATCATTTAGAATGAATTCCGCAATTTTTGTGCACATGGTGCGTTTTTTTCCGCAAAAAAAACGCATCGTGGAAAATCTAGCAGCATGTCCATTAATTTTGCGGATTTCTAGCGTTTTTCCCGCTTTATTATTGACCTAGAAAGTTCAGGAAAAAATCGTGGTAAAAACGCGTCAAAACCGCGCAAAAAACGCACCAAAAACGCGCAAAATCCGCGCAAAAAAACGCGCGTTTTTGCCGCGAAAAAAGTCAGGTTTTGCTCAGGAATATTCTGCAAACATTCTGCAAACGTGTGCACTTAGCCTAACTCTGACATGTACCACCTACTTTTAGGGTCTGTGCACACGTTGCGGAATCTGTTGCGGATCTGCAGCAGAACTGCAAGTGATGTACAGTAGCATTATATTCAATGGAAATAAAATAACGCAGTGCACATGCTGCAGATTTTTCCGCGCGGATTTGGTGCGTATATAAATCCACAGCATGTCACTTCTTTTGTGCAGTTCCACAGCGTTTTGAGACCTGCTCTAAATAGGAATCCGCAGGTCTCAAAACGCAGGGGAAATCCGCACAAAAACGGCGGAAAATCCGCAGCAAATCAGCAGGTAAAACGCAGGTCATTTTACCTGCGGATTTAGCAAAATCTGCGCGGAAAATTCCACAGCAGATTCTGCAACGTCTGCACATACCCTAAGGGTTTGCACCAATCCCCAATCCACTTACTGATCGCTAGGATCCCCTGAGAACAGGACACTGAAGAGACCCCATGTGACTGGAGGGGAGATGCGCAGCACTGCTCTATTCATGCCTAACCCCTTCACATAGCGCTCAATTTCCGTTTTTGCATTTCAGTTTTTTCCTCCACTTCTTCCCAGACCCATAACTTATTTTTCTGTCCATACAGACATATGAGGGCTTATTCAAAAGTACAACTCTTGCTGCAAAAAATGGCACCATTCATTTTACTACAGTGTACTCAAAAACGGGAAGAAAATTCCAAGTGTGGTGAAATTGTGAAAAAAAAAAAATAAAACACAATTCTGACATTGTTTTTGGGAAATGTTTGTACATTTTGTGGTAAAAATGACCATGCAATATGATACTCCTCATCAATATGATTACGGTGATATCAAACACCCATTTTTTTTTTGTTATTTTAGTGGTGAAAAAAAACTAACTGATGTTTACAAATTTTTTTTTTTGGGGGGGGGAGTTTCCAAGACCCGTTAACATTTTTATTTTTCAGCCAATGGAGGTGTGTGATAGGTTATTTCTTGCAGGGCGAGTGTTTTTATTAGTACCATTTTGGGATATATGTGACTTTTTGATCGCTAGTTAGAACATTTTTGGGTGAACAAAACGGAATTTTGGCATTCTTGAATTTTTTAGTTTACGGTGTTTACCAATCGAGTTAATGGTTTTTATATTTTGATAGATCAGACTTATCTGAACGCGGTGAAAGCACACGTGTGTATTTTTGTAATATTTTCAATGGGGGGGGAAAGTGGGGTGATTTCAACTTTCAGGGTACAACCTTTTTTTCTTACTTTTTACTGTTCTAGTTAGTTCCTTTAGGGGACTTGAAGATGTGATCATCCAATCGCTTGAACTATATACAGCAATGCCACAGCATGACTGCATACAGAACAGAGCCATAAAAAGACATTTTATTGAGTGTATATTTTTTAAAAAATACAATAAGAATACCAGAAGCTGCTAAGCACAAAAGCAGGGAATCCTTACCAATATTAAACCACAGTAAACCTATGTATACATCTATACACATGAATACATATGAATTACCAATGCCTATTAAGGTGCATAAGTTATAAAGTGCTATAGTCCAAACGATTGCTAAGGCATGTAATAGTACTGAGTGAGAACGTACATGTGCAGAACGGGTATAAATGGTTATCCTGCCGCCTCAAAGCACGTTTCGTATTGTAACTTCCTCAGGAGGCGTGGCACCCTTTATAACGTATGCACCTTAATATGCATTGTTAATCCATATGTATTCATGCATTTTAAAAATATATATTAAATAAAACGTCTTTGCAAGGCACCTATACTCAGTCTGTTCTATATGGTAGTTTAGATATTGTTATATTGAGTTGTGCATAGTTGCAGTTTCAAGATACATGGGTCTTTGTGTTATCCCATCGTTGCATACAGCAGAAATTACAGTCTCCTGTTATGATTTGGTAGCTGAGGAGAGCAGGCAAAAAGGAAATACACCAGAGCAGTTGGAAACTATGAGATTGCAGTACCCTGACTAACCACCACAACTAGAGGCAGCCGTGGAGCGTTCCTACGTTGGTCCTAGACGCCTCGTCACAGCCTGAGAAACTAACTACACCTAAAGATAGAAAGAGGAAAGCTATCTGCCCCGGAGCAGATCCCCAAAGAACATAGAAAGCCCCCAAACATGTAATGGCGGTTAGACAAGAAGAAATACTGACACAGACAGAAAATAGTATGAGCAAACGTTGGGGCCCAAACTTACTAAATAGAAAAGGATAGGAAGGGCACTTACTGCAATCCCAAAAAACCCTGAAAAGCACCAACTCCACTAATTTCAAAAACACCTGAGATCACACGACCTCTACCACCTAAATTAGTTCTCTGGTGCAACCAAAAACAAAGCAGCAGCCACTGAAAAAACTGGAAAAAGCAAATGTACAAACATCAGTGGCTGAACTGAACTGAGAGGGCAAAAGCCCCCAGAGGGGACCCGAAGGCCCCCACAGAAGTGCAGGACAAAATGCAAAAATCAAGCACAAAAACAAAAAGAAGAAAATGTCTTATCTGTTAGCAGGAGATTCAGACACGACACAGCAGGCTACCAAGGAAACAGGAATCAAGGATTGAGACCAGAACAATTGATCACCGGCAACCCTGATGGGAAGACGACTCCCTTATATAAGACCAGTCAGTAACACCTGATTCCCAATCCTCACAATCTTCACTGGACAGTCCAGTACCGTTTGTAACCACCAGAGGGAGCTTCTGCTCAGAACTCATTTCCAGCCTATTCACAACAGTCTCCTTTGAAGCTCGGCAACAAGCTATCCATGAAAGGGGGATAACTTATCTTCTTACAAACACTTTAAATGGTTTCTGTTCTTTCAAGTAACTTCAAAATAAGTAGTAATGTGTGTGCACATGAGGAATATCCCCATTTCTGGTTATCATGTGACTTATATCCTGCATTCTCATCAGTATTCTCTTCTACATGCTCTATCTGTAATTTGCAATCCACTGATGAACCGAAAAGCTGAGCTGCTGTTATTTCTTTCATAGACAGCACCGAGAGGAATGTCTGCTCTACATTCACTCTTTAGCTCACAGACATAAACAGCAGCAACATGGAGAACATTACACAGCAGAGCTCAACTGTGTTCATCTGAATCAAGCTCTCATGTGAGGCAAAATGCTTGCTACAAAGCTCTGCATAATGTTTTTCGGTCTATTCTCTTCCCTGCTTATCACGCCTCCTCTTCACTCCTTTCTCCATAGAGGATAATGGGTTGCGTCACATGGCAACTGCAGTCCATCTCTTCTGAGCAAGATGGACTTGAACAGATTTTTCCCAGTGTATCGAGAGTTCAGGAGAGAGGTGGGAGGGGAATAAAGGCCTGATAATTGGGTGATGGAGGCAGATTTCTCTAATAAGATATTTTGCAAAGTTCTTTCAAATCGCCCGTGTTATCGATTTATTTAAAGTTTATTGGCAGTACAGATCAGTTTTAAACATTGTTGAAGAGCATGGGAAACAACAAGATATAGCCAGCTCACCCTTCTGTGAAATCTTCACTAGACAGCTGGTGCTCAGCACTATTCCATGGAGCAAACGTACTTAGGAAGAAAAAAAAAACAGCGAGAAGGTCGCAGTCTAAAAGATAACCTTTAATCCACTAGGTTAAAACATGAGTGGCACAGGATTGCCGGGCATGGGAAAAAACACTTCAAAAACAGATGACGTGTTTCGACTTAGCAGTCTTCATCAAGATCTCATGAAGACTGCTAAGTCATTTTTGAAGTGTTTTTTCCCATGCCCGGCAATCCTGTGCTACTCATGTTTTAACCTAATGGATTAAAGGTTATCTTTTAGACTGCGACCTTCTCGCTGTTTTTTTTTTTCTTGATAAGTATTGTTGAAGAGCAAGTACACTCCATCATGGCAACAGTAATTTCGAATTGCAATGGCCTATTTCAGTGGGAGCAGGCATCCAGATATTCTACAAAAACGTCCAGGAATGGTTTGAGGAACGTGACAAAGTTCAAGGTATTGACGCCACACTAAACAATATCGCTAACGAGATCGCTAAAAAGCGTCACTATTTAGCGATCCCGTTAGCGATATTGTTCAGTGCGGCAGCTTCCAGCGACGAGCTTCCTGCTGTGATCTCGCTCGTCGCTGGAATCGTTCCGGACCCTATTTCATCGCTGGCGCTCCCGCTGGGTGAGTATCTAATCGCTGTGTGGCACCTTTTCTTAGCGATTTAGCGGTACTTTTGTACCGCTAAAGTCGTTAAGAAGATCGCTAACGGCGATAGCGTCGTTAACTATATCGCTAAATGTGGCCGCATTTAGTGATATAGAAACAATCCCGCTAGCGATCGCATTAGTATGCGTCGTTATCGTGATCGCTAGCGGGATTGTTTAGTGTGGCAGTCTTGAAATTCAAGATCTCATTCTGAGCATTTGTGGGGAATGCTAGATAAACCATCACAATCCATGAAGGTCTTCAAGATCTGCTGCTAACTTCTTGCAGTCAGATACCACAGAACGCTGTGAGTGGTCTTGTGGAGTTCATGTCTTGCCAGGTCATGCCTTGGCATAAGAGGGAAAACACACACACACAACATAATACAGGTGGTTTTAAGGTCATGGTCGATTAGTGTAAACCGTATTTTCCGGCGTATAAGACGACTCCCCAACATTTCCAGTTAAAATATAAAATCTTCTTAAAAGTGGGGGGTCTTCTTATAGGCCGGGTGTCATTTTATAGGGCGGGTACGGACCAATCTGCATATGGTGGGGGGAGTGGTCCTGATGACGAAGGGAGGGGGCGTCTCACAGGGAAGGTTTTGGAGTATCCCCCTATTACCTTATTGTATCAGCGGTGCTCTCGGCGGGTCTTTGTGCTGGGGGGCTGTGGCGGTGGCAGCTTTGTGCAGCATGGGGGCTCTGTGCTGGGGGGCGGCGGCTCTTTGGGCAGAGTCGGGGCTCTGCTGGCATTTCCTCAAAGCCGGGAGGCCCTGGCAACTCCATTGCTGCGATGCGGTGGCCTCCGGGAAAATCGCCGCTGGGGACGGCGCATGCTCAGTTTCAGATCTCGTCTCCCGAGATCTTGAGACGAGATCTGAATCTGAGCATGCAGCGACCATTTTCTCGGAGGCCACCGCATTGCAGCAATGGAGCTGCCGGGGCCTCCGGGATTTGAGGAAATGCCGGCAGAGCCCCGACTCTGCACAAAGCCGCCGCCGTCCCCCAGCACAGAGCCCCCATGCTGCACAAAGCCGCCACCGCCGCAGCCCCCCCAGCACAGAGACCCGCCGAGAGCACCGCTGATACAATGAGGTAATAGGGGGATACTCCACCACCTTCCCTGTGAGACGCCCCTCCCTTTGTCATCGGGACCACTCCCCCACCATATGATGATTGGCCCGTACCCGGCGTATAAGACGACCCCGACTTAAGAAGATTTTCAGGGGTTAAAAAGTTGTCTTATACGCTGAAAAATACGGTAGATACAGTGTGTGATCTTCTACTAAGGAGCAATTTCAGTAAGATCTACACATACAGATCTCAAAGACAACCTTACACTTACGTTATGTGCTGCAATACCGGGACAACTCCTCAAAGTCTGCAATTTACATGAATAAATCTAAATGCAGTCCCTAACAAAATGGTAGACAATTTAGATTTCATTTAGTATAATGTGACACATAAGGCCTCTTTCACACTTCAGTCGTGTGACGTCCGCCCAAGTGTGAAAATGGCGGATCCGTCAGAAAAGTGTAAAAACGGATGTAATACGGATCAGTTTTCTGACGGATCCGCCAAGAAGTTTTCACCCGGAAATGATGAAATTTTCGTTCCGGAAATGTAAGTTTGCAAGTCCGGAGGGAGAGGGGAGAGGAGGGAGGGAGGGAGAGGGGAGAGGAGGGAGGGAGGGAGGGGGAGAGAGAGAGAGGACAGTTTTGGCAGCATTTTCAATGGTTTTCTATGGAGGAGACGGATCGTGGCGGATCCGCCGTAGTCCGTCATTTTGGCGGACCAAAAAAACGTTGCATTGGACGTTTTTCTGAAATGACGGACGCCAATTTTTTGGCGGATCCGTCAAAAAACGGACCTAACGGACGACCAGCCGTCAAAATCCGTCACTAATGCAAGTCAATGGGAAAAAAATGGATCCACAAAAAAAAAAAAAATGGCGGATCCGTTTTTTTCACATTTTGACTGACGTCGCACGACTGAAGTGTGAAAGAGGCCTAAGACATACAATTTATTTGGAAAGAGAAGTTCTATCTGCAGTACCTGAGAAAACATTGCACAAAAAACGTCAGCGCTTCCCTAATTTGTTCTTCGCTCATTTACGGAAGCCTGCCAAGATCACCTTGTGGACTTGTCCACACACTTTGCTCCTACTCTAATTATCATCCATTATCGGGCACAGCACACATGCCAGACTGCTTTCTGCCAACCTAAATCAATGCTTTTAGTTATAGGATCTACACCGTCTGGCAGATAAACTGCATTCAGCTTTCCAAGTGGCACACAGCCAAAAACACGTAGATCTTAGAAAATGGGGATAGAAGCAAGAGGAAAAAAAAAAAAGGTATATAGATGAATTCCAGGATTCATCAGGCATGGGGAGCATGAAAACTACATTAAATCAGCTTTTGTGCCAAGTTAAACCAAAAGGCTGTTCTCCACTACTGGACAACCGATTCCTAATAGATCCACTCTGCAGAACAAAAAAAAAAAAAAAAAGATTGAACGATAATGTCCTGGACTGGCGCTGTTCATCTAATCGTGTGACCGCTGTATCGGTGACATTGTTTAGGTTATGGAGATTGGAAGAACATAGCTGGTCCAGGAGGCAAGAAGTCAGTTTATTTTCTGCCTCAGAGTGGACCGATTAAAAAGGGGTTTTATGCCCCGAGCCGGATGGCTTCACTGCCAAATTTTAATCAAACCTTTGCAACCCAGCTGCTGCCGTTATTAAAAGGGAGATTTTTGTGTACTCACCATAAAATCCTTTTCTCCGAGCCAATCATTGGGGGACACAAGACCATGGGTGTTATGCTGCTGCCACTAGGAGGACACTAAGCAATACACAAATAAAGTTAACTCCTCCTCCTGCAGTATATACCCTCTGTTGGCTCAATCCAGAACCAGTTCGGTGCCAAAGCAGTAGGAGCTCATAACAGAATGCAATATGTCAAAAAAACAAAGAAACAACGAGGCTACTGGCTAAACAAGGGTGGGAGCTGTGTCCCCCAATGATTGGCTCGGAAAAAGGATTTTACGGTGAGTACACAAAAATCTCCTTTTCTCCATCGCCTCATTGGGGGACACAAGACCATGGGACGTCCCAAAGCAGTCCCTGGGTGGGAAGCCATAACAACAGATAAAGCCTCGTGAACCACATGCATAAAACGCTTAAACAGTCAACAGACAACTTACAGATGCGCAACAGCTGATTGCAGAATTTGTCTGCCAAGTGCCGCATCTGAAGAAACTTGAGCATGGATTTGGTAATGCTTGACAAAAGTATGAAGACTGGACCAAGTCGCAGCCTTGCACACTTGTTGTGCCGAAGCCTGGTGCCGAATGGCCCAGGAGGCCCCCACAGACCGAGGGGGAGTGTGCCTTAATCCCAGCCGGGATAGACTGACCTTTGACACGGTACGCCTCTTGGATCGCCAAACGGATCCATCTGGCTAACGTGGCCTTGGAAGCAGGAAAACCCTGTCTGCGTCCTTCCGGAAGCACAAACAGGGCGTCCGATTTACGGAAAGATGCAGTTCTTGAAAATGTACCTTCGGAGAGCCCTCACCAAATCCAAGGTGTGGAGGGCTTTTTCAGTACGGTGAATCGGCACCGGACAGAACGAGGGCAGGACTATATCTTCATTGATATGAAAAGCCTTTGGGTAAGAAAGAAGGAGAAGTCCTAAGAACTACCTTGTCCTGGTGAAAAATGAGAAAAGGAGGTTTACAAGACAAGGCTGCCAATTAGGATACCCGCCTGATGGAGGTAATTGCAACTAGGAAGACCACCTTCCAGGAAAGAAGAGATAAAGGCACTTCCGGCAAAGGCTCGAAGGGGGATTCTTGTAATGCACTGAGGACCAGATTAAGATCCCAAGGCTCCAAAGGCCTCTTGTAGGGTGGAACGAGATGTGACACTCCTTGGATAAAAGTCTTGACCTGAGACTTAGATGCAATCCGTCGTTGGAAAAGTACGGATAAGGCGGAAATCTGCCCCTTGAGGGAGGAAAGTGCTAATGAGTCCAATCCTGCTTGGAGGAATTCCAGAATGGAAGGGATAGAAAAGACCAAAGGGGAACGACCTTTATCCTTACACCAGGAAAAGTATGTTTTCCAGACACGATGATAAATGCGGACGGAAACCGGCTTCCTAGCATTGATCATTGTAGAGACAACTTTTTGAGAAAAACCAGCCTGGCCTAAGATCCAGGCTTCAATGGCCATACCGTCAAATTCAGCGCTTTCCAATTGTGATGGTAAATTGGACCCTGTGAAAGAAGGTCCGGACGATCCGGTAATCTCCAGGGGATGTCTGCGACCAGACGCACTAGTTCCGCATACCACGGACGGCGAGGCCAGTCCGGAGCGACAAGAATGAGAGGAACGCCTTCCGCCTTGATCTTTCAGATCACCCTGGGTATTAACGGAAGAGGCGGAAAGATGTAAGGAAGGCAAAATTGACTCCAAGGGAGGACTAGCGCATCCGAGCCGATGGCTAGCGGATCGTGGGTTCGACTTATGAAGTCTGAACTTTGGTATTCAGCCTGGATGCCATGAGATCCACATCCGGCATTCCCCAACGCTGGCAAATGATTTGAAACATTTCCGGGTGCAGGGACCATTCTCCTGAGTCTAAGCCCTGGCGACTGAGAAAGTCGGCCTCCCAATTGTCCACTCCTGGGATGTGAACCGCGGAGATGGGCGAGCGGTTTGACTCGGCCCACCGCAGAATGAGAGAGACCAGCGGCCCTGAGCCGTGTGGTGAAGGAACATCGCTCCCCATCCGAGGAGACTGGCATCGGTGGTCACCACCAACCAATGGACAGGCAGAAAAGATTTTCCCTGAATTAATGATGGAACGTTTGTCCACCATTTCAGCGAGTTTCTGACTCTGGGAGAGAGACGAAAGCGGTCACTTAAGGACGCTGGGTTCCTGTCCCAGACTGATATCAGCTCCTGTTGAAGAGGTCGGAGATGGAATTGAGCAAACGGTACTGCCTCGATGGAGGCTACCATTTTCCCCAGGACCTGCATGGCGAACCGTAGAGAGTGGGAGCGGCCTAGAGACAACAGGAGCACTCCTCGCCTCAGAGAAGCAATCTTCTCTGGAGGGAGAGATACCAACCCTTGGGAGGTGTCCATAATCATTCCCAGAAAAGGAATCTTCTGAGAGGGAATGGGAGAAGACTTGTCCAAATTCACTAACCAACCCAGGCGAGAGAGGGTGTCGATAGTGATCTCGACACTCTCTGCGCAGGTCCGAAAGGTCGGTCCTTTGATGAGCAGATCGTCTAGGTACGGGAGGACCACCACACCCCGAGAGTGTAAAATTGACATGACGGCCGCCATGACCTTTGTGAACACTCTGGGGGCGGTTGCGAGACCGAAGGGCAGAGCGGCAAATTGAAAATGATCGTCTCCGACTGCAAAACGCAGAAACTTTTGATGGCCTCTGAAAATCGGAATATGAAGATATGCGTCTTTGATGTTGACTGACGCCAGGTATTCCTTCCTTTCTAGAGATGCAACAACAGAACGGAGAGATTCCATTCTGAAATGGCGGACTCTGATGAATTTGTTCAGTAGTTTTAGGTCCAGGATAGGACGCAAAGAGCCGTCCTTGGGGACCACAAAATGGTTTGAATAAAACCCTTTGAACCTTTCCTCGTGAGGAACTGGGACGATGACCCCGCTGGTGCGAAGAATGTTCAAGGCCTGAAGAAAGGGAGTTGCGAGAGCCTTGGACTTTGGGGGGCGAGACTGGAAGAAGCGCCTTGGGGGAAGAGACAAAAATTCGATCTTGTAGCCGGAGTCTACAAGATCTCGGACCCACCGGTCGTGAACGACCAACCCCAGACCTCGCGAAACAAGAGTAGGCGGCCGCCTACCCTATTTAGCTCCCCCAGCCCAGGCAAGGAGTCATTGGGAAGATCATTTTCAAGAGGAGGAGCTCTTGTTTCCCAACTGAGAGAATCTGTTTCTCCAGGGTTGAGAGGACCTGAATGCTGGTTGCGAGCCCCTGTCTCTGCGAGAAGAACGGGGTGCACGGGACGAGGTCGAGGTAGAGGACCAATTAAAGGAGCTGCGAAATGGCCAAGAACGACTTTGGTACTGAGACTGAAAGGGTCGATTGATTCTGCGCTGCGGAAGAAATTTACTTTTGCCACCAGTAGAGTCAGAAATAATCTAATCAAGACGATCTCCAAAGAGACGCCCTGGCAGCGAAGTCAAAGACCTCTTTGAAGCAGAGTCTGCACGCCACGCTCGGAGCCAAAGGGACCTTCGAATGGCGATAGCATTGGCGGCTGTGAGTGCAGCGCAATTAGCTGCATCTAAAGACGCATGTACTAAGTAGTCGCCTGCCAGAGTAATCTGATAGGCAAGATTACGTGCCTCAGGGGGAAGAGGGATATCGCTAGTAACTTTAAGCAGATTCTTAGCCCAGGCCACCATGGCCCTTGCCACCCAGGTGGCCACGAAAGAAGGAGCCTCAAAGACCGATTTAGCGAGGTTGTCCACCTGTCTATCTGAGGGATTTTTAATAGATGAGCCGTCTGAAAGAGACAGAAGGGTTTTTGAAGCCAAGCGAGATACAGGTGGATCTATTACTGGCGATTCGGTCCACTCTTTTGCTACAGTTGCCGAAAATGGTTATCGCGCTTTCAGAGACTTCAGTCCTGAAAAATGTATGTGTTATGTTTCGGTAGCTGAGGAGGACAGGAACAACAGCAGGGCAGCAGAACACCTGAGATGTTGGTAACTGATGGGTTGCAGATTCCTAAACTAACGACACAACTAGAGGTAGCCGTGGAGCGTTCCTACGTTGATCCTAGACGCCTCGTCACAGCCTGAGAGATAACTACACCTAAAGGCAGAAAGAGGAAAGCTATCTGCCCCGGAGCAGATCCCCAAAGAAAATAGGAAGCCCCCAAACATATAATGGCGGTTAGACAAGATGAAAATACAAACATAGGCAGAAAATAGACTGAGCAAACGCTGGGGCCACAAGCTGACTAAATAGGATAGGACAGGAGAGATTACTTTCTGCAACCCAGAAAACCCTACAAAAATCCAACAATTCTGATTACAAAAATACTGAGATCACACGATCTCGCCGCCCACTAAATCATATCTCAGTGTGAACAAAAACCAAGCCGCAGCCGCTGAAAAAACAGGAAAAAGCAAATAAGCAAATAACAGTGGCTGCAGATAAACTGTGAGGAGCTCAGGCCCCAGGAGGGGACCTGGCTGACCTCCACAAAAGTGCAGAAAACAATGCAAAAAGCAAGCACAAAAAGAAAAGCAAAAAATATCTTATCTGAAAGCAGGAGATGCAGGCAAGACTCCAGCAAACTTTCAAATGAACCAGGAACCACAATTGAGACAAGAACAATTGATCACCGGCAACCATCATGGGAGGGAACCTCCCTTATATCAGACCAGTCAGTGAACCCAGATTGCCACTCCTCGCTGAAAGGTTCAGTACTGTCAGTAACCACCAGAGGGAGCCTCCTCTCAGAAACCATCTCCAGCACATTCACAACAGTCTGTCTGGCCGATCCCTATGTCCCTGAACAATGTCCGTAAACTCCGGGTGGTTACCGAAGACTTTGTGAGGACGTTTAGCTCTTTTAAAAGAGATAGGGTGATCCGGGTGAGACCCAGGTTCTTCGTCTATCTTCATAGCTTTATTAACTGCCTCTATGAGAGAGTCCAGGGACTCTTGAAACTCTGGCGAGGTCGGGTCATCACCTATATCCGACTCGTACTCAGAATCATAATCACTGAGATCTCTGGGAGAAGGGGAACGCGAACCTGAGCTCGCAGATGCCGAACCGCTAGATGGATTGGGAGATGCATTATGCCGGCGTTTCCTAGACAGTCGCTTAGCTGATGCTGCGGGTCGACCCCTATCTGATGAGGTCTCTCTGAATGCTGACGGGCCCCTTTCTGGAAAAGGGACGCCCTGGCTAGAGGAGGAACCACGGAAGGAGTCCAAAGCCTTAGTCAGAGAATCCATGGACTGTGCCAGAAAGGCAGGCCACCTGGAAGGACCCGGCTCACTGGGATCAGGAGTAGATAGGGGCTCCTGAATGGTAGTAGGGGACTCCTGAGCGGTAGAAGCAGAGGGCTCTTGGGCACATGATGCACAGAATTGGGAACCATGCTTTGATGGCAGGGAAGCGTTGCATAAGGCACAGGCGGCATACACCACAGTGTGGTTTTTGTCAGGCCTTTTAGAGCCCTTTGATTGTGACATATTTGCAACTGTGAGCCTGCTGCAGGAGAAGGGTTAAGCGCTGTGTAAGCTTACCCAGGTCCTGTGTCCGAGTCCCCGAGGGAAGAAGGAACGCTGAAGAAAAGGCTGTTCAGTGCCGCAGCGTTGAGAGTCCTGACAGCCCAGAAGATGGCGACCGAGATTTGGCCCTTTTGCGCTTCTCGTGGGTCACGAGAAGCACCAGAAAACATGGGAGGGACGAGAT
This sequence comes from Oophaga sylvatica, assembly GCA_033576555.1. NCBI lineage: Eukaryota > Metazoa > Chordata > Amphibia > Anura > Dendrobatidae > Oophaga > Oophaga sylvatica. Next base: position 92,768,338 of record JARQOD010000006.1, read on the forward strand.
GGTGAGAATAGGGAGGAGTCAATCGCTCCCTGCCAATGGCCGGGCCCAGGACAGCGCGCGATGTCGGCGGAGCTAACTGTGAGCGCGGTAAGCCCACCCTCCTCTTGAGGCCTATCCCGGTCCGAAGCCGGGGCCTAAATTTGCGGCGCCGGCCCTGCGACGCAATAGAGATCGCAAAAGCGGCCGGCGCCGATCCTGCGACGCGATACCGATCGCAAGAGCAGGTCGCAGCCGGGGTCTGAATTTTTGCGACGCCGGCCCTGTGACACAAAAGGGATCGCAAGAGCGGCTGCGACGGAGATAGGGATGTGGATCCGCAACGGCGACGCCGCTGACAGCGCAGTAGACATCATTGTTTTGCAATATACAATGGTTTTCAGATGTACTCACTGCGGAGCCTCCTGGCTCAGAGTACCAATGGCTGGCGCGTCCGTACGTCCTCAATCCACCATCCCTTTTATAGGGAGGCGGAGAGGGTTCCTTCCAATCATCCTAGCACCAGCCGCTTTCAATAGTGGTGGTGAGGGGTTTTCTTGTTCCCAAAAAATTCCGGAGCGCGGTTACAGCCGTCAGACTCATGGGGAGAGCGGCCCAATGAAGGGGTCCGTCGCCCGATGGTAGCGTTGCAGAGGGGGTACGTGGAGGCGACACTCCACGTTCCCGCCTGTTGATGGTTGTGGGAGATCGGGGCTTTTCCTGCAAGACCCGTCGCCCTTCCAAATCGTGGAAAAATACGAAGAACAATAATAAAAATAAAAATGGTAAAAATAAAATTGGGGTCTGAAAACAGACCCTAGTGCCTCCTACAGACACTAAGTAAGAACTGGTTCTGGATTGAGCCAACAGAGGGTGTATACTGCAGGAGGAGGAATTAACTTTTTTTTGTGTATTGCTTAGTGTCCTCCTAGTGGCAGCAGCATAACACCCATGGTCTTGTGTCCCCCAATGAGGCGATGGAGAAAAAGGTGTTCAATCCCATTTCATCGGCCCACCCTTTTCCCAGACAAACTTTAGAAGCTACTGTCACGGTTATTCCGAAACCAGGAAACAGCCCGGAGTTGTGCTCAAGCTACCGCCCGATCTCTTTGATCAATATTGATGTAAAGTTATTTTCGAAACTCCTAGCATCTAGACTGTCGCCTTCTCTGCCTCAAGTGATTGCTAATGATCAGGTTGGATTTATCTATCAGAAGGAAGCTGGCGACAATACGCTTAAAACCATCCGATTGGTTTCTCTTATTCAGAAGGAGAAGATCCCTGCCTGTGTGCTCTGGGTCAATGCAGAGAAGGCACTTGACAGAGTAAGCTGGCCTTTTCTTAGACACTCAAACAAATTCGCTTGGGCCCGAACATCTTAGATAAAGTAATGGCATTGTACTTAAATCCTTCTGCTAGAGTGCGCTGTAATGGATATTCTTCCAAAGCTCCTGAATCTGTTTCAGGCACTCCCAACTGCCATCCAAAGAGCCTTTTTCCTGCGACTCAGGAAGACCTGTTGTAATTTTGTGTGGAAATCACAAACCTCGTTTGGCCCATAGAATTCTAACCAGACCAAAAAGAGTAGGAGGCATCGGCCTACACGACTTCCATTTACAGTGGTGGCCAAAAGTATTGGCACCCCTGCAATTCTGTCAGATAATACTCAATTTCTTCCTGAAATTGATTGCAAACACAAATTCTTTGGTAAATTATCTTCATTTAATTTGTCTTCAATGAAAAATCACAAAAAGAATTGACCTAAAGCCAAATTGGATATAATTCCACACCAAACCTAAGAAAGGGGGTGGACAAAAGTATTGGCACTGTTTGAAAAATCATGTGATGCTTCTCTAATTCGTGTAATCACCAGCACCTGTAACTTACCTGTGGCACCTAACAGGTGTTGGCAATAACTAAATCACACTTGCAGCCAGTTAACATGGATTAAAGTTGACTCAACCTCTGTCCTGTGTCCTTGTGTGTACCACATTGACCATGGAGAAAAGAAAGAAGACCAAAGAACTGTCTGAGGACTTGAGAAACCAAATTGTGAGGAAGCATGAGCAATCTCAAGGCTACAAGTCCATCTCCAAAGACCTGAATGTTCCTGTGTCTTCCGTGCGCAGTGTCATCAAGAAGTTTAAAGCCCATGGCACTGTGGCTAACCTCCCTAGATGTGGAAGGAAAAGAAAAATTGACGAGAAATTTCAACGCAAGATTGTGCGGATGGTGGATAAAGAACCTCAACTAACATCCAAACAAGTTAAAGCTGCCCTGCAGTCTGAGGGTACAACAGTGTCAACCCATACTATCCGCTGGCGTCTGAATGAAAAGGGACTGTATGGTAGGATACCCAGGAAGACCCCACTTCTTACCCCGAGACATAAAAAAGCCAGGCTGGAGTTTGCCAAAACTTACCTGAGAAAGCCTAAAACGTTTTGGAAGAATGTTCTCTGGTCAGATGAGACAAAAGTCAAGCTTTTTGTGAAAAACCATCAACATAGAGTGTACAGGAAAAAAAAAAAAAGAGGCATTCAAAGAAAAGAACACGGTCCCTACAGTCAAACATGGCGGAGGTTCCCTGATGTTTTGGGGTTGCTTTGCTGCCTCTGGCACTTGACTGCTTGACCGTGTGCATGGCATTATGAAGTCTGAAGACTACCAACAAATTTTGCAGTATAATTGTAGGGCCCAGTGTGAGAAAGCTGGGTCTCCCTCAGAGGTCATGGGTCTTCCAGCAGGACAATGACCCAAAACACACTTCCAAAAGCACTATAAAATGGTTTGAGAGAAAGCACTGGAGACTTCTAAGGTGGCCAGCAATGAGTCCAGACCTCAATCCCATAGAACACCTGTGGAGAGATCTCAAAATGGCAGTTTGGAGAAGGCACCCTTCAAATATCAGGGACCTGGAGCAGTTTGCCAAAGAAGAATGGTCTAGAATTCCAGCAGAGCGGAAGCGGTTGTTTCGCAGTTATTTTGGCTAAAGGTTGTGCAACCAAGTATTAGACTGAGGGTGCCAATACTTTTGTCTGGCCCATTTTTGGAGTTTTGTGTGAAATGATCAAGGATTTGATTTTTGCTTCATTCTCTTTTGTGTTTTTTCCTTGCAATCAAATTAAATGAAGATAAAAATAGCAAATAATTTGTGATTGCAATCATTTTCAGGAAGAAACTGAGTATTATCTGACAGAATTGCAGGGGTGCCAATACTTTTGGCCACCACTGTATATCATTCCGCATCCACCCTCATTAGAATTGTGGATTGGTTTTGTGGGGCTGGTGAGAAGCAGTGGGTGTCCATAGAAGAACATCAATCCAGAGGTCTGTGACTTCTCTTCCATGGATTATTAAAAGCAAACAACCAAATAATTTAGCTTTCTCTGTATTGACGCAAGACCTCTTGGTAATCTGGGACAGACTGAATCGAAACTTTAAACTTTCAAGGTCTTGGGGCCCTTTGACAATCCAGATTTCCCGCCGGCAGTCAGGACACAAATTTCTGATCTGGTCTTCAGCCAGTAGGCCGAGAGTCCTACGGGCTTTATTGGGGGCACCCTTTCTCCCAGCTATATTAGAATTCCGCTCGCTTTTCCCTAATCTCCAGATTCTTTGGTTTGAATATCTGCAACTGCGGTCAAATATCTCGTTCTCTCCATCTCCTGCAGCTTTCACAAGCGACTGTTCTCCCTTTGAGAAGATATTGCAACAAGAACCAACTCAGACTCATTTGATCTCATGTCTATATACCATTTTAACATCTAGTGATGACATACATTCCCTATGGTATGTGAGGGAATGGGAAAGGGAGCTGGACACAGTTCTCTGAGTAGGATTGGAACAAATCGTTCCTTTGTACCCACAAATTGCCACTGGCTTGCAAAACACAGGAAACCAATTTCAAAATTGTCTGTAGGTGGTATAAATGTCCACGTGAGTTGCATAGGATATATCCAGTCATACCAGACCTATGCTGGAGATGTAACAATGAAGCAGGTTCTATAACTCATCTGTGGTGGTTTTGTCCCCCGATTCTAGATTTGTGTAAAAAAGTTTTTCAAATCCATCAAAATGTCACAGGTGAAGAGACAGAGTGTTCCCTCGGATTGGTTTACTGTCCATGATCCCGGGTCCGTTCGAGACAGTTAAAATGGGGCTACTTAGACATTGTATCTCTGCACTTAGAACAATTATTCCAAGAAAGTGGAAACTACCAGTAGCACCTAGTGTGCTCGATTGGGCCCGGAAGATGGACTTCATCTGTGGGATGGAAAGACTCTCTGCCCACTCAGACACGCAGCTCCGCAAATACACTTGCACGTGGCAGGAGTGGATTATGTTTCGTGAAACTTCTGAATACTTCAGTCTTTTAACCACTTAAACTGTTGATTGGAACTAGTTCCTACCTGGACCAAGTGGTCCTCAGGCAAGAGTTGGATTTCGGTGGGCCCACTCTTTATTGTATACCACCCCTATCCCCCATCCACTTCCCTTCCTCCCTCCCTTTTTCCTTTTCTCCTCCTTTTCTTTCCTATAACTTCTTTTAGGCTATTTGTTTCTTTGTTGTGTTTTTATTAGATACCTATGGAATTTTGATAGGCAGTTATCTGCATTAGCTGGAAAGGCATATACTCTGAAGAGTTTGTTGTTATGAGACTTGATCACTTTTACTTAAACTTTGCCTTATTATATTACGAGTCAGCAATGCTATTTTGGCATCTTTGCTTTCCATTCGTATCTATGAATATTGATAACTATGTGAATATACATGTCTTCATCCATATTGTTGTTCTACATGTTATATCTGTATGTGACAAATTTCTTGAATAAAAGATTTAAAATAAAAAAAATAAAAAAAGGGGGGTTATCCAGCGGTGGATTATCTCATGTAATAAAGGTTATTGGTTTTCTTTTCTGTGCCCGGCATTTTTTTATTCCTCTTTTGCTATACCATTTTTAAAAATCAGACAAAAATATAAAAAGCCCTCACTTCTAAAGAGACACAACCTAAGAAGCTAGCAAATCAAATGTACCTGTTAGGTATTACATGCCTTGTTAATTGGAAAAACTTATAACGCATTCAAATTGGATGAATGACGTTTAACTATAGAATGTATATATTGTGCTTGTAAAAACACAAAAAAAAAACTTTTCTCTGCAGCTGATCAGAGACCAGAGGGAGCAGGATCTGAAGACATGTGGTCAATAAAGTCATTGCAGCACATAATAATAATAATAATAATAAATTGCAGCTCATTACCTTCATGGAAAGGGCAATTAGAGCCCCTTCGGTCGGCTTGCCCATTAAGGTGTTATTTCTTATCTCTGCATCATTACAAACACATCCTGCCTGTGAAAACAGAAATAAAATACAACAATATCACACATCTGTAGTATATTCTGAAACTTTACAGAAATGATCACAGACACTAAAGTGGGTCATAGATTTATCCCATGAATGTCTTAAAGAATCCCGGTGTATATATTATATATGTACACAAGTGAATGGTAATTGTACATGAAAGTTTATACATTACAGCACTGTTTAATTACTTTAGTAATTCAGACCTGGGAAAAATGCGGCCCAACAGCCTCAAATGGCCCTTTGGCTGTTCCTGTCGAGCCTGCGGACCCGAACAGCCAAAGGGCTGCAGAGTGGCGTACCTCGCCAAGCAACTAACTTTCACCAGTATCTGCATCCTGGGGACTCGGATACTGCACAAGAAGTTATACAATGTTTCTCTAAAATGAGTACATAAGAAAAAAAAAAAAAAACCAAGCCCCAGTACTACTACATAGAAAACTGTTCTGACTCTTGAATTTGAGACTATAAAAGTGCGGTAATAAAGGATTAACCATTCTAATTAAGATAGAACACCACCTTCTATACAGAATTAGATTTTCACAGCATTTGCTAACCTTGGCTGCATTGACCCAGAAGAAACAACAAGCTGAACAAATTCAGATATTGACCACAGTACAAGTACATGGATGTAAAGTTCTTGCCTCCCGGACTGCTCACACTCAATTAGAAGCCTATCGACAGGATGGCCGCTCTCATAAGCCATAGATCAGCCTTAATGAAAAGGTTTGTGAAACAGGATGTGAGGAAAGTTTAAACACACAGTTGAGTCGATAGCATAACATACAGTCTCCATTTATTATTCCTCAATATTCTCCCATTACTTCTTAGCATGTTCCTATTTTATATTCAGCAATCCACTAAGTCTCCTGAGATGGCAGATTTCCCCCCTGTGTGAGTGCAGGCAGGGAACAGACAACCTCTAGCCATTCATAATGAATAATACATTAACTATACAGAAGGTCATTGTGATAAATGTTTACCCAGATTGCCACTCCTCGCTGAAAGGTTCAGTACTGTCAGTAACCACCAGAGGGAGCCTCCTCTCAGAAACCATCTCCAGCACATTCACAACAGTCTGTCTGGCCGATCCCTATGTCCCTGAACAATGTCCGTAAACTCCGGGTGGTTACCGAAGACTTTGTGAGGACGTTTAGCTCTTTTAAAAGAGATAGGGTGATCCGGGTGAGACCCAGGTTCTTCGTCTATCTTCATAGCTTTATTAACTGCCTCTATGAGAGAGTCCAGGGACTCTTGAAACTCTGGCGAGGTCGGGTCATCACCTATATCCGACTCGTACTCAGAATCATAATCACTGAGATCTCTGGGAGAAGGGGAACGCGAACCTGAGCTCGCAGATGCCGAACCGCTAGATGGATTGGGAGATGCATTATGCCGGCGTTTCCTAGACAGTCGCTTAGCTGATGCTGCGGGTCGACCCCTATCTGATGAGGTCTCTCTGAATGCTGACGGGCCCCTTTCTGGAAAAGGGACGCCCTGGCTAGAGGAGGAACCACGGAAGGAGTCCAAAGCCTTAGTCAGAGAATCCATGGACTGTGCCAGAAAGGCAGGCCACCTGGAAGGACCCGGCTCACTGGGATCAGGAGTAGATAGGGGCTCCTGAATGGTAGTAGGGGACTCCTGAGCGGTAGAAGCAGAGGGCTCTTGGGCACATGATGCACAGAATTGGGAACCATGCTTTGATGGCAGGGAAGCGTTGCATAAGGCACAGGCGGCATACACCACAGTGTGGTTTTTGTCAGGCCTTTTAGAGCCCTTTGATTGTGACATATTTGCAACTGTGAGCCTGCTGCAGGAGAAGGGTTAAGCGCTGTGTAAGCTTACCCAGGTCCTGTGTCCGAGTCCCCGAGGGAAGAAGGAACGCTGAAGAAAAGGCTGTTCAGTGCCGCAGCGTTGAGAGTCCTGACAGCCCAGAAGATGGCGACCGAGATTTGGCCCTTTTGCGCTTCTCGTGGGTCACGAGAAGCACCAGAAAACATGGGAGGGACGAGATGGTGAGATAGGGAGGAGTCAATCGCTCCCTGCCAATGGCCGGGCCCAGGACAGCGCGCGATGTCGGCGGAGCTAACTGTGAGCGCGGTAAGCCCACCCTCCTCTTGAGGCCTATCCCGGTCCGAAGCCGGGGCCTAAATTTGCGGCGCCGGCCCTGCGACGCAATAGAGATCGCAAAAGCGGCCGGCGCCGATCCTGCGACGCGATACCGATCGCAAGAGCAGGTCGCAGCCGGGGTCTGAATTTTTGCGACGCCGGCCCTGTGACACAAAAGGGATCGCAAGAGCGGCTGCGACGGAGATAGGGATGTGGATCCGCAACGGCGACGCCGCTGACAGCGCAGTAGACATCATTGTTTTGCAATATACAATGGTTTTCAGATGTACTCACTGCGGAGCCTCCTGGCTCAGAGTACCAATGGCTGGCGCGTCCGTACGTCCTCAATCCACCATCCCTTTTATAGGGAGGCGGAGAGGGTTCCTTCCAATCATCCTAGCACCAGCCGCTTTCAATAGTGGTGGTGAGGGGTTTTCTTGTTCCCAAAAAATTCCGGAGCGCGGTTACAGCCGTCAGACTCATGGGGAGAGCGGCCCAATGAAGGGGTCCGTCGCCCGATGGTAGCGTTGCAGGAGGGGGTACGTGGAGGCAACACTCCACGTTCCCGCCTGTTGATGGTTGTGGGAGATCGGGGCTTTTCCTGCAAGACCCGTCGCCCTTCCAAATCGTGGAAAAATACTAAGAACAATAATAAAAATAAAAATGGTAAAAAATAAATTGGGGTCTGAAAACAGACCCTAGTGCCTCCTACAGACACTAAGTAAGAACTGGTTCTGGATTGAGCCAACAGAGGGTGTATACTGCAGGAGGAGGAATTAACTTTTTTTTGTGTATTGCTTAGTGTCCTCCTAGTGGCAGCAGCATAACACCCATGGTCTTGTGTCCCCCAATGAGGCGATGGAGAAAAAGGTGTTCAATCCCATTTCATCGGCCCACCCTTTTCCCAGACAAACTTTAGAAGCTACTGTCACGGTTATTCCGAAACCAGGAAACAGCCCGGAGTTGTGCTCAAGCTACCGCCCGATCTCTTTGATCAATATTGATGTAAAGTTATTTTCGAAACTCCTAGCATCTAGACTGTCGCCTTCTCTGCCTCAAGTGATTGCTAATGATCAGGTTGGATTTATCTATCAGAAGGAAGCTGGCGACAATACGCTTAAAACCATCCGATTGGTTTCTCTTATTCAGAAGGAGAAGATCCCTGCCTGTGTGCTCTGGGTCAATGCAGAGAAGGCACTTGACAGAGTAAGCTGGCCTTTTCTTAGACACTCAAACAAATTCGCTTGGGCCCGAACATCTTAGATAAAGTATGGCATTGTACTTAAATCCTTCTGCTAGAGTGCGCTGTAATGGATATTCTTCCAAAGCTCCTGAATCTGTTTCAGGCACTCCCAACTGCCATCCAAAGAGCCTTTTTCCTGCGACTCAGGAAGACCTGTTGTAATTTTGTGTGGAAATCACAAACCTCGTTTGGCCCATAGAATTCTAACCAGACCAAAAAGAGTAGGAGGCATCGGCCTACACGACTTCCATTTACAGTGGTGGCCAAAAGTATTGGCACCCTGCAATTCTGTCAGATAATACTCAATTTCTTCCTGAAATTGATTGAAAACAAATTCTTTGGTATAATTATCTTCATTTAATTTGTCTTCAATGAAAAATCACAAAAAGAATTGACCTAAAGCCAAATTGGATATAATTCCACACCAAACCTAAGAAAGGGGGTGGACAAAAGTATTGGCACTGTTTGAAAAATCATGTGATGCTTCTCTAATTCGTGTAATCACCAGCACCTGTAACTTACCTGTGGCACCTAACAGGTGTTGGCAATAACTAAATCACACTTGCAGCCAGTTAACATGGATTAAAGTTGACTCAACCTCTGTCCTGTGTCCTTGTGTGTACCACATTGACCATGGAGAAAAGAAAGAAGACCAAAGAACTGTCTGAGGACTTGAGAAACCAAATTGTGAGGAAGCATGAGCAATCTCAAGGCTACAAGTCCATCTCCAAAGACCTGAATGTTCCTGTGTCTTCCGTGCGCAGTGTCATCAAGAAGTTTAAAGCCCATGGCACTGTGGCTAACCTCCCTAGATGTGGAAGGAAAAGAAAAATTGACGAGAAATTTCAACGCAAGATTGTGCGGATGGTGGATAAAGAACCTCAACTAACATCCAAACAAGTTAAAGCTGCCCTGCAGTCTGAGGGTACAACAGTGTCAACCCTACTATCCGCTGGCGTCTGAATGAAAAGGGACTGTATGGTAGGATACCCAGGAAGACCCCACTTCTTACCCCGAGACATAAAAAAGCCAGGCTGGAGTTTGCCAAAACTTACCTGAGAAAGCCTAAAACGTTTTGGAAGAATGTTCTCTGGTCAGATGAGACAAAAGTCAAGCTTTTTGTGAAAAACCATCAACATAGAGTGTACAGGAAAAAAAAAAAAAGAGGCATTCAAAGAAAAGAACACGGTCCCTACAGTCAAACATGGCGGAGGTTCCCTGATGTTTTGGGGTTGCTTTGCTGCCTCTGGCACTTGACTGCTTGACCGTGTGCATGGCATTATGAAGTCTGAAGACTACCAACAAATTTTGCAGTATAATTGTAGGGCCCAGTGTGAGAAAGCTGGGTCTCCCTCAGAGGTCATGGGTCTTCCAGCAGGACAATGACCCAAAACACACTTCCAAAAGCACTATAAAATGGTTTGAGAGAAAGCACTGGAGACTTCTAAGGTGGCCAGCAATGAGTCCAGACCTCAATCCCATAGAACACCTGTGGAGAGATCTCAAAATGGCAGTTTGGAGAAGGCACCCTTCAAATATCAGGGACCTGGAGCAGTTTGCCAAAGAGAATGGTCTAGAATTCCAGCAGAGCTTGTAAGAAATCATGATGGTTACGGAGCGGTTGTTCGCAGTTATTTTGGCTAAAGGTTGTGCAACCAAGTATTAGACTGAGGGTGCCAATACTTTTGTCTGGCCCATTTTTGGAGTTTTGTGTGAAATGATCAAGGATTTGATTTTTGCTTCATTCTCTTTTGTGTTTTTTCCTTGCAATCAAATTAAATGAAGATAAAAATAGCAAATAATTTGTGATTGCAATCATTTTCAGGAAGAAACTGAGTATTATCTGACAGAATTGCAGGGGTGCCAATACTTTTGGCCACCACTGTATATCATTCCGCATCCACCCTCATTAGAATTGTGGATTGGTTTTGTGGGGCTGGTGAGAAGCAGTGGGTGTCCATAGAAGAACATCAATCCAGAGGTCTGTGACTTCTCTTCCATGGATTATTAAAAGCAAACAACCAAATAATTTAGCTTTCTCTGTATTGACGCAAGACCTCTTGGTAATCTGGGACAGACTGAATCGAAACTTTAAACTTTCAAGGTCTTGGGGCCCTTTGACAATCCAGATTTCCCGCCGGCAGTCAGGACACAAATTTCTGATCTGGTCTTCAGCCAGTAGGCCAAGAGTCCTACGGGCTTTATTGGGGGCACCCTTTCTCCCAGCTATATTAGAATTCCGCTCGCTTTTCCCTAATCTCCAGATTCTTTGGTTTGAATATCTGCAACTGCGGTCAAATATCTCGTTCTCTCCATCTCCTGCAGCTTTCACAAGCGACTGTTCTCCCTTTGAGAAGATATTGCAACAAGAACCAACTCAGACTCATTTGATCTCATGTCTATATACCATTTTAACATCTAGTGATGACATACATTCCCTATGGTATGTGAGGGAATGGGAAAGGGAGCTGGACACAGTTCTCTGAGTAGGATTGGAACAAATCGTTCCTTTGTACCCACAAATTGCCACTGGCTTGCAAAACACAGGAAACCAATTTCAAAATTGTCTGTAGGTGGTATAAATGTCCACGTGAGTTGCATAGGATATATCCAGTCATACCAGACCTATGCTGGAGATGTAACAATGAAGCAGGTTCTATAACTCATCTGTGGTGGTTTTGTCCCCCGATTCTAGATTTGTGTAAAAAAGTTTTTCAAATCCATCAAAATGTCACAGGTGAAGAGACAGAGTGTTCCCCTCGGATTGGTTTACTGTCCATGATCCCGGGTCCGTTCGAGACAGTTAAAATGGGGCTACTTAGACATTGTATCTCTGCACTTAGAACAATTATTCCAAGAAAGTGGAAACTACCAGTAGCACCTAGTGTGCTCGATTGGGCCCGGAAGATGGACTTCATCTGTGGGATGGAAAGACTCTCTGCCCACTCAGACACGCAGCTCCGCAAATACACTTGCACGTGGCAGGAGTGGATTATGTTTCGTGAAACTTCTGAATACTTCAGTCTTTTAACCACTTAAACTGTTGATTGGAACTAGTTCCTACCTGGACCAAGTGGTCCTCAGGCAAGAGTTGGATTTCGGTGGGCCCACTCTTTATTGTATACCACCCCTATCCCCCATCCACTTCCCTTCCTCCCTCCCTTTTTCCTTTTCTCCTCCTTTTCTTTCCTATAACTTCTTTTAGGCTATTTGTTTCTTTGTTGTGTTTTTATTAGATACCTATGGAATTTTGATAGGCAGTTATCTGCATTAGCTGGAAAGGCATATACTCTGAAGAGTTTGTTGTTATGAGACTTGATCACTTTTACTTAAACTTTGCCTTATTATATTACGAGTCAGCAATGCTATTTTGGCATCTTTGCTTTCCATTCGTATCTATGAATATTGATAACTATGTGAATATACATGTCTTATCCATATTGTTGTTCTACATGTTATATCTGTATGTGACAAATTTCTTGAATAAAAGATTTAAAAAAAAAAAAAAAGGGGGTTATCCAGCGGTGGATTATCTCATGTAATAAAGGTTATTGGTTTTCTTTCTGTGCCCGGCATTTTTTTATTCCTCTTTTGCTATACCATTTTTAAAAATCAGACAAAAATATAAAAAGCCCTCACTTCTAAAGAGACACAACCTAAGAAGCTAGCAAATCAAATGTACCTGTTAGGTATTATATGCCTTGTTAATTGGAAAAACTTATAACGCATTCAAATTGGATGAATGACGTTTAACTATAGAATGTATATATTGTGCTTGTAAAAACACAAAAAAAAAACTTTTCTCTGCAGCTGATCAGAGACCAGAGGGAGCAGGATCTGAAGACATGTGGTCAATAAAGTCATTGCAGCACATAATAATAATATAATATATAATAATAATATTGCAGCTCATTACCTTCATGGAAAGGGCAATTAGAGCCCCTTCGGTCGGCTTGCCCATTAAGGTGTTATTTCTTATCTCTGCATCATTACAAACACATCCTGCCTGTGAAAACAGAAATAAAATACAACAATATCACACATCTGTAGTATATTCTGAAACTTTACAGAAATGATCACAGACACTAAAGTGGGTCATAGATTTATCCCATGAATGTCTTAAAGAATCCCGGTGTATATATTATATATGTACACAAGTGAATGGTAATTGTACATGAAAGTTTATACATTACAGCACTGTTTAATTACTTTAGTAATTCAGACCTGGGAAAAATGCGGCCCGAACAGCCTCAAATGGCCCTTTGGCTGTCCTGTCGAGCCTGCGGACCCGAACAGCCAAAGGGCTGCAGAGTGGCGTACCTCGCCAAGCAACTAACTTTCACCAGTATCTGCATCCTGGGGACTCGGATACTGCACAAGAAGTTATACAATGTTTCTCTAAAATGAGTACATAAGAAAAAAAAACAAAAACCAAGCCCCAGTACTACTACATAGAAAACTGTTCTGACTCTTGAATTTGAGACTATAAAAGTGCGGTAATAAAGGATTAACCATTCTAATTAAGATAGAACACCACCTTCATACAGAATTAGATTTTCACAGCATTTGCTAACCTTGGCTGCATTGACCCAGAAGAAACAACAAGCTGAACAAATTCAGATATTGACCACAGTACAAGTACATGGATGTAAAGTTCTTGCCTCCCGGACTGCTCACACTCAATTAGAAGCCTATCGACAGGATGGCCGCTCTCATGAGCCATAGATCAGCCTTAATGAAAAGGTTTGTGAAACAGGATGTGAGGAAAGTTTAAACACACAGTTGAGTCGATAGCATAACATACAGTCTCCATTTATTATTCCTCAATATTCTCCCATTACTTCTTAGCATGTTCCTATTTTATATTCAGCAATCCACTAAGTCTCCTGAGATGGCAGATTTCCCCCCTGTGGAGTGCAGGCAGGGAACAGACAACCTCTAGCCATTCATAATGAATAATACATTAACTATACAGAAGGTCATTGTGATAAATGTTTTACAAGCTGCAGTGTAGTCTAAATTCATTTATGTAGCTGATACTCTGTCTGCGGGTCAGGCCTGTGTCCGGTATTAATCAGCCGGCCAACACAGCAGAGGCTGGCAGTCACGGACAAAACTTACTTCTACCACTCTGCTTATTGATGTGTTACAGAAGCCATGAATAATGTCGCCATCAACAGTCACTTCTCCAAATCGGTTATAGCCAACACCAGAAACCTACGAGAAAAAGCAAAAAAAAAAAAATCATTCCTTACTTTTTTTTTTTTTTTTTTACACATCCTAAACGGAATCGGAACAAAAATCAGTTACTGAAATTGCACAAGTTTCCTGACACCTGATGGTTCCCACTGGCCAACTTTAGGCCTCACACCGAACAAGAGCTGTTTGAGAAAAAAACATCGAAAATGTCATTTTAGTACAATTTATTTTTGTAGAGCACAGTGGTATTCTTACTCTAGGAAAGAAATCAGGTAAATAAGCTATTCGATACTCTTACGATTTTTCACAGGCTTTTCCGCTTTCTTAGTATGTCAATTTATCCAAGCAGATAAAACCGCATTCAATACGCAGAAATGGCGAGGGCCACAGTCACCTCAATGAATGCAGCTGGATTCATGATTTCAGAAACTGTGTGGGGAGCACATTACGCTAAAGGGAACCTCTCTGGAGATTCATGCTGCTTGGACATTATGCTTTACTCTCAAATGCGCCAACATTTAAGCTAAGACAGTTTTAAAAAAAGAGTTGTCCACTAATGGACAACCCATTAACTGCTTAAAGCACCACTCCAGCATTTTTTTTATATTGCAACCTAGGACAGCTTTATTGCATTTTATTTATAATATACCCCCGGTATACAAAGTGGAGGAGCCTGGATGGTCCTCTAGTTGCTATATATTCCAGCCTCTGGGCTCTTAAATGTTTTTATATGCGTTTTTGTTGTTCTTGTATATTTGTACTTAAATTTATTAATTTCATTTTGCATGGCTTGGTGATCCTTGCCATCTTTACACACTTTTATCCTCTAGTTGTTTGAGAGCCCACACTGTGTAATGGCCATTGCATTAGAGCCCCACACTGTGTAATGGCCATTGCATTAGAGCCCCACACTGTGTAATGGCCATTGCATTAGAGCCCCACACTGTGTAATTGCCATTGCATTAGAGCCCCACACTGTGTAATGGCCATTGCATTAGAGCCCCACACTGTGTAATGGCCATTGCATTAGAGCCCCACACTGTGTAATTGCCATTGCATTAGAGCCCCACACTGTGTAATGGCCATTGCATTAGAGCCCCACACTGTGTAATGGCCATTGCATTAGAGCCCCACACTGTGTAATGGCCATTGCATTAGAGCCCCACACTGTGTAATGGCCATTGCATTAGAGCCCCACACTGTGTAATGGCCATTGCATTAGAGCCCCACACTGTGTAATGGCCATTGCATTAGAGCCCCACACTGTGTAATGGCCATTGCATTAGAGCCCCACACTGTGTAATGGCCTTGCATTAGAGCCCCACACTGTGTAATGGCCATTGCATTAGAGCCCCACACTGTGTAATGGCCATTGCATTAGAGCCCCACACTGTGTAATGGCCATTGCATTAGAGCCCCACACTGTGTAATGGCCATTGCATTAGAGCCCCACACTGTGTAATGGCCATTGCATTAGAGCCCCACACTGTGTAATGGCCATTGCATTAGAGCCCCACACTGTGTAATGGCCATTGCATTAGAGCCCCAACTGTGTAATGGCCATTGCATTAGAGCCCCACACTGTGTAATGGCCATTGCATTAGAGCCCCACACTGTGTAATGGCCATTGCATTAGAGCCCCACACTGTGTAATGGCCATTGCATTAGAGCCCCACACTGTGTAATGGCCATTGCATTAGAGCCCCACACTGTGTAATGGCCATTGCATTAGAGCCCCACACTGTGTAATGGCCATTGCATTAGAGCCCCACACTGTGTAATGGCCTTGCATTAGAGCCCCACACTGTGTAATGGCCATTGCATTAGAGCCCCACACTGTGTAATGGCCATTGCATTAGAGCCCCACACTGTGTAATGGCCATTGCATTAGAGCCCCACACTGTGTAATGGCCATTGCATTAGAGCCCCACACTGTGTAATGGCCATTGCATTAGAGCCCCACACTGGTAATGGCATTGCATTAGAGCCCCACACTGTGTATGGCCTTGCATTAGAGCCCCACACTGTGTAATGGCCCTATTGCATTAGAGCCCCACACTGTGTAATGGCCATTGCATTAGAGCCCCACACTGTGTAATGGCCATTGCATTAGAGCCCCACACTGTGTAACATTGATAGCCCCCACTGTGTAATGGCTGATAGAGCCCCACACTGTGTAATGGCCATTGCATTAGAGCCCCACACTGTGTAATGGCCATTGCATTAGAGCCCCACACTGTGTAATGGCATTGCATTAGAGCCCACACTGTGTAATGGCCATTGCATTAGAGCCCCACACTGTGTAATGGCATGCATTAGGCCCACTTTAATGGCCATGATTAGAGCCCCACACTGTGTAATGGCCATTGCATTAGAGCCCCTACACTGGTAATGGCCATTGCATTAGAGCCCCACACTGTGTAATGGCCATTGCATTAGAGCCCCACACTGTGTAATGGCTGCATTAGAGCCCACACTGTGTAATGGCCATTGCATTAGAGCCCACACTGTGTAATGGCCATTGCATTAGAGCCCCACACTGTGTAATGGCCAGCATTAGCCCCACACTGTTAATGGCCTGCTACCACACTGTGTAATGGCCATTGCATTAGAGCCCCACACTGTGTATGGCCCATTGCATTAGCAGCCCACACTGTATAATGGCCATGCATTAAGCCCACACTGTTAATGGCCATTGCATTAGGCCCCACACTGATTTAATGGCCTCTGCCATGTATATGAGCCCCAACTGTATAATGGCCCGCATTAGCCCACACTGTTAATGGCCAGCATTAGGCCCCCACTATCCCTCATTATTGGCCCACAACTGATATGGCCACGCATTGAGCCCCACACTGTTAATGGCCATGCATTAGCTCCCTCACTGTATAATGGCGCCCAACTATTATGGCCCCGCATTAGCCCCAACACTGTATAATGGCACACCGCATTAGCTCCCTCACTGTATAATGGCCAATTCGCATGCCCAACACTGATAATGGCCCCCGCATTAGCCCCTCACTGTATAATGGACCAACTATTATGGCCCCGCATTAGCCCCACACTGTATAATGGCCACCGCATTAGCCCTCATGTATATGGCCCCACATATATCGTTGCACCGTTATGGCGATTGCCCCACTGTATATCCATGGCCCCCGCATTAGCCCCCACACTAGCCCTGCTAGCTAATATGGGGCCCCCGCATGTAGCGCCCACACTGTATTATGGCCACCGCATTAGCCCCACACTGTATAATGCCGCATGCCCCACACTGTATAAAGGCCCCACATTAGCCCTCCACTGTATATCCAATTAGGCCACCGCATTAGCCCCACACTGTATAATGGCACCGCTAGCCCACTGATATAATGGCCCCACGTATTAGGCCCCCCACTGACCCTACTTATGGCCCCTGCATTAGCCCCCACACTGTATTATGGCCCCCGCATTAGTACCCACACTGTATAATGGCCACCGCATTAGCCCCTCACTGTATTATGGCCCCGCATTAGCACCCACACTATATTATGGCCCCTGCATTAGCCCCCACACTGTATAATGGCCACCGCATTAACCCCCACACTGTAGAATGGGTCCCATGTTAGCTTCCAAACTATTTAATGCTCCTCCCCACTTTATAAGGGCCACCACACAGTAGTCCCTATAATATGTAGTGCCTATAATGTTGTCCCTCCCACTGTTTCAGGGTCCCCCATTGTTTATGATTAGAGTTGAGTGAATATGTTTGGAATCGGTCGCTGAATCCGAATTTGCCAGATTCGTGCCATATTGGTCCCTTAACTGTGCCGAATTTATGTTAGACTATCGATTCGAACATATTCGGTCATTTAAACTCCCATTGATTCCAACGTTCGGCAGTGTTCAGTAAATATTGAAAAAAACAATATTCACCGCCGATCGTAATCAGAGCTGAATTTTGAAAAATGTGCTCAACTCTATTTATGCCTCCACAAGTTTTATTCACATAATATACTCACCTAGTCCCAGATCCTGACGAGTCCTCCGGGCAGACTAATGCGTTTGCATAGTGCTGACGCACGCACATGATGTCAGAGTCCCAGTGCAGTGACATCGCCTTGGCCGTTCTATAGACCACAGGCTAAAGTGACCTGCAGTCTACAGAACAGGGCGGTAGTGTAGAGACCGTCTCTCTGCTCTACAATGGGGCTTAACTGTATCTGTGCGCAGAGATACAGTTCAGGGTAATGTAGCTCCAGGTGGGCGCCTCTGAGCGCATGACCCAGGGCAACTGCCCCCTGTAGTAGCTATGCTACTACTCAAATTCCCAAACTCTCCACGTCCCTCCTTGCCTTGTAAGCGTGAGATCTCATTCTTTGCCCCAACTCAACACTGTCAAGTCTTTTACTATGCTGTTACTGAATAGAAATATTATGAAAAGGTGTATTCCCATCTCCAAGATCCTATCCCAATATCTAGTAGATGTACAAATAATATTAGCAAACACCTCCAATTAGAAATGTAGTATAGTTCTTCTGATTCGCTATGTCTCTTTCCTCATGTGCAGGCATTGCAGTAGCTTAGGTATCCATGGTTACGACCAGAGTGACAGAAGATAGTAGTTATACATGGATACCTAAGCTACTGCAATGCCTGCACATGAGGAAAGATATTTAAGCCAAGCAGAAGAACAATATTACATTTCTAATTGGAGGAATTTGCTAATCGTTTAACACATACTACATATTGGGATAGGATCTTGAAGATGGGAATACCGCTTTAAACCAGTTACTGATCGCCAATAGATCAGTAAAAGTACACTACAGCGTTGGGTTAGAATAAAGAACGAGATCTCACTATTGCAGAGAGGTGGTCCGCAGAGGGGAGGATCGTGCTCTGCTTGCCAAGATGCGCACAAACCCGATTTTCACATTAATCTTTTGTTAGACAATTGAGCTGTTTAGGGGGGTATTAAAGGCACTTGTGAACAATTTTACTAAAAGATTTTATTTTAAATAAATTAGTCCGAAGGTGTGCAAAAAAAAAAATAAAAACAATATAAATAAATGAGCAACCCCCATACTGTTGATGGGCATTCTTTAACAAGGGGATGTGCAGTAGTGGAAATCTTTAATGTACAGGATGGGGGAAAAAAAAAAAAAAAAAAACATTGATGGCCCAACCAGAGGACTATCTACCCAGGAGTTACTATTTTTTTTTTTTTTAAAGTAAAACATGAGTCACCTGAACAGTTTCTTTTAAAGAGGTCTATAAAGAGATCTATAGAGCCAGTCCATATTAACAAATAGGGGCCAACGGGTAGGCTTAGCAACACTAGAAAACAAAGTCATTAAATCTGTCCCATTAGAAAACGGACTAGTCTATCAGTGGTTCATGCCGTTTAGTGTACCCCAAAACTGCTGAGTCTAAGTTTACTCCACCTATTAGTTGTCTCACTGAGCCAGATATGTCGGCCAAATGTGGAATTTTGACTACACATCTTTCCAGTGAGGCTGTGACCACCTGGCAACCAAGGAGTGTAAAGGGTCTCAAGCACATAATTAATATTGTACAAGTCAGGAATGACAGTCTTTGTTTTTGAAAATTGCATCTGAATTCTGGCACATATATGACTCCGATCGCTGAGAGATATTGATTGCATCGGCGCAGTCAAATGGTTTCTCTCATGTGCGCAGTATGCTTTACCCAACTGTGGGTAAAGCCGAAAAGCAGAAGTGCGCACTCGTGAGAAACCATTTGACTGTGCAGGTGCGGTATCTCACAGCGATCTGCATCATCCACGTCAAGTACTGGGTGCAGCAGCCGAGGAGAGGGGTGGAGTGAATCGAAGCCACTAGGTGACCCAGGAGGTCCCTTCCAACTCTACCATTCTATGATTCCATCAAACAGAGGCTGGACGGACATCTGTCTGGGATGATTTAGTGAATCCTGCTTTGAGCAGGGGTTGGACCAGATGACCCAGGAGGTCCCTTCCAACTCTACCATTCTATGATTCCATCAAACAGAGGCTGGACGGACATCTGTCTGGGATGATTTAGTGAATCCTGCTTTGAGCAGGGGGTTGGACCAGATGACCCAGGAGGTCCCTTCCAACTCTACCATTCTATGATTCTATCAAACGCCCATCGAACCGGACGGACGCTATTAGCATACATCGTGGGAGAAATATAAAAGGTTTTTATGGGTGATACATGGGGAGTCAGGGGGTTAAATAAGTGTTTAGGGAATGCATAGCTGACGCTGAATAAAATGATATTTTTAGCTGGTAGGACAGAAAAGTGGTGACAGGTTCCCTTTAACAAAAGCAACACTTTACATAACGAAAAAAGAGAAAGTACTAAGCTTCAGTGTAAAGTGAGCAGAAGTGAGTGATGGGCCTTACATTACAAAAGCCACTACGATCCCAAGTAGGGAGGTCATGAAAACAGTGCCATGATTTTGGATGAGCTGTAGATTAGAAAACGGGGGTTCCTAATTAAGAAGATGGCACACCATTACCTACATAAGACGAAACAGTGCTGATAATGAGTAGAAAGCCCCTTTTATCCCCCCAATGCTTGGTTAATCTTATTCCTTTACAGTGGACATGTGCACATGTAAGGGAAGAGAAGGCGACTGCTGTATCTTATAAAATTCTGTTTGTGTATTGCGGCCACTAGGTGGCAAAAAAAGGAACCAAAAAAGAGCAGTATAAAGGGGTATGAAGCAAGTCCATTGTGGACAGAACTGTATTAATTAGCTCAATGGTGAAAGACGGATTTTGGTAAGAACTTACCTGTAAAATCCTTTTCAGCGAAGGAAGGAAAGGAACACACTAGTCATAACTAGTGGGTAGGCGGAGCCCAGATGAGATAGACACCTCAGATTAAAAAGTGTTGACCGGCCCCTCCAGCTCGGGCTCCTCCTACTCAGCTCTCCAGTTGTACACAAGCTTAAGGAAGAGCAATATCACCAGCGGAGCAACATAACCCCTTCTGAAGGACTTCAGGAAAAAAAACACAAGAATACAGGTTATGCATGCATGTAGGCAAAAAACCACACAGTTCCAGGTACTACTCACTGGACCTGACCACTGCAATGAGCTGGCAATGCTGGAACAGAGCCTTAGCGCGTCGACCTCAGCCCAGATAATCGCTATCAGAAGAGGGTCACGCCGCATCTGAAAACACATCAACACACTTCTGCCATGGGAGGGAGCTGTGTCTCCTTTCCTTCCTTCGCTGAAAAGGATTTTACAGGTAAGTTCTTACCAAAATCCGTCTTTCAGCAGCAGAACGGAAGGAAAGGAGACACACTAGTCATAACTAGTGGGACGTCCCAAAGCAGTCCAAAAACTAGGGTGGGAAAAAAAACCAAAAGAGGCAGAATCCCAACAACCTAGATAAATGCGCAACAGGCGCCAAATACAAGTTAACTAGAACTTTAAACTACGGCCGCCTGCAGGACCTACGTCCTAAGGCCGCATCAGCGGAAGCACTGACGTACACCTTATAAAGCTTTATAAACGTGTGGACAGAACGCCAGGTCGCCGCTCGGCAGAGCTGAGCTGCCGAGGCCCCTTGATGAAAGGCCCACGAGGAAGCCACAGCCCTCGTGGAGTGAGCTGAATCTTAATCGGGCAAGGTTCGCTTTTAAGTCGGTGAGCCTCCAAAAAGCCGACCGAATCCAACGAGCTATAGAGTCCTTGGAAGCTCATTTACCACGCCGACGACCTGCTGGAATCACAAACAGAAAATTTGACTTCCGAAAAACTTGAGTAACAGTCAAATAGAAACTTCAAAGCCCGCACCAAATCCAATGCGTGCAAGGCCCGTTCCTTCGCATTCCTTGGCCTCGGACAAAGAGAGGGCAACACAATATCCTGGTTAACATGAAATTGCGACACCACCTTAGGTAGGAAGTCGCTCCGTGTGCGTAGCACTACACGGTCCGGGTGAAACTCCAGGAAGGGAGGCGAGCAAGAAAGAGCCGCCAACTCAGAAACCCTTCTCAAAGAGGTGACCGCCACTAGGAAGGCAACCTTCCAAGAGAGCAAAGAAAGACTAACAGAGTCCATAGGCTCAAAAGGCCCATGTTGAAGAGCCTCCAAAACAAGGTTGAGACGCCAAGGAAACACAGGCGCCTTCCGCGGTGGAAACTGGCGGGTTACTCCGCGAAAAAAAGGAACGCACGTCCCTACGCGAGGCGATAGCCTTTCGGAACAGCAAGGACAGAGCAGAAACCTGACCCCTCAGGGTGCTCACTGCCAAACCCTTGTCCAGCCCGAATTGCAGGAAGGCCAACAAATTGGGAATGGAAAAAATCCTCGGGCTCCTTGAAGAACCCGAACACCACGAAAAGAAGGCTTCCCAAGTCTTGTGGTAAATTCTAGTAGTAGCCGGACCTCTGGCCGCTCGCAAAGTGGCAATGACTTCGGCTGAAAAACCTCGACGAGTCAATATTTCGGTCTCAAGAGCCACGCCGTCAAACGCAGAGACTTCAGGTCCTGGATGACGAACGGGCCCTTGGGTTAACAGGTCCGGGCGAAGAGGGAGTGGAAATGGCGGTGCCGCCAGGAGTGACATCAGTGTCGAGAACCACGTTCTCCTTGGCCAATCTGGGGCTATCACTATAGCCGAGATTCTCTCTAGTCTGATCCGACGGAGTACCAGAGGTAGCAAAGAAATCGGCGGGAACACATAGATTAGTGTGCATCGGTCCAACGGAGCCACTAGAGCATTCACCGCTACAGCCTTCGGATCCTTGTACCTGGACATGAATGTCGGTAACTTGGCATTGAACCTGGATGCCATCATTTCCACTTGGGGAGTTCCCCAACGGGAGCACAGCAGCCCAAAAACAGGATTGACTGCGACCGTTCCAGAGTCGACTTCTCCTGCAAAAATTTCCGGATGAAGACTCCATTCTCCGGGATCCATCTTCTCGCGACTGAGAAACTCCGCCGTGATATTCTGAACTCCCGGAATGTGGATCGCAGAGATAGCTGGCACTCTGGTCTCTGCCCATACTAGGATACGAGATACCTCCACCATGAGCTTGGAACTCCCAGTCCCGCCTTGGTGGTTGATATATGCGACCGCCGTCGCATTGTCCGTCTGCACTCGGACTGGCAGACTGCTTAAAGGGACCGTCCAGTGTTGGAGGCAAAGAAAAAAATCGCCCTCAATTCCAGGGTGTTGATCGGCAAGACAGACTCTTCCGACGACCATACTCCCTGAGTCCAAAGATCGTTCCAGACACCCCCCCCCCCAGCCCGTCAGGCTGGCATCGGTGGTTATGATCGACCACTTCGGAGGGAGGAAGGACTTTCCCAGGGATAACTCTTTCGGACGTATCCACCATCCTAGAGACTCTCGTACCCTGTGGGGGATGATGACACTGCAATCCAGTGAAGACCTGCGATCGATCCCAACGGCTCAGAATGAACCTTTGGAGGGCCCTGGAATGAAACGGGTAAACGGAAGTGCTTCCATGGACGCCACCAACAACCCCAGAAGACGCATACAGCTTCGCAGGGACATTGCTGTCGAAGACTTCATAACCCGTGCATGTCGAAGGAGACATGCTTGCTTGTCTGGAGGCAGGGACACCACTGCTCGCACCGTGTCGAAATGCATCCAACTGACCAGCCACCCGAAGTCCTCCAGGAGCTGAAGGGATAGATTGCGAGCAGTTACTGCCTCCTCCTTCGAAGACGCCACAATCAGAAGGTCGTCCAGGTAGGGAAGAATCGTAACCCCCTGCCTTCGAAGAATCGCCATGAGAAGCGCCAGAATTTTTGTAAAAACTCTGGGCGCTGAGGCCAACCCGAATGGCAGAGCCACAAACTGGTAATGGTCCTGACCTATGGCAAAACGAAGGAAGCATTGGTGGGCCCTTCCGCTTGGGAAGTGCAAATAAGCGTCGCAAATGTCGATTGACACCAAAAAAGCGTTCTGCGATAGGGCCGCCAAAACGGAGCGAAGCGACTCCATGCGGAATTTCCTGGCGTGGACATGCCGATTCAATCTTTTGAGATCCAGAATGGGCCGAAATTTGTCCTCTTTTTTGGGGACCACAAAGAGGTTAGAATAAAACCCTCTTCCCCGGCCCTCCGGCGAACCGGCACCACCACACCTTTCTGCAGAAGGGAATCTACCTCCCACAGCAGAGCGGCAAAAAGCTCGGGCTCTGACGGAACGCGAGGTTGACAAAAAAACTGTCTGGGGGTCGAGAAAGAGACTTCTATGAAGTAGCCTGCCAACACAACCCGTGTCACCCAGGCGTCCGACATGCGGGAAGCCCAAGTCGGTTTGAATAGGAATAGATGACCCCCCACTCGAGAGCGCTCGAGTGAGACCCAGGCGTCAGTCCGCCTTAGCGGGCTTTTTGCCAGCTTCCCGCTTGTCTGAACGGAAGTTCTGTTTCCAGGGTATGCGGAATTTCTGAGAATTCCCCCTTTTTAAAAAAAAAAAAAGAGAGGGACGACCCGAACCCCAGAGGGCTGACTGAATAATCCCCTGGACCGAAAGGACCGCCGACAACTACCGGCACAAGTCCTGCCAGACACAGAAGTCACAGCTCTGCGCTGCGGTAAAGCTGTTTCTTTTGCCTTTACCTTGGCAATCAGCTCCGTGAGGTCAGGTCCAAATAGCTGACCACCTTGCAAGCTAGCAAACCCTGTTTGGAAACTGCGTCCACTGTCTAAGGCACAGTGCTCTTCTGACTGTGACTGCCGAGGATTGCGCCCTGGATAGCAGTGATGCAGTATCCTCCAAAAACTGGAAAAGCCCATCTACCTCGATAGAGGAGATCCACCTTGCCACGCCGTCTGTAGACGGTCCAACCGGCTCAGGGAAACTTTACAAGCACACATGGATTCTTAATACTGAATCCATGATCCGCGGCCTCGCAGATGGATTTTTCTGCCATCTACGTTTTTTGTCCAGCGGGTCCTGCAGACTCCCTTCCCCTTAACAGGAGGATTTTGCTAAGCTGGGATAAAGGAACATCCACTTCAGGAGAAGGATCCAATTATCATCAACTCCGTAGAACACGGAAACGGTGTCTCAATTTTCTGGACACAGGCGCTCCTTCTCCACTGCCCCATTAAGCTCATCCAGTGATGGTAAAAGCTTGATCGTGATTGAAAACATCCGGGCCGACTTACCAGGACGTCCAGATACCTCCTCCGGTAACTGTAACGCCTCCAATAAAAACCTCTTTACGGCCCAAAAGGGAGGCAGAGTGTCCCTGCCGATCCTCCTTGTCCGAATCGGACATTTTCGTTACGCGGGAAGGAAGGCACCGGCTTGTGTCGCTTCCTGACATGAGAGGATCTAGCTGACACTCAATAATAGAAAATCAGACAGGCCATCAATAGAAACTAGCGAGGGCCTCCATTCTGACATCCAGGTCTGCGCGTCCGATACGCGAGACTGCTCCTGTAGCGGATCTGGGAGACGGTTGCACAGTATATGGCAGGTTAAAACTGTCAGTAACTAGAAAGTGTGGTTTCTTAAAGAAAAAACGAACGCTGAAGGGTTAAAGCTCTTAAGGAGAGAGCTACCCCAGCTGTCCCCCATTAAGAGTTAACCGCCTAAGAAGGGGTTAAAGTCGCAGACTCCCCACAACCTTAATAATGAAAAGGGTGTGCGAGCCCCAAGTGCCTCTTATAAGGCAGCAGCTATAGGACAGCTATGCCACACTTAACAAGAAAACGTTCACAAGATCGCTAAAAAATTGCGCTGTTTGTAAATCGCAATGACCGCCAAAGTCATTAAGGGGATCGCTAACCGCTTATGCGTTGTTAATGAGATCGCCCAGATTGGCAGCTACTAGCGACATTAAAAATGATCACACAAACGATCGCATAGTATGCGTCGTCGTTAGCAGGAACGTATAGTGGCAGTATTACTGTCGCAGACTCCCCACAACCTCTTTATTGAAAAGGTGTGCGAGCTTTGAGATAACAGCTGCAGGCAGCGCAGTCTGCCACCCATTTGTGCCTCAGAAAGGCGCCCGCGCTGTGTGGGGGTGAAGGGGTTAAGCTTCTGCCCTAGACGGGAAGAAGCGACTCACCCAGCTGGTCGCGGTGCAGCGCTGCCGAGAGGGGAGGAGAGCAATGTCCGAGCTTTCAGCCTGTCAGTAATGGCCGCCGCTGTCATGGGTGTATCGCCACGAAGATCGTCGCGATTACACATTCTGACTTCTCGCAGCTGAGTTGCTGTTTCTTTGTGTTTGGCAGTGAGGGAGTTAATTCTACCTAGCTCTGTGCTAAGACTAGGTCCAGCCTCGCCCGGCTGCAGTTTGATTATGCACTAATTAGCTTCCTTTATATACCTGCCAGTCTGCTTGGGAGATGCCGGTGAAAGCATTCATACAGACCAGCAGATAGGATCGGTTCTGAGAAGACTTAAGCTAACAGCTCCTTTGTGGTTTCTCCTCTCCTCGCTTATAGTTTATCTCCTAGACCTTTTGTGTTCCCTCTGTGTTTAAGTGTTGTATGCAAGACAGTATTTACTTTATCCCCTGTCTGTCTCGTTTGTCTTTACTGTTTATTAAGCGGTGACCTGCCCATATCCCTGTGGTGGTAATCAGGGTCCTTCTAAGGACTAGATTACAGTGGTCAGGGACTTATAGGAGATAGGGTTACGCTGGCGGCCTGGACCTCTGTACCATTAACAGTACCTCCAGGTAGAGGGACTAGTCAGGACCCCAGTTTAGGGTCAGTATAGACCCCGGTCCACCTCTAGCCTGAGACAGCGTGAAACAGATCCAGTATAGATCCTCAGTACTTCGGATATTATGTCAGGTAATACTATGTTATCAAATACTATATGTTCATGTTGATATAACCTATTTATATGGTATATAGAATGTTGTCCCACTTGATATAGATTACTGACATTATCTATAACTATTATACAGCGTGATAGCCGCGCTGTGCCTCCGTGTGCTTCATGAGAGAAGCCGGAAAAGGAGACTGCCGTAAAGCGCGCGCTCAGAGCGGCGCGAAATTCAAATAAAAAAGGCGCGCAGCTCCTCTCTCCCCCGTTCCTATGTCCTGCAGGCATCCACCTGCAGACAAAAAACACACAGTCACCGCATGTATACTGTAACAGCGACTGCCGCAGCAGTCGCTGAAAACACTCAAACACATTAAATGTGGAGTACTCACCAGCCGAAAGCGCCACAGGGACCCCCAGGGGTTTCTGGCGCTTGCCCATGCTTCCCCCCAGGGCGGGGAACGCAGTGACCCCTGCAGCGCGGTTTGCGTCCCCGCCAGGGAAGCCATCCTCATCCCCCCAGGCCGGCAGGGTTCTGCAGGGACCACCATATAGGGTAATACAGATCCGCCAAGGGAGAGGTTGGGGTCCAGCAGCGCTGAGACCCCTGAGACCTCTAGACCACCTCTGGTGATCCAAGTCTCTTGTCCGATAAAAAATAATAAAATCTTCTGAGGAGCTGCTTCCAGCAGCGACTATCTTCTCTGACCTCAAATTGAAAACTGGAGAGCTGAGTAGGAGGAGCCCGAGCTGGAGGGGCCGGTCAACACTCTTTTTA
This sequence comes from Oophaga sylvatica, assembly GCA_033576555.1. Lineage (NCBI taxonomy): Eukaryota > Metazoa > Chordata > Amphibia > Anura > Dendrobatidae > Oophaga > Oophaga sylvatica. Next base: position 92,795,778 of record JARQOD010000006.1, read on the forward strand.
ATCTGAGGTGTCTATCTCATCTGATCTCCGCCTACCCACTAGTTATGACTAGTGTGTCTCCTTTCCTTCCGTTCTGCTGCTGAAAGATGTACAGAAAACTGAATTCATCCCAGAATCATAGACCCTAGAAATGTATTACTATATAACAACTTTAACACATTGCTTTTTTATCACGCGAGTCAAAAATAATCAAATAAAAAAAGAAATAAAACATTGGTAGAGGGCACAGGCCGTCTGCCACATACCTCTGCATGAATTCCATCTGATGTAAATATGTGAGTTACAGTCATCTCGTTCTTCGTTAACGTTCCAGTTTTATCAGAGCAGATAACATTACAGCAGCCTGCAAACATCAAGTGTGAGATTAGCGAAGACAGAGGAAAGTATTTCAGCACTTTCTAGGATGTCAAGAATAGAATCTGGACCAAAACTGTGAAAAGTCTAATATGTTGGAGGTAATCTAATCTATCATTTCATTCAATGGTTCATACAGCATCCTAAATCAGAAAGTGTTAGTGACCCAGTTGCATGCATCCCTCCTAAGTGACCTGGCTGTGGGCAGAGTTTCACAGCACGTCACAGCCCTATATCCAGCGCGCGCTTTTCCTCTCCCCTCTGCTTTCATTAGCCGCAAGGGCGAGCTGGATATTGAAGGGAGGATGGATGGGGTCATGCATCAAGAGGTTTTGGCCAAAGACCTCCTTCCCTCAGTAAGAGCACTGAATATGGGTCATGGTTGGGTCTTCAAGCATGACAATTACCTGAACACACAGCCCAGCCAGGGCAACTAAGGACTGGCTTCGTAAGAAGCATTTCAAGGTCCTGGAGTGGCCTAGCCAGTCTCCAGACCTGAACCCAATAGAAAATCTTTGGAAGGAGCTGAAACTCAATGTTGCCAAGTGACAGCCCTGAAACCTGAAAGATGTGTATGGAGGAATGGGCCAAAATTCCTGCTGCAGTGTATAAAATTGGTAAAGAACTACAGACAACATCTGACCTCCGTAATGGCAAACAAAGGTTTCTGTACCAAATATTAAGTTCTGTTTTTCTATTGTAGCAAATACTTATTTCATGCAATAAAATGCACATTAATTACCGTATATACGCAATAAGCCGACCCGAGTAGAAGCCGAGGCACCTAATTTTACCACAAAAAAACTAGGAAAACTTATTGACTCCAGTATAAGTCGGATATGCATTGTCCTCTCATCCCTATCCTTGCGAGCATGACCTCCTCATCACTATCCTTGTGTCCTTGTCCTCATCCCCATCCTGGTCGGCATGGCTCCTCATCCCCATCCTGGTCTGCATTGCCCCCATCAAAAAACAAACAAAACAAAACCAAAATACACAACCTTCCTGTGCTCCCTCACAGCGTCTTGTTCCAGTGCAAGCAGCTGATTTATGCTTGTAAGCATCGCATGGCAGGGACGCCATGTGCTGCTTACAAGTCGAGCACAGCTGCCGGAATATTCACTGCTCCCCACGCCGGAACTATGTGCGTGGAGGGCATCGAGTATTCATTGCTATTAAAGGGAATCTGTCACCCCATTTTTGGACTGAGATACGGCCACCGCCATCAGGGGCTTATCTACAGCATTCTGTAATGCTGTAGATAAGCCCCGATGTTACCTGAAAGTGAAGAAAAACGAGTTATATTATACTCACCCAGGGGCGGTCCGCCGTCCGGTCCAATGGGCGTCGTGGTCCGGTTAGGCGCCTCCCTTCTTCTAGCGAAGCCGGCCTCTTCTTTACGTCCCGTCGCGGCTCCTGCGCACTGATCTGCCCTGGTGAGGGCAGAGCAGAGTACTGCAGTGTGCAGGTGCCGGGAAATGTCAGAGAGGTCCGGCGCCATGGGATGGAAGAGAGGTGAATATTCAGTTCTCTTAAGTAGCGGGCACACGTGATCGTCCGGCAGCTGCAGGAAGCCAGTGGCTGCAGTTGACACTCTGCGCGCTATTACAGAGAAATTAATATTCACTGTCAGCAGTGAATATTCATTTCTCTTTAGCAGCGGGCACAGGCTGTAGCCGCAGCAGCCGGCTCCTGCCTTCTGTGACCCGATGGTCCGCCCCTGCCCCATCATGTTCTGAACCCTCACTTGAGTATAAGCCAAGGGGGGCGTTTTCAGCACAAAAAAATATGCTGATAAACTCTGCTTATACGCGAGTACATACGGTATGTACAAATCATACAATGTGTTCCTGGATTTTTTATTTTTAACAGTTGGAGAGTACTTACGATAAAATTACAGACCTCCATTCTTTGTGGATGGGAAAACTTGAAAAATCGGCAGTGTATTAAATACTTATTTTCCCACTTAGAACCAAAATGCAGACATGCATCCTAATTAGCTGAAGAGACCTAAGTAATATGTTAAAAATGTAATCTTTAAATTTCAATTCTTTAAAAAAAAATAAATAAAATATAAAATACACATAAAAAATATATGTTTCGCTTCTAGCTTCTGGGTGGTTCGGGGTGGTGAGAGGGACTTCTCAGGTACTCCTTTCAGGTTAGCACCATTTGCCTCCATATGACATTTAGAATGCGCTGTTTGCTTACATTATCTAGTTACTGTATCCCATAGGCTGGTTACAATACTGCATAGGACATAGCCAGTGGGAGTTTACACTTGACAGATTGTCATGCGGTGTCCGCTTCTCTAGACCTGTATTTGCACTCATCATGTGGTAACTGTAATCCTTCAGCATGTATCTAGGAGGCTAGACTAATATACACTGTTCCAAAAAAATAAAGGGAACACTTAAACAACAGAATATAACTCCAAGTAAATCAAACTTCTCTGAAATTAAACTGTCCACTTAGGAAGCAACACTGATTGACAACCAATTTCACATGCTGTTGTGCAAATGGAATAGACAACAGATGGAAATTATTGGCAATTATCAAGACACACATCTCAGTACCAATGCTTTTTGGCTGATGTTTTGGTCACTTTTGAATGTTGGTTGTGCTTTCACTCGTGGTAGAATGAGACGGACTCTACAACCCACACAAGTGGCTCAGGTAGTGCAGCTCATCCAGGATGGCAAATCAATGCGAGCTATGCCAAGAAGGTTTTCTGTGTCTGTCAGCGTAGTGTCCAGAGGCTGGAGGCACTACCAGGAGTCAGGCCAGTACACTAGGAGACATGGAGGGGGCCGTAGGAGGGCAACAACCCAGCAGCAGGACCGCTACCTCAGTCTTTGTGAAGGAGGAACACGAGGAGTACTGCCAGAGCCCTGCAAAATGACCTCCAGCAGGCCACAAATGTGCATGTGTCTGCACAAACAGTTAGAAACCAACTCCACAAGGATGGTCTGAGTGTCCGACGTCCACCTATGGGGTTGTGCTCACAGCCCAACACAGTGAAGGAGACTTAGCACAGGACAGGACACGTGCCACAGAACACCAGGATTGGCAAATTCGCCACTGGCGTCCTGTGCTCTTCACAGATGAAAGGAGGTTCACACTGAGCACATGTAACAGACGGACAGAGTCTGGAGACGCCGTGGAGAGCGATCTGCTGCCTGCAACATCCTTCAGTATGACCGGTTTGGCAGTGGGTTGTAATGGAGTGGTATTTCTTTGGAGGGCCGCACAGCCCTCCATGTGCTTGCCAGAGGTAGCATGACTGCCATTAGGTACAGAGATGAGATCTTCAGACCCCTTGTGAGACCATATGCTGGTGCGGTTGGCCCTGGGTTCCTCCTAATGCAGGACAATGCCAGACCTTATGTGGCTCGAGTGTGTCAGCAGTTCCTGAAAGATGAAGGCATTGAAGCTATGGACTGGCCTGCCAGTTCTCCAGACCTGAATCCGATTGAGCACATCTGGCACATCATGTCTTGCTCCATCCACCGTCACATTGCACCACAGACTGTCCAGGAGTTGGCGGATGCTTTAGTCCAGGTCTGGGAGGAGATCCCTCAGGAGACCATCCGCGCCTCATCAGGAGCATGTCCAGGTGTTGTAGGGAGGTCATATAGGCACAGGGTGGTCATACAGGCACGTGGGGCCACTCACTACTGAGCATAATTTTGACTTGTTTTAAGGACATTACATTCCACTTTAATTTTGTGGGTGACTCCAAATCCAGACCTCCATTGGTTAATAAATTTGATTTATTGATGATCTTTGTGTGATTTTGTTGTCAGCACATTCAACTTTTTACAGAACAAAGTATTCAATAAGAATATTCCATTAATTCAGATATAGGATGTGTTATTTAAGTGCTCCCTTTATTTTTTGAGCAGTGTGTATATATATATTTATTTATTTTTTTATTAGTAGGATTTTCTATTTTTAGCATATTTCACTTATTGCACGGTCGCTTGGCCTTAACCATTATCCTTGATCCCACCTATGTTTATTTCCTTGGTTATTATTACTATACCTTACAATAATACTAATATACTTCTGAATAGGATCAGATTAGCGTTCTTCCTACTGGGCATCCTGTGAATTGTTTTTATGTGTAATATATATATCTATATAGATATAGATATCTATATCGTATAATATAGATATCATATCTAAACCGTATATACTCGAGTATAAGCCGAGATTTTCAGCCCATTTTTTAGGGCTTAAAGTCCCCCTCTCGGCTTATACTCGAGTCATACACAGGGGGGAGGCGGAGCGCAGCTCTTCTATATACTCACCCCTCCGCCGGCACGGTCTCTGCAGCCCCTGCTCTTCTCCCACGGTCTCCGGCGCCAGTGTTCAGCGGTCAGGTGGTAACGCTCATTAAAGTCATGAATATGCACATATTCATGACTTTAATGAGAGGTACCACGTGACCGCTGAACACTAGCGCCGGAGACCACGGGAGAAGAGCAGGGCAGAGACGCACCGGCGGAAGGGTGAGTATAAGCGATATTTACCTGTCCCGTTCCACCGCTGCTCGCCGCTGTGTCCTCGGGTCCTCTTGCTGCAATGTTCAAGCAGAGGGCGCGATGGTTACTGCGCGCCGCGCCCTCTGCCTGATCATTCACTGCTGGAAGACCCGGAAGTCAGCGGCGCTCAGCGGTGGACCGGGTGACAGGTAAATATCGCAGGTGCCGGGGCCTTGAGCGAGCGGTGACACCGGCTCCTGTCCCCGCCTAATCAGGAACCGGCACCTGGCCCCCAGCGACGAGAGGAGAGTGTCTTTTTTTTGCAGCAGCAGCAACAGCTGCGGCAGCATAAGGGGCCTATTCAATGCAGCATCATGGGGCATAATACATGGGGCATAATCTGAAAAACTGGGTCTGAACTGAAAAAGTAAGTTGATGTGTATGCAAAATCTGTGGAGCATCTATGGGGGCATAATCTGTGGAGCATCTATGGGGGCATAATCTGTGGAGCATCTATGGGGGCATAATCAGTGGAGCATCTATGGGGGAAATAAAGCATCTGTGGAGCATCTACTAATTGGGGGGCAATCATAATTCATGTGGAGCATCTATGGGGGCATAATCTGTGGAGCATCTATGGGGGCATAATCTGTGGAGCATCTATGGGGGCATAATCTGTGGAGCATCTATGGGGGCTATAATCAGTGGGATGGCATCTATGGGGGCATAATCTTGGAGCATCTATGGGGGCATAATCTGTGGAGCATCTATGGGGGGCACATAATCTGTGGAGCATCTATGGGGGCATAATCAGTGGAGCAAACTACATAGGGGGCATAATCTTGGAGCATCTATGGGGGCATAATCATGGAGCATCTATGGGGGCATAAACGTGAGATCTAGTGGGGGAATCAGTGAGCATCTATGGGGGAATAATCTGTGGAGCATCTATGGGGGCATAATCTGTGGAGCATCTATGGGGGCATAATCTGTGGAGCATCTATGGGGCATAATCTGTGGAGCATCTATGGGGGCATAATCTGTGGAGCATCTATGGGGGCATAATCTTGGAGCATCTATGGGGGCATAATCATGGAGCATCTATGGGGGCATAATCTGTGGAGCATCTATGGGGCATAATCTGTGGAGCATCTATGGGGGCATAATCTATGGAGCATCTATGGGGGCATAACTGTGGAGCATCATGGGCATAATCTGTGGGCATCTATGGGGGCATAATCATGAGCATCTATGGGGCATAATCTAGGAGCATCTATGGGGCATAATCTATGGAGCATCTATGGGGGCACAATCTATGGGGCATCTATGGGGCATAATACATGAAGCATCTATGGGGCATAATCTAAGGAGCATCTATGGGGCACAATCTATGGAGCATCTATGGGGCACAATACATGGGCACATATGGGGCACAATCTATGGAGCATCTATGGGGGCATAATACATGGGCATCTATGGGGGCATAATCTATGGAGCATCTATGGGGGCACAATCGATGGAGCATCTATGGGGGCACAATCTATGGAGGCACAATCTATGGCATCTATGGGGCACAATCTATGGGCATCTATGGGGCACAATTTATGGAGCATCTATGGGCACAATACATGGGCAGCATATGGGGCACAATCTGTGAAGCATCTTGTGGGCAATAATACATGGGGCAGCATATGGGGCACAATACATGGAGCATCTTGTGGCGCATAATACATGGGGCAGCATATGGGGCATAACCTCATTTTCCACCCTAGGCTTATACTCGAGTCGATACGTTTTCCCAGTTTTTTGTGGCAAAATTAGGGGTGTCGGCTTATACTCGGGTCGGCTTATACTCGAGTATATACGGTGTATATATATTATATATTTTTTTTTTTTTAAATAATTGAAATTAAAGATTACATTTTTAAACATCACATGGGTCTCTTCCTTCGGCTAATTAGGATACAAGTCCGAATTTTGGTTCTATATGACGTGCTATTTCTACTCATATATTGGACTAATGTGTACTATTATTTTCCCCACAGTATTTTTTGGTTTAGGTTGATTCAAATCAGATGTTTTCAGTTTAATCTTATTGGTTTATTCTTAATTTTTCCTTCCTTTTGGGTGTGTCTCAGTTCATACATGATTAAGGTAACATAGTAACCTAGTTAGCAAGGCCAAAAAAAGACATTTGTCCATCCAGTTCAGCCTATATTCCGTCAGAATAAATCACCAGATGTACGTCCTTCTAAAGAACTTAATAACTGTAAGATACAATATTGTTACGCTCCAGGAAGACATCCAGGCCTCTTTTGAACCCATCGACTGAGTTCGCCATCACCACCTCCTCAGGCAAGGAATTCCTGATTCTCACTGCCCTAACAGTAAAGAATCCTCTTCTATGTTGGTGGAAAAACCTTCTCTCCTCCAGATGCAGAGAATGCCCCCTTGTGACTGTCACCTTCCTTGGTATAGACAGATCCTCGGAGAGATATTTGTATTGTCCCCTTATATACTTATACATGGTTATTAGATCGCCCCTCAGTCGTCTTTTTTCTAGACTAAATAATCCTAATTTTGCTAATCTCTCTGGGTATTGTAGTTCCCCCATCCACTTCATTAATTTTGTTGCCCTCCTTTGTACTCGCTCTAGTTCCATTATATCCTTCCTGAGCACCAATGCACAAAACTACACAGTACTTCATGTGCGGTCTAACCAGGGATTTGTACAGAGGCAGTATAATGCTCTCATCATGTGTATCCAGACCTCTTAATACACCCCATGATCCTGTTTGCCTTGGCAGCCGCTGCCTGGCACTGGCTGCTCCAGGTAAGTTTATCATTAACTAGGATCACCAAGTCCTTCTCCATGTCAGATTTACCCAGTGGTTTCCTGTTCAGTGTGTAATGGTGATATTGATTCCTTCTTTCCATGTGTATAACCTTACATTTATCATTGTTAAACCGCATCTGTCACCTTTCAGCCCAAGTTTCCAACTTTTCCAGATCCAGCTGTAGCAGAATACTATTTTCTCTTGTATTGACTGCTTTACATAGTTTTGTATCATCTGCAAATATCAATATTTTACTGTGTAAACCTTCTACCAGATTGTTAATAAATATGTTGAAGAGAATAGGTCCCAACACCAACCCCTATGGTACCCCACTGGTCCCAGTTAGAGAATATACCATTTATAACCACCCTCTGCTTTCTAGCACTAAGCCAGTTACTTACCCATTTACACACATGGGTGTTCACTGGGAGAAGTTTATTCAGTCTGTAGGTATACAAGATACTTTTTTTTTTTTTTTTTTTTAAACATTGCATTGCTGATTAAAAGCACTCAACACAACGCGTAGGCCAAGTGTTTCATATTTTTAACCCTTTATTTTATGAGCATATGACTAAACTAATGTTTATTATAGAAAAAAATTCTATTTCTGTCAGATTCAGGTTGTCAGACATTTGACCCCCAACTATCAATTCATTCATAAATATTCAAGAAAATTATAAAAGATGCTCCAGATTATTTCATGAAGATTACTATTGTTTAGCATAGACATGTCAGGAGAGACAACAGGTCCTCAAGTTTTACTGGTTGCATACCAGGTCTAGTAAAGGACATTTTCTTCCCCAAGATCAGTGCCAAGCAGCATGTCCAACATTTTAGCTTTTTTAGTTTTAAAGTGGTCATCCACTACCAAACAATCAATCCTAGACCCTAATTAAAATAAAAACACAGGGAATACTCCCCTTCTGCAGCAGCACAGTCACAGCAATGTCAGCGCTGCTGTTCCTGCAACGTGCTGTGTCATGTGCACGGTGCAGCCAATGAGCAGCTGCTCATCAGGGACAGCTTTTAATATTTCATATCAGAATATTGATGAGCTGCAGCTGATCAGTGGACGCTCACTGGCTGGAGCATGCACTTGACAAGTCATGTCACTCTGTGGGAACAGCAGTGCCGACATTGCTGGAACTGCGCCGCTACAAGAGGATAATATACACTGGTTTTATGTTAAAACAGATTTGGCTGGGGCTGTCAAGTCTAGTCAAGACACATATTTAGGGAGTTAAAACATGCTGCAACATTAATGTGGGGTATGAAATACAGTTGGAATAATTGCTACTCAGCTGTTTGAGACATCTGGGTGACAACCCAAGGCAGCTGTGACGGAGGGCTTTTTTTTGCTTTTATTTTTAAGAAAAACATTATATTTCAGAATAATCGGTCATTCTTCATGTAAACCAATACTATTTCTGCCCTTTATATGATTATATCCTGAATGTTCAGCAGACTGACTCTGCAGACTCTCTCAGGCCTCATTCAGACGTCAGTGATTTTGCTTGTATGCACAAAAAAAAAAAAAAAAAATTTCGGACTTATCAGTTTTAGCAGAATCATGGATTGAATTCAATAATGCAGTCTATGGCTATGTGCATTGCTTATTTGCTAGCACAAATTTTTGAAAGGTTTCGTCATCTCTTGGCAGAAAAACCCCAAAATTTTCGCTTTTATGCGTTTTTGTAAATCCATTGAGCTTAATAAAGATATATTAAAAAAAAAAAAGAATTGTGATGTCATGTCATTTCCTTGTTCAACTTTTCATTCGCCATTGAAAACTACGGTATAATGTCATTACATACCATGTAATTTTAATAACCAGCAGAGGGAAAGCAGACGGCTGAGGGCTAATGTTAATATTCTGGGAAGGAGCCAATAGCCATATAGGTTCCCAGGCTATTAATATCAACTTACAGCTGTTTGCTTAGCCTAAACTGGCTAGTTTTCCCCAGAAAAAAAAAATTGACATGGGTCCCCCTATAAAATCATGCTAGCAAAGGCTAGGCAGACAGCTGCGGGCTGATATTAATAGCCTGGGAAGGGGCCATGGATATTGGCACCCACCCCTAAGGCTAAAAACATCAACTCTCAGCATCTTATAGATGTGCCAATTCTGGCACTTATTTCAAACATTGCCAAAAGGCAAATAAATCCCTAACTAAGGACCCTAAAAAATAACTTATTAAGTGCTATTAAAATGGAAATAAAAGTGATTCAAAATTTGCACTATCAGCGTGCTTGTGCTGGGCCAAGAGCGTACTGGTAACAGAACTAATGGCTCATGAATTTGCTCATAGCCCTAATCATGTCCACTGGCAGTATTCAGGGTATGGGTTCAGACGCGGCTGCTACCTATATCCAGTCTAATGCCCCTACATATACACTGATTAATGCTGTTAAAATTGCTCCTAAAGCATCCCCAACATGTTTCACCAGCTACACTGACTTAGTCAGGAGTTGAGGCTTTTGGGATCGATTACGGATCTTCAATGCTTAGCACACAGAGAAAAAGGAGCAGCAACATAGAGAACATTAAATAGCAGGACTGAACTGTGTAGCTGCGAATCCAGCTCTGTTGTGTGGTAAAAGACTTCTTAAGAGGCTCAGCAGAAGTCTGTGTCTGGTTTCTCCCCTCTCAGAAATGAATAAGCGGTGTGCTGGCTTGACTTGAACAGAGAGTTTGTGCAGCTTTTCCAAAGTGAATAAGTTCAGAAGGCAAGAGAAAGGGGATGTAGTAACTCATAAGTGGAGAAAGAAGCAGATTTCACTGATCAGATATATTTTCAACTAGATCTTTTTACATGTGTACAAACTTTCTTGTGGAATTACTTTTGTGCTTTACCTGCTTTAAAAAGAGTAAATGAACTACAGTTTGGGCGTGAAACACAAAATAAGCTCAGCAGCGCAATAGTATAATTACAGGGTTGTAGAGGACATAAGCCATTATAGAGGCCATTATACCCAGACTGGTTTACATGAAGTCAATGACATCTGTTCTTATGTGTCACCAAGCCGGTGTTTTCAAATGAGGAGCCAAAGTGCTCACATTTACAGCCCCTGCAGGAAGCTCTTCACTCCAAATACGCTCTACTCTGCATACAATGCTAATGGCATTTGGCAGGTAGGATTCTCTGACACACAATCATATAGTTTTACTTGGGATTCCTGCTGCTAACACAGGAGTATAACACTCCAAATACTGGAATAACGCTCCGCAGGATGCTAACAAGTCTGAATCCTTAACATATAATTAATGGACTAGTAAAAATGTATATAACAATTCAAAACGGAGAAACTTATAGAAAAATATTTGTATTGTTGTTAGTTTGAATTCCACAACTTTCTAAGTTTTGAAATGTTTAGCTTTTTAGCTATTCGGCTAATGGTTGCCATAGAAATGCATTTTTTTTTTTTAATAGCTACTTCTATAAATATTGTATATACATGTTTAGTAGTGATGAGCAAGAGTGCATGAATAAGGCGTTATCCCAGCAGGCTCTTGTCCTAATTGAGTATCTTCGGCGTGCTCGAAAAAATGCTCGAGTCCCCACGACTGCATGTCTCGCGGCTGTTTGACAGGCGCAACACATGTAGGGATTGCCTGTTTGTTGGACAATCCCTGCATGTGTTGTGGTTGTCAAGCGATTGCGAAACATGCAGCCGTGGGGACTCCAGCATTTTTTTCAAGAACACCAAAAAATACTCGATTAAGACATGAGCATGCTCAGATAACACCTTATTCGAGCATACTTGCTCATCACTAATGTTTAGAAATTAGAATATATCAGCAGCTATGAGAAAGAAAATTGCTTTTCAATGGCAATCATTGACTGAGCAACTAATGTAAGAAGTCTGCAGTGCATTGGAAGATACCATCCATCTCCAGCTAGGAGAACCTACTGGTATTTATCCTACATAGCATCCATTTATTTGAATGGGGACAGAAATGCTCTATATGTGTTATGTTTGACTGTAATCCAGCTGCAATCAGTTTAAGTCAGATTAAAAATTTAGTCTTTTTAACTTAATCTGGCCAAAAAAAGCCTTCATAACAGCTACAACATTCAAAAAACAAACAAAAAAAAACAACAACATTGAAGTCCATGGGAAATAAATAATAGCGGTCATCTGTTAGGCCATCAATTATCTAATTTGTTTTTTTGGCACTGCGGAGGCCCAGATAATAAGAGGCTTTCAGCAGCACTTCTGGTGAATACAGATCCATTTTCGCCATAACAAAACAGAATGCAATATGGGAATCAAATTGTGCATCAGTTTTTGCTCAGTTTGTAGCGGATCCAGATTTTTTTTCTTTTTAATACAACTGAACATGTTGGCGCAGCCTCAAAGGGTATTTCAGCTTTTAAAATTATCACCTGCTTCATTAAACTTCTCCTAGCAGCAAACTCATGGCCAGGAAAGAAAACAAGACCATCTGTTTGGGCGATTAGTGAGAGTAGTAACACTAGGTAAGTGATAATTTGTTAAGTGTAAAATGCTCTTTAATCCGTTAAAGGGAATCTCCAAAGTCTCCCCAGTCACAAAATTCAAAAAACAGTCTGTACTAGTCTCAACTGACAGAGGAGCTGTATCACAAGCACACGTGCCTGAGCTGCCTGAGAAGTGTGTGACCTTAGAAATGCATTTTCTGACTGCACACAAAGGACTGATTTTTTCCAGCGTCAGCTCAGACTGACTACCAATATGCTGGCACCTGCCATGTGTGGGGCAAGTACAGCTCCTGAGCCCACGCTACACACCCCACCTAGGTTCATGACTGATATATAATGGGAAAAGGTTAAACTAGGCTCTCCCTTAGCATCTGTCTGCAGACGGCCATTAGGAGACCCGTCCAGTGAAAAAGGAACGTGCAATTCGAACATCCCCTATAAAGCCTCAAGACTGATAAGTATCTTCTCGCAATACTTCTGTAATTAAAATGCTTCGCAAAATAAATTAAATAGTAATCCATCACAATGTAACGCTTCACTTTTGTAGATATTTTCCGAATTTACCATCCTGATCACTTGCTCCTTCACACTTAAAGAAATGTAAAGAAAATCGCTACTAAGATATGAGGTTAATCTGCAGGTTAGTGTGGCCGAAGCACTGAGAGCCCGGCAGCCGGGAGAAAAGGAACTTTATTCCTTCTCGGGCTTTCAGTCAGAGGCGTGGCTTCAGTCACCGCTCAATAATGACTGACAGCCGGCTCTACAGTACATCAGTACACGATTGGCAGTCAGTGATAGTGCAGAATGTGGTTACAGCTGTCACTCACAATGTACTGAGCGGTGACGGAAACTGTGCCAGAAGCCATTAACCTGCAGATTAACCCCATATCTGCAAGTTAACAGCATTTTTTTTTTACCTGTCAGGCTCCCTTTAAAAGTGAATATTCATCAGCTCTATGGAGTTACTGACATTTGAAATATCCATGCACTTTTATATAAAGTGGTCATGACTTTATATAAAAGAAAATAGAAAATTGGGCTAACAATGGTACGTTAGAAACACCAATCAAGAAAATCATTAAAACCTAATATCTATATATAGGACAGTGCCATAGTCCCAAGACACAAACTGGCCATGGCTTATACTGCTACTAATGTGCTAACGGACACTAAACTAATCTACGAGGCGTTAGTGAAGAGTCCGCCCCTTTATAATTAGTCTTCATTTTCATTGTCACTGAAGATTCTAGACATTGTTATACAAACTCATCATAATGAACATTCAATGGAATTTAATTTGGGATTCATACCGAGGGTTTCCACAATGGGTAGTTTCTTTACAATGGCTCTTTTCTTCACCATTCGCATCACGCCAAGTGCCAGCGTTACCGTTACAACTATAGGAAGACCTTCAGGGATCGCGGCCACTGCCAGGCTGCAAATAAAATGTAATGGGAAGATCCAATCCGTTCTGATGCATAACCCAGACAATTTAAGATTGCTTATACATTTCAGTTTAAAAAAAATATACACACATTCACTCCTGCATCTATACAATCTGTGTCTTTTTATGAATGGAGCTTACAGCCATAGGCAAAGATGGTAAAACCATCTGAAATTTAAAAAAAATAAAATTGTATATTTTAAAATAATGCTATAGTATAATATTATATTTAAATAAACTATTTCATGATAAATAATTTTACTGTCTATAACTACAGATGTAGGCCCCATTCACAATCACATCGAAACCAGGGCACTAGACCTGTGGTTAAATTGAATGTAATCCTGCTACAATCGGGATCTCACCTTACACCAATAGTAAACATATCAAGTATATGCTTCCCTTGTAACCAGCCGACCAGCATGATGATGCCTACAGAAACAATATGCAAAAAAAACAGCAAATCACCACATAAGCTCCATAGAAACGCCAGTATATTTAGAAAGCAACAGATCTTATAGCAAAAGTGCAATTCAGAAAAATAGTAAGTGAAGATTAAGCAGAACCCGGCATTACATTAATATGCTCATTTCCTCAGCAGGTTTGATAAAGATCATTTTTTTAATTCAGTATTCAGCGACGTCTGAGCATTCTGTACAGGAACATAAATCGCAGCCAAGAACACAGACCGAAAAATACCTCCCGACACACCACAAACAAGAGGTCAATTACTGCTGTGATGGCTCCCGGTAACTGGGAATCGCACTCCGAGCTGGGAGATTTGCTCACCTATGATACCGAAGGAGTATAAGGAGAGCTGCTTTCCCAATATATCCATGCTTTTCTGCAGCGGTGTTTTAGGTGCCTAGAAAGAAAAGAAAAGACTTCCAAACCAGTTTGTCACAACAGATTGAAGCAGAAAATCCTTCATGACCTGTGGGTACAGATGGCATTTGTACAATGCCATCTGGTAAAGCAGGAACCTACAACTTGTGGGTCATCCTGATATCCCATCTCTAAGAATATATAAAGTAACTAGAAAGGAATTAATCAAATTACTCAGTTTATTTTCACAGCTTGCCATGAATTAGACGAGCTGCACAGTCGCGCCCCACCATGTCCCTGGCACACCTATTGTGGCAGAGGTGAAAGAAATAGATGTGAAGTTGCCAGAAGTCACAAAATATAGGCACAATTACGAATTTCACCTAAACGTTGTGACTTTTTAAAGGTTTTTCTCCAGAATTCTAAGGTGGAAGCTTTGATGAGTAGGGCAAAAGTGTTTGATAATGGAGAGGGCAGGAGTTATTGCTACTATGGAGAGTCCGTCAAAAAAAAAAAAAAAAAACATTCATGGGAAGTATGAGTGACCAGTGTCCCCTTGCCATGGCCAAAACAGTTCAATGCAGCTTCCTACCTACTTGTTTGCCATACATCTCTGCCTCCTATGAAGCTAGAGCTGTCAATCCAAGAAAAGGGGGATAGATAGATGGAAAATGAGAAGTTGGTAAGGTGCACTAAACAGTTTGGCCGCACCAAGGGTGCACCGACCACCTGTGCTTCGTTTGAACAGTCATTTAGTGCTGACATTCAATCAATACTGCTCACTTCAATCAATTACTACAAGAGATATATAAAAGTCAAATCACATGTATAGAAATATTGAGTGGAGAATAAAGCACCAATTCTCACTGCATGACCTATAATTTAGACCTGAGCGGAGGAAGAGAGTGCCACAACATTGACACATGTACCTTTTATAAATGAAGAGAAATCAGTCCTTGTTATTTAAATGATGCGTATAATACAAGCCACATGGTGTAATATACACACCTACCGTATATATTACACGGTCATGTGTATATAATGTAATCAAAGTTATACATTGTGTCTCCATAATGGTTGCTTTATAAACAGCTTGGCGCGCTTGTATTAAAAAAACACGGATTTTGGTAAAAACTTACCTGTAAAATCCTTTTCAGCGAAGGAAGGAAGAGAGACACAGTATTCATTACTGATGGGTAGGCGGAGCCCCAGATCAGGATGTCACCTCAGATCAAAAGAGTGCTGACTGGCTGGCCCCTCCAGCTCGGGCTCCTCCTACTCAGCTCCAGTCGTACCAAAGCTTTTAGGAAAAGAGCCAAGATCACCAGCGGAGCAACATAACCCCTTCTGAAGGAACTTCAGAGAAAAAAACACAAGGATACAGGTTATGCATGCAAAGAAAGCCAAAAACCACAGAGTTCCAGGTACTACTCACGGAACCTGACTACTGCGATGAGCTGGCGATGCTGGAACAGAGCCTTAGCGCGCTGACCTCAGCCCAGATAATCGCTATCAGATAAGGGTCGCGCTGCATCTGAAAACATCAACACACTTCTGCCTTGGGAGGGTGCTGTGTCTCTCTTCCTTCCTTCGCTGAAAAGGATTTTACAGGTACGTTTTTACCAAAATCCGTGTTTCAGCTGCAGATGGAAGGAAGAGAGCCACAGTATTCATTACTGATGGGACGTCCCAAAGCAGTTCAAAAATAAGGGTGGGAAAAACCAACAAAAGGCAGAAACCCAACAACCTTAACAACAAAGCGCAACCAGCGCTAAACACAAGTTCATCCAGAACTTTAAACTACAGCTGCCTGCAGGACCCTACGTCCGAGGGCTGCATCAGCGGAAGCACTGACGTCCACTTTATAAAACTTTGTAAACGTGTGGACAGAGCGCCAAGTTGCCGCCCGGCAGAGCTGCACTGCTGAGGCACCTTGATGAAAAGCCCACGATGAAGCCACAGCTCACGTGGAATGGGCTCGAATCTTAATCGGGCAAGGTTCACCCCGAAGGCGGTAAGCTTCCAAAATAGCTGACCGGATCCAACGAGCTATAGAATCCTTGAAAGCTCGTTGACCACGCCGACGACCTGCTGAAACCACAAACAGGAAGTCCGTCTTACGAAAACCTTGAGTAATAGATAGATAAAACTTCAAGGCCCGCACTAAATCCAATGTGTGTAAATCTCGCTCTTTCGCATTCTTCGGATCCAGACAGAGTGAAGGCAACACAATATCCTAGTTAACATGATATTGTGATACCACTTTAGGCAAAAAATCACCCGAGTGCGAAGCACTACACGATCCGGAAAAAACTCCAGAAAAGGAGGCGAACAAGAAAGAGCTGCCAACTCAGAAACTCTCCTCAAGGAAGTGACTGCAACAAGGAAAGCCACCTTCCAAGAAAGTAAAGAAAGGCTAGCAGAAACCATAGGCTCAAAAGGTTTATGCTGAAGAGCCTCCAAAACAAGGTTGAGCCGCCAAGGAGACACGGGCGCCTTCCGCGGCGGAAACTTACGAGATATACCTCGGAAAAAGGAGAGCACGTCTCTATTTGAAGCAATGGTTCTCCGGAACAATAAGGACAGAGCAGAAATCTGACCTTTCAGGGTGCTGACTGCCAAACCCTTGTCTAGCCCATGCTGCAGAAAAGCCAACAGGTTGGGAATGGAAAATTTTCTCGGGTTCCGAGAGGACCCCAAACACCACTAAAAGAAGGTTTCCCAAATTTTGTGGTAAATCCTAGTAGTAGCCGGACTTCTTGCAGCACGAAGGGTAGCAATGACCTCGGCTGAGAAACCTCTACGGGTCAAGATTTCGGTCTCAAGAGCCACGCCGTCAAACGCAGGGACATCAAGTCCGGATGACAAACGGGCCCCTGAGTCAACAAGTCCGGTTGAAGAGGGAGTGGAAAAGGAGTTGCCGCCAACAGCGACATTATTGTCGAGAACCACACCCTTCTTTGCCAGTCTGGAGCTATCAAAATAGCTGGAATTCTCTCTAGTCTGATCCGACGCAGTACTAGAGGAAGTAAGGATATCGGCGGGAATACATAGATCAGCTCGAACTGATCCCACTGAGCCACTAGAGCATCCACCGCCACAGCCTTCGGGTCCTTGTACCTGGACATGAACGTCGGTAACTTGGCATTGGACCTGGATGCCATCAAATCCACTTGGGGGGTTCCCCAGCGAGAGCACAGTAGTGCAAAAACTTCCGGGTGGAGGCTCCATTCCCCGGGATCCATCCTTCTGCGACTGAGAAAGTCCGCTGTAATATTCTGAACCCTGGAATGTGAATCGCCGAAATGGCTGGCACACTGGCCTCTGCCCAAATCAGAATTCGGGACACCTCTACCATGAGTCTGGAACTCCTTGTCCCACCTTGGTGATTGATATACGCGACAGCCGTCGCATTGTCTGTCTGCACTCGGACTGGCAGACCGCTCAAAGGGACCGTCCAATGTTGGAGGCAAAGGAAAATCGCCCTCAATTCCAGGATGTTGATCGGAAGAACAGACTCTTCCGATGACCATACTCCCTGAATCCAGAGATTGTTCCAAACACCCCCCCCAGCCCGTCAGGCTGGCATCGGTGGTTATGACCGACCACTTCGGAGGGAGGAAAAGCTTTCCCAGGGATAACGCTCCTGGACATAAACACCATCCTAGGGATTCTCGCACCCTGTGAGAGATGATGACGCTGCAATCCAGCGAACCTTGCGATTGATCCCAACGACTCAGAATGAGCCTATGGAGAGCTCTGGAATGAAATTGGACAAACGGAAAAAAACCTCATGGACGCCACCGTCAGACCCAGAAGGCGCATACCTTCCGAAGGGACACTGCTGTCGCAGACTTCATAGTCTGTACATGCTGGAGCAGACATGCCTGCTTGTCTGGAGGTAGGGACAACACCGCCCGTACCATGTCGAAATGCATCCTCAAAAACAGGATTGCCTGCGACGATTCCAGAGACGACTTCTCCTTTGAAGCCACAACCGAAAAGGCCGTCCAAATAGGGACGAATCGTAAATCCCCGTCTTTGAAGGATTGCCATGAGATTCTGGCGTCAGAATCGTAAAAATTCTGGGCGTTAAAGCCAAACCGAATGGTCGAGCCACAACCTGGGTGAGGTCTTCCGATGGGAACATGCCAAAAAGCGTCGCGAATGTCGATTGATCGTTCTGCGACAGGGCTGCCATAACTGAGCGAAGCGACTTCATGCTCGGCTCTGACGGAATGTCAGAAGTCAGTCCGCCTTAGCGAATTTTTTTTTTTTTTGCCAGCTTCTGCCTTAACAGAAGTTCTGTTTCCAGGGTATGCGGAATTTCTGAGAATTCCCCCCTTTTTTTTTTTTTTTTTTTTTTTTTTTTTAAAAAGAGAGAGACGACACAAACCCCCAGAGGGTTGGTCAGATCATCCCTTGAACCGAAAAGGACTGCCGATAACTATCGGCACAAGTCCTGCCAGACGCAGAAGTCACAGCTCTGCGCTGCGGTAAAGCTGCTTCTTTTGCCTTTGCCTTGGCATCAGCTCCGTGAGGTCAGTCAAATAGCTGACCACTTTCTAAGCTAAAGATAGCAAACCCTGTTGGAAAACTGCGTTCCATCCAAGTCACAGTGCTCTTCTGACTGTAACTGCCGAGGATTGCGCCCTGGATAGCAGTGACGCATTATCCTTCAACTAGAAAAGCCCATCTACCTTGATAGAGGGAAACTTGCCACGCCGTCCTTAGACGGTCCAACCGGCTCAGGGGAACTTAACAAGTACACCTAGATCCTTAATACCGAATCTATGATCCACGGCCTCGCAGATGGAAATTGTTGCCATCTCCGTTTTTCTGTCCAGCGTGTCCTGCAGACTCGTCTTCCCTTTTACCAGGAAGATTTGCTAAGCTGGAATGAAGGAACATTCACTTCAGGAGAAGGGGTCCAATTAACAAATAACTCCGTAGAAAAACGAATACAGTTTGTAAGGTCATCGCGACCCATGCGACCCTTGCAACATCCGGGCCGACTTACCAGGACGACTAGTTACCTCCTCTGGTAACTGTAACGTCCACATGGCTTCCACAGAAATTTTAGTACGGCCCCTGAGAGAGAGGCAGGGTGTCCCTGCCGATCCTCCTTAACCGAATCGGACTTCTTCGCTAAGCGAGAAGGAAAACACCGATTTGTGTCGCTCCCTTGAGAGGATCTAGTTGACACTCCATAACCTAAAAGGTCATCAATAGAAACCAGTGAAGGCCTTCATTTTGACACCATTGGAACCTCTGACCGTGTATGAGTCGAGGTCTGCGTGTCAGATACGCGAGGCTGATCCGTAACGGATCTGGGAGAGGGTCTCTGACATACCCTTGCATAGTATATGGCAGGATAAACCTGTCAGTAACCAGAGCAGTACTTAAATAAAAAACAAACGCTGAAGGGTTAAAGCTCAAAAGAAAGAGCTACCCCAGCTGTCTCCCATTAAGAGTTAACCTCCTAAGAAGGGGTTAAAGTAGCTGACTCCCCACAACCTTGATAGTGAAAAAGGGTGTGCGAATCTCAGGCGCCTCTTATAAGGTCGCAGCTGCAGGACAGCCATGCCACACTAAACAGAAAACGTTCCACAAGATCGCTAAAAAATTGCGCTGTTTTTTATAACGCAATGACCGCCAAAGTTGTCAAGGAGATCGCTAATCGCCTATGCGATGCTAATGAGATCGCCCAGATTGGCAGCTAATAGCGACATTAAAAATGACACACAAACGATCGCAATATTATGCGACGCCATCAGGATCGTCAGCGGAAACGTATAGTGGCAGCATTAATGTCGCAGACTCCCCACAGCCTCTTTATTAATATTAAAAGAGTGTGCGAGCCCCTTATGCGAGAACAGCCGCAGGACAGCGCAATCTGTCACTCAGAAGTGCCCCAGACGGCGCCCGCGCTGTGGAGGTGAAGGGGTTAAGCTTCTGCCCGGCGGGCTAGAAGCGACTCACCAAGCTGGACACGTATTCTAGCCGGGAGGGGAGGAGAACGATCCGGGGAGCTTTCAACCTACAGCGCTTTATCAGCAATAGCCACGCTGTGGAGGTGAAGGGGTTAAGCTTCTGCCCGGCCGGCTCGCTTGTCAGCAATGGCCGCCGCGCTCTGCCTCCGTGTGCTCCATGTAGAGGAGCCGGAAATGGAGGCTGCAGTAAAGCGCGCGCTCAGAAGCGGCGCGAAATTCAAAAAATAAAAAGAGAGCGTACTCCCCTCCTTTCCCTCGTCCTGCAGGCATCCTCCTGCGGACATAGAAAATCTAGTCATCGGCATATATTTGTACAGCGGCTGCCGCAGCAGTCGCTAAAACACTCACACACATTTTACCAAAATGTGGAGTACTCACCAGCCGAAACGCCACAGGGACCCCCAGGGGTTTCTGGCGCTATGCCCATGCTTCCCCCCAGGGCGGGAAGCACAGTGACCCCAGTGTGTGGTTTGCGCCCCCGCCAGGGAAACTCTCCTCATCCTCCAGGGCCGGCAAGATTCTGCAGGGACCATAATGTAGTTACAGATCCGCCAAGGGAGAGGCTGGTGAAATACATTGATAAACATGTAATAGCGCTGTCACCGCAGTGCTGAAGCATACTGATATACATGTAATAGCGCTGCCATCAGACGCTAAAACACTCACACATTAATAATAAAATTTCGTGTGGAGTACTCACCAGCCAAGGCGCCACAGGGACCCTCAGGAGTTTCTGGCGCTGTGCCCATGCTTCCCCCCAGGGCGAGGGACGCAGTGACCGCACGTGTGGTTTGCGTCCCCGCCAGGGAAGCTCTCCTCATCCCCCAGGGCCGGCAAGGATTCTGCAGGGACTTTGAGTAAATACAGATCCGCCAAGGGAGAGGTTGGGGTACAGCAGCGCTGGTACCCCTGAGACCTCTAGACCAACTAGTGATCCAAGTCTCCTGTCCGAATGTAAAATAATAAAAATCTTCTGAGGAGCTGCATTAGCAGCGACCATCCTCTGGACCTCAAATCTTAGACTGGAGCTGAGTAGGAGGAGCCCGAGCTGGAGGGGCCAGCCAGTCAGCACTCTTTTGATCTGAGGTGACATCCTGATCTGGGGCTCCGCCTACCCATCAGTAATGAATACTGTGGCTCTCTTCCTTCCATCTGCAGCTGAAAAAAGAAATAAATCCTTATACCACAAAGAAAAAAAAAAAAAAGAAAAAAAAGAAAAAAAAGAGCACCGTGTTCTTGTAATCTGGACAGTTGTCAACCACCTTCACCCCAGAAGCACATTACAGCTCACCTCCTCCGCCTGCATCATCTTGAACACCTCCCCAAATTCAGAGTTTTCTCCAGTTCCAATGACGATTCCCTGTAACAATATCACACACTCTTTACTACGGAAATGGATATTCCAGTAATCTATCAAGGCCACTGGGCTAAAAACGACATTGATGGCCATGTATATGTTAGCGCCGGGGTGGGGAACCTCAGGCCCCTGGGCCATTTACAGCCCTCGATGACCTTTTATCCGGCCCCCGTGCAGATTCTCAGGGACCGCATTCTTGGGCAGCGGTGTCCTAGGCTTTCGGTTAAGATTAGAGTTGAGCGAATTTGTTACAGAGTAAGCTGCAGAGGGAACCCGGCTTCCTGGATCGCGCCGGCAGATCAGCGCCACAGCTGCATGTGTCGCGGCTGTGTCACAGTCACAACACATGCATGGAGAGCCTGTTTGTTGGGCTCTCCATGCATGTGCTGTGACAGTGACACAGCCGCGACACACGCAGCTGCGATGCTGATCAGCTGATCGGCCAGGGTTATCCAGGAAGCCGGGTTCCCTCTGCAGCTTATTCTGTAAGCGCTATAGCTTGCCGAATAAGAGGGAACCGAAACAAAATTCGCTCAACTTTAGTTCAGATATCCAATATCTTATACCCTTGGTATGTTAAGGCCAACTTTAACTTTGCCAGACAGTATTTATGCACACTGAGACCGGTAGTTTGTTCTTCTCTTCCATAATGTAACCTTGTTATTTTGTATAATCTTTAATAAAAATAAGTTTACAAAAAAAATTGTGTTCTGTGTATCTGGTAAAGACCTTTACACGAGAAGTTAATGGTAAGTAATAAATCAGAAGTTTCCTGTGGGTTTTACCTTTGCTTTGCCACATCGAACGAGCGTCCCCATAAAGGCGATGTTGCTTCTCGATGTGAGGTCTCCATTAGTCGCAGCAGGTTGGGGGGTTGTAGATTTGGAGCATGGAGCAGTCTCTCCTGTTAAACTGGATTCATCCACAGACAGATCCATAGCCTTACAGAGAAGAGAAAGGCTTACAGTGATTAATGGGCAAACAGCTACATTCTCAGAACTGTAATCAAATTACATTTTCTTGATGGCATTTATGACGAGCCGCACTAGTACACAGGCTGTATACACAGATCCATACCCTCATCTGTAGGCACCACATGGATGAGAACATGTCAATGCTTATAGGTAACGGGCTCCGGTTAGGAGAAGCAGAAAACTGGTTACTCAGCAATGCGCCAGTTAATGAAAGCAATCTCCCTTCTTTAGCAGACAGGAAAATGTATTTTCTTACAGCATCCCCTTGGGTTTCCTGCACTTGCCAATTTGGAGCTGGATGCATGTCCTCCAAGAGCATTCTGATCAGAGATGAAGGGTTGCACTAGATGGGATTTTTCAACACCTGGCATTATAGCACTACTAAATGTTCTCTACTCACTGCCAATTAATTAACTGCAGCCGTCTCCTAGTCTAAAGTGAAACCACCCATAGATGAAAGAACACAATGCTCAGAAAAGTTAAAGCGGATCAGTCACCAGGTTTCATGATACAAACTGAACCCACTAAATAGATCTGTTAGACCTGATGAGCCCAGCTAGCGAGCGGGTGCTCAGGAATCAAGTGTATCCGTTCTCCAGCTGGCCTGTGTGCCAGCTTCAGCCCAGAAAACCAATCTTCGCCTATCTGGCCATACATTCTGTATTCATCCACCCAGGCTGACCGCAGCTCCTCCCTCCTGCTGCACAGTACAAGCTGCAGCTGTCAGTCAGGATGGGTGGGCTAACACTGAACACATTTGGACTCGGGAGCAAGGTTGCCAATCGCCTAGAAAATCCAGGATAGGCAGTAAAAATTAGGCACAATGTTGCCCTATCCAAAAAAAAAAAAAAAGTGCTTAATTTTAATTTTTTAAAAAAGCTGAAATTACACAGATTTTGACTAATTATCATATTACAGTTTATAATAAATGCAGCTGATGTCTACAGCCAATAATGCGGAGATGAAGACATGTATCACAGAATCAAAATTATGGCTTTCCAGGGTGTCTAAAAAAATAAATATTGTCAGTCTGATTTTTTGATGAGCTGTCAAGAAAATCACACCATCTGCTGTGTGATTGACTGCAAGTAATAAAGTACACCATTAAGCCATGCCTAACATGGTAGACCGGCAGATCAACCAATACGAAGGGAACTAAGGTGCGGAATTAAAAACAAATAAACATGCCAGTGCTGCACCTCCATTCTGAGCACCTGGAGGTAAGTATACATTCCTATACATGAGGATTGGGCTCCAGCACCAATGAAAAAAATATATATATTAAAACGTAACTTTCTGTGCAATTAAATAAACGGTGAGAAAAAAAAACATCCATAAGCTTACGTGTTTCGAGTGAGTAACCCTCGTTCACAGCTGTTATAAAGAGATACCAGGTTACGGCATTTTTCGGACTATAAGACGCAACGGACCATAAGACGCACCCCAAATTTTCAGAAGGAAAATTGGGAAAAAAAATAAGTGTCAAATGGGGGTCCGTCTTACAGTACGAATTTAGCTTACCAGCGAACGGATCAGCACAGGTAGAGGAGTGGTCACTCGGGTCGTTTGGTGCTCTGTGGGGTGGCTGTGTTATGTGGGGTGGCTGTGTTCTGTGGGGTGGTTGGGCACTGTGGGGTAGCCAGGGTGGCCATATATATAAACCTGGCGCGGTCCCAATGCAGCTTCCTGCGATGCGTGGTGGTCCAGCAGCGGGCTGGCAGCGTGGGCTCCGCGCTATCCCTGCCGAAAGCCCGCAGCTGCACGGTGCCCTCGTGCGTCAATCTCCCTGTGCGGTGGTGGTGTCGGGCGCAAGCGCTCTGGGCAGCAAGCGCCTGGGCACAGGCCTGGCAACGCTGAACGGCCGGGCACAGCGGGCTGGCAGCAAGGGGGCCTCTGGCAGAGCGTGGCCCTCTGGAGCAAGCGGCCCTGGGCAGCAAGCGGGGCCTCTGGGCGCCAAGGGCCCTCTGGGCAGCAGGGGCCTCGGGCAGCAAGCGGGCCTCTGGCAGCAGCGGGCCTCCCTCTGGCGCAAGCGGCTCTGGGCGCGCGGCTCTGGCAGCAGCGGCCTCTGTGCAGCGGGGGGCTCCGTCGGCGTTTAGCTCCTGCTGGAAAGCCCCCCGCAGCTGCGACGCGGTGCCGTCCGGAAAGAAGTGCTCCGGAAAGATGGCCGCCGCTTGCTGAAGTTCAAATCTCGCCAACGCGATCTCTTCCCGAGATCTCGTCTCCCGAGATCTCGTTGGTGAGATCTGAACTTCAGCAAGCGGCGGCCATTTTTCCGGAGCACTTCTTTCCTGACGGCACCGTGTCTCAGCTGCGGGGGGCTTTCCGGCAGGAGCTAAACGCCGACGGAGCCCCCCACGCTGCCAGAGGCCCGCTTGCTGCCCCGACACCACCACCGCACAGGGAGGATGACTTGGGACCGCCACCGGAGGGGCCACCGCGTCGCAGCTGCGGGGGGCTTTCTGGCAGGGACTAAACGCCGGCGGAGCCCCCCACGCTGCACTGAGGCCCGCTGCTACCCCGACACCACCACCGCACAGGGACGATGAATTGGGACCGCCGCCGCCACCACCGGATTTTTAGGTATGTTGCGACTATAAGACGCACCCCCATTTTCCCCCAAAATTATGGGGGAAAAAAAAGTGCGTCTTATAGTCCGCAAAATACGGTAATAAGAGTTTGCTAACCTGAAACGCGTAAGCTTATGGATCCTTAATTTTGTCTGATTTTTTCCTCACTGTGTTCTTAATTGCACAGTAAAAGTTATGTTTTAACATTTTTTTTTTATTATTAGTGCTGGAGCCCAGTCCTCATGGGCCTTCTCTCCCATTTCAGGCCTGGATACCAGCCAAATGTGTTCCTACACCCTGACCAAACAGGGTCTACCAGTTTTCCCATGTGAATACAAATGGTTCTCACACAGACTTGTCCTCAGTGGAAGGCGAGCTGATCACCATTTTTTTCTCCTTCCCATTTCTATTTTCTGCAGCATTCTGAGGGACCATTCATAAGACGTTGCCCAATAGTGGATGTCAAGCCTATATACCCAGAAAACAACCAGTCACACAAAGGTTCCTTGACTGCCACAGAACAAAGCATTCGCACACAGACACAGCCGTAGGCTGGTCCTCCAGCAGAGCGTTTCCTCTGGACGGCGGGGTTAATGTTCATGCCGTGAGTGACTATCCCGCACTGTCCATTTGTTGCTCATCTCTGCCCCCGTATCGCGGCTCGGAGATTTAGATCCTTACACGGTATTAACCTCATTCCATGTAAATCAGCCCTCTTTAATTCAGTGTGTTTCTAAAATTAGGCCTGAAATAGCAGCCACACCGGCAGATGGTCAACCATGAAGGCTTTTACATTTCTTTGAAGCTTTTTTTTGCAAAAGTAAAGGTTATACAAAACCATCCTGTCACCGCTCCCCTCGTGGTCTCATTTCAGCAAATGCAAAACTATTACATTGCTAGAATCAAAGTGGGACGATGATGGAGCGGCATGTTACCGCGTCCCTGTACA
Organism: Oophaga sylvatica; assembly: GCA_033576555.1. Taxonomy (NCBI): domain Eukaryota; kingdom Metazoa; phylum Chordata; class Amphibia; order Anura; family Dendrobatidae; genus Oophaga; species Oophaga sylvatica. The sequence continues at coordinate 92,822,028 of JARQOD010000006.1, forward strand.
AGCTCATCAGTTCCCGGCATGACCGGCATAGTGACAATCCATTACGGGAAGAAATGATTGAGGACATTAAGGCAGTGACGGTAAACGCCTTCAATATGGACATCAAAAGCGCTGTGCTCCGACTGTGCGAGCAGAGCATCTTCTTCTCCAATTGCCAGCAGCTCATCTATGTAAAGGACACGACACTCCAGGACTAGAGAGTAAATGTGGAGCGTCTCTGCCGCCAGAGGAAATCTTCAAAGGGAATGCCTTACTCCACTGTTCTATACAAAAACACATCCTTATTTATACATTTGTGAAAAATTCAACGGAAATGCGCTCTACAGATTTCTACTTCATTTTCATTCTCTGTCCAAGGTACCAGGTATGGCCTCATCTTTTCTGTCACAGACATACAAGCTTCACAGAAATTCCTAGGGGGCAAAATCTAAAAGGCAAGGGGGCAGACTAGTGGTATGTGCACAAGTCTTTATCAGGCGGAAACTGCCAGAGAAACCCATCAAAAAACACCCAAAAGAATGAATGTGTATTTGTACGTAAAAATGACTTGAGGGCAACATGTTCAGTTCTTTCAACATCTTAATATTTTCAGGCTTCAAAAAAAAAAAAAAAAAAAACCCAGGAAGCTAAAAGTGACTTGTCCCTCCTTCTGATATTTTGAGCTTGAAAGACACTCTGTACTTCACACTATAAGTCAATGGGAAAGATGAAAAGACGCCCAGACATCTTCTGGAATGTTTTGACATAGCTTTGCTGCATAAAAAAAAAAAAAAATCAGACTTAAACAATGAGATCCTTGCAAAATAGCGCCAGAAGCTATAAAACATCAGGGAAAAAAAAAAAAGATGGCGGGAGGGATGGTTAGGGAACACGTTAAAGACGCTTTCGCCAAAGCACACCATAGTTTTGAAAACCTCAGCAAGTTCACCTGCATTTAAAAGACATCAGGTGCACATACTTTACCATTTAAAATATACCCAAATTCTAGTATAAACATCACACACAAAACAAAAAACACTGGTTTGTCTACCTTGCACCAGAATTGTGTGATTTGAATGCCATTAGCAAATCATTACACTTTTTCAAATGTTAGAGCCACAAATTGCGTAAAATTTATTTATGGTGTCGGCATAATTTTTGCAAAAAATCCTGGTGGAAGCAAACCAGGCAAGAGGGGGAAAAATAGTCTAAAGGTTCAAGCAAGAGCAGAAATATGACAACAATTTTCCACTGAAAAATAGAAGCTTAGAGGGAAAACGCATGAAATATTTCCAGCAAGATGTCCCACATTTACCCCAGAACCATGAAACCTTGCAATAAGTACAGCACATCTTTTGCATGGCCTAGTATTAAAGGGTTAATCCAAAACTCAAAACTAAATTTCACTTAATAAATGTTAAAAAAAACTAATTAAATTACAAAAGTAAGTTGTGGTAAAATTCCCCACCATTCACCATGTACTGTAAATTAGGGTTCTGTTCATATTGCCCATTTTCTCTGACTATTCATTCGAGAATCCCAGTACATGATGGGATATTCAAAGGAATTGTCATCTGCTGGCTGAAACTGCTGTCACTGCACTTTCCATCCTGAAATGAAGCGTCATTGATGGGTTTGGGACATCCCGACACTCCACTTGCTTCATTTGCCGCGTAGAAACAGTCATCAAGGTCCGTAACGCATTTGTTCTCTTGGCCCATGAAACGAGACGTAATCATTGATGTCCATTTCATAGGGTGGGCTGTGGATTTCCTTTGTATGAGTCCGTTGTAAAGCCCGAAGCATGCTCCGTACACGCTCCCTTCATCTCTGACATTCAACGCGCTCCTTCGCTATTGCCGCCTTTAGTGTAGTTGCTCTGCCAGCCCATGAAACGAGACATCACTGACATCTGTGTCAGGAGCTGGGTGGTAGATTTTCTTCAGCCCTCGTCACTTCGCTCTTCGCACGCTCCTTCGCCGGCGTGCCAGTGACCTGTGACACTATTATTGATTCCTTTGAACATGCACCCATTGTGGTCCCCCAAATGTCTATCAGAGGCACTGATTGTTTAGCTTTACTGGGCATGGGGTCATGTAATTGTCACCTCCATGCCCAGTAAAGCTAAACAATCAGTGCCTCTGATAAAGACATTTGTGGGACCACAATGGGTGCATGTTCAAAGGAATCAATAATAGTGTCACAGGTCACTGGCACGCCGGCGAAGGAGCGTGCGGAAGAGAGAATTCAGAGTGAAGTGACGAAGGCTGAAGAAAACGTACTGCCCAGCTAATGACACGGATGTGAGTGATGACGGGAGCGCGTACTGAGCAGTTCTAGGGCTTTACAACGGACGCATACGCAGCAGAAAATACACAGCCCACCCTATGAAACGGACATCAGTGATTACGTCTCAATTCATTGGCCAAGAGAACCAATGCGTTACGGCCCCCCGATGAGGCTTCATTTCAGGGAGGCAAACAAAGCGATTGGAGTGTCTGCATGTCCCAACCCCCTGCCCTTCGATGCCGCTTTGTTCCAGGGCAGAAAGAGGAGCGACTCCAGTCTCTGCCAGCAGATGACGATTTGTTTGAGTATCCCATCATGCTCTGGGGATGTGGGTAATCAGAACCCTAATTTACAGTACGGAGTGAACGATGGGGGATTTTCCATTACTTAAATTACAAAAGTTATTAGTTTTTAAAGATTTATTAATTGAAATTTTCTATTGGGTTTCAGACTAAGGGCTCGCTCCCACTTGCTGTTAAATCGGACAAATGAAATCAGATTAAAAATCAGATTGCATTTGTACCAATTTAATTATGCTTCGGTTCTCAATGGCGGTTTTTTTTTTCTTGCTCTGACCAGACGGGGGAAAAAAAAAACAGCATGCTGCAACTGCATGCAAGATTCAGATCACACGCACTCACACAAGTCTATGGGTGTGTGAAACATCGCACTGCACTCAGATATCATCAGAGTGCAGTGCAATTCCTGCTGGCAATGGAGGAGATGGAGGCATTTACTTTCTCCATTTCCTCTGCAGCTCATGTGAGAGATCGGAGCACAGAGCACTGACACTCGGATTACGCTTGCAGCATGTCGCATCTGATGTTATACACTAATGTGACTCCAGACTGACCCTTTAAGCTCTCAAACAAAAAGATCACTCTTTTTCCCCTTTTAAAAACACAGCAAATTCTTTAAAAGGACATCTGCACTTTTCTATAGAAATGTCTAGAGAAGATAATTGCCATGTTTTGCCAATAATGGTAATTAAAAAAAGGACCGGTCACTTTCCTAGAGTATATCATGATGTTACCCGGTGTGAAGGCTGCTGTTCTTCAGACTGAACTTACAGTGTAATTCCCAAATAGGAGAGTGGATTCAATTTAGGCCCGGTCCACAAGGTGTATACGGTAAACTGAAATCCAAGCATAAAAGCCTAGCATAATCATTTTCCGAAACCACTACTCTTTACCACGCAGATTTGCTATATGAGGAGAGCGATCATCACTGTACTTTATTCACATGAAAATCCGGAAGTATTAAGCTTTGGTTATTTCCAGCAGGAAAGGTCAACTACAAACACGCACCTCAAACAAACGCAAATCAGCAGGAACTCTGTCTCCAACCGATAGGCAAACTGTATCTCCAGGTACCAACTCCCTGGCAAGCGTATGCTCCAATCTTCCTTCCCGTATGCTAAAAAAAAAAAAAAAGACAATTTCATATTGTTATGAGTGCTATTTATCTTGGTTGCCATCTACTGATCATCCTCTTTCCTTACAATTTTTTACTTCTTAATTACAGACATATGACGTATCCAATATATTCACTGCAAAAAAAAAATCTTTGAAAAAAAAAAAAAAAAAGAAGAGTTGTGCAGCTAAAAGACAATTCGTAAACAAGTTATAGAAAGTTGTCAAACTACCCATACAATCAAATTAACATCTTGGAAGGACTAGAATGGACAACCATTTAATGTGGAGACTTACCGCTCTCTCTAATGGTAGATGTCAGAAAAAAAAAAAAAGATGAAAAGAATTGGGCATGTTGGATTGTAAACATGCCCAATCCTTTATTTCTTCAAGACCAAAGCTCTTATTAAATATCTATCAGGTGTTTATCTGCATCTTCCTACAGAGAAAGCCAACATAGGCAAGAATGTTGCACAGCTGGTGGGCCGAAGTCAGAGACTTGACTTCATAAAATGTTAATTCTTCAGCGATTTTTAATTCTGCAGCTGATCACATCCGGCCATTGTAGGATCAGCTATCAATATAAAAATATTTGACAACCCTTTAAGTGACAGCTGCAATCCAAAGAAAGACAATGCTTGGGCTGAAGTCATCACTTAAAAAAAAAGACTGCTGGAAAAAAGGCTTTTGGAGCCGAAACGTTGCACCATGTCATGTGGGCCTAAAAGGCCACTCATTTTTTGCTAAACCCGGGGTGCTGCTTCCCATTTTTTACTCCTTTAAAAAAAAAAATATTGGACAGTGCCGTAGGCACCATGCGCTGAACATTGCCATGCCTGATCAATATAGGTCAGATCATAACCTTCTCCACAAAGAATACACAAGTTCATTGGATTTAGGGTTGTAAAGTGTATGTTTATGACTAGAGTGGGTGCGAATCAATTCGCACATCCCATTCCATCGGCCAAGACAGTGGTCTGCGGCAGCTGCACGGACGATTGAGTATTACCTTATATCTGCTGACATCAACGCCTCTTGATTAGCCGACCTGCTGCGACATCACGTGTGCGTCACACTGTAATGACGATGCCACGCAATGCGGCTAATCAAAAGGGCCGCAGACACAGTAGGTAAGAGGCGGTACTCCATCTCCAGTGCGGCAGCCATAGACCACTGGTGCGGTCAGCAGAGTTGGTGAAAACTTATTTGCATGTCTCATTCCATCTAGGACCTATATACAATGATTGGAATAAAAAAAAGAAAACAAAAAGGATCCCCAAATATGTAAAAGCCAAGACATGAGCTACCCATATACACAACATCCATAACACACTGCAGTATTTGTGCCGTCTTTACCAGTAGAAAAAAACAAGATAAATCACAAGAATCATGAATTCAGTCCTACCAGTGACATTCTGGTGGTACGAGCTTGCTTAACTCTTCCAGTGATTTCTCAGACCGATACTCCTAAACATGAAAAAGAACAGAAAAATATTTTCATACTAGTCCATTTTTTTTCCTACAGCAATATTAATAGCACAGGTAAAACTTCAGCATACAAGTAAAAGGATCTACACCTATACATCGTACATTGGTCTCACACCCCAGTGGACCTTGATGCACAACTTCCCACAGGAGGAACATGAAACAATCACTATATTTGCAACCACTAAGCGCGAAGGACGTTTGGCAAGAAATCAGCAGCGGAAGATCTGCACAATATCATGCTGGGAGATTTCAGCTGTGAAGCCCATTTTACAGAGGGGATCTGGGATCACTTACAAAAAGTACAATGGGGCAATTCATCAAGAATGGCGCAGCGCACGCTAACCTTAATGAAGCACTCGCTAGAGTGTACTGACCTGACTCATTAAAGGGGTTGTCCACTAATGTGGTCTCTTGATTACTTCTATGTCTGAAGGAGAGGTCAGCGACGCCGGTGCCAATAGGGCGCGGGGGCTCAGGTAACGCAACAGCCTCACATGACTAACAGCCTAATGTGCGCCCAGGAAATGCAAATGCTGAGTGAGTATAGGCGGGAAGGGGGCGTCTTAGTAATGGACAACCCCTTTAAGCAGCGTTTGCAGGTTAATAAATCAGGCACGTCTCTTTAGATCAGTGGGGGTCCGGGCCCTGAGATCCCCACCCATTGTTCAAAGGTCAAGACAGATGAGGAACCAAGAGCGCATAGTGCACGTCCAGGTAGCAAGCTGTGCATTTCAGCCTCCAGAGCAGCACACTTTCCAGTGGTCTTCTGAGCAATATATGGGGGTCCCAGGACCTGGTCCTTAACCCATTTTCAGAGCATTAGCTACTATAGGCATAAATGTATTAAAACAGCCTCTTACCTGAACAAAGGCGACAGTGACAACTATAAGTATTGCCTAAAAAATACAAAGACAAGAATTGTAAAGCTATATAATAACCAGCAATTACTCCATACAAGTAAGTGATTATTCCCACCACAAGATCTGGGAACACAAGGGAAACCGCCATTAAGAGCGTGAATGAAATTTGAGCTTGTAGGGCACAAACCAGCACGTGAAAATCAGATTTAAAAGCCGATACAGATAATGGCTATTAATGTCTATTCAGACACGTACAGGGCTCGCATTAATATGCCTTAATTAGGCCATTACCATGGCACAGTTCCTTCCATCCTATAGGTGCAGGAGCTTCCCTGCTGCGTCACAATAGTGCAGGCAGGTCTCAGGATTAACGCGTTCTGCGTATTGAGGAGTATTGTGCTCTCCAATTGACAGAAGTACAAAAGGCTGATATAAAAGAAAGTCAAAATCTAAAATGTATCAGGAACAAATTAGAAGTAAATACATTTCTTCTAGTTTATTTGTGCTTTTGTCAGCAAAGCGCTTTCCTGCTATCCGTGCATTAGCGCGCACAATGGCAACGCTTTATGAAAGAACAAACTTTAGGCAAATGTGACTTTTCTGAATATTCATATGCGAAGAATCATGGAGCGAAGTGATAAACGGCAGAGGAGGCCGCATCTGCTCGCCTTCATGAGTAGTGTTAAACAGTGCCATGTATGAACCTTGGAAAGGATCACAGGCAGTAGGCAAGTGTTCAGACTGCAAAATCAAGCTTAAAAAGGGGACACTATAACTGATCTTTGAGGGGCTGCTTGTTGCTCTTTAACCCCTTAATCAACCACTGTGTACGCAGTGCCAGGGGTGGACAAGATGTTCTGGGTGCCAGGGCTGGACAATAATAAAGAAATAATCAGAGCTGTCTTCAGCACCTGGCACATAGGAACAGTGCAAACTGTACCACTTCCACCTCACAAATAAATTGGGTACAGTACTACAATGCAGAATGTGCTGTAAATGTTTTCATAAGAACTTGGGAAAGTTATGAAATTTCCTATAAATGTCTGTTTCTGTTCCTGACCTAAGGATCTGGACTTTTAGTTGAGATGAATCTGTGCTGCACTTTATGTACAGGCTCAGTAGTGACCAGTGCTGTGGAGATGAATATGTGCTGCACTTTATGTACATGCTCAGTAGTGATCAGTGCTGTGGAGATGAATCTGTGCTGCACTTTATGTACATGCTCAGTAGTGACCAGTGCTGTGGAGATGAATCTGTGCTGCACTTTATGTACATGCTCAGTAGTGAGGCAGCGCTGTGGAGATGAATCTGTGCTGCACTTTATGTACATGCTCAGTAGTGAGGCAGTGCTGTGGAGAGGAGTCTGTGCTGCACTTTATGTACATGCTCAGTAGTGATCAGTGCTGTGGAGATGAATCTGTGCTGCACTTTATGTACATGCTCAGTAGTGAGGCAGTGCTGTGGAGATGAATCTGTGCTACACTTTATGTACATGCTCAGTAGTGAGGCAGTGCTGTGGAGATGAATCTGTGCTGCACTTTATGTACATGCTCAGTAGTGATCAGTGCTGTGGAGATGAATCTGTGCTGCACTTTATGTACATGCTCAGTAGTGACCAGTGCTCTGGAGATGAATCTGTGCTGCACTTTATGTACATGCTCAGTAGTGATCAGTGCTGTGGAGATGAATCTGTGCTGCACTTTATGTACATGCTCAGTAGTGATCAGTGCTGTGGAGATGAATCTGTGCTGCACTTTATGTACATGCTCAGTAGTGATCAGTGCTGTGGAGATGAATCTGTGCTGCACTTTATGTACATGCTCAGTAGTGATCAGTGCTGTGGAGATGAATCTGTGCTGCACTTTATGTACAGGCTCAGTAGTGAGCAGTGCTGTGGAGATGAATCTGTGCTGCACTTTATGTACAGGCTCAGTAGTGACAGCGCTGTGGAGATGAATCTGTGCTGCACTTTATGTACATGCTCAGTAGTGATCAGTGCTGTGGAGATGAATCTGTGCTGCACTTTATGTACAGGCTCAGTAGTGACCAGTGCTGTGGAGATGAATCTGTGCTGCACTTTATGTACAGGCTAAGTAGTGAGGCAGTGCTGTGGAGATGAATCTGTGCTGCACTTTATGTACAGGCTCAGTAGTGAGGCAGTGCTGTGGAGATGAATCTGTGCTGCACTTTATGTACATGCTCAGTAGTGAGGCAGTGCTGTGGAGATGAATCTGTGCTGCACTTTATGTACATGCTCAGTAGTGAGGCAGTGCTGTGGAGATGAATCTGTGCTGCACTTTATGTACATGCTCAGTAGTGAGGCAGTGCTGTGGGGATGAATCTGTGCTGCACTTTATGTACATGCTCAGTAGTGACCAGTGCTGTGGAGATGAATCTGTGCTGCACTTTATGTACATGCTCAGTAGTGACCAGTGCTGTGGAGATGAATCTGTGCTGCACTTTATGTACATGCTCAGTAGTGAGGCAGGCTGTGGGGATGAATCTGTGCTGCACTTTATGTACATGCTCAGTAGTGACCAGTGCTGTGGAGATGAATCTGTGCGCACTTTATTACAGGCTCAGTAGTGAGGCAGGCTGTGGAGATGAATCTGTGCTGCACTTTATGTACAGGCTCAGTAGTGACCAGTGCTGTGGAGATGAATCTGTGCTGCACTTTATATACAGCTCAGTAGTGAGGCAGTGCTGTGGAGATGAATCTGTGCTGCACTTTATGTACAGGCTCAGTAGTGAGGCAGTGTGTGGAGATGAATCTGTGCTGCACTTTATGTACAGGCTCAGTAGTGAGGCAGTGCTGTGGAGATGAATCTGTGCTGCACTTTATGTACAGGCTCAGTAGTGAGGCAGTGCTGTGGAGATGAATCTGTGCTGCACTTTATGTACATGCTCAGTAGTGAGGCAGTGCAGTGGAGATGAATCTGTGCTGCACTTTATGTACATGCTCAGTAGTGAGGCAGTGCTGTGGACATGAATCTGTGCTGCACTTTATGTACAGGCTCAGTAGTGAGGCAGTGCTGTGGAGTAATCTGTGCTGCACTTTATATACATGCTCAGTAGTGAGGCAGTGCTGTGGAGATAATCTGTGCTGCACTTTATGTACATGCTCAGTAGTGAGGCAGTGCTGTGGAGATGAATCTGTGCTGCACTTTATGTACAGGCTCAGTAGTGACCAGTGCTGTGGGATGAATCTGTGCTGCACTTTATGTACATGCTCAGTAGTGAGGCAGTGCTGGGAGATGAATCTGTGCTGCACTTTATGTACATGCTCAGTAGTGAGGCAGTGCTGTGGGATGAATCTGTGCTGTACTTTATGTACAGGCTCAGTAGTGAGGCAGTGCTGTGGAGATGAATCTGTGCTGCACTTTATGTACATGCTCAGTAGTGAGGCAGTGCTGTGGAGATAATCTGTGCTGCACTTTATGTACATGCTCAGTAGTGAGGCAGTGCTGTGGAGATGAATCGTGCTGCACTTTATGTACATGCTCAGTAGTGACCAGTGCTGTGGAGATGAATCTGTGCTGCACTTTATGTACATGCTTAGTAGTGAGGCAGTGCTGAGGAGATGAATCTGTGCTGCACTTTATGTACAGCTCAGTAGTGAGGCAGTGCTGTGGAGATGAATCTGTGCTGACTTTATGTACAGCTCAGTAGTGAGGCAGTGCTGTGGAGATGAATCTGTGCTGTACTTTATGTACAGGCTCAGTAGTGAGGCAGTGCTGTGGAGATGAATCTGTGCTGCACTTTATGTACATACTCAGTAGTGGAGATGGAGTCAAGGAAACTGAGGTGTTGGAGGTTTGGCTTACCGACTCCATAGCACTGGTTAAAATCTTGGAATATTGTTATACCAATAAATCATTGAAATTTTGGGTCCATGGCCAGGAAACTCCACAAATCTCAATTGCATAGAGAACCAGTGGTCAATCCTCAAAAAGCAGGTGGACAAAAAAAAATTAAACACCGAAACTGTGCTAAACTCCAAGCATGGATTAGGCAAGAAAGCACATAGGTGGCCTGTGACCTGTTTCATGAACTAGGCTGTGACTTTACAGTTGGTATTTAGATATCAGACTAGTAACTTACCATTGTGATACTGACTGCAGCATCAAATTGATGCCAAATACTATGAAATGTGAGAAAATATCTATATCTGGAATTGAAAAGCACTGGGGGAAGGGGAACAATATGTTCGGCTTTCAAAACTGATGCAGACATCACCCTTTTCTAAATTGGAAAACGTTGCAGAAGACTCCTGTGATATAATCATAATTTATAAGCTTTAGCCTCCTTACAATCTGTATTTTTTTGGGGTTTCATGTAAGGAAACTGAAAGATTGTATAACATTTTATTACATGTTTGGTATGTACATCATAGACTAGTGACTTACCACTGTGATACTGACGGCATCATCAAATTGATGCATTAAGATACTGATGACAGCGGAGGCCAGCAGCAGCATAAGGAGCGGGTTTTTAAACTAAAAAGAAAAGGGATTCATATTAGGCGGCTGATAGAGACATTACAAAGAGATCATCTAGCAAACGCATACTGGAGATCCCAGTAACTAGCACTGTGTATAAGGTGGCGTTATCCACTAAATACGTTTATCATCCATGGTTAGGCGATGGTTAGCTACGCGGTTATGTGTCCATGTACAAAAAGCCATCATGCCGATCATGTGATTAGGATGCTGCATAGGACCACTGTACCCGTGGTGCGGAAGTTCAGAACGTGAGCACGTCACCATTTCATTATGTTAATGACTTGCAGCCTATGGATCAATATTTTATTAGTGTTGTGAATTGAAGGGACCTTAATTTGATTCCACATTTGTACAGAACAAGAAATAAGATCTCACTGAAGGTACAAGATGAAATCCTCCTCATTCATGCATCTCTCACCTGTGCAATATATTTTTTCCATAATGGTTCATCTTCACTGATATCAAACTCGTTCCATCCATGGGAGGCGCGCCGGTGACAGACCTCAGAATTTGCTAAACCGCTCTGGAGATCAGCCTGGGGTAAAATCAGAACTGCTATGAAACATGAGAAAATATATGTACAGAAGAGAAAAGCACTGGGGGAAGGGGATCAATATGTTCTGCTTTCAAAACTGATGCAGACATGGCCCTTTTCTAAGCTGCAAAATGTCACTGACACTTCATGTAACATATCTAGAATTTATAAGCTATTACTGCATTAAAGTTCCGATTTCTTTGTTTCTTGTAAGGAAGCAAAGACGATTTCCTATAACTTTTTACATGTTTGATAGGGATTTTTTAATTGAATCTATCACCAGGTTTTTTGCCACCTAAACAGTGTAAGAGACCGGCACCAATTCCAGCGATGTGTCACTTACTGGGCTGAGTGCTTTAGTTTTGTTATAATCACTTATCAGTACTAGAGTATCACAAGAGGACTAGTAAATCTTCAGGTAGTGCTAAAAGCTGCAAGTTCTTATCCGCAGTTCAAAACAATTACCTCTCAGCTGATAGATGAACTGACCAGGGGAGGTAATCTGCTGGACCTGGTCGGGTCTAATAGACCAGATACAATTTCACAATTTCAGATCTACAGGTCAGGGAGCATTTGGGAAGCATAACATGGTACGCTTCAATGTAATATGCAATAAAACAATTCCAAAGGAAAATGCAAATACCTGGATCTTTACGAAAGAGGATTTCAACAAATTAAGGGAAGAGCTTAATCGCATAGACTGGGACCACGTCAAGGTAACTGTGAATAAGGAAATACTACTAGAATCCTGTAGAAAACTTATACCCTCTGGTAATAAAACGTCCAGGAATAAAATGCAATGATGGGGAGACAAACATTGCATCTACACCAAAATTGTATCAAAAACGTGAGCTCGGTGCGCAAAAAAATAAGTCCTCACCCAGCCACAGATCACCAAAAATGGAACAGGTCTTGGAAAAATCTTTTTTTTTTTTTTTTTTTTTTTTATTTTGGATTTTTTTTCACCACTTAAATAAAAAAGAACCTATAAATATTTGGTGTCTGTGAACTTGTAAAGACATGGGGAATCTTATTGGCAGGTCAGTTTTAGCATTGAGTGAACATGGTAAAAAAAACAAACTCCAAAAAAACAACTGTGGAGTTGCACTTTTTTTTTTGCAATTTCACCGCACTTGCAATTTTTTTTCCCCATTTTCCAGTAGAAGATTTGTTAAAACCAATGGTGTTGTTCAAAAGTACAAATTGTCACACAGAAAAAAAGCCCTCACATGGCCCTATTGACCGAAAAATAAAAAAAAAAATTATGGTTCTGGGATGAAGGGGAGCAAACAACGAAAAGGCAAAAACGGAAAATGGCCCGGGGATTAGGGGTTAATGACCTTGTGGATGGGATTGATAGTAAAGTGTCAGTCTTTGCTGACATCGAACTATGTCTGATATTAAAATCTGACCTTGACATTACAATAGAATGAGGATAAGATGACTGGATGGGCAAACACTTGGCAAATGAGGTTTAACCCCTTCATGACCCAGCCTATTTTGACCTTCCCTGGCAATTATTTTTGCAATTCTGACCGATGTCCCTTTATGAGGCGATAACTCAGGAACGCTTCAACGGATCCTAGCGATTCTGAGGCTGTTTTTTTCGTGACGTAGTGGGCTTTAAGTTAGTGGTAAATTTAGGTCGATAATTTTTGCGTGTTTTTTTGTGAGAAAAACAGAAATTTGGCGAAAATTTCACAATTTTCAAATTTTGAATTTTTATTCTGTTACACCAGAGAGTTATGTGACACAAAACACGGATTTTGGTAAAGACTTACCTGTAAAATCCTTTTCAGCGAAGGAAGGAAGAGAGACACAGTATTCATTACTGATGGGTAGGCGGAGCCCCAGATCAGGATGTTACCTCAGATCAAAAGAGTGATGACTGGCTGGCCCCTCCAGCTCGGGCTCCTCCTACTCAGCTCCAGTCGTATCAAAGCTTTTAGGAAAAGAGCCAAGATCACCAGCGGAGCAACATAACCCCTTCTGAAGGAACTTCAGAGAAAAAACACAAGGATACAGGTTATGCATGCAAAGAAAGCCAAAAACCACAGAGTTCCAGGTACTACTCACGGAACCTGACTACTGCGATGAGCTGGCGATGCTGGAACAGAGCCTTAGCGCGCTGACCTCAGCCCAGATAATCGCTATCAGATAAGGGTCGCGCTGCATCTGAAAACATCAACACACTTCTGCCGTGGGAGGGTGCTGTGTCTCTCTTCCTTCCTTCGCTGAAAAGGATTTTACAGGTAAGTCTTTACCAAAATCCGTGTTTCAGCTGCAGATGAAGGAAGAGAGCCACAGTATTCATTACTGATGGGACGTCCCAAAGCAGTTCAAAAATAAGGGTGGGAAAAAACCAACAAAAGGCAGAAACCCAACAACCTTAACAACAAAGCGCAACCAGCGCTAAACACAAGTTCATCCAGAACTTTAAACTACAGCTGCCTGCAGGACCCTACGTCCGAGGGCTGCATCAGCGGAAGCACTGACGTCCACTTTATAAAACCTTGTAAACGTGTGGACAGAACGCCAAGTCGCCGCTCGGCAAAGCTGCACTGCCGAAGCACCTTGATGAAAAGCCCACGATGAAGCCACAGCTCTCGTGGAATGGGCTCGAATCTTAATCGGGCAAGATTCACCCGAAGACGGTAAGCTTCCAAAATAGCTGACCGGATCCAACGAGCTATAGAACCCTTGGAAGCTCGTTGACCACGCCGACGACCTGCCGGAACCACAAACAGGGAGTCCGTCTTACGAAAACCTTGAGTAATAAATAGATAAAACTTCAAGGCCCGCACTAAATCCAATGTGTGTAAATCTCGCTCTTTCGTATTCTTCGGATCCGGACAGAGTGAAGGCAACACAATATCCTGGTTAACATGAAATTGTGACACCACTTTAGGCAAAAAATCACCCCGAGTGCGAAGCACTACACGATCCGGAAAAAACTCCAGAAAAGGAGGCGAACAAGAAAGAGCTGCCAATTCAGAAACTCTCCTCAAGGAAGTGACTGCAACAAGGAAAGCCACCTTCCAAGAAAGTAAAGAAAGGCTAGCAGAAACCATAGGTTCAAAAGGTTTATGCTGAAGAGCCTCCAAGACAAGGTTGAGCCGCCAAGGAGACACGGGTGCCTTCCGCGGCGGAAACTTACGAGAGATACCTCGGAAAAAGGAGAGCACGTCTCTATTCGAAGCAATGGTTCTCCGGAACAATAAGGACAGAGCAGAAATCTGACCTTTCAGAGTGCTAACTGCCAAACCCTTGTCTAGCCCATGCTGCAGAAAAGCCAACAGGTTGGGAATGGAAAATTTTCTCGGGTTCCGAGAAGACCCCAAACACCACGAAAAGAAGGTTTCCCAAATTTTATGGTAAATCCTAGAAGTAGCCGGACATCTTGCAGCACGAAGGGTAGCAATGACCTCGGCTGAAAAACCTCTACGGGTCAAGATTTCGGTCTCAAGAGCCACGCCGTCAAACGCAGGGACATCAAGTCCGGATGACAAATGGGCCCCTGAGTCAACAAGTCCGGTTGAAGAGGGAGTGGAAACGGAGGTGCCGCCAACAGCGACATTATTGTCGAGAACCACACCCTTCTTGGCCAGTCTGGAGCTATCAGAATAGCTGGAATTCTCTCTAGTCTGATCCGACGCAGCACTAGAGGAAGTAAGGATATCGGCGGGAATACATAGATCAGCTCGAACTGATCCCACTGAGCCACTAGAGCATCCACCGCCACCGCCTTCGGGTCCTTGTACCTGGACATGAATGTCGGTAACTTGGCATTGGACCTGGATGCCATCAAATCCACTTGGGGGGTTCCCCAGCGAGAGCACAGTAGTGCAAAGACTTCCGGGTGGAGGCTCCATTCCCCGGGATCCATCCTTCTGCGACTGAGAAAGTCCGCTGTAATATTCTGAACCCCTGGAATGTGAATCGCCGAAATGGCTGGTACATTGGCCTCTGCCCAAATCAGAATTCGGGACACCTCTACCAAGAGTCTGGAACTCCTTGTCCCACCTTGGTGATTGATATACGCGACAGCCGTCGCATTGTCTGTCTGCACACGGACTGGCAGACCGCTCAAAGGGACCGTCCAATGTTGGAGGCAAAGGAAAATCGCCCTCAATTCCAGGATGTTGATCGGAAGCACAGACTCTTCCGGTGACCATACCCCCTGAATCCAGAGATTGTTCCAAACACCCCCCCAGCCCGTCAGGCTGGCATCGGTGGTTATGACTGACCACTTCAGAGGGAGGAAAGACTTCCCCAGGGAGAATGCCCCTGGCCGTAACCACCATTCTAGAGAATCCCGCACCGCGCGAGAAATGGTGACACTGCAATCCAGCGATTGCGACTGATTCCATCGACTCAAGATGAACCTTTGAAGAGTCCTGGAGTGGAACTGGGCAAAAGGAATTGCCTCCATGGACGCCACCATCAGTCCCAGAAGACGCATACACTTCCGTAGGGACATTGCCGTTGAGGATGTCATAATCTGTACATGTCGAAGAAGACATGACTGTTTGTCTGGTGGTAGGGAAACTACCGACCGAAACGTGTCGAGATGCATTCCCAAAAAGAGAATTGTCCTCGATGGTTCCAGGGACGACTTCTCCCAATTGACCAGCCAACCGAAGTCTTTCAGAAACTGAAGAGACAAATCCCGAGCCGTCAACGCCTCCTCCTCCGAGGAAGCCACGATCAAAAGATCGTCCAGATAAGGGAGAATCGTAATCCCCTGTCTTCGAAGGAGTGCCATGAGGGGCGCCAGAATTTTTGTAAAGACCCTTGGCGCTGAGGCTAAGCCGAACGGCAGAGCCACGAACTGGTAATGATTCTGACCTATGGCAAATCGAAGAAAGCGCTGATGAGCCTTTCCGATGGGAATATGCAAATAGGCGTCGCGAATGTCGATTGACACCAGAAAATCGTTCTGTGACAGAGCTGCCACAACAGAACGAAGCGACTCCATGCGAAATTTCCGGGCATGGACATGCCGGTTCAATCGCTTGAGATCCAGAATCGGGCGAAATTTGTTCTCCTTTTTGGGAACTATAAAAAGGTTGGAATAAAAACCTTTCCTTCGGTCCTCTGACGGAACCGGTATCACTACACCCTTTTGTAGAAGCGATTCGACCTCTCGCTGTAGAGCGACAACAAGCTCGGGTTCCGACGGAACGCGAGATTGACAAAAAACATTTGGGGGTTGAGAAGCAAACTCTATGAAATAGCCTGCCAACACTATCCGCGTTACCCAGGAATCTGGAACGCGAGCCATCCAAGTCTCCTTGAAAAGAAGCAGGCGACCCCCCACTCGAGAATCCTCGAGTGGACCCCTGGCGTCAATCCGACTTTGCGGTTTTCTTGTCAAGTTCCCGCTTGTTCTGGCGGAAACTCTGCTTCCAGGGAGTACGAGTTTTCTGAGAGGATTTCTTTCCTGAGAAAGAAGGACGACCCGATCCCCACGAGGAGTGACTAGATCGTCCTCGGCCCCGAAAGGACCGCCGACCACTATAAACACCAGGCTTACTGGACACCGAGGCCATGGCCCTTCGCTGTGGTAATGCTGATTCCTTCGCCTTAGCCTTGGAAATCAGCTCTGTGAGGTCGGATCCAAAAAGATGGCCACCCTTGTAAGGTAAGGCCAACAACCCTTGTTTGGAAACTGCGTCCCCGGCCCACTGTCTGAGCCATAAAGCTCTTCTGACTGTGACCGCTGAAGCTTGCGCTTTGGCCAGCAGAGATGCCGTATCCAGACCGGCATCAAAGGTATAACAGGTTGCCGTTTCTAACCATTCACAAGTTTCCCGTATCTCAGATAACGGAGATTCATTTTGCAACTCCGTCTTCAGACGTGCCAACCAGCTTAGAGAAGCTCTAGCAGCACACATGGATCCTAGCACTGCTCGAAATCCATGACCCGCAGCCTCATAGCTTGCTTTTGCCGCCAATTCTGCCTTTCTATCCAAAGGCTCCTGTAAGCTCGCTTTTCCCTTAATAGGGAGTAGAGAGGATTTACTAAGCTGAGACAAAGACACATCCATGAGGAGCTGCATTAGCAGCGACCATCCTCTGGACCTCAAATCTTAGACTGGAGCTGAGTAGGAGGAGCCCGAGCTGGAGGGGCCAGCCAGTCATCACTCTTTTGATCTGAGGTAACATCCTGATCTGGGGCTCCGCCTACCCATCAGTAATGAATACTGTGGCTCTCTTCCTTCATCTGCAGCTGAAATAGTTAATATTTCCCACATGTCTACTTAACATCAGCACAATTTTGGAAACAAAATTTTTGTTAGGAAGTTATAAGGGTTAGAAGTTGACCAGCGATCTCATTTTTGCAACAAAATTTACAAACCTTTTTTTTTTTTTTTTATGGACCACCTCACATTTGAAGTCACTTTGAGGGGTCTATATGGCAGAAAATACCCAAAAGTGACACCATTCTAAAAACTGCACCCCTCAAGCTACCCAAAATTAAATTCAAGAAGATTATTAACCCTTCAGGTGCTTCACAGGAACTAAAGCAACCTGGAAGGAAAAAAAAATGGACATTTTAATTTTTCTAACAAAAATTTTCTTTTAGCATCAATTTTTTAATTTTCACATGGGCAACAGGATAAAATGGATCCTAAAATTTGTTGGGCAATTTCTCCCGAGTACACAGATACCTCATATGTTGTCATAAACCACTGTTTGGCAGGGCTCAGAAGGGAAGGCGCGCCATTTGACTTTTTGAATGGAAAATTACCTCCAATCGTTAGCGGACATCATGTCGCGTATGGAGAGCCCCTGTGTGCCTAAACATTGGAGCTCCCCACAAGTGACCCCATTTTGGAAACTAGACCCCCCAAGCAACTTATCTAGATGTGTGGTGAGCACTCTGAACCCCCAAGTGCTTCACAGAAGTTTATAACGCAGAACACTGAAAATAAAAAAGTAATTTTTTTCCTCAAAAAATTATTTTTAGCCCGCAATTTTTAATTTTAACAAGGGTAACAAGAGAAATTGGACCCCAAAAGTTGTTGTCCAGTTTGTCCTTTGTACGTTGATACCCCACTTGTGGGGGGGGAACCACTGTTTGGGTACATGTCGGGGCTCGGAAGGGAAGTAGTGACGTTTTGAAACGCCAACTTTGATGGAATGGTCTGCGGGCGTCATGTTACATTTGTAGAGCCCCTGATGTGCCTAAACAGTAGAAACCCCACAAGTGACCCCATTTTGGAAACTAGACCCCCAAGGAACTTATTTCGATGTGTTGTGAGCACTTTGAAACCCCAAGTGCTTCACAGAAGTTTATAACGCAGAATCGTGAAAATAAAAAATCTTTTTTTTTCTTCACAAAAATTATTTTTTTAGCCGCCAATTTTTTATTTTCCCAAGGGTAACAGAAGAAATTAGACCCCCAAAGTTGAGCAATTTTTCCTGATTACGCTGATACCCAATATGTTGGGGTAAACCACTGTTTGGGCACACGTCGGGGCTTGGAAGTGATGGAGCACCGTTTGACTTTTTGAACGCAAAATTGGCTGGAATCAATGGTGGGGCCATGTCGCATTTGGAGAACACCTGATGTGCCTAAACAGTGGAAACCCCTCAATTCTAACTCCAACCCTAACCCCAACACACCCCTAGCCATAAACCTAACCCCAACACACCCCTAACCCTAATCCAACCCTAACCCTAATCCCAACCCCAACCTTAACCCTAATTCCAGCCCTAACCCCAACCCTAGCCCTAACCCCAACCCCAATTCCAACCCTAACCCCAATTCCAACCCTAACCCCAATTCCAACCCTAACCCCAATTCCAACCCTAACCCCTAATTCCAACCCTAACCCCTAATTCCAACCGTACCTAATTCAACCGTAACCTAATTCCAACCATAACCCTAATTCCAACCCTAACCCCAACCCTAATTCCAACCCTAATTCCAACCCCAACGGAAAAATAAAAATAAATATATTTTATTTATTTTATTATTTGTCCCTACCTATGGGGGTAATAATAAAAAAAAAGTAAATAACCCCCCACCTTATGTTGATCGGAAGGTAGGGGGAAGCGGAGGGGGATCAGATGCTGACAGCGGCAGCAGGTAGCCGCCGTAAATCGGTGGTGGGGGCAGATCGCCCCCGTCAGTCGGGGGGGGGGGGGGTCATATTAGTGTCTCTAGCCATAGCCGACGCCATTTCAGCATCGGCCATGGCTGGATTGTAATATCTCACCAAGTTTCATTGGTGAAATATTACTATCGCTCTGATTGGCTGTTTCACTTCAACAGCCAATCAGAGCAATCGTAGCCACGGGGGGGGGGGGGGGGGCGCAAAGCCACCCCCGGGGTGAAGCACAAAGCCTCCTGTTCCTGCGGGTCGGGTGACCTTTCAGTGACCCCGGTCACCCGACCCGCAGGAACGCGATCCCACCATGACGCATATGCTGCGTCACAGGTTGGGAAGGCACAGGTTTTTATGACGCATACGCTGCGTCACAGGTCGGGAAGGGGTTAATGTAGAGTAATATAACTAGGACGGAAAAATCCCATTGCTGCATTTACATTAAATGGGAGTATACTCGGGACTACAGAACAGGAGAAGGACTCGGGTATTCTGGTTACAAGTAAGCTGAGCAGCAGTACTCAATGTCAAGCAGCAGCCGCAAAAGCAAACAGGATTTTAGGATGTATAAAGAGATAAAATCCGACAATCCCAACGTTTTGTTACCCTTTATAAATCACTGGTGAGGCCACATCTAGAATATGGAATCCAGTTTTGGTCTCCACATTTTAAACAGGATGTTCAGAAGATAAAGTCAGTTCAAAGGTGGGAAAATAGATTATTACAATGGATGGAAGGCCTCATATGAAGAAAGGCTGGAAAAGTTGTGCTTGTTTAGCTAAGAAAAAAAAAAAAAAAAAGACACCTCAGATCTCATTTACAGGTATAAATATGTGTGGGCAATACAAAGGACTGGTGCACGATGTATTCCTTCCAAAGACCATACTAAGGACCAGGGGGCACTCATTACGGGTGGAAGAAAGGCGCTTCCAGCAACTAATTAGTAGAGTTCTTCACAGTTAGAGCAGTCAGACTGTGGAATGCCCAACCACAGGAGGTAGTAATGGCAGAAACTATACACTATAACAGCTTCTAAAAAAGGGCTGGATGATTTCCTCAGTACACATGGGGTGAATATTCATTACTCCGAAGTATCAAGTATTGGCACAGCCACAGGAAGTCTCCGGCTGACACTATGCAAGCTAGAGAGCAATAAATACTCGCTACTTTGCGCGCACACAGTCTCGGCGTGCAGAGCATTAAGTATTCCAGCAGCTGCCCTTAGGCTTGCAAGTAGTGCATGACGTCCCTGCCATGCGCTGCTTACAAGCATAAAAGCAGGGAAAGTAAGTGTATTGGTTTGTTTTTTTAATGTTTTCTGATGGGGAAAATCATACCAGGATAAGGATGGTACCATGCATACCAGGATGGGGGCCAATCATACCAGTATAAGGATGGGACCTATGCATACCAGGACCGGGAAGGGGGCCAATCATACCAGGTTAAGGGTGGGGCCCTGCATAACAAAATAGGGATGGGGTCATGCATACTAGGACAAGATGGGGGCCCTGCATATCAGGATTTGTATGAGGGCGATCATTCCTGCCAGGATAGGGTTGAAAAGGCCATGCCTACCAAGCTAGGGATGAAGGGGCCCTGCATACCAGGATAGGAATTATGGAGACATGCATACCAGGATAGGGGATATTAAGCATGGCATTGACCACATTTTTTGCTTCATTATTTTTTTTCCTAATTTCCTTCTCTAAAACCTAGGTGAGTCTTATGGTCCAGTGCGTCTCATAGTCCAAAAAATACGGTAATTGTGTTGGAGAAAGGTTGAACTTTATGGACCTAGGTTTTTTTTTTTTTTTTTTTTTTTTCAACCCATGTAAAATGCTGCCATGTAGATCTTCATATTCATGTACTACCCCACCTCACCACCGATTGGCAGTTTTTCGGTGTACACTGTAAATGGTTAGAAAGCTGGCAATCAGTGATGTGGGTGAGGTTACACAGAGCTCAGCATTCAGAGAACTGCTAGATCTGCAGCAGTCACTTAATAAGTGACACATGGTTGAAGTCATAGTCTATCTCTACATCATTCTGCTCTAAGATGGGGTAGTGAAAACCTGGTTCAGATTCCCGTTAATGCACCATCATTTCCATGGTTCTGTACTTGTGAAGAAGCTTAAAAGGTATGAGTGGGAAGGAGATGGTAGAAGCTGTATGGCAGAGTGGGGAGAGGAGAGTTTCTAGGTTGCGTATGAAGACTGCAATCATGGAGGACAATCTGACAAGTTGCTGATTATGGGCAATGTAGAGGTAAAAAGTAAAACAAATGTAGATGTGTGGGGAGCAATGAAGAGAGGGAAAAAAGGAGGTCTTGGATGATTAGGCCAGAAAAGCATGAAGGGGATAAGAATAGCTGTAACAACTGGAAAGCAGAGTAGAGGATTGATTGGACGGGGCACAACTGATCTATAGGAGGGCTCAGAGAAGGATAATAAGGTTGTGCACTAAATTTGCTGACTCAAGATTGAATAAAGGGCAGAACTGCTTTAGGCCGGGGTCAGACGTGCGAGAAACTCTGACGAGTCTCGCACGTGAATACCCGCCACTGCCGCCGGCACTTGGATCGGAGCGTTCAGCTGCATGTATTTCTATGCAGCTGAGCGCTCCGATCCGAGTGCCAGCAGCACGTGCAAAACTCGTCAGAGTTTCTCGCACGTCTGACCCTCCCTTAGGCTTTTAACTTTGAGAGGGCAGGAGGTGGTTTGAAGTACAAAGCAGAGTCAAAAATCAGCAGGTTTGGAGACAGAAGTGAGAACTACTAACTGTTGAATGGGATGCGTGAAATCTAGGATTTGTCCATGTGAAGTTTTATAAAGAGGGAGGAGGATACAGTTGATAGACACAGTGGAATTCTAGACAGCAAAGGGGTGGATTTGAGGGTCATTAGCATGGATCCATTATTGTAAGCTATGGAACTTTATGGACTGTCAATCACCGAAAGAGAAGACAAGAAAGTCGTGTAAGTAGTGATGCTAAATGATCAATTGGTGAAGTATCATGAAAGCCATGAAGAAGCCAATCCTGTGATGCCAAGGGATGAAAGGATTTGCAGTAGCAGTGAGTGTTCAACAGTGTAAAATGCAAACGGCAGATCTATGAGGAAGAGTAACTAGTAACTGAGCCTTTGGCAGACTGGCAACTTTCGATATTAAAGTTTCAGTAGTGATGGAATTGGAAGTCAAATTGTATAAGGTTGAAAAGTGTGTTGGCCAAGAGTTAGGAAATTGGTTCAAAAAGTAAAGATGCTGTTCGCAAAGTTATAAAAAACGCTGGAAAACTGATATGGGGAGAAAGCTGGATCTAGAGGACGGGTCAAGGGATGGGTATAATGACCATGTTTAAAAGCGGAAATAAAGACACAAAGTTAACAAGATGGGTTAGGGCTGTGATAAATAACAGAAAGAATGGAGTCAAATCGCAGATGGTGAGGAGTGATTTAGGGAGAAAGGTGGGGAGTGTGTCTGCGATAGTGGGAAAGCAAGTTATGAGGTGAGCAAAGACGTTTTATTAAAGGGTTGTAGGATAATGTTCTATCTTATTTGGTTCATTTCATCTAAATGTCTACAGATGAAAGGAGTCTTCAAGGAAGTAACTAACTGTTGGACTGTAGGTCTCTTGAAAAAGAACACAATTTTTTCAGCTTTATTTTGGTCACATCAAAAAGGCACCATGAAGTTACACAAGGAACTTAATATCAAGCTCTGAAAGTAGTTGCTCTCTTACCTTAAGAATCCAGGAAACTTCACTGACCGGCAATTCACTTGCTCTTTTTGAACTCAGTACAGGAATCATTGTAACATCTTCAGTAGTCGAGGTATCATGAAATGTTGATGCCTGAAACAGAACAATGGGTTCAAATGAGTTGTCAAAAAAAATAAGAGGCCACCAATGAAACTAATTACTTAGCTGAAAATTTGTAGATTTTAGAAGCCAAATAAACCACACAAAGGGCCAGATGGCTTAGTAGCCAGACAGTAAGAATTAACTGCAGTTAAAAAAAAAATCCAAAACGTTAGGCACCAAGAGCTAAATGTCTAATTTATTGGCTACCTGGCTCCCAGAAACTGGTTTATCTGTGCATTAATTTGAAGATTTTTATCAGTCCAATTTAGAGTTTAAAATCATCATGAATGGATGCCCATACAACAAAAATAAGTGAAAAAATAAGTGACAGAGCTAACTTTCTGCATGACTAGCAGAAATTTAGAAAATCATTTTGGAGCCAAAATCATCCAATTATTCAACATTAGTGAGGAAGGGGAGGTAGAGGTATATTTAGCAAGATGTTTTCTCCTTTGATTCATACCTATGTATTTCGATTTTTTTTAATCAAACAATTCTGCATATACATCAGCCCAATTTTAATTTCTAAAAGCTTTCAATATCAGCAGGTAAAGATATAATCTCTGCAATTTCCGCTCTTACATCTCGGCTGTGGAGCTCAGTCCACACACCATCTTAAAATTGAAATAACAGATAAGATGATCGCCCCCATTTGGGAATCAGAGGGATACAAATTAAATAAAAGCTCCAAAATACTCAAAGTATAAGCAGTAATTCATCATCACCTCTAGACAATGGTGCCAATATTTAACCTTACTGATACGATTGTCAACCCTCAGTCCAAAGATGCAGATTATAAAAGATCCAGCCATTGCTTGTTGAGGTTATGGATGACTAGAATGAACCATGCTTAGAGTGCACTTAAGGCTAGGGGGTCACACTTGCGAGAAACTTGCACCTCAATACCCGGCACTGCCACCGTAGTGTGCGGCTGTATGTATTTCTATGCAGCTGAACGCTCCGGTCTGAGTGCGTGCCGGCGGCAGTGCAGAATATTGAGGTGCGAGACGTGTGCGAGTTTCTCGCAAGTGTGTCCCGGCCTTAGGCTTATTATCAGCTCTGAGCTTAAAGAGGACCTGTCAAGTGTCATAAATGTGTGTTGGAAACATCACTATTTTTTTCTGTGTTTTTTTCCCATGCCTTTCCGTTCCAGAAATATGTTTAGCCAACTAGCCGTGGTCCTCAAAAAAAACTGAACATGAAGAGTTGAAGAAAATGACCACTTGGTCTAAACCAAAAATTTAGACTAGACCCACTTGGTCTAGAATAATATTTACTTAAAATGAAGAGTGGGAACAGTGAAGTACATGACCAAAAAACAAAAATGCCAGATTCAGGGGAATAGAATAGCGGCAGGTAACACAATTTGCATTTATGTCTAGTTACGAGTCTCCTTTATTAGTGTGGGGTTTGTATCTTAACCCCAGCTTTCATTCGCTTCCTCTGGCTCTCTTCCACTACATGCCCTTGTACTGCTGGATCTAAAATTAGAGTAATCCTTTTTTTTTTTTTCTTCCTTTTCTCTTTTCTTTATTTCATATTTTTAAAAACTTTTTTTCCCCCAGGTATAACAAAATAGAGAAACCATAGCAGAGAAAAACTCCATATATTATAAATACCCAGATTCCAGAAAACAGCATACTAAAATGATGGAATTTAAAATCACTTATGATCAGACAGCGCATCAACCGCTATTTACATGCAGAGAGATTGTGACAGGTTGCAAATTAATTAATAACATTCCACTTTTTTTTTTAATTTTTCATAGTGATTATTTACAGATATGGTTAAAACTAAATCGGCTCACACTAAATTGTAGTGTGTCACACATACCCTTGGGGAAATCAGATTATGAGCTCCACTTGTGACAGGAACAGATGTGAGAACTATCATCAAGTGCTAAGGAATATGCTGGTGCTATGTAAAACAGGAAATAAAGAGTCAAGTAGAAGGAACGATGCGTGTCGCCCATTTGGTGCATTGTATCACTTAATATACTATTTCACACAGTTGCCTTCCTTGATCATTTAGACAGCTACATTCTCTCTCCTTGTGGATCTATAAAAACTAAAGTGTTAGCGAGATAGTGATGATGAAAAGCCGAGAACAAGGGTTCAGATTAGAAAAGCTGAATGAAACCTAAAGCAAAGTACATGGCCTCGAATGTGGTGCGCTTCTGTATTGTAATATGTTACCTCTGCCTCATAAAACGGCTGTTCCATCCTTGGGGGCTTCTCAAAAATAGCTCATCCGTTAAAGAGTGTGGTTTTTTTTTTTTGTTTTTTTTTTTAAACACAATAGCCATCACTTTTTCCTCCCATTTGAAAAGGATCCGATTTTTGCTTACTGGATCAGTTTCTAATATATGATTAATTGAACGTTCACAAGTTCAGCAGAATATGTAAAATATTTACCGTACTTTTCCTACTCATGTAAGAAAAAAAAAAAAAAATGTCAAGTTGTGTCTGCACAACTTTTTTGTTAACGGATTGCTTCTGGATCAGTTCTAACGGTTGTTTACTGGACATGTGAACAGAGCCTTATTTTGTAATAGTGATAAAAATCCCCCTTTCTGTGAAGCGGTGCAGGTCCCAGTGGTCACACCACCAATTGGAAGATAATCGCCTATTTTGCAGATAAGATAAAAGGGCTTGTCCAGTGAAAACAAGTTATGCGCCACAATAAAAATGGGGGTGCAGACTAGAAGGCTAAACCTATTTTGACTCAAGAAACTAAAGTACACAGGACTTGCTCTCCTTCAGATATTTTGATAATGATTTTGGCTTCTATCAATAGTAGAGTATAGATGAATGCTGTAGGCAATGCTCACTATTTAAATTTTATGAATCTACAATATATCTATTTACACACACCACAGGTGGAATATGTATTGACTACGTCACCAATTTTCTAAGTAAATATATTTCTAAAGGTGTGATTGACATGAAATTCTCACCAACCAATCAGGCAAGGAAATCCAACCAAAGATGTCCATAAATTATGTGTAATAATTAGAGATGGGCGGACACCTGGATGTTCGGGTCCGGCTGAACAGTTACAAAAAGTTTGGGTTCGGATACCAGAACAGTACTCGGACCAAAACCTGGACCCTATTCACTTGAATGGGGGACTGAACATCCAGTGTTTGCCACGCTTCTCACGTGCTAGCTGGGATCTCACGGAGGTCACGGCAGTTCAACCAGGCAGGGAATGCAGCCTCAGTAATTGGAGGTAACCTCGATGACGTCACCACCGGTCACTGACGCTGTGTTCACAACGGCTCATACACCAGTGGCTCTCAGCCTGGACGGTCGCATCTTGACACCATCCAGGTTGAAAACTAATTATCCCCCCCCGACATGGATTACGGCATGGGACAGAACGACGAAGAGGTGAGGGATACTGTTGTTTTTTTTATTTTAGTTTTATCACAGGAGATCGAGGTCTTTGGTGGAATTAGGCGTTAGGCGAGTATAACTGTTTGTTATTTTTAAATAAAGTGTGTTTTTGTTTTATTTCTAATAAAGGACTTTATTCTTGCTGTGACTTTATTAACCATAAAACTAAAGGATTAGTAATCGAAAGGTGTCTTATAGACACCTCTCCATTACTAAGCCATGGGCTTGATGTCACCTGACAATACAAAGGTGACATTAACCCCACAAATATGAATCACACTTGCCATCGCTACGGGGCAAGTGGGAAGAGCAGGGCAAAGCGCCAGAATTGGCACATCTAATAATAATAATAATAATAATCTTTATTTATTTAGCGCCAACATATTCCGCAGCGCTTTACAGTTTAACAGTTTCAAAACACAAGTCATAAGTAACAACGTTAACAATACAATAATTAAAGCAAAATAAGACAACCCTGCTCGTGAGAGCTTACAATCTACAATGAGGTGGGGGAGATAGAAAGTACAAGTGTGTATATACAATGGTGCATTTACAATGATGGTCCAGCCATCTTGAGGGAGTGAGGGATGGATGGAGATAGTGAATGGGCTACACACACCACCACACACACACACACACACACACACCTACACATAGAATGACTTTGATTAGTGAATGTGATAGGCCGCTCTGAACAAATGTGTTTTGAGGGAGCGCCTGAAACCATGCAAATTGTGGATAGTCCTAATTTCTTGGGGTAGAGCATTCCAGAGGATTGGCGCAGCGCGGGAGAAGTCTTGGAATCGGGAGTGGGAGGTACGGATTAGTGCAGGGGTTAGTCGAAAGTCGTTTGCAGAGCGCAGCAGTCGGTTAGGCCGATAGATAGAAACAAGGGAGGAGATGTAGGGGGGTGCTGCACTGTGGAGAGCTTTGTGGGTGAGAACAAGTACTTTGAATTGGATCCTATAATGAATGGGCAGCCAGTGTAAGGACTGGCGAAGAGCGGACGAGTCCGAGTACCGATTAGCCAGATGGATGATCCTGGCTGCTGCATTAAGGATGGACTGAGAGGGGATAGTCGAGTAATGGGGATGCCAAGTAATAGAGCGTTGCAGTAGTCCAGGCCGGAGTGGATCAATGCTACAGTGAGGGTTTTTGTTGTTTCCATGGTGAGAAAAGGGCGGATTCTAGAGATGTTCTTTAGGTGTAGGCGGCAAGAGCAGGCAAGAGATTGTATATGGGAGGCGAAGGAGAGATTGGTGTCAAACATAACACCCAGACAGCGAGCCTGCTGCCGGGGTGTTATTATGGTGCTGCCTACGGAGAGGGAAATGTCAAATTTAGGGAGGTTAGTAAAACGGCGGGAGCAGAAGTTCAGTTTCGGAGAGGTTGAGTTTCAGATAGAGAGCGGACATGATGTTGGAGACTGCGGACAGACAGTCGGTGGCGTTCTGTAGTACAGCGGGGGTAAGGTCGGGGGATGACGTGTATAGTTGTGTGTCATCAGCATAAAGATGGTACTGAAAGCCAAATCTGCTGATGGTCTGTCCAATTCAGGCCGTGTAGAGAGAGAAGAGAAAGGGGCCAAGGACTGAGCCCTGGGGTACCCGACAGCGAGAGGAAGAGAAGATGATGTGGAGCCAGAGAAAAAACACTGAAGGAGCGGTCAGAAAGATAGGAAGAGAACCAGGAGAGAACAGTGTCCTTAATACTTAGTGACTGGAGCCTAGACAGTAGGAGACGGTGGTTAACTGTGTCAAAAGCTGCAGAAAGGTCGAGAAGAATGAGCAGAGAGTGGTCACCGTTACGTTTTGCTGTCAGAAGGACATTGGTCACTTTGATGAGTGCAGTTTCAGTCGAATGTAGGGGCGGAAGCCGGACTGTGAAGGGTCTAGATGGGAGTGAGTGGAGAGGTAACGGGTAAGGCGGGAGTAGACTAGACGCTCCAAAAGTTTAGAGATGAAGGGGAGATTGGAGACCGGTCTGTAGTTGTTTGTGCAGGAAGGGTCGAGAGTGGGTTTCTTTAGTATGGAGTGTTTGAAGGAGGATGGGAAAATGCCAGAGGAGAGTGAGAGATTAAAGATTGTAGTTAGGCGAGTTGTGACAACTGGAGAGAGAGACTGGAGATGTGAGGGAATGGGGTCGGTAGTGCATGTAGTCGGGCAAGAGGAAGAGAGGAGTCTGGAGACTTCTTCTTCTGTGATGGGATCAAATGTGGAAAGTGAGCCAGGGGAAATGCAGGGAGGGATAGGAGTCACAGCACTTGGTGGTTGAGAGCAGATTTCCTGATGGATAGTATCTATTTTTTCTATAAAGTGGGAGGCCAGGTCGTCAGCACAAATGTCTGTGATAGGGGCTTGTGCTTTTGGCCTGAGGAGGGAGTGAAAAGTGTCAAAAAGTTTCTTGGGGTTGTTGGCTAGTGAGGAGAACAGGGTGGTAAAGTAGGTCTGTTTGGCGAGGTGAAGGGCAGCATTATAAGTTCTTAACATGAATTTAAAGTGGATGAAGTCTTCAGGTGTGCGGGTTTTTCCTCCAAAGGCGTTCAGCACTCCTAGAGCATCGCTGAAGAAGTTGAGTTTGCAATGTGAGCCAGGGCTGTTTTACTGTGTGTTTGGAAGTTCTGAGGGTGAGCGGTGCTACTTGGTCAAGGGTGCTTCTAAGATTGTCATTGTTGTGATGAACAGCCAGATTAGGACAAGAAAAAGAGATTGGGGACAGCGATGAGTGTAGGGAGTCTGAAAGTGTCTGAGGGTTAATGGCTTGTAGATTTCTGAATGTGTGGTAGGTAATCTAATAGATGTGCCTTTTATGGGCAGCTGAGGGCTGCTATTTTTAGGCTGGGCGGGCAATATCCATGGCCCCTTACCAGCCTCAGAATACCAGCCCCAGCTCTCTGCTTTAGCAAGGCTGGTTGTCAAAAATGGGGGGACCCCACGCTATTTTTTAAATTATTTATTTAAATAATTAAAAATACGGCATGGGGAACGCTCTATTCTTGATAACCAACCTTGCTGAAGCCAACAGCTCATTGTTGTAGCTGTGAGTTTTGCCTGGCTGGTTATCAAAAATACAGGGGAACCCACATCATTTTTTTTTTCAATTATTTATTTACAGCGCCGTAGCTGGCTCTTGAACACACACCATCAGCCGCTCCTGCTCTCGCTGTTATTAGCGGCAGCAGGTGTCGGATGATGGGAGCTGTAGTCCCATCAGCTGACACCAGTGACCGGAGGTAAACTTTATACCTCCGATCACAGCTGAGCGCTCCCTTTCTCATGCATTTCTCCATCTCCACTTGTTTAAGTAGGCACAGAAGCGGAATCGCTGCACCGATTGAGTCATCGCCGTTCACCATCTTTGTGGAGTCCTCAAAGCCTTAGGAACAGCTTAAATGTCAGACATCCATGTCCATTCTTCAGTTATGTACAGAAGCTGATCAGAATACCGATGGGTGTGTTGGAGCGGGTATTTCACAACTCGCCTCTGCAGCTCACAAAGGCTTTTCAGCATACGCAGTGTGGAGTTCCAGAGCATGTTGAAGTTGCACACCAGTAGGGCAGCTGGTGTTGCATGCGCTGCCAAAGCGGTGGCAGCAGTAGCTGACTTGTGGAAATGGGGGCTAATGTGGCGTACCTTGATCAGAAACTCTGGTAAATCTGGAAAGTTTTCAGACACCACTGAAATATCAAGTAGAGCACGTGGGCTTAACTTGGTACAGGTGTGAGCTTGCCAAGCTTCACAGCTGCCACCAGGTTACAGCCACTCACAAACAACTACACCTGGATGTAGGTTCAGCAGTGAGAGCCACAGACTTGTCTGGTCTGTTATTCCTTTAAATAACTCCTCCGTAGTGTGCGGTTTGTCTCCTAGCCAAATTCGCTTCAGCAGAGCCTGTTGCCGCTTCGCTGAGGCAGTGCTGCAGAGCTTCAGGCTGATGTGAACAACGTGCTCTGAGATAGCACATTGGAGATGTAGAAAATGGAGAAGGAGGGGTGCATGAACTGGTGTAGGAGGTGGATGAAACCCTGATAGAAGTAGGGCCAGAAATCTTCAGCATCAGTAGCACACATGCCATGAAAAGTAGCACTCTGCTCCAGTGAGCAGTCAGGGAAATGTAGCATCCCTGAACACAAGCGCTTGTCCACGTGTTGGCTGTTAAGTGGACAATCCCAATAATTGTGTTGGTAAGGGCACGGATGATGTTCCTCGACATGTGCTGGTACAAGGCGGGGACGCCACACCAGAAGAAATAGTGGTGGCTGGAGACAGTACCGAGGGACCAAAATTTGCATACCCGTAGCAGGGCAATTTTGTTTATTTCAAACCAATTAAATTTCACACAAAGTTCTACACTATATACGACAAGTTAATTTTTGAACAACCAAATACTGTATATACTCGAGTATAAGTCGACCCGAGCATAAGCCGAGGCACCTAAATTTTACCTTTAAAAAAAAAAAAAACTGGGAAAACATTGACTTCAGCATAAGCCTAGTATGCACAGGCTGCTCATCCACATCCTGGTATGCACGGGCTCCTCATCCCCATCCTGGAATGCAGTCCGCAAGAACCCCAGCAGTGAAGGCTGCAGCTTGGAACCGGGCCTTAGTGGTTCCGGGAAAGCGGACGGTTCCGGACCACAGGCTCCTACCAGCTCCGCTGTCGCACCAGCTTACTCTGGCTCCGATATTCCTCCGGTTGATCTCTTTGGAGTCTCGTAGGATTCTGCCATCTTTGTTGCCTTGTCACCCATTAGGCACAAAACACTGTACAGATTACTAATTCAATACAGAAACCATTGAGAATGCTTTTTTGGAGTATTATATACCACCAAAATGTAAAACAAAGCAGGTAATACACTATGGATGACAATAGTCAATTTTTCACCAAAAAAACGTGACCACATGCAGCAGCTATATATTTAGCAACAGACTGCAAAGCCCTAACTAGATGTTGTATTCTGCCACTCTCCCTGGTCTTGCAATGGTCCCTAGGCTAAATGCAGAATGTATCTGATACAAATAGCAAAGCACAAGTTTAGCCCATAGAAGGACTGAGGGCATGATGGTTCAGCATCCGCATCAACACTAGAAGACTCTGGTTAAACTGTGCACACATAGGCCTGAATAACTGCTCTCGCCTACAATCAGAACTGTTCCTGAGCTGTGCAACAGCGCCAGTGAGCCGAGCTCGGCGGCACCTGTCCATTTATAACTTTTGATTAGGTAATGCAGCCAGTCAAT
Organism: Oophaga sylvatica; assembly: GCA_033576555.1. Lineage (NCBI taxonomy): Eukaryota > Metazoa > Chordata > Amphibia > Anura > Dendrobatidae > Oophaga > Oophaga sylvatica. The sequence continues at coordinate 92,853,709 of JARQOD010000006.1, forward strand.
CACAGTAAAGTCACTACCAAAACGGCTATGGCATTAAAGTGACTGGCAGGCAATCCACGCATGCTTATTTGATGTACAGGCACCAAACATGCAGGGCGGGGATTCGAGCTTCTTCAAATCAGAGCACCATTCAATGCTTGGCAAGTGCCGAGCACATCTGAGGGATGTCCGAGTATCACGGAGCACATTCACTCATCCCTAGTTTTGACCAATCAGGAAACTGTCACAGAGCATAGCAATATGGGAGCACTGAGAAATATCGGCAATGCAATCACTGATTTTACCCCTTACTTTAAAACCATTTACAGCACTTAGAAGGACTATCCAAACAGATGACATGCACTGAAGATATATATCCCTGCAAGTCAAGTAGAAGAAACAATAGCACATATCGGGAACATCAAGAGCAAACACACAATCCAAACACAGCCTGAGCCATCAGAATGCCTGCAGGTACATTGCCCGTGGCTCAGTAGCGTAGCTACCAGGGGGGCAGAGGGTGCGGTCGCCCCGGGCCCACCGCTCACAGGGGCCCACCCGGAGCTACACTATCCTTAATTATATCAGTGTGCACATGTGTGGCCCAGCTGCGCTTGGTACACATGTCTCCAGGAGGATGCACAGGAAGGTAATTGTAAAAACCTGATATTCATTTACATCTCACACTTCCCAGGAGCCACCAGAGGGAGCCCCTTAGATTCAGCATTTAGGGGTGTGGAGAAATGCAGCAGTAGGCATTCTAGCCAGACAGCTATTCTAGTTGTTGGTTGTACCTCAGACAGTTCAGTTCTCCTCAGGACACCAGAGTGAGAGGATTCCTGTCAGAGCTCAGTCTGAGCTAGAGTGAGTTAGTTCAAGTTCTGGTCTTGGAGGGAGAGGAGAAAAGACTGGTTCCTGACAGGGCTTAGGTAGCTCATCTTGAATTGAAGTGGAGGCTAGTACGAGTAGAAGGAATTACTCTAGTCTAGTCAGAGCTACAACCGAATCTGTTATCTCAGAACAAGCCGCCTGTGTTCTCTAGAACGTGGAAAGTGACTCTCGGAGCTACAGCATGTATACAGTCTGACGGAACGTCCTGTGAGCTGCTCTGGACAGAGTCTTTGAAGGGAAAGAAGGAAGGGAACTACTGCAGTTATAACAACAAGCCAACTGAGAGCAGGTCAGTGAGCTGAAAGGAAGAAGAGCTGACTACTACATCTACTGCTACCCGTGCTTATGTTAAGGGTGTGAGCAGGGCGACAGGCAAGTGGAAAACATAAGGAAGAGTGACTTCGGTGACAGATCACCTTCACTCAGTTAACCGGACACCGGGTCCGAAGCATTGCTAGTACTTCACGGCTAGTGATAGAAAACCGGAGGCCTTGCTGGACTTCAAGTCGCAGAAGGTAGCCCTAAGTGTTGATACGTAACTGGAGTCAGGGAGAACAAGGACTTTTAGCAAGTGCACTGCTTAGAAGGACTTCGTTCTTGCCAACATCTGATTATCAGAGACAGAGAAGGCTCTACCACAATGTCGGCCGGGCGTAGCTGCTGCATTACGAGTTAAACTTGACTTCATGCAAGTTAGGACTCACATATATTTCAAAGGTAAAGGAGGCCTCAAACCTGCTCAGCGATTACCTGAATGTGCAGTCTCCAACCTGACCAGCTTCCCGGGACATACCTGCCAACAACATCAGTAAAGGTATGGAAAGAGACTGAATTGTGTGTGACTGACTTATTATCTGCAACACCATTGACTTTGAGGGAACAGTCCCACCTGTGGGGGACTTAACATCTAGCTGCCTAATAACATCCCCTCAGAAGATTAACCCTGCAGCGCTGGTCTATCTGATCAGAAACCACAGGTGGCGTCACGAACAACTATTACTACAATCCCCTGTAAATATATCCCCCATTGTATGAGCGCCCTAGGCCAGGGACCGAGCTCTGCTGCCAGTGACATCCCCCATAGACTTCCATGGGCTCGGTGCCGAGTATCCCATAACCCTGGTACCATGTGCGACTCACACAGCCCACCGATATAGTTAAGCTCCGTGGTAGCGCAGACATGATCTCCCTGCACTACTGTTGGCAGTGACCGGAGAGAGGCAGTGGAGCATATAACTCCCCCTCAGCACTGTACCTGTGATGGCTGGCTCCAGAGTATACTGCAGACACGCACACATTGCACGCTGTGTGGATGTGTCTGCTGCTGAGCAGTCAGGACGCACAGTGCTTCCTCCTTCCAGAGAGGAGCAGGACAGGAGGACACAGTGGTGCTGTGCTGTAAGTAACAGATCAGACTTCTTCAGGTACCGGCCGGCGGTATCTGCACTGTGCAGTGGAGAGGTGTTAGGACGCTGCTCCCCTCCTGATAAGACCCGGCCGGATTCTTGTGATGTATCTGCAGCCTCTGAGGCACAGAAGATTTATGGCGGCTGCTTGATCTTTTAAATAGATCGGGTCACTGACTGTAAAGGGTATGCCACACTGAACAATATCGCTAACGGGATCGCTAAAAAACGTCACTATTTAGCGATCCCGTTAGCGATGTTGTTCAGTGCGGCAGCTGCCAGCGACGAGCTTCCTGCTGTGATCTCGCTCGTCGCTGGAATCGTTCCGGACCCTATTTTCTCGTCGGCGCTCCCGCTGGGTAAGTATATATCGCTAGTGTGGCACCTTTTCTTAGCGTGCGTACTTTTGTACCGCTAAAGTCGTTAAGAAGATCGCTAACGGCGATAGCGTCGTTAACTATATCGCTAAATGTGGCCGCACTTAGCGATATAGAAACAATCCCGCTAGCGATCGCATTAGTATGCGTCGTTATCGTGATCGCTAGCGGGATTGTTTAGTGTGGCAGTACCTTAAGTGCGAGTGGAGTTGCCCGAGCATCACCAGATCAGTAAAAGACTTCAGCTGCCATAAATCTCATGGTGCCTCAGAGACTGACAGGACTGGTCAGTAATGTGCACTGGTAGACGTGACCCCAGCTGCAGGACCCCACGGATGAGGACACATGTCTCTTTCATATATATGTATATATATATATATATATATTATAGGAAGGAGATAGATATCCTCTTCTGTGGGGTCCTGCAGCCGGGGTCACGTCTATCAGTGCACATTACTGACCAGTCTTGTCACTATATTTTATATATACTGAATATATACCTTGGATTTACTGAGATGAGATCATACAGACACTGGACTGATAGGACCCTGACCCCAGCTATACGATATATAAATACTGCATATATATATTGTGATGCCATCCTGTAGCCGGGGTCAGGATCCTATCTGTCCATGGTCTGTATCATCTCTTATCAGTAAATCCAAGGTGCTAAACATGAAAACCCCATTATAAAACCTTTTATTAAAAAAAAGTTGAGGATGAATATATATGATAAATGGCCAGATAGAAGAAAATAGAAACAGCAAATAGGTGCGTCTAGACAATCACATATGGGTGTGGGCCCCTGAAAATATACTAAGTCTATACAACAAGACCCGAAAGGAGGAGAAAGAAAAAAGAGCTAATGCAGGGGCCATTATAAATGTGGGAAAAGTGAACGATTCCATCAGAAGGAACATCAGCGGTAAGTCACCATCTATAACTGTGTAGTGTTGGTCTTTATGGAGATTTTTTTCTAGTTACAGCTGGATCATCTGCTGAGGTTCCCCTATACCTACGATTAGAGTGCGCCACCGTAGTTGTAATCAGAGGTTAGGGGCCCACTCTGATGTCTCCCCCCCCAGAGCTGAACACCTAGCTACGCCTCTGCCGTGGCTACAAACAAATCTACATTCAGCTCAATAACCTGAGCGCATAGAGGCCCTTGCTGCATGGCAAATGCAGATACGGGAGGAGGTCACCAGGTTCTTCAAGCAGAGCAGCACGTTCTAGATAGCAGCAAGAGCTGCATAATTCATCCTGCTCCTCCAGACGTTCTGCTGAGCTCGCACATCCACTGCTCCTACTTGTTACAGCCTCTGGTACCATGTCCTGTACATTAAAGGTGATAGAAGCTTGGTTTGATTCCCGGCCAAGTATAAGCAAAGCATTAGTTTTGAATCTTTAAAGATTTTTGATGGTGTGAGCTGTTTGTTTCAATGAAGAATTCTGGGTGAGCAGCAATTACAGTTTATTAGCGCTTTTTATTGAAGTTTCTGCAGAACCCATGAAGTGCCACCAATAGCATCTTACAGATAATCCCTTCAGCATGTTCAGTAATCTGGTTTGGTTTATCCCATCAAGGAAACCCCTGTGCCTGTCAGCATGTCAAAGCCATGGGTGGGATCTCCAAAGCACAGGAGGATTACTATTGCAGTTGGCTGTGGGGTCTATTAAAAGGAGACAATCCAATGAAATTATATTCCTTAGGAACTCAACACACAATGACTGTTCACCTCAAGCACAGGTGCATCACGGAGTGGCCAAGCACTTCACTACAGAGGCCTTCACACTGACTACATCCCATAGTTTTTGCTGAATGAAGGAGCAGAAGCTGCCAGAAGAATGGACAGGTCACATCATGGCTTTCAGAGCAGTCAAATGTGACAAGACATAACACGTAGAGCAAGTCGTTTTGACACTGCCTTGCATATAGTCCTTCTTGAGATTTTATTAAAGCCTTTACAAGCGGAATACAGGCAAAATCCACACAAGACGTAGTGTGCACATACCCTCAGCCATTTAAATTTCGACTGCCTAATCAGTCTCTCCTGACATCTGTTATGGGGAGAGTCAGATGGTCAAAGTACGCATCAGATAGTCATCAGGTTCTACAGACTTATTTAATCTGCATGAGTGGGAAAACACAGAAACATGAAACGAGAAAGTGACTGTGCCTACACGGTGCAATCAACACTAAGGATGAAATCAGACGTCTATGTGGTGTGGTCCAAGAATGGATCGTAGGGTCCAGACTGAGGTCGTCAAGGTGAGGTCAGGCGACCTGCAGCCAGCCCGTGCAGTGTTCCACAGACTCACCCCAAGGCCGGGGTCACAGTGTGATAGAGTCAGCAGCTTATGCCAATGTCACTTGGATCAAACTATCAGTTTCATCCAATTCTCAAACCGCAGCACAGGGGCGGGGAAGATTGACAGGAGGAGAAAAAAAAAGCAGATCTGCACTGTGCCATTGTATGACATTGGGCTGAGTGATAACCTATAAAACATTGCATAGTCTATGGGAGGTTTTATTGTGGGGTCCATAATGTTGATGGGAAGCTCGTAATGAAGGCTGCACTATTGTTCCTGTTAAATGAGTAGCAATCTACAACAGAGGACCTGGAGAAAACCTGCAACACAAGCAAACCCATCCCAGCCTCATCATCTGGTCTTAAAGAGAAGCAGGATTTTGCAAAAGCACACACAGCCATATTGGTGCTGTTATACGAAGGCTACTTTCACACATCAAGTTTTTTCCGTCAGGCATGATCCGGCTATTTTTAGAAAAATTGAATCTAGCATTTTATGCTGGCACGGATCGCGCCGCATGGCCTCCCATTTCAAAATTTTAATTCCGGCGTCAGGAAAAAACGTCTCCAGTAACTTTTTTAAGTCTGAGCATGCTCAAATCCAATTGGCCAGCCCCCAGGAAACAGATCATCGTTTGGGAGCCTTCCATGGCAGTTTTTAAAAACCGCATCGGTCTTTAAATGGATAAAAAAAACGGACGATATGGATAGAAAACTGATGAAATGGATCCGTTTTTTTGCAGGATCCGCTAGACGGATCCGGCGGAAAAACTGATCCGTTTCATCAGTTTTCCACAATTTACGCACGATCTGTCGCGACGCCGGATCCTGCCTGGCGGAAAAAACCTGATGTGTGAAAGTAGCCTAACTGAAATGATACCAGCGGGGAAGATATCCACTGGGTGCTTTGTGTGTAATCGGTGTGTGAAGTTTCCATTTAATGATCTCTTTGTGCGTCGGGGCGAGGGAGGGTCTTATCTTGGTGCTCTGGTCCCTTATTCATCCTCCTGTTGGAATGATGGGTCACTGACTCTCCTGGAGCAGAGGACCGGGATTGTGCCTTAGAAAAGTCCTATCGCCGCTGCTCAAAACATCTTGCTAGTGAAGGCAGTGGGCGGAGCAAGCGCAGATTACAAGCAGGTGGGATAACCTCGGCTAGCGGCATTTTGTTGGAGACAATTTTTGAAACCACAGCAATTATTGTGCCGGCACAATGTTTAAAATAGGAGGCATCAGTGACCTGTCATTCACACAGGAGGGTGAACAAGGGACCAGAGCACCAAGATCAGACCCTGCCCACAGGTCGCCCCAACCACAGAGAGAGAATTAAAGGAAGACTTCACACACACATTAACACAAACCTTGTAAAATCCTGCGGACAGGTTCTCCTTAAGTTCAGGATGGAGAGAACGTTAAGGAGAGGGGGGCCGGTTTCCTCTGCCAGAAAGTCAACAATAAATGCATTTAAGGGCCCGTCTCACATAGCGATATCGCTACCGAGATCGGTGCTGAGTCACTAGTTTTGTGACGCAGCACTGAGCTCACCAGCGATATCGCTGTGTGTGACATTCAGCGACGATCAGCCCCCTGCCGGGTATCGCTGATCGTCGCTGAAATGTCTGGACATTTTTTTGATCGCTGGTCTCCCGCTGACAGGCACGCATCGCTGCGTGTGACAGGCGGGAGACCAGCGATCCGCTGGTAACCAAGGTACACAGCGGGTTTCCAGGCACGGGGCTGTGCCTAGAAACCCGCTGTGTACCTTGGATACCAGCGCCCTGATGCAGGGAGCTGGTATCCAAGGTACACAGCGGGTTTCCAGGCACCGCGCAGCGCTTGGAAACCCGCTGTGTACCTTGGATACCAGCTCCCTGCATCAGGGCGCTGGTATCCAAGGTACACTGCGGGTAACTAAGCGATGTTACCCGCAGTGTCCTTGTGCTGATCGCTGCCCTGAGCTGCCTGTTCGGCAGCTCAGCAGCGATAATATAGCGATACACCAGCGATCCTGACAAGTGCATATCGTTATCGGGATCGCTGGTGTATCGCTATGTGAGACCCGGGCTTTAGTCTTGCAGAGGGACAAAAGTGTTTTCAGAATAAAGGAAAAAAAAAAAGGAACAAGAAAACTTCTGATAACAGCCAGGTAACATGCTGCCTTTCAGCAGCAGAACGGAAGGAAAGGAGACACACTAGTCATAACTAGTGGGTAGGCGGAGCCCAGATGGGATAGTCACCTCAGATTAAAAAAAAAGAGTGTTGACCGGCCCCTCCAGCTCGGGCTCCTCCTACTCAGCTCTCCAGTTTACAATTTGAGGTCCCAGAGGATGGTCGCTGCTGGAAGCAGCTCCTCAGAAGATTTTATTATTTTTTATCGGACAAGAGACTTGGATCACCTAATGTGGTCTAGAGGTCTCAGGGGTCTCCGCACTGCTGGACCCCAACCTCTCCCTTGGCGGATCTGTATTACCCTATATGGTGGTCCCTGCAGAACCCTGCCGGCCCGGGGGGATGAGGATGGCTTCCCTGGCGGGGACGCAAACCGCGCTGCAGGGTCACTGCGATCCCTGCCCTGGGGGGAAGCATGGGCACGCGCCAGAAACCCCTGGGGGTCCCTGTGGCGCATGGGGGGGTGAGTACTCCACATTTTTATAATGTGTATGAGTGATTCAGCAGCTGCTGCGGCAGCCGCTGTTACAGTAAAATGTGGTGACTGTTATATTTTGTCCGCAGGTGGATGCCTGCAGGACGGGGATCGCGGGACCGGAGAATGGAGGAGTCCCACGCTTTTTTTTTTTAAGGCGGGGGGCGTGGCTTCACGCTTCCCGGGCAGGAAGCGCTCACTGAGCGCGATTTTCCTCTGCCTTCTCTTCCGGCTGCCTCCTCAGTGCGGCGGCCATTGCAGCGCTCCGGGCTCCTCACTCTCCGTTCCTCCCGCACAAGATTAAGAAGACAGCACCGCGAAAGTTTAACGTGAGTCGCTTCTGCCTATCAGGACAGAAGCTTAAAGACTTCTCTCCCCCGCAGCGCAGGGCTCTGCCACACTGAACGTCGCTAAGTTAGCGACGCTTTTTAAGTCGCAGATTTTTATGAGATGTGAAAAAATGACGCAATATTTTAGCGATTTTTTTCGTTTAGTGTGGCATTCCTTGAGGACGTTTCTGTCAGCACCTGCTTCCTCATAAGAGGCACCTGGGGCTCACACATCTGTCACATTAATACAGGTTGTGGAGAGCTTGTGACTTTAACCCCTTATCAGGCGGTTAACCCTTAATGGTGGGACAGCTGGGGTAACTCTCTTTAAGAGTTAACCCTTCAGCGTTCGTCTTATTTTTTTCTTGAAACCACACTGTTTCTTGTTACTGTCAGGTTTAACCTGCCATTGTACTGGGTAAGACATGTCAGATCAGAACCCAGGTGCGGACCATGTCCCGACTCCGCTACAAGATCGGTCTCGTGTATCTGACACACAGACATCGACCACGTCAAGCGCAGCGGTCGGAGGACCCAGTGATGTAAAGATGGAGGCTCTCACTCGTTCGATTGATAGCCTGTCTAACCTTATAGGTTATTGGGTGTCACCAAACCCCTTCATGGCAGAAAGCAACACAGGCCGGTGACTTCTTTCACATATAGCGATTTAGAGTTCTGATATGGAGGGTTCCCCTTTAAGTTCAGGGGGAATATCCGATTCGGATAAAGAAGATCAGCAAAGGCACTCTGCCTCTTTTTCGGGCCGTGTAGAAGCTTTAATTGAAGCTATGAGAGAGGCGTTACAGTTACAGGAGGAAGTAACTACTCGCCCTGGTAAGTCGGCCCGGATGTTTCAGGAGTCGCATAAGTCACTTTCGACTTTGCCATCCCTGAGTGAGTTTAACCAAGCAGTGGAGAAGGAGCGTCTGTGTCCAGACAAACGTTTTCAGGGGACACGTCTATTTGAGTCACTGTATCCGTGTACTACGGAATCGATTGACAATTGGATCCCTTCTCCTGAAGTGGATGTCCCTTTATCTCAGCTTAGCAAATCTTCTTTACTTCCTATTAAAGGGAAGGCGAGTCTACAAGACCCACTGGACAGAAAAGCGGAGTCGGCGGCAAAATCCATTTACGAGGCCGCGGGTCATGGTTTCAGAGCAGTGCTAGGCTCCATGTGTGCTTATAAAGCTTCCCTGGTCTGGTTGGACCGTTTGCGGAGGAAATGTGAACCTCAAGTACCTGAGGTCGACGAACTGTTCGAATTGTTAGAAAGTGCATTCCAATAAGGTCATGATGCAAACCTGGATACTGTGTCATTGCTATCCAGGACACAATCCTCGGCGGTCTCAGTCAGGAGAGCTCTGTGGCTTAGACAGTGGACCGGTGATGCGGTTTCCAAGCAAGGTTTGCTATCTTTAGCTTACAAGGGCGGTCAGCTATTTGGACCTGACCTCACGGAGCTGATTGCCAAAGCAAAGGCAAAAGAAGCAGCTTTACCACAGCGAAGAACTGTGACTTCTACGCCTGGCAGACCTGGTGCCAGTAATGGTCGACGGTCCTTTCGGTCCAGGGGACGATTCGGTCAGCCCTCTTGGGGGTCGGGTCGTCCCTCTTTTTCGGGAAAAAAAGACCACTCAGAAATCCCGCACTCCCTGGAAACAAAGTTTCCGTCATGACAAGAGGGAATCTGACAAAAAGCCCGCTAAGGCGGATTGACGCCAGGGTCCCGCTCGAGGGCTCTCGAGTGGGGGGTCGCCTGCTCCAATTCAAATTGACCTGGGTTTCCCGTATCCCAGACTCCTGGGTGACGCGGGTTGTGTCGGCAGGCTATTTCATAGAGTTTTCTTCCCGACCCCCGAACAGTTATTGCCAATCTCGCATCCCGTCAGAGCCCGAGCTATGTGCCGCTTTACTGCAAGAAGTCGAATTTCTTCTGCAGAAGGGTGTGGTGGTACCGGTTCCACCAGAGGACAGGGGAAGAGGATTTTATTCCAATCTTTTTGTGGTCTCCAAAAAGGAGGACAAGTTTCGCCCCATCCTGGATCTCAAAAGATTGAATCGGCATGTCCACACCCGAAAGTTTCGCATGGAATCGCTTCGTTCCGTGGTGGCAGCCTTGTCGCAGAACGACTTTTTGGTGTCAATCGACATTCGCGACGCCTATTTACACGTTCCAATCGGAAGGGCTCACCAACGTTACCTTCGTTTTGCCATAGGGAAAGATCATTACCAATTTGTGGCCCTGCCTTTCGGTTTGGCCTCAGCGCCCAGAGTTTTTACAAAAATTCTGGCGCCTCTCATGGCGATTCTACGAAGACAGGGAGTCACGATCCTTCCTTATCTGGACGACCTTTTGATTGTGGCGCCCTCAAAGGAGGAGGCGGTGACGGCTCGCGACCTATCACTTCAGCTCCTGGAGGACTTCGGGTGGCTGGTCAATTGGGAGAAGTCGTCTCTGGAACCGTCACAATCAATCCTGGTTTTGGGGATGCATTTCGACACGGTACGAGCAGTGGTGTCCCTGCCTCCAGACAAGCAAGCATGTCTCCTTCGGCATGTACGGGTGATGAAGTCTTCAAAGACAATGTCCCTTCGGAGATGTATGCGCCTTCTGGGGTTGATGGTGGCTTCAATGGAAGCACTTCCGTTTGCCCAATTTCATTCCAGGGCTCTCCAAAAGTTCATTCTGAACCACTGGGATCGGTCGCAGACCTCACTGGATTGCAGTGTTATCATCTCTCACAAAGTACGAGAGTCTCTAGGATGGTGGATCCGTCCGAAAGAGTTATCCCTGGGGAAGTCTTTCCTTCCTCCAAAGTGGTCTGTCATAACCACCGATGCCAGCCTGACAGGCTGGGGGGGTGTTTGGAACGATCTCGGGACTCAGGGAGTATGGTCGTCGGAAGAGTCTGTTTTGCCGATCAACATCCTCGAATTGAGGGCGATTTTCCTTTGCCTCCAACACTGGACGGTCCCTTTAAGCGGTCTGCCTGTCCGAGTGCAGACAGACAATGCGACGGCGGTCGCATATATCAATCACCAAGGCGGGACAAGGAGTTCCAGACTCATGGTGGAGGTATCTCGGATCCTGATATGGGCAGAGACCAGAGTGCCAGCTATCTCTGCGATCCACATTCCAGGAGTTCAGAATATCACAGCGGACTTTCTAAGTCGCGAGAAGATGGATCCCGGAGAATGGAGTCTTCATCCGGAGATTTTTGCACTGCTGTGCTCCCGTTGGGGAACTCCCCAAGTGGATCTGATGGCATCCAGGCTCAATGCCAAGTTGCCGACATTCATGTCCAGGTACAAGGATCCGAAGGCTGTGGCGGTGGATGCTCTGGTGGCTCCAGTTGGACCAATTCGAGCTGATCTATGTGTTTCCGCCGATATCCTTACTGCCTCTGGTTCTCTGTCGGATCAGACTGGAGAGAATCTCGGCTATAGTGATAGCCCCAGATTGGCCAAGGAGAACGTGGTTCTCGACTCTGGTGTCACTCCTGGCGGCACCGCCAGTTCTACTTCCTCTTCGCCCGGACCTGTTAACCCAAGGGCCCGTTCGTCATCCGGACCTGAAGTCTCTGCGTTTGACGGCGTGGCTCTTGAGACCGAAATATTGACCCGTCGAGGTTTTTCAGCCGAAGTCATTGCCACTTTACGAGCAGCCAGAGGTCCGGCTACTACTAGAATTTACCACAAGACTTGGGAAGCCTTCTTTTCGTGGTGTTCGGGTTCCTCAAGGAATCCGAGGATTTTTTCCATTCCCAATTTGTTGGCTTTCCTGCAATTTGGACTGGACAAAGGTTTGGCAGTTAGCACCCTGAGGGGTCAGGTTTCTGCTCTGTCCTTGCTGTTCCGAAAGGCTATCGCCTCGCGTAGGGACGTGCGTTCCTTTTTTCGCGGAGTAACCCGCCAGTTTCCACCGCGTAGGGCGCCTGTGTCTCCTTGGCGTCTCAATCTTGTTTTGGAGGCTCTTCAACATGGGCCTTTTGAGCCTATGGACTCTGTTAGTCTTTCTTTGCTCTCTTGGAAGGTTGCCTTCCTAGTAGCGGTCACTTCTTTGAGAAGGGTTTCTGAGTTGGCGGCCCTTTCTTGCTCGCCTCCCTTCCTGGAGTTTCACCCAGATCGTGTAGTGCTACGCACACGGAGCGACTTCCTACTTAAGGTGGTGTCGCAATTTCATGTTAACCAGGATATTGTGTTGCCTTCTCTTTGTCCGAGTCCAAGGAATGCGAAGGAATGGGCCTTGCACGCATTGGATTTGGTGCGGGCTTTGAAGTTTTATTTGACTGTTACTCAAGGTTTTCGGAAGTCGGACTCTCTGTTTGTGATTCCAGCAGGTCGTCGACGTGGTCAACGAGCTTCCAAGGACTCTATAGCTTGTTGGATTCGGTCGGCCATTTTGGAAGCGTACCGACTTAAGGGCGAACCTTGCCCGATTAAGGTTCGAGCTCACTCCACGAGGGCTGTGGGCTCGTCATGAGCCTTCCATCAAGGGGCCTCGGCAGCTCAGCTCTGCAGGGCGGCTACCTGGCGCTCTGTCCACACTTTTACGAAATTTTATAAGGTGGACGTTAGTGCTTCCGCTGATGCAGCCTTGGGACGTAGAGTCCTACAGGCGGCGGTAGTTTAAAGTTTCCTTTAACCTGTTTTTTAGCGCTAGTTGCGCAGTTTTTAGGTTGTTGGGTTCTGCCGTTTCTGTTTTTTTTCCCACCCTATATTTTTGGACTGCTTTGGGACGTCCCACTAGTTATGACTAGTGTGTCTCCTTTCCTTCCGTTCTGCTGCTGAAAGACGGATTTTGGTAAGAACTTACCTGTAAAATCCTTTTCAGCGAAGGAAGGAAAGGAGACACAGCTCCCTCCCTTGGCAGAAGTGTGTTGTTGTATTACAGATGCGGCGTGACCCTTCTCTGATAGCAGTTATCTGGGTCGAGGTCGACGCGCTACGGCTCTGTTCCAGCATCGCCAGCTCATTGCAGTGGTCAGGTCCAGTGAGTAGTACCTGGAACTGTGTGGTTTTTTACCTAAATGCATGCATAACCTGTATTCTTGTGTTTTTTGTCTCTGAAGTCCTTCAGAAGGGGTTATGTTGCTTCCGCTGGTGATATTGCTCTTCCTTAAGCTTGTGTACAACTGGAGAGCAGAGTAGGAGGAGCCCGAGCTGGAGGGGCCGGTCAACACTCTTTTTTTAATCTGAGGTGTCTATCCCATCTGGGCTCCGCCTACCCACTAGTTATGACTAGTGTGTCTCTGTTGTGAATGGTTTGAGATGAGTTCTGAGCAGAGGCTTCCTCTGGTGGTTACAAGCGGTGCTGGTCTGTCCAGTGAAGATTGTGAGGACTGGGAATCAGGTGTTACTGACTGGTCTTATATAAGGAGTCACCTTCCCATCAGGGTTGCCGGTGATCAATTGTTCTGGTCTCAATCCTTGAATCCTGTTTCCCTTGTAGCCTGCTGTGTCGTGTCTGCATCTCCTGCTTACAGATAAGACATTTTCTTCTTTTTGTTTTTGTGCTATATTTTTGCATTTTGTCCTGCACTTCTGTGGGGCCTTCAGGGTCCCCTCCGGGGGCTTTTGCCCTCTCAGTTTAGTTCAGCCACTGATGTTTGTACTTTTGCTTTTTCCAGTTTTTTCAGTGGCTGCTGTTTTGATTTTGTTACACCAGAGAACTAATTTAGGTGGTAGAGGTCGTGTGATCTCAGGTGTTTTTGAAATTAGTAGAGTTGGTGCTTTTCAGGGTTTTCTGGGATTGCAGTAAGTACCCTTCCTATCCTTTTCTATTTAGTTAGTTTGGGCCCCAGCATTTGCTCATACTTTTTTCTTTCTGTGTCAGTATTTCATCTTGTCTAACAGCCATTACATGTTTGGGGGCTTTCTATGTTCTTTGGGGTTCTGCTCCGGGGCAGATAGCTTTCCTATTTCTATCTTTAGGTGTAGTTAGTTTCTCAGGCTGTGACGAGGCGTCTAGGACCAACGTAGGAACGCTCCACGGCTGCCTCTAGTTGTGGTGGTTAGTCAGGGTACTGCAATCTCATAGATTCCAACTGCTCTGGTGTATTGCCTTTTTTACCTGCACTCCTCAGCTACCGAAACATAACATGTCTCCTTTCCTTCCTTCGCTGAAAAGGATTTTACAGGTAAGTTCTTACCAAAATCCGTCTTTTCTTGCCCTCTGAACGGCAGCCAGCACTGCATGGCTCGTTGTCCTCAGACACTGTTGCTCAGGAAACATTAACCGCTATGGTCACCATTGTTCCAAGCAATAATCTATCACTGTCCGCCTGCAGACAACACAGCAATAAAGCCAGACTGGAGTTTTATAAAGCGACTCAAACCATTTGCTTTTTTTTCTTTCCCGCTGATGAATTTAAAAGGGGATGTCTCATCATTTCCAGGCTGCACCCCTTTCCCTGCTCCCGGGGGCTTGCTAGGAGGCAGCGTACGCCTAATTAATAATGGGGTCCAATAGAGCAGTTGTGCTACTGCCTGACTTGTGCGCTCTCTCTCATCCTTCAAGCAGGGGCCCCTTTGACTACACTTAAGCTGGACGGATTTGGATCCAACAAGCTTCCGAGCAGCGTTTACCAGCTCTATTGGAAAGAGCTTGCAAGCACTGCAGTGGTGGCTGGTAACGTAGGCAACAAACCATAACCAACTAAATATCACTGCTATTGATTCCCTGTAGACTGTGAGCCCTCGCGGGCAGGGTCCTCTCTCCTTCTGTACTTGTGTTTCCCTTGTCTAGCACATGTTTATTGTACCTGTCTATATTTTTCCCTTTTCATATGTAAAGCGCCATGGAATAAATGGCGCTATATAAATGTATAATAATAATAATAATAACTTGGCAAGCACTATACAATTTTACCCATTTAATATAACGAAAGTAACCTTTTAAAATTACCACTTTACTTAAGTACCCTTAATGACCGCTGTTAAAAGGCGTATCGGCGGTCGTTAATGGGTTAAAGAATTGGTCCAGTTTCATAGTGTAAGAAGTCTGCAATCTGCAAATCACCTAAATACGATGACGCCGAACCCTCAAAATATTACAGTCTAGTCCTTGTGAGTAACGTGCTTTTCACTGCCAGTAACTAGTAATCCATCACTGCCTCACTACTGAGCATGTACATAAAGTGCAGCACAGATTCATCTCCACAGCACTGCTACTACTGCGCATGTACATAAAGTGCAGCACAGATTCATCTCCACAGCCTGCCTCACTACTGAGCCTGTACATAAAGTGCAGCACAGATTCATCTCCACAGCACTGCCTCACTACTGAGCATGTACATAAAGTGCAGCACAGATTCATCTCCACAGCACTGGTCACTACTGAGCATGTACATAAAGTGCAGCACAGATTCATCTCCACAGCACTGCCTCACTACTGAGCATGACATAAAGTGCAGCACAGATTCATCTCCACAGCACTGGTCACTACTGAGCCTGTACATAAAGTGCAGCACAGATTCATCTCCGCAGCACTGCTCACTACTGAGCCTGTACATAAAGTGCAGCACAGATTCATCTCCACAGCACTGCCTCACTACTGAGTCTGTACATAAAGTGCAGGACAGATTCATCTCCGCAGCACTGCCTCACTACTGAGCCTGTACATAAAGTGCAGCACAGATTCATCTCCACAGCACTGCCTCGTCACTGAGCTGTACATAAAGTGCAGCACAGATTCATCTCCACAGCACTGCCTCACTACTGAGCCTGTACATAAAGTGCAGCACAGATTCATCTCCACAGCACTGTCTCACTACTGAGCATGTACATAAAGTGCAGCACAGATTCATCTCCACAGCGCTGCCTCATACTGAGCATGTACATAAACTACAGCACTGATTCATCTCCACAGCACTGCCTCACTACTGAGCCTGTACATAAAGTGCAGCACAGATTCATCTCCACAGCACTGGTTCACTACTGAGCTGTACATAAAGTGCAGCACAGATTCATCTCCAAGCACTGCCTCACTACTGAGCCTGTACATAAAGTGCAGCACAGATTCATCTCCACAGCACTGGTCACTACTGAGCATGTACATAAAGTGCAGCACAGATTCATCTCCACAGCACTGCCTCACTACTGAGTCTGTATATAAAGTGCAGCACAGATTCATCTCCACAGCACTGTCTCACTACTGAGCTGTACATAAAGTGCAGACAGATTCATCTCCGCAGCACTGCCTCACTACTGAGCCTGTACATAAAGTGCAGCACAGATTCATCTCCACAGCACTGCCTCACTACTGAGCCTGTACATAAAGTGCAGGACAGATTCATCTCCGCAGCACTGCCTCACTACTGAGCTGTACATAAAGTGCAGCACAGATTCATCTCCACAGCACTGCCTCGTCACTGAGCATGTACATAAAGAGCAGCACAGATTCATCTCCACAGCACTGCCTCTACTGAGCCTGTACATGAAGTGCAGCACAGATTCATCTCCACAGCACTGTCTCACTACTGAGCCTGTACATAAAGTGCAGCACAGATTCATCTCCAGAGCACTGCCTCGTCACTGAGCATGTACATAAAGTGCAGCACAGATTCATCTCCACAGCGCTGCCTCACTACTGAGCATGTACATAAAGTACAGCACTGATTCATCTCCACAGCACTGCCTCACTACTGAGCCTGTACATAAAGTGCAGCACAGATTCATCTCCACAGCACTGTCACTACTGAGCATGTACATAAAGTGCAGCACAGATTCATCTCCACAGCACTGCCTCACTACTGAGCCTGTACATAAAGTGCAGCACAGATTCATCTCCACAGCATCTGCCTCACTACTGAGCATGTACATAAAGTGCAGCACAGATTCATCTCCACAGCACTGGTCACTACTGAGCATGTACATAAAGTGCAGCACAGATTCATCTCCACAGCATTGCCTCACTACTGAGCATGTATATAAGTGCAGCACAGATTCATCTCCACAGCACTGCCTCATTACTGAGCATGTACATAAAGTGCAGCACAGATTCATCTCCACAGCATGCCTCACTACTGAGCCTCGTACATAAAGTGCAGCACAGATTCATCTCCACAGCACTTCTCACTACTGAGCATGTACATAAAGTGCAGCACAGATTCATCTCCACAGCATGGCTCACTACTGAGCCTGTACATAAAGTGCAGCACAGATTCATCTCCACAGCACTGCCTCACTACTGAGCATGTACATAAAGTGCAGCACAGATTCATCTCCACAGCACTGCCTCACTACTGAGCCTTACATAAAGTGCAGCACAGATTCATCTCCACAGCACTGTCCTCACTACTGAGCATGTACATAAAGTGCAGCACAGATTCATCTCCACAGCACTGGTCACTACTGAGCATGTACATAAAGTGCAGCACAGATTCATCTCCACAGCGCTGCCTCACTACTGAGCATGTACATAAAGTACAGCACTGATTCATCTCCACAGCACTGCCTCACTACTGAGCCTGTACATAAAGTGCAGCACAGATTCATCTCCACAGCACTGGCTCACTACTGAGCATGTACATAAAGTGCAGCACAGATTCATCTCCACAGCACTGCCTCATCACTGAGCATGTACATAAAGTGCAGCACAGATTCATCTCCACAGCACTGGTCACTGAGCTGTACATAAAGTGCAGCACAGATTCATCTCCACAGCACTGCACTACTGGAGCATGTACATAAAGTGCAGCACAGATTCATCTCCACAGCACTGCCTCACTACTGAGCATGTACATAAGTGCAGCACAGATTCATCTCCACAGCACTGCCTCACTACTGAGCATGTACATAAAGTGCAGCACAGATTCATCTCCACAGCACTGGTCACTACTGAGCATGTACATAAAGTGCAGCACGATTCATCTCCACAGCACTGGTCACTACTGAGCATGTACACAAAGTGCAGCACAGATTCATCTCCACAGCACTGCCTCACTACTGAGCCTGTACATAAAGTGCAGCACAGATTCATCTCCACAGCACTGCCTCACTACTGAGCATGTACATAAAGTGCAGCACAGATTCATCTCCACAGCACTGCCTCACTACTGAGCCTGTACATAAAATGCAGAACAGATTCATCTCCACAGCACTGTCTCACTACTAAGCCTGTACATACACCATGTTCCAAATCATTATGCAAATTGGTTTTAAGCGTCATATCTGTTTTTTTTTGTAAATTAAACCCATTGATGGTATTGTGTCTCAGGGTTCTTTGAATCACTGAAATCAATCTCAGATACCTGAGATTAGTTTGCTATGTGAGCCCAATAAAAGGAAAACTAGATGTTCCACACTATTAAGCAGGCCAGAGTTTTCAAGTAACATGGAAAAGAAAAAGGATCTCTTTGCAGCTGAAAAGCATCAAATAGTGCAATGCCTTGGTAAAGGGATGAAAACATTAGATATTTCCCGAAAACAGTACGATGATCACGCTCAAGTTAAGAGATTTGTGGCTGATTCTAAGCACAGACATGTTCGTGCTGATAAAGGCAGAATGAGGAAGGTTTCTGCCAGGCAAGTTCATCGGATTAAGAGAGCAGCTGCTAAAAAGCCATTACAAACCAGCAAACAAATATTTGAAGCTGCTGGTGCCTCTGGAGTCCCTCAAACCTCAAGGTGTAGGATCCTTCAAAGGCTTGCTGCGGTACATAAACCTACTATTCGGCCACCCCTAAACAGTGCTCACATGCAGAAACGGTTGCAGTGTGCCCAGACATACATGAAAACTAATTTTCCAACAGTCTTGTTTACTGATGAGTGTCGAGCAACCCTGGATGGTCCAGATGGATAGAGTAGTGGATGGCCACCATGTCCCAACAAGGCTGCGACGTCAGCAAGGAGGTGGAGTCATGTTTTGGGCCGGAATCATGGGGAAACAGCTGGTAGGGCGTCATGGTATAAATCATTTTTCCTGCAGGTCGGGTGACCGGGGTCACTGAAAGGTCACCCGACCCGCAGTAACAAGACTCTTTGTGCATCACCACAGTGGGGGTGGCTTAATCCCCACGTGGCTACGATCGCTCTGATTGGCTGTTAAAAGTGAAACAGCCAATCAGACCGATTTGTAATATTTCACCAATGAAATTTGGTAAAATATTACAATCCAGCCATGGCCGATGCTGCAATAGCATCGGCCATGGCTGGACACCGAGTTCCGACCCTCCCCACACCGAGTGACGGCGGCGATCAGCCGCCGCAACCGAATGATGGCAGCGATCGGTCACCGCCGTCACTATCTGCTCCCCTGCGCTCCGGTCCGCACCCCTCCTCCTTGCCTTCGCTCCCCCTCGGCTTCCGATCCCCCCCCCCAGCTCCACTCATCTCCCCCGGTCCTCTGGTGTCCCTGGATCCGTCCCGGCGTCTGTCCGAGACTCTTCATGGGCGCCGCCACCTTGGAAAATGGCGGGCGCATGCGCACTGCGCCCGACTGCCAGCAGCTTTAATACATTTATTTTGATCACTGTGATAAACTCTCTCAGTGATCAAAATGAAAAAAAAAGTGAATAAACGCCCCCTTTATCACCCCCATAGGTAGGGACAAATAATAAAATAAAGAAAAAATATATATTTTTTTTCCATTAGGGTTAGAATTACAGTTAGGGTTAGGTTAGGGTTAGCCTTAGGGTTAGCATTAGGGTTAGGCTGGATTCATATCGCGTTATGGCAGTCCGTTAACGCTGACCATTAACCCCCATTTGCGGGCGCATGCGTTCGCGACATGCAGTCATTCAGTGACGGAGCCTCGGACGCGGGCTGCAGTGTCTGGGCTCCGTCACCGCTAGCACAGATGAATCATCTGCAGATTCATCTGCGCTAGCGAGTATAGCATAACGCGATCGCGTTATGCTATACCGTTACCAGCCCGTCAACGCTATGTGTTGAACGGGCTGGTAAAATGTAATGTGAACCTAGCCTTTAGCATTAGGGTTAGAATTAGGGTTAGTCTTGTGGTTGGGATTAGAGTTAGGCTTGTGGTTAGGGTTATGTGTTATGAATGTGCCAGAGATGGTTTCTGAGCAGAGGCTCCCTCTGGTGGTTACAGACAGTACTGAAACTTTCAGCGAGGAGTGGCAATCTGGAATCACGGAGTGGTCTGATATAAGGGAGGTTCCCTCCCATGATGGTTGCCGGTGATCAATTTGTTCTTGTCTCAATTGTGGTTCCTGGTTCATTTGAAAGTTTGCTGGAGTCTTGCCTGCATCTCCTGCTTTCAGATAAGATATTTTTTGCTTTTCTTTTTGTGCTTGCTTTTTGCATTGTTTTCTGCACTTTTGTGGAGGTCAGCCAGGTCCCCTCCTGGGCCTGAGCTCCTCACAGTTTATCTGCAGCCACTGTTATTTGCTCATTTGCTTTTTCCTGTTTTTTCAGCGGCAGTGGCTTGGTTTTAGTTCACACTGAGATCTGATTTAGTGGGTGACGAGATCGTGTGATCTCAGTATTTTTGTAATCAGAATTGTTGGATTTTTATAGGGTTTTCTTGGTTGCAGAAAGTAATCTCTCCTGTCCCATCCTATTTAGTCAGCTTGTGGCCTCAGCGTTTGCTCAGTCTATTTTCTGCCTATGTTTGTATTTTCATCTTGTCTAACCGCCATTATATGTTTGGGGGCTTCCTATTTTCTTTGGGGTTCTGCTCCGGGCAGATAGCTTTCATCTTTCTGCCTTTAGGTGTAGTTATCTCTCAGGCTGTGACGAGGTGTCTAGGATCAACGTAGGAACGCTACCTCTAGTTGTGTCGTTAGTTTAGGAATCTGCAACCCATCAGTTACCAACATCTCAGGTGTTCGGCTGCCCTGCTGTTGTTCCTGTCCTCCTCAGCTACCGAAACATAACAGTATCACTGGTGTAAGGTTTCACTCACTCGGCTGCTTCAGAGGTAATCAGGAGACACTTTTCTTATCCAAAAATCATCAGGTTTATTACATCATAAACCTCACAGTCACAGGCAATGCAAATCTTCAGTACTTCAGCTCCTGCCTGGAGCCTCACTCCTCAGTCACAGAGACCTCTGTCATGTCCCGCCTGGACACATGGTAGTCTGTCCACACTGGCAGACTCCCACACACTCTCTAGACACAGAGTCCTTTCTGTAATGTCTCACATGGAAGTCTGTCCACACTGGCAGACTCCCACATCACTCTCTCAGGTGCCAAACAAACCCCTCCCATAGGTGAGGTCAGGATCACATGGTTAGGTCACTTGATCATGACCTCATCACAGGTCCTTCAGACACACACAAACCATGCTTCCATGCATATCTCGAGAGCATACACAGTGCCCCCTAGCTGCATCAGGGGTCACTACACCACATACCTCCCCCCTCTGTTCAAACTTGTGGGGTTGAACACTTGTTACCCGACCAGAGATCCTTCTCGGTCGTCTCTGCCAGTCAAACCGTCTGGCTAAGTCGGGCCCTCTGTCAGACCACCCGCCTCCCCAGCGGTCAGTACGGCGTCGCAATTCCCCTGCACCCATACGTCCTGTCTGGTCTGAGTCCTTTTCAGCTCGTCCAACACAGGTTCTCCTGCTTAGGTCACTCATCACTGAGCTAACTGAGGCATCACTATTTCTACCTCTTCCATCAGGCGCTCTTCGCCTCTCAACACTACGATTGAAGGTGGCGGCATCACTCTTCTTTCCTATTTCCTGCAGCTACTCTGTTTGACACTGCCATCCCTCTCCAGTCGTAGCTGCTCTACTTCTCTCAAGTATGACACACGAATACTCCAGATGCACTTTGAGCCTTTCTTGCTTGCTCCAAAAGTCGAGCGGCTTCTTTATTCCTCCACATGATCATCTGTTTCGTTCGGAGGCATTGTAGATGCATGTCTCTCAGGATAGCCACCCGCTTCAGTGTGACTTCCTTAGTTGACAGTATGACTAAAGGGTATGCCACACTAAACGAGATCGCAAACGAGATCGCAAACGAGATCACTAAAACGTCACTATTTTGCGATCTCGTTAGCGACTTAGCTGTGTGTGGCATGTAGCAACTATGTGGCCCCTGCTGTGATCTCGTTGATCGTTCAATAGAGTTCTGGACCGTTTTTTGATCGTTGGCGTCCCGCTGGTGAGCCTATATCGCTGTGTTTGGCACCTTTTGCGAACGACCTTGTTTGTGACGCATATGGGTTTAGCGTCATGGAATGGATCGCAATATCTGTAAGTTCTCTTTTGCATCACAGAGAGGATCGCAGCAGTTGCAAAGCAGGCTAGCAGGACGCAGAGAGCAGGAGCAATGCTGGAAATTCCTATGAATCAGAAGTGCTCAGTACATGCTAATGACAGATCCTAACGACCGCCAAAGTCGTTAAAGAGATCGCTGACCGCTGATGAGTTGTTTATGAGATCTCCTGTTTGGCAGCTACTAGCGACCTAAAAGAGATCTCACAAACGATCTCATTAGCTTGCGTCGTTATTGAGATCGCTAACGAGATCACTAAGTGTGGCAGTACCTTAACTGTTTCCTCTCTGGCACCCAGTTCACACTACATGCTTCTACCGCCTTTCTAAAGGCCTCATGCACTTCCTCACTGGCACACACTTCTCGCAGGTCTTCGGGTATCTCTATTACACACTTGAAACCCAACCGTCACCTTCTTGGACAGACTGTTGGACCTCCTCGTCCTGAGCATTAGTACAGTTTTCCAAGACATCGCTCTCCCTTGTATGTCCATCTGCATGGCACTTCCCTTGCTGGATTTCTTCTCCCATAGATTTCTGGAGCTGGGCACTAGTCTCCTCCTCTATCTTGAGCTCTCGGAGAACTCTATCTTGCTCTTCTGCCAAGCAGCGACACTCCTGCTGATGTTTCTCTTGTTCCTCTCTGAGCACCTCCATCTCTTTCCATAGAGCCTTGTTCATACTCTTACACACTGACAGATGATCTCTGAGCTTAGAGACTTCCTTCTCCAGCTCCTCCACTTTGTGCTCAATCACTTGTCTTAAGACCCTTTCTCGCTCGACTGTCTCTTTCACTGACTCTTTAAGCAGCTCCATCTCATGGTCCTGCTCTCTTTTAGCCAGCACATGTCGCACCATTACCTCTTTAATTACATTTGCAGCTGGGCACTCTTGCCTACACACACTCTGCCTCTCCAGAGTTCCGCCCGTTCCGGAATCCACAGCTTCAACTGTCTCACGACTCTCAGTAACTTCAGAGAGCTCCAGCTTACTGCACTCACTTTCCCTTGCGGTCGAGTCACAGTCTGCATAGGAGTCACTCCCCCTCCCCCTGTCATCCTGGAACAGCACGTCCCCATTTAGACAGGTCTCTACCCCCTTTTCTGGAGCTATACCGTTTCTCACGGTCACACGTCTTGTCACATCCAAGTCCCCGAGTTGGTCTGACCCACACTTTCTTCTGGTCACCTGGAGCTCGGGACTATCGCTATTAGGTGTTACCTTCTTTTCACACATCACACGACAAGGAACCACTACAGCCGCCTGCTGTGGTGGGGCTCCCTCCTCTAAACAACAACACACTTTATTAACTTCCCATGCCTTTTCAAATAACGTGAAGTTCCGCTTCCTCTCATAGGGGTACACTAAGTTCGGTGATATACCAGCATAACACCCTTTTGGAATCTCCACCCACTTTTGGGCCACCATCCCCTTTTGGGTTGCCACCTTGACCCCCTTTCGCCATCATTTGGGTTACCACCCTTTTGGATCCGCCCCCTTTTGGGCCACCATCCCAATTTGGGTTACCGTCCCCTTTTGGGCCACCATCCTAATTTGTGTTACCGCCCCCTTTTGGGACTATGCCCCCTTTTGGGCAACTTTACTGATTTGGGCTACCACCCCCTTTTGAGACTCCACCCCCTTTCGGGCCACAATCCCAATTTGGGTTACCGCCCCCTTTTGGGAAACTTTACTGATTTGGACTACCACCCCCCTTTCGGGCCACAATCCCAATTTTGGGTTACCCCCGCCCCCTTTTTGGTAACCATCCCTGTTTTGGGTTGCCACCCCCTTTTGGGACTCCTCCCCTTTTAAGGACACCACCCATCACTGGGAAACACACCACGGCTCTTACAGGCCCCAGTCCACACAGTACCCTTAGACAGTGTCTTTTACTTAGGGCGTGTACTGGCCTTTAAGAGTTTGTGTGCCTCGGTTCACACTGTCCTTTTTACCACACCAGCTCCTGCTGGTACTGCCACCGCTTCCGTTGCAGCCACCAACAACCAGCCCCTCCAGATGCTACTCCTAAGCTGCTGTGGCTGTTACTGCAGCTCCGGCTGCTGCAGAACTTCTTGCTGCAACAGTCACTGTAGCTCCTACTACCACAAGTCTCTGCACGCTGCGCTGTCTTGCCGCTTGTCACCTTCGTGACCCCACGAGTCACAGCCAGCCGCTTGTCACCTTCATGACTCCTCCGAGCCACAGCAAACACCTCACACGTGTTCCAGAAAAAAAAACAGTTTCTCACTGACCCGTCAGCACAACACAGACTCCTGTCTGTTACACTCTCAGCCACAGAGATTTTCCGGACACCTCCTCTCTCATAGAGGTATCCCACAAAGGAAAAAACAGTTTCTCACTGACCCGTCAGTACAACACAGACTCCTGTCTGTTACCTGTTGATCACTCAGGTTTCCGGATACCTCCTTTTCATAGAGGCATCCCACAAGGACAAAACAATCTCTCACTGACCCGTCAGTACACCACAGACTCCTGTCTGTTACCTGTTGATCACGCAGGTTTCCGGATACCTCCTTTTCATAGAGGCATCCCACAAAGACAAAACAATCTCTCACTGACCCGTCAGTACACCACAGACTCCTGTCTGTTACCTGTTGGCCACGCAGGTTTCCGGACACCTCCTCTTAGAGGCATCCAACAAAGGAAAAAAAAAAACAGTCTTTCACTAATTCTTCTCACTGATCCCGACCAGCATAACACGGTTGTCAAGACTGTCACCTGTTGGCGTCAGCCACACAGGTTCCTGGAGACCTCCTCCTCAGAGGTATCCTATCAGCATGCTTTTTCTCCATTTGTAATGACCCCGGTCAACATAACACAGACTCCTGTCTGTCACCACTGCTTAACAGCTTCTTCAGATACCTCATATCAGAGGCACCCCATAAACATAAATGCAGTTTATTCGTGACCACTGGTCATACTCACGGTTTTCACAGACCGTCCGTTCCTCCTCTGATTCCTCATTCCCAGTCCTGGAACATGTGCTCCTTGGGTCGCTGCCAGCATTCCATCCACCAATTGTAAGGTTTCACTCACTCGGCTGCTTCAGAGGTAATCAGGAGACACTTTTCTTATCCAAAAATCATCAGGTTTATTACATCATAAACCTCACAGTCACAGGCAATGCAAATCTTCAGTACTTCAGCTCCTGCCTGGAGCCTCACTACTCAGTCACAGAGACCTCTCTGTCATGTCCCACCTGGACACATGGTAGTCTGTCCACACTGGCAGACTCCCACACACTCTCTAGACACAGAGTCCTTTCTGTAATGTCTCACATGGAAGTGTGTCCACACTGGCAGACTCCCACATCACTCTCTCAGATGCCAAACAAACTCCATTACATAGGCGTAACCCCTCCCATAGGTGAGGTCAGGATCACATGGTTAGGTCACTTGATCATGACCTCATCACAGGTCCTTCAGACACACACAAACCATGCTTCCATGCATATCTCGAGGAGCATACACAGTGCCCCCTAGCTGCATCAGGGGTCACTACACCACACTGGCCATAACTGAAAATTATATGGTACTCACAGAAGGGAAAAAAAAAAGTGTGGAAAGAAAAAAGTTGTCAGTTGTCAGATTTTTTTTTTTTCTGTCTGTTGCATTTTTTCCCTCTTTCTCTGGGTGCTGAGGAGGATTTTTTTTTCTCTCAATGGAGTTTGCACAGTTGTCTGTCCGTGTGGATCAGCTTGCCACTGAGGTTCGGAGTATTGCTACCTATCTTGCTGGGTTGCCGGTTGTGGAACATAGGATTCCCATGCCAGATTTGTTTTTGGGGGATCAGGCTAAATTTCTGAATTTCAAAAATAACTAAGTTGTTTTTTGCCTTAAAGCCCAAGTCTTCAGGTAACGCAGCACAGCAGGTTCAAATTGTCATCTCTCTCCTGCGCGTCGATCCTCAGGATTGGGCTTTTTCCTTGACACCTGGGGATCCTGTTTTGAATGATATTGATGCACTTTTTCTGGCTCTGGGGTTATTGTATGATGAACCTAATGTCACTGATCAAGCTGAAAAAACCTTGTTGGCATTAAATCAGGGTCTTTAAGACGCTGAGATACTGTCAGAAGTTCCGAAAGTGGGCAGTCCTGACCAAATGGAATGATGATGATTTGGCAGCCCTTTTTCGGAAGGGGCTGTCAGAGAATGTAAAGGATGTTATGGTGGGATTCCCTGCTCCCTCTGGTCTCAATGATTCTATGTCATTAGCGATTCAAATTGACAGACGTTTGCGTGAGCGCAGAGGTATGCGTGAGACAGTGTTGCCTTGTGAGCCAGCTTCTGAGCCCATGCAGTGTGATAGAGTGATTTCTGGGGCTCAGCGTCATGAGTTTCGAAAGCGCAATGGGTTATGTTTCTACTGTGGTGATGCCTCTCATGCTATTTCAGTCTGCCCTAAGCGGGGAAGACGTTTTGCAAGCTTAGTTGTCTTGGGTAGTGTTCAGACAATTTCTGTTGACTGTTACCCTGATTTGCTCCCTGTCCATATTTTCTCTCAGGCTTTTGTTCATTCAGGAGCAGCTATTAACCTGATGGATTTTGACTTTGCCAAACGTTTTGGGTTTCCCATGATACCCCTGCGGAAGTCTATTCCCCTACTGGGCATTGATTCTACCCCTTTGGCGGAGAATAAACCCCAGTTTTCTACTCAGGTGATAATAGGGTTGAACCAGATCATCAGGAGAGTTGCAAATTTCTGGTGCTGTATAATCTGCATGACATTATTGTACTAGGTTTCCCTTGGTTACAGTCTCATAATCCTGTTTTGGATTGGAAATCTGTGTCTGTGACCAGTTGGGGCTGCCAGTGTGTTAATGCCGACACTCCTGTTTTTTCTGCCTCTCCCCAATCTCAGGATGTTCCTGACTTTTTGACTGATTTTTCGGATGTATTTAGTGAAAGTAAATCTGCATCTTTGCCCCCTCACAGGAGCTACGATTGCGCTATTGAATTAGTGCCTGGTGGTAAATTTCCTAAAGGTCGCCTTTTTAACTTGTCTGTACCTGAACACGATGCTATGCGATCTTATATCAAGGAGTCATTGGAGAAGGGTCATATCAGACCATCCTCTTCACCCTGTGGGTTTTTTCTTTGTGGCCAAAAAGGATGGTTCATTAAGGCCGTGTATTGATTATACGTCTCTTGAATAAGATCACTGTGAAGTATCAATATCCGTTACCCTTGATTTCTGACCTGTTTTCCAGGGTGAAAAGTGCTAGTTGGTTTACCAAGCTTGACTCAGGGGGGCATATAACCTTATTCGCATTAAGCACGGGGATGAATGGAAGACGGGTTTAATACCCCAGAGGGGCATTTTGAGTACCTAGTGATGCCCTTTGGGCTTACTAATGCTCCTTCCGTCTTCCAATCCTTCATGAATGATATTTTCAGGGATTTTGTGGATAAATTTCTGATTGTTTATTTGGATGATATCTTGATTTTTTCCTCCAATGACTGGGACTCATGTAAACATATTCGGACTGTGTTCCAGATTTTGAGAGAGAATGCACTGTATGTGAAGGGATCAAAGTGTCTTTTTGGCGTACAGAAGGTCTCATTTCTGGGATTCATTTTGTCTCCGTCTGTTATTGAAATGGACCCGGTCAAGGTTCAAGACATCTGTGATTGGGTCCAACCTACTTCATTAAAGGCTCTTCAGAGATTTTTGGATTTTGCCAATTTTTATCGTAAATTTATTGGCAATTTCTCCAGTATTGTTAAACCATTGACTGATTTGACCAAAAAGGTTCTGATGTGGTGAATTGGCCTCCTGAGGCAGTCTCTGCGATTTCAGGAACTTAAGCAGAGATTCACTTTGCTCCTGTTCTACGGCAGCCTGATGTTCTCTTACCGTTTCAGGTGGAGGTTGATGCCTCTGAAATTGGGGCAGGTGCGTTTTGTCCCAAAGAGATCCAGAGACCTCTAAAAGTAACCCTTGTGCCTTTTTCTCTCGAAAATTTTCTCCAACTGAACGTAATTATGACGTGGGTAATCGGGAGTTATTGGCCATGAAGTGGGCCTTTGAAGAGTGGAGACATTGGCTGGAAGGAGCCAAACATCAGGTGGTGGTCCTCACGGACCATAAGAATCTGGTTTATCTCGAATCAGCCAAGCGACTTAATCCTAGACAGGCCAGGTGGGCCTTGTTTTTCACACGTTTTAATTTGTGGTTTCTTTTCTTCCTGGCACTAAGAATGTTAAGGCGGATGCCCTCTCGAGGAGTTTCTTTGCAAACTCTCCTGAGTTATCTGATCCTACTGTTATTTTGAAAGAGGGTGTAGTTCTTTCCGCCATCTCGCCCAATTTGAGACTGGCCTTGGAAGGGTGTCAGGAGGATAAACCTGAGTGCTGCCCTATTGGGAAATTGTTTGTCCCAGACCAGTGGAAGAAGAGTGTGATGTCTGAGATTCATTGTTCCGCGTTGGCTGGTCATCCCGGGATTTTTGGTACCAGAGACTTGGTGAGTCGGTCCTTTTGGTGGCCTACTTTGTCTCGTGACGTCAGGGAATTTGTGCAGTCCTGTGGGACTTGCTCTCGCTCCAAGCCTTGCTCTCGCTCTAGTGGTTTGTTAATGCCATTACCTGTGCCCAAGAGGCCATGGACCCATATCTCTATCATTTTATTTCCGACCTCCCTGTTTCTCAGAGAATGACCGTTATCTGGGTAATTGTGATAGGTTTTCCAAGATGATACATCTTGTGCCATTACCTAAGTTAACTTACTCCTCCGAATTGGTGCCTTTGTTCCTTCAGCACGTGGTTCGGTTACATGGCATTCCGGAGAACATTGTGTCTGACAGAGTAGTTCAGTTTGTTTCCAGATTTTGGAGGACATTTTGTTCCAAACTTGGTGTTCAATTATCTTTCTCCTCAGCTTTTCATCTCAGACCAATGGACAAACCGAGAGAACAAACCAGACCTTGGAGACTTATTTGAGATGTTTTGTGTCTGCTGATAAAGATGACTGGTATCTTTTTTGCCTTTGGCTGAGTTTGCTCTTAATAATAGGGCTAGCTCTGCTACCTTGATGTCTCCATTTTTCTGCAATTTTGGGTTTCACCCTCGATTTTCTTCGGGACAGGCGGAGGCTTCTGTCTGTCCGGGTGTTGACTCTGTTGTGGAGCGAATGCAGCAGATTTGGGACCAGGTAGTGGAGAGGTTGTCTCTCTCTCAGGAGAAGGCCCAACGGTTTGCCAACCGGCATAGGATTGCTGATCCTCGGTTTAAAGTTGGGGACTTGGTTTGGTTGTCCTCAAGAAATATCCCTATGAGGGTTGCATCTCCAAAGTTTAAGCCCAGGTTCATTGGACCTTATAACAGCATGGAGATTCTTAATCCTGTTTCCTTTCGTTTACTTCTTCCAGGGACATTTAAGATTCATAACGTGTTCCACAAGTCCTTATTGAAGAGTTTTGTCGAGCCAGTGGTTCCTATGGCTGCGCCTCTTGACCCTGTTTTGGTTGAGGGCAATCTGGAGTATGTGGTTGAGAAAATATTGGATTCTCGTTTTTCTAGACGGAAACTCCAGTATTTGGTTAAGTGGAGAGGTTATTGTCAGGAGGACAATTCTTGGGTGTTTGCTTCGGACATCCATGCTAGGAGACTGATCCGTGCCTGTCACTGAGCTCATCCTGATTGGCCTGGTTGCACAAGTGAGGGTTCGGTGACCCCTCCTCAAGAGGGGGTACTGTTATGAATGTGCTAGAGATGGTTTCTGAGCAGAGGCTCCCTCTGGTGGTTACAGACAGTACTGAACCTTTCAGCGAGGAGTGGCAATCTGGAATCACGGACTGGTCTGATATAAGGGAGGTTCCTCCCATGATGGTTGCCGGTGATCAATTGTTCTTGTCTCAATTGTGGTTCCTGGTTCATTTGAAAGTTTGCTGGAGTCTTGCCTGCATCTCCTGCTTTCAGATAAGATATTTTTTGCTTTTCTTTTTGTGCTTGCTTTTTGCATTGTTTTCTGCACTTTTGCGGTGGTCAGCTAGGTCCCCACCTGGGGCTTGAGCTCCTCACAGTTTTTCCAGGACGTCCCTCCTGACAGCACCATAGGACGTCCTCCTCTTTGCTGGGACAGGAAACACACAAGAGATTAAAAGACACCTCCCCGCCCCTTTCCCTCAGTGTGTTTCCTGTCCCTGCATGGAGGGACACACAGGAGATCTTACCGGGTTCAGGGGGATCGTAAGGCCACGCCAGATCCTTCCCCCTGTGAAGCAGCCCAGGGCTGAAACTCTCCAGCGGGGAGTCCCTCAGCTCCAAAGACCAGGTGCGGCAGGCCCTGGATAGCGGACGTTCCTCCAGGTGGGAGGCTCTCGTCCCGGACCTCAGGCAGGGGGTCCAAGGCGGTTCTGGGTAGGACAGCATCCCGCAGCCTGTCGGGCGTTTAGCGGTGGATTCTGTCCATACTTCGGCGGTGACCAGCGTCTGGGGGAGCGGTTCACTTCCGGTTCAGCGTCGCACTTCCGGTGACGTCATATCCGGGAGACGCTCACCGCATGGAGAGCAGACGTTTCCTGGAACGACAAACGCTGGTGGAGACATAATCGTGAGTATGTGTGCGTGTTCTGGAGGGCGTTTGACAGGTGACACATCGCCGCTTCCCCTATCAGCAGGACGCAGTAATTTGGTCGATCAGCCTACCTTGTTCCTCATGGATACAGATGCGGCAGATGGCGGTGGGGTAAGTGCGCCTGGCGCAAAAAATCCCAGCCATAACCTGACTACCACCCAGAAATCCGACCTGATTAGTTCCTGTCTCCTACTATAGGACAAAGGAATTCCATCCGCTCCCATAACTACAAAAAAGACTGGCAAAGTCTCAGCGAAATCAGCCAGGTGTCCGGTGTGTCACAGCAAACTGCCAGATGGCTATGACAGAACCCTTTGTTCTTCTTGTACCTCTAAGGTTATGAGAGATGAACAGCCTTCATTAATTTCTGAAATGAGGCGCATGATTTCTGAGGAAGTTCAAGCCTCTATATCTACACTTACTCAGCAGTGGCCATGTAGTCCTGGCTCTAGTCGTAAACGGCCCAGATGGGAGACGGATTCAAGAGAACAAGATTTAAGCTCTGAAAATAGATCAGATCTAGAGGACGCTATTTCAGAGGAAGAAGGAGAACTTCCCCCAGACACTCAGGAAAAGAAAAAGAAATTTCTATTTCAATCTGAGGATACTAAGAATCTAATTAGATCTGTACGGAGCACTATGGAGGTCGAGGAAACTCCCAGAACACAATCCAGACAGGATTTGATGTTCGGGGGACTTACGTCTCAGAAGGAGACTGTTTTTCCTGTTAGCGATCACATTAAAACAATGATTCTGGAGGAATGGAAGAGCGCTGAACGGCGTCTAGTTTTGTCTCGTGACTTCAGGGAAGGCTACCGTTCGAACCTGAAGATGTTAAATTATGGGAAGAAGTTCCGAAAATCGATACCCCAATAGCTAGAGTCACAAAAAAGACTGCCATCCCATTTGAGGACTCTTCTGGCCTACGTGATCCTATGGACAGAAAGGCCGATATTCTCCTGAAAAGAGTCTGGGAAACCTCTGCGGCTCTTATTAGAACTAATATTGCTGCCACCTCTGTAGCCAGATCTATGGTTTATTGGATGAGTCAATTGGAGGATCAGTTATCCAATAAGACTCCTAGAGCTGAGATTTTAGCCTCTCTGCCGGTTATGAATTCAGCCACAGCTTTCCTGGCTGATATGTCTGCAGAATCGGTCAGATTTTCCGCTAGAAACAGCTCTTTATCTAATGCAGCTAGGAGAGCTGTCTGGCTAAAATCGTGGTCCGGAGATAACGCCTCTAAGATGAAATTATGTTCCATTCCATTTTCAGGGCTTAGGGTCTTCGGACCACTCTGGATACTATCTTAGAATCAGTATCAGATGCAAAAAAGGGTTTCCCAGAGGATAAACCGCGCCGAGCTCAATCCTTTCGGCGGGGTTCCCTGTCTAGAAGACAGTTCGATTCTAGAGGTCAGGGAAGATCAAGCAGAGGATCATATAGGAGTTACCGTTCCCAGGGAGGAAAGAACAAGAATACGTTCTTTGGCTCCTCACATAGAACAAGGAGACAATGACGCCAACTTTATTGGCGGACGACTCCGTTGTTTTGCAACAAACTGGGATCTGGTAACTCAGAATCAGTGGGTTCGCAGAACTATAGCGGAAGGTTATCGGATAGAGTGTTACGCTCCGCCACCCGAAAGATATGTTTCCCTACGGTGATCTCCACAGACTCGGTCATGTGGACAGATCTCCAGGACCTACTAAAGCTTTCTGTCATAATTCCTGTTCCCCGAGCAGAATTAGGCAAGGGTCACTATTCCTCCCTCTTCACTATCTTAAAGCCGTCCGGAGAGTCTCG
Source organism: Oophaga sylvatica (assembly GCA_033576555.1). Classification (NCBI taxonomy): domain Eukaryota; kingdom Metazoa; phylum Chordata; class Amphibia; order Anura; family Dendrobatidae; genus Oophaga; species Oophaga sylvatica. The sequence continues at coordinate 92,886,247 of JARQOD010000006.1, forward strand.
TACTATAATAAATCTGAAACCCCTAAACTATTGGGTCACATACAAGAGATTCCGGATGGAATCAATCAGGTCTACAACCCACCTTATAGACAAGGGCGCGTTCATGTGCACTCTCGATCTGAAGAGTGCATACTACCAGGTCCCAGTTCATCATGCATCACAAAGTCTTCTCAGGTTTGCAGTGCAATTGCCGACCCGGACCTGCCACTTTCAGTTTCAATGCCTACCTTCGGCTGGCCTCGGCTCCCGAATATTCTCAAAATTGATTTCGGAGATTGTGGCCTTTCTGAGAAGCAGAGGTACTATTATCGTTCCATACTTGGACGATTTTCTTATAGTGGCGCAAACAGAAATGGCGCTGGTCGAACACAGAGATCGCTGCATTTCCATACTCAATTATCTAGGTTGGGTAATAAATTGGGAAAAATCAGATCTAGTTCCCGAACAAAAGAAAGTCTTCCTGGGTGTTATACTGGATTCAAATCGAAGAATCTCTTTCTTACCTCGGAAGAAGCGACAGTCTATACAGGATGTAATAGAGGTTTTAATGCAGCACCAGCCCTCTATAAGATTCGCCATGAAGGTTCTAGGTCAAATGACGGCTTGCATTCCATGCGTCAGATGGGCACAGTTCCACTCAAGACCCCTCCAGAAAGAGATTCTTTCGTCATGGAATCGGAACTACAGCTCGTTAGACAGAACATTACATCTGTCAAAGACGGTAAAAGAATCTCTTCTTTGGTGGATGCAGCCAGACAATCTAAAGTTAGGAGTAAGATGGTCGACTTCCCCTTACGTAAAAGTTACCACGGACGCCAGTTCCTGGGGTTGGGGAGCTCATATAAAGGCAGAATACTACAGGGCAGATGGCCAGAGGAAATCCAGTATCGATCCTCAAATTTCAAAGAGCTCTACGCTGTATGGGAAGCCCTAAGAAGGAACCAATCCGAACTCAAAGATCAGCATATCAGAATTTACTCGGACAACATCACAGCAGTTTCGTTTTTGAATCACCAAGGAGGTCCCAGACATCGACCTCTTCAACAGTTGGCAGAGATGATATTCACCTGGGCAGAGCAGGTCGTCCTTTCCTTAACGGCAATCCACCTGGAAGGTTCCCAGAATGTAATAGCAGACTACCTGAGCAGAAAGAAAGTGAGTCCTACGGAATGGGAACTAAACCAGGATATCTTCAGAGATCTATGTCAGAGGTGGGGAACACCTCAAATAGACCTATTTGCAAACAGAAGAAATGCGAAGATTCCAGGTTTTTCTCCCTGAATCCTTTGGACGATCCAGAAGGATTGGATGCCCTAAGCCAGAAATGGGAAGAACATCTGTTATATGCATTCCCACCTCTAGCGCTCATCCCGGCCGTATTACGGAAGATCAAGGAGGATCGGGCTACAGTAATAATGATCGCCCCTTATTGGCCAAAGAGGAGCTGGTTTTCTCTGCTAACAGACATGTCAATCGAAAACCCCTTAGAGCTGCCGCTGATTCCGGACTTAATCAATCAAGGTCCGATCCACCATCCGGATCCGAAGAGATTGCATCTCTCAGCCTGGATCCTGAGAGGGTGACCTTGAAGGCCAAAGGCTTATCTGACCAGGTTATAACCACAATCCAGGCCAGTAGAAAGCCAGTCACATCGGCTATCTATCTCAGAATCTGGAAACGCTTCTGTACAGTGAGTGGCGGGTCGACTTGGTGACAGGCACTCCAAACATCCTAAGATTTTAGATTTCCTCCAGTCAGGCTTCAACATGGGACTCAGACCCAGTACCCTAAAAGTTCAGATTGTGCTTTAAGCTCTTCTTAGATACTCACTAGCTTCTCACCCATGGGTGATAAGATTTGTTAAGCTA
>JARQOD010000006.1:92888214-92918562 GCA_033576555.1 Oophaga sylvatica
AAACAACTGAAAATATGTCTTATATTCTAGGTTCTTCAAAGTAGCCACCTTTTGCTTTGACTGCTTTGCACTCTCTTGGCATTCTCTTGATGAGCTTCAAGAGGTAGTCACCGGAAATGGTTTTCACTTCACAGGTCTGCCCTGTCAGGTTTAATAAATGGGATTTCTTGCCTTATAAATGGGGTTGGGACCATCAGTTGTGTTGTGCAGAAGTCTGGTGGATATACAGCTGATAGTCCTACTGAATAGACTGTTAGAATGTGTATTATTGCAAGAAAAAAGCAGTTAAGTAAAGAAAAACGAGTGGCCATCATTACTTTAAGAAATTAAGGTCAGTCAGTCCGAAAAATTAGGAAAACTTTGAAAGTGTCCCCAAGTGCAGTTGTAAAAACCATCAAGCGCTACAAAGAAACTGGCTCACATGAGGGCCACCCCAGGAAAGGAAGACCAAGAGTCACCTCTGCTTCTGAGGATAAGTTTATCCGAGTCACCAGCCTCAGAAATCGCAGGTTAACAGCAGCTTAGATTAGAGACCAGGTCAATGCCACACAGAGTTCTAGCAGCAGACACATCTCTACAACAACTGTTAAGAGAAGATTTTGAGCAGCAGGCCTTCAAGGTAAATTAGCTGCTAGGAAATCACTGCTAAGGACAGGCAACAAGCAGAAGAGACTTGTTTGGGCTAAAGAACACAAGGAATGGACATTAGAGCAGTGGAAATCTGTGCTTTGGTCTGATGAGTCCAAATTTGAGATCTTTGGTTCCAACCACCGTGTCTTTGTGCAACGCAGAAAAGGTGAACAGATGGACTCTACATGCCTGGTTCCCACCATGAAGCATGGAGGAGGAGGTGTGATGGTGTGGGGGTGCTTTGCTGGTGACACTGTTGGGGATTTATTCAAAAGGCATACTGAACCAGTATGGCTACCACAGCATCTTGCAGCGGCATGCTATTCCATCCAGTTTGCGTTTAGTTGGACCATCATTTATTTTTCAACAGGACAATGACCCCAAACACACCTCCAGGCTGTGTAAGGGCTATTTGACCAAGAAGGAGAGTGATGGGGTGCTATGCCAGGTGACCTGGCCTCCACAGTCACCAGACCTGAACCCAATCGAGATGGTTTGGGGTGAGCTGGACCACAGAGTGAATGCAAAAGGGCCAACAAGTGCTAAGCATCTCTGGGAACTCCTTCAAGATTGTTGGAAGACCATTTCCAGTGACTACCTCTTGAAGCTCATCAAGAGAATGCCAAGAGTGTGCAAAGCAGACATCAAAGCAAAAGGTGGCTACTTTGAAGAACCTAGAATATAAGACATAATTTCAGTTGTTACACACTTTAAGTACCGTATATATTCATGTATAAGCCGACCAGTGTATAAGCCGACCCCCCCCCCCCCCCCCTAATTTTGCCAAAAAAAAACTGGGAAAACTTATTGACTTGCGTATAAGCCTAGGGTGAAAAATGATTATGCTCCATAGAATAGGCCCCCATAAACTGCACAGATTATGCCCCCATATGTTCCACAGATTATGCCCCATATGTTCCACAGATTAGGCCCCCATATGTTCCACAGATTAGGCCCCCATATGCTCCACAGATTAGGCCCCCATATGTTCCACAGATTAGGCCCCCATATGCTCCTCAGATTATGCCCCATATGCTCCTCAGATTATGCCCCATATGTTCACAGATTATGCCCCCATATGTTCCACAGATTAGGCCCCCATATGTTCCACAGATTAGGCCCCCATATGCTCCACAGATTAGGCCCCCATATGTTCCACAGATTAGGCCCCCATATGCTCCTCAGATTATGCCCCCATATGTTCCACAGATTATGCCCCATATGTTCCACAGATTATGCCCCATATGTTCCACAGATAGGCCCCCCATATGCTCCACAGATTATGCCCCCCATATGTTCCACAGATTATGCCCCATAGTATGTCCCTTATGCTGCTGCGCTGCTGCAAAAAAATGACATACTCACCTCTCGTCGCTGGGGGCCAGGTTCCGGTGTCCTGAGCAGGCGATGACACCGGCGCGCTATGGGGGACAGATGCGGGTGTCACCACTCGCTCAGGATCCCGGCACCTGAGATATTTACCTGTCACCGGACCGGTCCACCGCTGCACTGCTCCCGCTTCCGGGTCCTCGGCAGTGAATGATCAGGCTGGGGGCGCGGCACGCACTAACGACGTCATCGCGCCCTCTGCCTGAACATTCTGAGTCGGACGAGGAGGTCGGAGCAGCGCGCAGCGGTGGAACGGGACAGGTGAATATCGCTATACTCACCTCTCCGCCGGCGCGTCTCTCTCTGCAGCGTCTCCTCTTCTCCCGGCGGTCTCCGCAGCTCTTCCTTCCTACAGCGGTCACGTGGTACCGCTCATTAAAGTCATGAATATGTGCATATTCATGACTTTAATGAGTGGTACCATGTGACCGCTGCAGGAAGGAGTCGGAGATCGTGGGAGAAGCAGGGGGGCTGCAGAGACCGCGCCGGCGGAGGGGTGAGTATGATCCGACACCCCCGCTCCCCCTCCCCCGCCGACCCCCGTATATGACCCGCGTATAAGCCGAGAGGGGGACTTTCAGCCCTAAAAAATGGGCTGAAAATCTCGGCTTATACACGAGTATATACAATATATAATTCCACATGTGTTAATTCATAGTTTTGATGCCTTCAGTGTGAATGTACAATTTTCATAGTCCTGAAAATACAGAAAAATCTTTGAATGAGAAGGTGCGTCCAAACTTTTGGTCTGTACTGTATGTAGCAGAGCTCAAAAAGCTAACCTTACCCATTCCACAGCTTTCAGTGCACATAGTCTATGGACTGAGCTCTATATCAGAGAGGGTGTGGTTGGTCTAGCAGTGACGTGAGGTGTAGTCCAGGCAGTGATAATGTCCTGGTGATAAAACATTCATTGTATTGAAACAGCATACAGCCAACAAAGTGACACATCGCTGAAATCTGTGTTTTTTCCTCTACCTCATGCTTCTCAGGTTACACGGCGAAGATCTGCTGACAGATTCCCTTTTAAAGGGGTTGTCCACTTTCAGGGAAGTTAACCCCAAACACTTCAGTTACTCGCCCATCCTAGGTCTAGTGCCAACTCCTGCTACTATTTGAGTCCAGTTTGGCTGCAGTGATGTGTTCAATTCAACAGCGTGCGTAACACTGTAGCCAATCACGGAGTTCAACGGCTCCTGCTGTCTACACAGGCTATAACAGTGATGCGTGCTGCCGACATCATCGATCACCACAGCCGATCTCAGGCGAAGTGCTGAGATTGGAGCTACGGCATACAGCAGTTATTGGATCCAAAGAGAGCGAGTACCTGTTGTTCTACAGTGGCCAACCCCATAAATAGGGATTTTATGTATGTACCATTTATCAGCTATCCACTAGTACCCTCAGCGACAAAAAAAAACTGGCTGTGTAAATGGAGTGCTAATGTGCATGGGTGTTTGCGGATTCACATAATTTTTTGCATAATAGCGCTTTGGTCCCTAATGAAGGGCTTTTGGGGTCCGTAGGTCGGGCTCTGGGCAGTCGTGCATTAACCAACAATTCTGTATCGCCCTCTAACGGGCTTTTTTTTTTTTACCTTTGGTTGAGAAATATCCTTTTTCAGCACTGTATTCTAGCCAGCTTTAAAATGTCAAAGCGTCCTTTCAATGATTGTAACTCCAAAATGTCAAAGCAACCGAGTAATAGAAGGAAGGTAAATGTGTATAAAACAAAGCTCTCATTACTGCTCTGACGACTCCTGTGCTGTAATCCCGCAGTCTCATTATGCATTCTGAGCTCACTGACTGTTTATTAATCACCTATACTAGATGGCAATTTGCGAAGTTGGTTAACTCCCTAGTGCTAGAGCATTGTTTTATCTCTCTGCTGGAGTCTGCTTTGATGTGATTATTCTGATTTATTTTCTATTTAACATTCTTACATTGTAACTCTTATCTAACCGTCACCCCCTATGATTCAACCTTTTATTTTCTTATTTTCTCGTGGTTTTTTTTTCAGCTTTTTGAATAATAGTCCTTGCCAATAACCCAAAAACGAAAACAAAAAAAAAAAATTCAAAGGCCTTTAGGAAGCATTGTGTGTTTGGTCTTTATTTGACCAAATGGGGAACAAAAACCCCAAAACAGTAATCCAGTTATGCTAATCTGTGTTTATAAGGTGTTGGGAAGTAAAGATTCTCCACACTTAGCGATCTCGTTAGCGATCACGATAACGACGCAAGCTAACGAGATCGTTGGTGTGATCGCTTTTAAGTCGCTAGTAGCTGCCAAACAGGAGATCTCATAAACGACTCATCAGCGGTCAGCGATCTCTTTAACGACTTTGGCGGTCGTTAGGATGTCATTAGCATGTACTGAGCGCTTCTGATTCATAGGAATTTCCAGCATCGCTCCTGCTCTCTGCGTCCTGCTAGCCTGCTTTGCAACTTCTGCGATCCTCTCTGTGACGCAAAAGAGAACTTACAGATATTGTGATCCACTCCGTGACGCTAAAAAACCCTAGTCCCGCCTGCGCCGCTGTCTTATGCGTCACAAACGAGGTCGTTCGCAAAAGGTGCCAAACAGCGATATAGGCTCACCAGCGGAACGCCAACGATCAAAAAACGGTCCAGAATGCTAGTGAACGATCAGCGACATCACAGCAGGGGCCACATCGTTGCTACATGCCACACACAACGAGGTCGCTAACGAGATCGCTAAATAGTGACGTTTTAGCGATCTCGTTAGCGATCTCGCTTAGTGTGGCATACCCTTTAGGCCTGGGTCTCACATAGCGATACACCAGCGATCCCGACAATGATATGCACTTGTCAGGATCGCTGGTGTATCGCTACATGATCGCTGCTGAGCTGCCAAACAGGCAGCTCAGGCAGCGATCAGCACAGCGACACTGCGGGTAACATCGCTTAGTTACCCGCAGTGTACCTTGGATACCAGCGCCCTGATGCAGGGAGCTGGTAACCAAGGTACACATCGGCTTTCCAGGCGGTGCCTGGAAACCCGCTGTGTACCTTGGTTACCAGCTCCCTGCATCAGGGCGTGGTATCCAAGGTACACAGCGGGTTTCTAGGCACAGCCCTGCGCCTGGAAACCCGCTGTGTACCTTGGTTACCAGCAGATCGCTGGTCTCCCACCTGTCACACGCAGCGATGCGTGCCTGTCAGCGGGAGACCAGCGATCAAAAAAATGTCCAGGACATTCAGCGACTATCAGCGATACCCAGCAGGGGGCTGATCGACGCTGAATGTCACACTCAGCGATATCGCTGGGGGGATCGCTGCTGCGTCACAAAACTAGTGACTCAGCAGCGATCTCGCTAGCGAGATCGCTGTGTGAGACGGGGGCTTTACATTGGCTGTTATAGCGACTGTTCCTAGGAAATCTTGTTTCTCGATAATTACAGTATATACTCGAGTATAAGCCGACGCACCTAATTTTGCCACGGAAAACTGGGTAAGCTTTTTGACTCGAGTATAAGTGCATTGTCCCTGTCATTGTATGCATAGCTCCCGCAGTCTCTTCCTGCTGTGCACGGCTCACCCCCTCCCCCATCCCGTTGTTGTGTGCATGGCTCACCCTCCCCGGTCCTACTCGCCCTCCTCACGCCATTGCTGAATCTCCGTTGTCATCTCCTGTGCTGAGCGGTCACGTGGTACTGTTCATTAAGGTAATGAATATGCGCTCCACGCCTATGGGACTGGAGACGCGTGCATATTCATTACCTTAATGAGCGATACCACGTGACCGCTCAGCACAGGAAGAGTTGCCGGGACGGAGATGCAGTAACGGTACGAGGAGGGCGAGTATGATGTGTTCTGAAAGCCGGCAGCTGTCACTGTTCCACAGCCGCTGGCTCCACCGCCGGCTTTCTGGACAAAGACTGGTGTATAAGCCGAGGGGGGCATTTTCAGCACAAAAGTGCTGAAAACCTCAGCTTATACACAAATATATACGGTAGCTAGTGTAAATAGTCTGACAAGATCCGTTGTTCGTCTGGTGAAAATATTTTTAAACTTGGTTGAAATTCAACATTGTCAATGCATCGTGTTGTGTAAATGCAGCACGTTCTACTGAGAACCAGGGCTGTGGAGTCTGACTCTGTGTTCATTTTGGTGGAGTCAGTATAAAATGCACAGACTGTGGCTCCTAAGATATATTATAAATTGGATACAGTAGTTCAGTGCTGTAAATGTTCTCATAATTTGGTATAGGAAAGATGTGTATCGTCGTACCTTGTTAGCCAGTAGATACAAAAATATTTAGAATTGAGAGTCCACTTTTGTATTCCCGTCATAGTATGATGGACATGAAATAACTTGTATTAAAAGCTAACTTTAAATCTGAGAGAGACAGAAAAGTTTGGGAATATAAACTCATGACGACCTTTGATACACTCAGTGCTGGAATGAACGTGTCGCATGGATTTATGTCTTTTTACATCAATTAAGGAATTTGCACTTCAGACCTTCTGGGGGCAAAACAACACAATACCAGACCCCAATCAGAGGGCAATAAAACTTTCACACGCCTTATCTATGAACTGTTCCAATGTTTATGTTCATCTCTATCTCCCATAATAACAGTTCTGCTTCATGTCACTTGTCTTACCTATTGCATTGTTTCTGTGCTGTGTTGTATATAAATGTGATTCTTCAGATTTTATTTTAGTGTTTGCCTGATGAAGAGACCTGAGTAGTCTCGAAAGCTTGCAATTTATCATCTTTTCAGTTATCCATTAAGGTATCAACCACTGAGGACTCTCAATTCTAAATATTTTTCTCATAATTTGGAAAAGTTATGAAATTTCCTATGTCTGTTCTGTTCCTGATCTAAGGATCTTTAATTTTATCTGAGATGAATCTGTGCTGCACTTTACACCATGTTCCAAATAATTATGCAAATTATATTTTTCTCTGATTTTCCTAAGTGGTCGGTGCAAATGACAGTCTAATAAGTCATTACCTGTTAGCGTATACATCGAATTTTATTGAAGAAACCTCCCAATGATAACGGTATAATCTCCAAAATGAATAAAAACTCAAAATGCACTGTTACAAATTATTAGGCACAGTAGAATTTCGAAACATTTGATATGTTTTAACTCCTTCATGACCCAGCCTATTTTGACCTTAACCCCTCTCTGACATTAGACGTACTATCCCGTCCATAAAACCCGTGCCATTCTGCCCATGGACGGGATAGTACGTCATAGGCGATCAGCTGCGCTCTTGAGGGGAGCGCAGCTAATCGCCGCCGGGTGTCAGCTGATTATCACAGCTGACACCCGTGACTGTGTGTCAGGAGCGGTCACGGACTGCTCCCGGAACATTAATCCCTAGCACACCGCGATCAAACATGATCGCGGTGTACTGGGGGCACAGGGGAGGATCGCGCAGGGTGGGGGCTCCCTGCGCGCCCCCCTGAGACCCTCAGACCAGCGCGATGTGATCGCGCTGTTCTGAGGGCTTCCTCCCTCCCAGGACCCGGATCCAAGATGGCGCCGGGGTCCTGGAGGGAGGCGGCTTCCTCAGTGCCTGCTGAGAGCAGGCACTGAGAAGCCTGCTGCACTGCCTGAGCGATCGCTGGTGTGACAGTGTGCTGTGCACACTGTCACACCAGCGATTTGATAAAATACAGTGATGTCCCACCCTGGGACAAAGTAAAAAAGTTAAAAAAATAAAAATAAACATGTTATAAAAAAAATCCAAAATAAATAAAAAAAAAAAAATATTCCCCAATAAATTCATTTCTTCCTGTAAATAAAAAAAACAAAACAATAAAAGTACACATATTTGGTATCGCCGCGTCCGTAACGACCCCCCCTATAAAACTGTCCCACTAGTTAACCCCTTTAGTGAACCCCTTAAAAAAAAAAAAAAACGAAGCAAAAAATTAATGCTTTATCATACCGCCGAACAAAAAGTGGAATAACGCGCGATCAAAAGACCGATATAAATAAACATGGTACCGCTGAAAACGTCATCTTGTCCCGCAAAAAACGAGCTGCCATACAGCATCATCAGCGAAAAAATAAAAAAGTTATAGCTCGCAGAATAAAGCGATGCAAAAATAATTATTTTTTATATAAAATTGTTTTTATTCTATAAAAGCGCCAAAACATAAAAAAATGATATAAATGAGGTATCGCCATAATCGTACTGACCCGAAGAATAAAACTGCTTTATCAATTTTACCACACGCGGAGCAATAAAAACGCCTCCCCCAAAAGAAATTCATGAATTGCTGATTTTTGTTCATTCTAACCTCCCAAAAATCGAAATAAAAAGCGATCAAAAAATGTCACCTGCTCAAAAATGGTACCAATAAAAACGTCAACTCGTACCGCAAAAAATAAGACCTCACATGAATCTGTGGGCCAAAATATGCAAAAATTATAGCTCTCAAAATGTGGCGATGCAAAAAACTATTTTTGCAATAAAAAGCGTCTTTTAGCGTGACAGCTGCCAATCATAAAAACCCGCTATAAATAGTAAATCAAACCCCCCTTTATCACCCCCTTAGTTAGGGAAAAATAATAAAATTAAAAAAATGTATTTATTTCCATTTTCCCGTTAGGGTTAGGGTTGCGGCTAAAGTTAGGGTTAGGGTTGGCGCTAAAGTTAGGATTAGGGTTAGGGTTGGGATTAGGGGTGTGTTAAGAGTTAGGTTTGTGGTTAGGGTTGGGACTAGGGTTAGGGGTGTGTTGGGGTTAGGGTTGGAGTTAGAATTGGGGGGTTTCCGCTGTTTAGGCACATCAGGGGCTCTCCAAATGTGACATGGCGTCTGATCTCAATTCCAGCCAATTCTGCGTTGAAAAAGTCAAACGGTGCTCCTTCACTTCTGAGCTCTGCCATGCGTCCAAACAGTAGTTTATCCCCACATATGGGGTATCAGCGTACTCTGGACCCCAAGAGTTATTGTGCAATTTGTCCTATTTCTTCTGTTACCCTTGGGAAAATAAAAAACTGGGGGCGAAAATATCATTTTTGTACAAAAAAAATAATTTTTTTGTTTTTACGGCTGTACATTATAAACTTCTGTGAAGCACTTGGGGCTTCATAGCGCTCACCACACACCTAGATAAGTTCCTTGTGGGGTCTATTTTCCAAAATGGGGTCACTTGTTGGGGATTTCCACTGTTTAGGCGCATCAGGGGCTCTCCAAATGCGACATGACGCACCCAGACCATTCCATCAAAGTCTGCAATCCAAAACGTCACTACTTCCCTTCCGAGCCCTGACGTGCGCCCATACAGTAGTTTTCTCCCACATATTGGGTATCAGCATACTCAGGACAAATTGGACAACAACTTTTGGGGTCCAATTTCTCCTGTTACCCTTGTGAAAATAAAATATTGGGGGCGAAAAAATCATTTTTGTAAAAAAAAAAAAAAAAGATTTTTTATTTTACGGCTGTACGTTATAAACTTTAGTGAAACACCTGGGGGTTCAAAGTTCTCACCACACATCTAGATAAGTTCCTTGAGGAGTCTAGTTTCCAAAATGGTGTCATTTATGGGGGTTTCCACTGTTTAGGCAGATCAGGAGCTCTCCAAACACGACATGGCGTCCAGCCAATTCTGCGTTGAAAAAGTCAGACGGCGCTCCTTCCCTTCCAAACTCTGCCATGCACCCAAACAGTGGTTTACCCCCACATATGGGGTATCAGCGCACTCAGGACAAATTGCACAATAACTTTTGGAGTCTTGTTACCCTTGGAAAAATAAAAATTGGGGTGAAAAGATCATTTTTGTGGAAAAAATATGATTTTTAATTTTTACGGCTCTACGTTATAAACTTGTGTGAAGCACTTGGGGGTTCAAATTGCTCATCAAAAATCTAGATAAGTTCCTTAGGGGGTCTAGTTTCCCAAATGGGTCATTTGTGGGGGGTTTCCACTGTTTAGGCACATCAGGGGCTCTCCAAATGCAACATGGCATCCAAACTCAATTCCAGCCAATTTTGGTTGGAAAAAGTCAAATGGTGCTCCTTCCATTCCGAGCTCTGCCGTGCGCCCAAACAGTGGTTCCCCCCCACATATGGGGTATCAGCGTACTCAGGACAAATTGTACAACAACTTATGTGGTCCAATTTCTCCTGTTACCCTTGGGAAAATAAAAAATTAGTGACTAAAAGATAATTTTTGTGGGAAAAAAATAGGATTTTTTATTTTCATGCCCGGGCATTATAAACTTGTGTGAAGCACTTGGGGGTTCAAAGTGCTCACCAAAGATCTAGATAAGTTCCTTAGGGGGTCTAGTTTCCAAAATGGGGTCACTTGTGGGGGGTTTCCACTGTTTAGGCTCATCTGGGGCACTGCAAACAGAACATGACCCCCATTAACGTCTGCATTCCAAAACGTTACTACTTCCTTTCCAAGCCCTGCCGTGCGCCCAAACAGTTTCCCCCCCCCACATATGGGGTATCAGCGTACTCAGGACAAATTGGACAACAACTTTTGGGGTCCAATTTCCTTGGGAAAATTCAAAAATTTGGGACTAAAAAATCATTTTTGTGGAAAATTGATTTTTTTTTTTTTCACACCCAGGCTTTATAAACTTTTGTGAAACACTTGAGAGTTCAAAGTGCTCACAACAGATCTAGATAAGTACCTTAGGGGGTCTAGTTTCCAAAATGGTGTCACTTGTGGGGGGTTTCCACTGTTTAGGCGCATCAGGGGCTCTCCAAACGCGACATGGCATCCAATCTAAATTCCAGCCAATTTTAGTTTGTAAAAAAGTCAAACGTCGCTCCTTCCCTTACGAGCTCTGCCGTGTACCCAAACAGTGGTTTTCCCCCACATATGGGGTATTGGCGTACTCAGCAGAAATTGCATAACAACCTTATCTGTCCATTTTCTCCTTTTACCCTTGTGAAAATAAAAAAAAAGTTTGTAAAAGATCATTTTTGTGGCTAAAAAGTAAAATATTCATTTTTTCCTTCCACGTTGCTTTAGTTACTGTGAAGCACCTGAAGGGTTAATAAACTTCTTGAATGTGGTTTTGAGTACCTTGAGGGGTGCAGTTTTTAGAATGGTGTCACTTTTGGGTATTTTCTGCCATATAGACCCTCAAAGTGACTTCAAATGTGAGGTGGTCCCTAAAAAAAATGGCTTTGTAAATTTTGCTGTAAAAATGAGAAATCGCTGGTCAACTTTTAACCCTTATAATTTCCTAACAAAAAAAAATTTTGGTTCCAAAATTGTGCTGATATAAAGTAGACATGTGGGAAATGTTATTTGTTAACTATTTTGTGTGATATATTTCTCTGTTTTAAGGGAATAAAAATTCAGTTTGAAAATTGCAAAATTTTAAAAATTTTCGCCATATTTGCGTTTTTTTCAAAAATAAACGCAAGCTATATCGAAGAAATTTTACCACTAACATGAAGTACAATATGTCACGAGAAAACAATCTCAGAATCGCGAAGATCCGTTGAAGCGTTCCAGAGTTATAACCTCATAAAGAGACAGTGGTCAGAATTGTAAAAATTGGCCCGGTCATTAATGTGCAAACCACCCTTGGGGGTGAAGGGGTTAAAGACCTTGCCATTTTTTGCAATTCTGACGAGTGTCCTTTTATGAGGTAATAACTCAGGAACGCTTCAACGGATCCTAGCGATTCTGAGATATTTTCGTGACATATTGGTCTTCATGTTAATGGTAAATTTAGGTCGATAATTTTTGCGTTTATTTGTGAAAAAAATGGAAATTTGGTGAAAATGTTGAAAATTTCGCAATTTTCAAATTTTGAATTTTTCTGTTAAACCAGAGAGTTTTATGATGCAAAATAGTTAATGAATAACATTTCCCACATGTCTACTTTACATCAGCACAATTTTGGAAACAAAATTTTTTTTTGTTAGTAAGTTATAAGGGTTAAAAGTTGACCAGCGATTTCTCATTTTTACAACAAAATTTACAAAGCCATTTTTTGTTAGGGACCACCTCACATTTGAAGTCACTTTGAGGGGTCTTTATGACAGAAAATACCCAAAAGTGATACCATTATAAAAACTGCACCCCTCAAGCTACTCAAAACTACATTCAAGAAGATTATTAACCCTTCAGGTGCTTCATATGAACTAAAGCAACGTGGAAGGAAAAAATGGACATTTTAATTTTTCCAACAAAAATTTTAGCATAAATTATTTCATTTTTACATGGGCAACAGGATAAACTGGATCCTAAAATTTGTTGGGCAATTTCTCCTGAGTACACAGATACCTGATATGTGGTAATAAACCACTGTTTGGGCACACGGCAGGGCTCAGAAGGGAAGGAGTGCCATTTGACTTTTTGAATGGAAAATATGCTGGAATATTTAGCGGTTGCCAAGTCGCATTTGGAGCGTCCCTGTGTGCCTAAACATTGGAGCTCCCCCACAAGTGACCCAATTTTGGAAACTAGACCCCCCAAGGAACTTATCTAGATGCATAGTGAGCACTTTGAACCCCCAGGTGCTTCACAAATTGATCCGAAAAAGAAAGTACTTTTTTTTCACAAATTTTCTTTTAGCCTCAGTTTTTTCATTTTCACATGGGCAACAGGATAAAATGGATCCTAAAATTTGTTGGGCAATTTCTCCTGAGCACACCGATACCTCATATGTGGTCATAAACCACTGTTTGGACGCACGGCAGGGCTCAGAAGGGAAGGAGCGCCATTTGACTTTTTGAATGGAAAATATGCTGGAATATTTAGCGGTTGCCATGTCGCATTTGGAGAGTCCCTGTGTGCCTAAACATTGGAGCTCCCCCACAAGTGACCCCATTTTGGAAACTAGACCCCCCAAGGAACTTATCTAGATGCGTAGTGAGCACTTTGAACCCCCACTCCAGGTGCTTCACAAATTGATCCGTAAAAAAAGTACTTTTTTTTCACAAAAAATTTCTTTTAGCCTGTTTTTTCATTTTCACATGGGCAACAGGATAAAATGGATCCTAAAATTTGTTGGGCAATTTATCCTGAGTACAAAGATACCTCATATGTGATCATAACCAACTGTTTGGGCGCACGGCAGGGCCCAGAAGGGAAGGAGCGCCATTTGACTTTTTGAATGGAATATTAGCTCCAATCGTTAGCGGACACCATGACGCGTTTGGAGAGCCCCTGTGTGCCTAAACAGTGAAAACCCCCACATGTGACACCATTTTGGAAACTAGACCCCTTATGGAACTTATCTAGATGTGTTGTCAGCACAATGAACCCCCAAGTGCTTCACAGAAGTTTATAATGCACAGCAGTGAAAATAAAAAAATAATTTTTTTTCATCAAAAATGATTTTTTAGCCCGCTAGTTTTTATTTTCACAAGGGTAACAGGAGAAGTTGGACCACAAAAGTTGTTGTGCAATTTGTCCAGGGTACACAAATACCCCACATGTGGGGGGGATCCACTGTTTTGGCGCATGGGAGAGCTCAGAAGGGAAGGAGCGCCATTTTGGAATGCAGACTTGATGGAATGTTCTGCGGGCGTCATGTTGCGTTTGCAGAGCCCCTGATGTGCCTAAACAGTAGAAACCCCCCACAAGTGACCCCATTTTGGAAACTAGACCCCCAAGGAGCTTATCTAGATGTGTAGTGAGCACTTTGAACCCCCAAGTGCTTCACCGAAGTTTATAAACGCAGAGCAGTGAATATTAAAAAAATAATTTTTGTTCCTCAAAAATCATTTTTCAGCCCGGTATTATTTATTTTCCCAAATGTAACAGGATAAATTGGACCCCAAAAGTTGTTGTCCAGTTTTTCCTGAGTACGCTGGTGCCCCATATGTGGGGGGAACCACTGTTTGGGCGCACGGCAGGGCTCAGAAGGGAAGGAGCGCCATTTGACTTTTTGAATGGAAAATTAGCTCCAATCGTTAGCGGACACCATGTCGTGTTTGGAGAGCCCCTGTGTGCCTAAACTTTGGAGCTCCAGCACAAATGACCCCATTTTGGAAACTAGACCACCTAAGGAACTTATCTAGATACACAGTGAGCACTTTGAACCCCCAGGTGCTTCACAGAAGTTTTGTAAGGTTCTATGTATATATTCCTGAAACTCAGTTTGTTCGTCAGCCATTTTACTTTCTGTCTTGCTGCAGCTATCTTGCCCTCAGTCAAAATGGAGTTTCCAGCTTGCATGTTCCCGCCCTGATTCTCTCCTTTGCTTCTTAAGCAGCCACAGCTGAGCAATCAGTGCTTCAGAATCTAGCCTGCAGTGAACCTGTGACTTGACTCCTGTAAGCCTTGGACCTTGTGCTCCAGCTATTCCTACTGAGGAACTCTGAAGCACTTGTGGACTCTGAACCCTGCTCTTTGAAAGACCCACGTTTGCATGGACTTACGGTAACAGAGAAGAAGATCCTGAATCTGTATTGGAGAGTGATTGCTGAGCTTGGATTACTCTGGCCTGCTGTGTCTCCTGTTTCTGTGTCTGCAAACTGTGTGACTACTTCTGCCAACTTGTATGAAGTAATACAGGACTTTTCTATATCAAACCTGTGACTCCTGTGTTTTCATCGCACCCAAGCACAAGACGCTATATGAACTGTACTACATACATTACAAGTTTATAATGCAGAGCCGTGCAAATAAAACATTTTTTTTTTTCTCAAAAAATGATTTTTTAGCCCGCTATTTTTTTTTCACAAAGGTTACAGGAGAAATTGGACCCCAAAAGTTGTTGTCCAGTTTGTCCTGAGTACGCTGGTACCACATATGTTGGGGGGAACCACTGTTTTTGGCACACGTCAGGGCTCGGAATGGATGTAGTCACGCTTTGAAATGCCGACTTCATGGAATGGTCTGCGGGCATCTTGTTATGTTTGCAGAGCCCCTGATGTGCCTAAACAGTAGAAACCCCCCACAAGTGACCCCATTTTGGAAACTAGACCCCCCCAAGAAACTTATCCAGATGTATGGTGAGCACCTTGAACCCCCACGTGCTTAACAGAAGTTTATAATGCAGAGCTGTGAAAATAAAAAATCATTTTTTTCCTCAAAAATTGATTTTTTTTAACCCGCAATTTTTTATTTTCACAAATGTAACAGGAGAAATTGGACCCCAAAAGTTGTTGTCCAATTTGTCCTGAGTACGCTGATATCCCATATGTTGGAGAAAACTACTGTATGGGCACACGTCGGGGCTCGGAAGGGAAGTAGTGACATTTTGTAATACCGACTTGATGGAATGGTCTGTGGGCGTCATGTTACGTTTGCAGAGCCCCTGATGTGCCTAAACAGTAGAAACTCCCCACAAGTGACCCCAATTTGGAAACTAGACCCCGCAAGGAACTTATCTATATGTGTGGTGAGCACTTTGAACCCCCAAGGGCTACACAGAAGTTTATAACGCCCGGGCATGAAAATAAAAAAATCATATTTTTTCCACGAACATGATCTTTTAGTCCCCAATTTTTTTATTTTCCCATGGTTAACAGGAGAAATTAGACCCCAAAAGTTGTTGTCCAATTTGTCCTGAGTACGCTGATATCCCATATGTTGGAGAAAACTACTGTATGGGCACACGTCGGGGCTCGGAAGGGAAGTAGTGACGTTTTGTAATACCGATTTGATGGAATGGTCTGCGGGCGTCATGTTACGTTTGCAGAGTCCATGATGTGCCTAAACAGTAGAAACTCCCCACAAGTGACCCCATTTTGGAAACTAGACCCCGCAAGGAACTCCTCTAGATGTGTGGTGAGCACTTTGAATCTCCAAGTTCTTCACAGAAGTTTATATATGCAGAGCCGTGTAAATAAAAAATAATTTTTTTTTCCACAAACATGATCTTTTAGTCCCCAATTTTTTTTCCCCTAGGGTAACAGGAGAAATTAGACCCCCAAAGTTGTGCAATTTTTTCTGAGTACGCTGATACCCCATATGTGGGGGTAAACCACTGTTTGGACACATGTCGGGGCTCTGAATAAAGGGAGCACTGTTTGATTTTTTGAACGCAAAATTTGCAGGAATCAATGGTGGCGCCATGTTACGTTTGGAGACCCCCGATGTGCCTAAATAGTGGAAACCCCTCAATTCTAACTCAAACCCTAACCCCAACACACCCCTAACCACAACCCTAACCCCTACACACCCCTAACCCTAATCCAAACCATAACCCTAATCCCAACCCTAACCATAACTGTTAAGTTTCGGTAGCTGAGGAGGACAGGAACAACAGCAGGGTGTTATGATTTGGTAGCTGAGGAGAGCAGGCAAAAACGGCAATACACCAGAGAGGTTGGAATCTACTGGATTGCAGTACCCTGACTAACCACCACAACTAAAATCAGCCGTGGAGCGTTCCTACGTTGGTCCTAGACGCCTCGTCACAGCCTGAGAGGTTAACTACACCTAAAGATAGAAAGAGGAAAGCTATCTGCCCCGGAGCAGATCCCCAAAGAACATAGGAAGCCCCCAAACATGTAATGGCGGTTAGACAAGAGGAAATACAGACACAGACAGAAAATAGTATGAGCAAACGTTGGGGCCCAATCTGCCTAGACAGAAAAGGATAGGAAGGATACTTACTGCAATCCAAAAAACCCTAAAAAAATACCAACTCTACTAATTGCAAAAGCACCTGAGATCACACGACCTCTACCACCTAAATTAGTTCTCTGGTGTAACAAAACTAAGCCGCAACCACTGAAAAAACTGGAAAAGGCAAATGAAAAACAACAGTGGCTCCAGAGGAACTGAGAGGAGCCCAAGCCCCCGGGGGGGGGGGAAACCTGGCTAACCTCACAGAAATGCAGAGAAATATGCAAATGGTAAGCAAAAAACAGAAAATATCTAATCTGAGAGCAGGAGAAGAGGCAAGACTCAGCAAGCTTCCAAGTGAACCAGGAACCACAGTTAAGACAAGAACAATTGATCACGGGCAACCATGATGGGAGGGAACCTCCCTTATATAAGACCAGTCTGTAACTCCTGATTGCCAATCCTCATTGAATGGTTCAGTACTGTTAGTAACCACCAGAGGGAGCTTCTGCTCAGAATTCATTTCTAACACATTCACAACAGCAGGGCAGCCGAACACCTGAGATGTTGGTAACTAATGGGTTGCAGATTCCTAAACTAACGACACAACTAGAGGTAGCCGTAGAGCGTTCCTACGTTGATCCTAGACGCCTCGTCACAGCCTGAGAGATAACTACACCTAAAGGCAGAAAGATGAAAGCTGTCTGCCCCGGAGCAGATCCCAAAGAAAATAGGAAGCCCCCAAACATATAATGGCGGTTAGACAAGATGAAAATACAAACAGGCAGAAAATAGACTGAGCAAACGCTGGGGCCACAAGCTGACTAAATAGGATAGGACAGGAGAGATTACTTTCTGCAACCCAGAAAACCCTACAAAAATCCAACAATTCTGATTACAAAAATACTGAGATCACACGATCTCGCCACCCACTAAATCAGATCTCATTGTGAACAAAAACCAAGCCGCTGCCGCTGAAAAAACAGGAAAAAGCAAATGAGCAAATAACAGTGGCTGCAGAAAAGGGTCATTAGACCTACCGCTAATTAGGTTTCCAGGAGTCCATCCTGACAGCACCATAGGACGTCCTCCTCTTTGCTGGGACAGGAAACACACAAGAGATTAAAAGACACCTCCCCGCCCCCTTTCCCTCAGTGTTGTATCAAGAACCATGACATGTATAATGCACAAAACACTTTAATTATTGAAAATCATATTACAGCATATGACGTATTGAAGAGGGAGGGAGCTACCAGTGCTGTCAGGATGGACTCCTGGAAACCTAATTAGCGGTAGGTCTAATGACCCTTTTCCAGGACGTCCCTCCTGACAGCACCATGGGGAGTACCAAAGAAAGCTCCTTAGGGTGGGATCACAGCCTGCAGAACTTTCCTACCAAAGGCCGTCTGCTGGTTAGAAAGTACATCTATTTTATAATGTTTGCAGAATGTATCAATTCTAGCCCATGTTGCCGCCTTACAAATTTGTTCCAGAGAGGCGCCTGCCCTCTCTGCCCAGGAGGCAGCCAATGCTCTGGTTGAGTGTGCTTTTAGAGCTGCCGGAGGTTGTGACCCTTCAGCTAAATAGGCCTCTGAAATTAAAGAGGTAATCCATCTAGCGATGGAAGGTTTAGACGCCTTTTTCCCTTTACTGATTCCTCCGTAGAGGACAAATAGGTTCGAATCTAAACGCCAGTCTTTAGTGGCATCTATGTAGTCTAGTACCACCTTTCTGACATCCAACGAATGGAGCCTCAGCTCCTTTTCATTGGAAGGGTTATCACAGAAGGAAGGTAAGATAATCTCCTGATTACGGTTACTATCTGACGCAACTTTGGGTAAGAAAGCAGGATCCAACCTTAATAGAATGCTGTCGTCTCTAACCTGAAAATATGGGTCTCTAGTGGATAGAGCCTGAATTTCACCTATTCTTTTAGCTGTGGTAATTGCCACCAGGAAAGCTGTTTTCCTGGTAAGCAAGGAAATAGGCATTGTGCTGTTGTCACGGAATGGATCGTTACATAAAGCTCTGAGTACCAGAGTAAGGTCCCATACTGGGAGACACTGTCTAATCGTGGGCCGTAATCTCTGAATAGCTTTAACAAATCTTATCACCCATGGGTGAGAAGCTAGTGAGTAGTCTAAGAAGGAGCTTAAAGCAGCAATCTGAACTTTTAGGGTACTGGGTCTGAGTCCCATGTTGAAGCCTGACTGGAGGAAATCTAAAATCTTAGGGATGTTTGGAGTGCCTGTCACCAAGTCGGACCCGCCACTCACTGTACAGAAGCGTTTCCAGATTCTGAGATAGATAGCCGATGTGACTGGCTTTCTACTGGCCTGGATTGTGGTTATAACCTGGTCAGATAAGCCTTTGGCCTTCAAGGTCACCCTCTCAGGATCCAGGCTGAGAGATGCAATCTCTTCGGATCCGGATGGTGGATCGGACCTTGATTGATTAAGTCCGGAATCAGCGGCAGCTCTAAGGGGTTTTCGATTGACATGTCTGTTAGCAGAGAAAACCAGCTCCTCTTTGGCCAATAAGGGGCGATCATTATTACTGTAGCCCGATCCTCCTTGATCTTCCGTAATACGGCCGGGATGAGCGCTAGAGGTGGGAATGCATATAACAGATGTTCTTCCCATTTCTGGCTTAGGGCATCCAATCCTTCTGGATCGTCCAAAGGATTCAGGGAGAAAAACCTGGGAATCTTCGCATTTCTTCTGTTTGCAAATAGGTCTATTTGAGGTGTTCCCCACCTCTGACATAGATCTCTGAAGATATCCTGGTTTAGTTCCCATTCCGTAGGACTCACTTTCTTTCTGCTCAGGTAGTCTGCTATTACATTCTGGGAACCTTCCAGGTGGATTGCCGTTAAGGAAAGGACGACCTGCTCTGCCCAGGTGAATATCATCTCTGCCAACTGTTGAAGAGGTCGATGTCTGGGACCTCCTTGGTGATTCAAAAACGAAACTGCTGTGATGTTGTCCGAGTAAATTCTGATATGCTGATCTTTGAGTTCGGATTGGTTCCTTCTTAGGGCTTCCCATACAGCGTAGAGCTCTTTGAAATTTGAGGATCGATACTGGATTTCCTCTGGCCATCTGCCCTGTAGTATTCTGCCCTTTATATGAGCTCCCCAACCCCAGGAACTGGCGTCCGTGGTAACTTTTACGTAAGGGGAAGTCGACCATCTTACTCCTAACTTTAGATTGTCTGGCTGCATCCACCAAAGAAGAGATTCTTTTACCGTCTTTGACAGATGTAATGTTCTGTCTAACGAGCTGTAGTTCCGATTCCATGACGAAAGAATCTCTTTCTGGAGGGGTCTTGAGTGGAACTGTGCCCATCTGACGCATGGAATGCAAGCCGTCATTTGACCTAGAACCTTCATGGCGAATCTTATAGAGGGCTGGTGCTGCATTAAAACCTCTATTACATCCTGTATAGACTGTCGCTTCTTCCGAGGTAAGAAAGAGATTCTTCGATTTGAATCCAGTATAACACCCAGGAAGACTTTCTTTTGTTCGGGAACTAGATCTGATTTTTCCCAATTTATTACCCAACCTAGATAATTGAGTATGGAAATGCAGCGATCTCTGTGTTCGACCAGCGCCATTTCTGTTTGCGCCACTATAAGAAAATCGTCCAAGTATGGAACGATAATAGTACCTCTGCTTCTCAGAAAGGCCACAATCTCCGAAATCAATTTTGAGAATATTCGGGGAGCCGAGGCCAGCCCGAAGGGTAGGCATTGAAACTGAAAGTGGCAGGTCCGGGTCGGCAATTGCACTGCAAACCTGAGAAGACTTTGTGATGCATGATGAACTGGGACCTGGTAGTATGCACTCTTCAGATCGAGAGTGCACATGAACGCGCCCTTGTCTATAAGGTGGGTTGTAGACCTGATTGATTCCATCCGGAATCTCTTGTATGTGACCCAATAGTTTAGGGGTTTCAGATTTATTATAGTACGAGACTCTCCGGACGGCTTTAAGATAGTGAAGAGGGAGGAATAGTGACCCTTGCCTAATTCTGCTCGGGGAACAGGAATTATGACAGAAAGCTTTAGTAGGTCCTGGAGATCTGTCCACATGACCGAGTCTGTGGAGATCACCGTAGGGGAAACATATCTTTCGGGTGGCGGAGCGTAACACTCTATCCGATAACCTTCCGCTATAGTTCTGCGAACCCACTGATTCTGAGTTACCAGATCCCAGTTTGTTGCAAAACAACGGAGTCGTCCGCCAATAAAGTTGGCGTCATTGTCTCCTTGTTCTATGTGAGGAGCCAAAGAACGTATTCTTGTTCTTTCCTCCCTGGGAACGGTAACTCCTATATGATCCTCTGCTTGATCTTCCCTGACCTCTAGAATCGAACTGTCTTCTAGACAGGGAACCCCGCCGAAAGGATTGAGCTCGGCGCGGTTTATCCTCTGGGAAACCCTTTTTTGCATCTGATACTGATTCTAAGATAGTATCCAGAGCTGGTCCGAAGACCCTAAGCCCTGAAAATGGAATGGAACATAATTTCATCTTAGAGGCGTTATCTCCGGACCACGATTTTAGCCAGACAGCTCTCCTAGCTGCATTAGATAAAGAGCTGTTTCTAGCGGAAAATCTGACCGATTCTGCAGACATATCAGCCAGGAAAGCTGTGGCTGAATTCATAACCGGCAGAGAGGCTAAAATCTCAGCTCTAGGAGTCTTATTGGATAACTGATCCTCCAATTGACTCATCCAATAAACCATAGATCTGGCTACAGAGGTGGCAGCAATATTAGTTCTAATAAGAGCCGCAGAGGTTTCCCAGACTCTTTTCAGGAGAATATCGGCCTTTCTGTCCATAGGATCACGTAGGCCAGAAGAGTCCTCAAATGGGATGGCAGTCTTTTTTGTGACTCTAGCTATTGGGGTATCGATTTTCGGAACTTCTTCCCATAATTTAACATCTTCAGGTTCGAACGGTAGCCTTCCCCTGAAGTCACGAGACAAAACTAGACGCCGTTCAGCGCTCTTCCATTCCTCCAGAATCATTGTTTTAATGTGATCGCTAACAGGAAAAACAGTCTCCTTCTGAGACGTAAGTCCCCCGAACATCAAATCCTGTCTGGATTGTGTTCTGGGAGTTTCCTCGACCTCCATAGTGCTCCGTACAGATCTAATTAGATTCTTAGTATCCTCAGATTGAAATAGAAATTTCTTTTTCTTTTCCTGAGTGTCTGGGGGAAGTTCTCCTTCTTCCTCTGAAATAGCGTCCTCTAGATCTGATCTATTTTCAGAGCTTAAATCTTGTTCTCTTGAATCCGTCTCCCATCTGGGCCGTTTACGACTAGAGCCAGGACTACATGGCCACTGCTGAGTAAGTGTAGATATAGAGGCTTGAACTTCCTCAGAAATCATGCGCCTCATTTCAGAAATTAATGAAGGCTGTTCATCTCTCATAACCTTAGAGGTACAAGAAGAACAAAGGGTTCTGTCATAGCCATCTGGCAGTTTGCTGTGACACACCGGACACCTGGCTGATTTCGCTGAGACTTTGCCAGTCTTTTTTGTAGTTATGGGAGCGGATGGAATTCCTTTGTCCTATAGTAGGAGACAGGAACTAATCAGGTCGGATTTCTGGGTGGTAGTCAGGTTATGGCTGGGATTTTTTGCGCCAGGCGCACTTACCCCACCGCCATCTGCCGCATCTGTATCCATGAGGAACAAGGTAGGCTGATCGACCAAATTACTGCGTCCTGCTGATAGGGGAAGCGGCGATGTGTCACCTGTCAAACGCCCTCCAGAACACGCACACATACTCACGATTATGTCTCCACCAGCGTTTGTCGTTCCAGGAAACGTCTGCTCTCCATGCGGTGAGCGTCTCCCGGATATGACGTCACCGGAAGTGCGACGCTGAACCGGAAGTGAACCGCTCCCCCAGACGCTGGTCACCGCCGAAGTATGGACAGAATCCACCGCTAAACGCCCGACAGGCTGCGGGATGCTGTCCTACCCAGAACCGCCTTGGACCCCCTGCCTGAGGTCCGGGACGAGAGCCTCCCACCTGGAGGAACGTCCGCTATCCAGGGCCTGCCGCACCTGGTCTTTGGAGCTGAGGGACTCCCCGCTGGAGAGTTTCAGCCCTGGGCTGCTTCACAGGGGGAAGGATCTGGCGTGGCCTTACGATCCCCCTGAACCCGGTAAGATCTCCTGTGTGTCCCTCCATGCAGGGACAGGAAACACACTGAGGGAAAGGGGGCGGGGAGGTGTCTTTTAATCTCTTGTGTGTTTCCTGTCCCAGCAAAGAGGAGGACGTCCTATGGTGCTGTCAGGAGGGACGTCCTGGAAAAACTGTGAGGAGCTCAAGCCCCAGGTGGGGACCTAGCTGACCACCGCAAAAGTGCAGAAAACAATGCAAAAAGCAAGCACAAAAAGAAAAGCAAAAAATATCTTATCTGAAAGCAGGAGATGCAGGCAAGACTCCAGCAAACTTTCAAATGAACCAGGAACCACAATTGAGACAAGAACAATTGATCACCGGCAACCATCATGGGAGGGAACCTCCCTTATATCAGACCAGTCCGTGATTCCAGATTGCCACTCCTCGCTGAAAGGTTCAGTACTGTCTGTAACCACCAGAGGGAGCCTCTGCTCAGAAACCATCTCTAGCACATTCATAACAGTACCCCCCTCTTGAGGAGGGGTCACCGAACCCTCACTTGTGCAACCAGGCCAATCAGGATGAGCTCAGTGACAGGCACGGATCAGTCTCCTAGCATGGATGTCCGAAGCAAACACCCAAGAATTGTCCTCCTGACCATAACCTCTCCACTTAACCAAATACTGGAGTTTCCGTCTAGAAAAACGAGAATCCAATATTTTCTCAACCACATACTCCAGATTGCCCTCAACCAAAACAGGGTCAAGAGGCGCAGCCATAGGAACCACTGGCTCGACAAAACTCTTCAATAAGGACTTGTGGAACACGTATGAATCTTAAATGTCCCTGGAAGAAGTAAACGAAAGGAAACAGGATTAAGAATCTCCATGCTGTTATAAGGTCCAATGAACCTGGGCTTAAACTTTGGAGATGCAACCCTCATAGGGATATTTCTTGAGGACAACCAAACCAAGTCCCCAACTTTAAACCGAGGATCAGCAATCCTATGCCGGTTGGCAAACCGTTGGGCCTTCTCCTGAGAGAGAGACAACCTCTCCACTACCTGGTCCCAAATCTGCTGCATTCGCTCCACAACAGAGTCAACACCCGGACAGACAGAAGCCTCCGCCTGTCCCGAAGAAAATCGAGGGTGAAACCCAAAATTGCAGAAAAATGGAGACATCAAGGTAGCAGAGCTAGCCCTATTATTAAGAGCAAACTCAGCCAAAGGCAAAAAAGATACCTAGTCATCTTTATCAGCAGACACAAAACATCTCAAATAAGTCTCCAAGGTCTGGTTTGTTCTCTCGGTTTGTCCATTGGTCTGATGATGAAAAGCTGAGGAGAAAGATAATTGAACACCAAGTTTGGAACAAAATGTCCTCCAAAATCTGGAAACAAACTGAACTACTCTGTCAGACACAATGTTCTCCGGAATGCCATGTAACCGAACCACGTGCTGAAGGAACAAAGGCACCAATTCGGAGGAGTAAGTTAACTTAGGTAATGGCACAAGATGTATCGTCTTGGAAAACCTATCACAGATTACCCAGATAACGGTCATTCTCTGAGAAACAGGGAGGTCGGAAATAAAATGATAGAGATATGGGTCCATGGCCTCTTGGGCACAGGTAATGGCATTAACAAACCACTAGAGCGAGAGCAAGGCTTGGAGCGAGAGCAAGTCCCACAGGACTGCACAAATTCCCTGACGTCACGAGACAAAGTAGGCCACCAAAAGGACCGACTCACCAAGTCTCTGGTACCAAAAATCCCGGGATGACCAGCCAACGCGGAACAATGAATCTCAGACATCACACTCTTCTTCCACTGGTCTGGGACAAACAATTTCCCAATAGGGCAGCACTCAGGTTTATCCTCCTGACACCCTTCCAAGGCCAGTCTCAAATTGGGCGAGATGGCGGAAAGAACTACACCCTCTTTCAAAATAACAGTAGGATCAGATAACTCAGGAGAGTTTGCAAAGAAACTCCTCGAGAGGGCATCCGCCTTAACATTCTTAGTGCCAGGAAGAAAAGAAACCACAAAATTAAAACGTGTGAAAAACAAGGCCCACCTGGCCTGTCTAGGATTAAGTCGCTTGGCTGATTCGAGATAAACCAGATTCTTATGGTCCGTGAGGACCACCACCTGATGTTTGGCTCCTTCCAGCCAATGTCTCCACTCTTGAAAGGCCCACTTCATGGCCAATAACTCCCGATTACCCACGTCATAATTACGTTCAGTTGGAGAAAATTTTTGAGGGAAAAAGGCACAAGGGTTACTTTTAGAGGTCTCTGGATCTCTTTGGGACAAAACAGCACCTGCCCCAATTTCAGAGGCATCAACCTCCACCTGAAACGGTTAGAGAAACATCAGGCTGCCGTAGAACAGGAGCAGAAGTGAATCTCTGCTTAAGTTCCTGAAACGCAGAGACTGCCTCAGGAGGCCAATTCACCACATCAGAACCCTTTTTGGTCAAATCAGTCAATGGTTTAACAATACTGGAGAAATTGCCAATAAATTTACGATAAAAATTGGCAAAATCCAAAAATCTCTGAAGAGCCTTTAATGAAGTAGGTTGGACCCAATCACAGATGTCTTGAACCTTGACCGGGTCCATTTCAATAACAGACGGAGACAAAATGAATCCAGAAATGAGACCTTCTGTACGCCAAAAAGACACTTTGATCCCTTCACATACAGTGCATTCTCTCTCAAAATCTGGAACACAGTCCGAATATGTTTACATGAGTCCCAGTCATTGGAGGAAAAAATCAAGATATCATCCAAATAAACAATCAGAAATTTATCCACAAAATCCCTGAAAATATCATTCATGAAGGATTGGAAGACGGAAGGAGCATTAGTAAGCCCAAAGGGCATCACTAGGTACTCAAAATGCCCCTCTGGGGTATTAAACGCCGTCTTCCATTCATCCCCGTGCTTAATGCGAATAAGGTTATATGCCCCCCTGAGGTCAAGCTTGGTAAACCAACTAGCACTTTTCACCCTGGAAAACAGGTCAGAAATCAAGGGTAACGGATATTGATACTTCACAGTGATCTTATTCAAGAGACGATAATCAATACACGGCCTTAATGAACCATCCTTTTTGGCCACAAAGAAAAAACCCAAGGGTGAAGAGGATGGTCTGATATGACCCTTCTCCAATGACTCCTTGATATAAGATCGCATAGCATCGTGTTCAGGTACAGACAAGTTAAAAAGGCGACCTTTAGGAAATTTACCACCAGGCACTAATTCAATAGCGCAATCGTAGCTCCTGTGAGGGGGCAAAGATGTAGATTTACTTTCACTAAATACATCCGAAAAATCAGTCAAAAAGTCAGGAACATCCTGAGATTGGGGAGAGGCAGAAAAAACAGGAGTGTCGGCATTAACACACTGGCAGCCCCAACTGGTCACAGACACAGATTTCCAATCCAAAACAGGATTATGAGACTGTAACCAAGGGAAACCTAGTACAATAATGTCATGCAGATTATACAGCACCAGAAATTTGCAACTCTCCTGATGATCTGGTTCAACCCTCATTATCACCTGAGTAGAAAACTGGGGTTTATTCTCCGCCAAAGGGGTAGAATCAATGCCCAGTAGGGGAATAGACTTCCGCAGGGGTATCATGGGAAACCCAAAACGTTTGGCAAAGTCAAAATCCATCAGGTTAATAGCTGCTCCTGAATGAACAAAAGCCTGAGCAGAAAATATGGACAGGGAGCAAATCAGGGTAACAGTCAACAGAAATTGTCTGAACACTACCCAAGACAACTAAGCTTGCAAAACGTCTTCCCCGCTTAGGGCAGACTGAAATAGCATGAGAGGCATCACCACAGTAGAAACATAACCCATTGCGCTTTCGAAACTCATGACGCTGAGCCCCAGAAATCACTCTATCACACTGCATGGGCTCAGAAGCTGGCTCACAAGGCAACACTGTCTCACGCATACCTCTGCGCTCACGCAAACGTCTGTCAATTTGAATCGCTAATGACATAGAATCATTGAGACCAGAGGGAGCAGGGAATCCCACCATAACATCCTTTACATTCTCTGACAGCCCCTTCCGAAAAAGGGCTGCCAAATCATCATCATTCCATTTGGTCAAGACTGCCCACTTTCGGAACTTCTGACAGTATCTCAGCGTCTTAAAGACCCTGATTTAATGCCAACAAGGTTTTTTCAGCTTGATCAGTGACATTAGGTTCATCATACAATAACCCCAGAGCCAGAAAAAGTGCATCAATATCATTCAAAACAGGATCCCCAGGTGTCAAGGAAAAAGCCCAATCCTGAGGATCGACGCGCAGGAGAGAGATGACAATTTGAACCTGCTGTGCTGCGTTACCTGAAGACTTGGGCTTTAAGGCAAAAAACAACTTAGTTATTTTTGAAATTCAGAAATTTAGCCTGATCCCCCAAAAACAAATCTGGCATGGGAATCCTATGTTCCACAACCGGCAACCCAGCAAGATAGGTAGCAATACTCCGAAACTCAGTGGCAAGCTGATCCACACGGACAGACAACTGTGCAAACTCCATTGAGAGAAAAAAAAATCCTCCTCAGCACCCAGAGAAAGAGGGAAAAAATGCAACAGACAGAAAAAAAAAAAATCTGACAACTGACAACTTTTTTCTCTCCACACTTTTTTTTTTTCCCTTCTGTGAGTACCATATAATTTTCAGTTATGGCCAGTGTGGTGTAGTGACCCTGATGCAGCTAGGGGGCACTGTGTATGCTCCTCGAGATATGCATGGAAGCATGGTTTGTGTG
The DNA here is from genome assembly GCA_033576555.1 of Oophaga sylvatica. Lineage (NCBI taxonomy): Eukaryota > Metazoa > Chordata > Amphibia > Anura > Dendrobatidae > Oophaga > Oophaga sylvatica. Next base: position 92,915,656 of record JARQOD010000006.1, read on the forward strand.
TGTCTGAAGGACCTGTGATGAGGTCATGATCAAGTGACCTAACCATGTGATCCTGACCTCACCTATGGGAGGGGTTACGCCTATGTAATGGAGTTTGTTTGGCATCTGAGAGAGTGATGTGGGAGTCTGCCAGTGTGGACACACTTCCATGTGAGACATTACAGAAAAGACTCTGTGTCTAGAGAGTGTGTGGGAGTCTGCCAGTGTGGACAGACTACCATGTGTCCAGGTGGGACATGACAGAGAGGTCTCTGTGACTGAGGAGTGAGGCTCCAGGCAGGAGCTGAAGTACTGAAGATTTGCATTGCCTGTGACTGTGAGGTTTATGATGTAATAAACCTGATGATTTTTGGATAAGAAAAGTGTCTCCTGATTACCTCTGAAGCAGCCGAGTGAGTGAAACCTTACAATTGGTGGATGGAATGCTGGCAGCGACCCAAGGAGCACATGTTCCAGGACTGGGAATGAGGAATCAGAGGAGGAACGGACGGTCTGTGAAAACCGTGAGTATGACCAGTGGTCACGAATAAACTGCATTTATGTTTATGGGGTGCCTCTGATATGAGGTATCTGAAGAAGCTGTTAAGCAGTGGTGACAGACAGGAGTCTGTGTTATGTTGACCGGGGTCATTAAAAATGGAGAAAAAGCATGCTGATAGGATACCTCTGAGGAGGAGGTCTCCAGGAACCTGTGTGGCTGACGCCAACAGGTGACAGTCTTGACAACCGTGTTATGCTGGTCGGGATCAGTGAGAAGAATTAGTGAAAGACTGTTTTTTTTTTTTCCTTTGTTGGATGCCTCTAAGAGGAGGTGTCCGGAAACCTGCGTGGCCAACAGGTAACAGACAGGAGTCTGTGGTGTACTGACGGGTCAGTGAGAGATTGTTTTGTCTTTGTGGGATGCCTCTATGAAAAGGAGGTATCCGGAAACCTGCGTGATCAACAGGTAACAGACAGGAGTCTGTGGTGTACTGACGGGTCAGTGAGAGATTGTTTTGTCCTTGTGGGATGCCTCTATGAAAAGGAGGTATCCGGAAACCTGAGTGATCAACAGGTAACAGACAGGAGTCTGTGTTGTACTGACGGGTCAGTGAGAAACTTTTTTTTCCTTTGTGGGATACCTCTATGAGAGAGGAGGTGTCCGGAAAATCTCTGTGGCTGAGAGTGTAACAGACAGGAGTCTGTGTTGTGCTGACGGGTCAGTGAGAAACTTTTTTTTTCTGGAACACGTGTGAGGTGTTTGCTGTGGCTCGGAGGAGTCATGAAGGTGACAAGCGGCTGGCTGTGACTCGTGGGGTCACGAAGGTGACAAGCGGCAAGACAGCGCAGCGTGCAGAGACTTGTGGTAGTAGGAGCTACAGTGACTGTTGCAGCAAGAAGTTCTGCAGCAGCCGGAGCTGCAGTAACAGCCACAGCAGCTTAGGAGTAGCATCTGGAGGGGCTGGTTGTTGGTGGCTGCAACGGAAGCGGTGGCAGTACCAGCAGGAGCTGGTGTGGTAAAAAGGACAGTGTGAACCGAGGCACACAAACTCTTAAAGGGCCAGTACACGCCCTAAGTAAAAGACACTGTCTAAGGGTACTGTGTGGACTGGGGCCTGTAAGAGCCGTGGTGTGTTTCCCAGTGATGGGTGGTGTCCTTAAAAGGGGAGGAGTCCCAAAAGGGGGTGGCAACCCAAAACAGGGATGGTTACCAAAAAGGGGGCGGAGTCCCAAAGGGGGCGGTAACCCAAAATTGGGATTGTGGCCCGAAAGGGGGCGGAGTCTCAAAGGGGGTGGTAGTCCAAATCAGTAAAGTTTCCCAAAAGGGGGCGGTAACCCAAATTGGGATTGTGGCCCGAAAGGGGGTGGAGTCTCAAAAGGGGGTGGTAGCCCAAATCAGTAAAGTTGCCCAAAAGGGGGCATAGTCCCAAATGGGGGCGGTAACACAAATTAGGATGGTGGCCCAAAAGGGGGCGGTAACCCAAATTGGGATGGTGGCTCAAAAGGGGGCGGAGTCCCAAAAAGGGGTGGTAACCCAAAAGGGGATGGTGGCCCAAAAGTGGGTGGAGATTCCAAAAGGGTGTTATGCTGGTATATCACCGAACTTAGTGTACCCCTATGAGAGGAAGCGGAACTTCACGTTATTTGAAAAGGCATGGGAAGTTAATAAAGTGTGTTGTTGTTTAGAGGAGGGAGCCCCACCACAGCAGGCGGCTGTAGTGGTTCCTTGTCGTGTGATGTGTGAAAAGAAGGTAACACCTAATAGCGATAGTCCCGAGCTCCAGGTGACCAGAAGAAAGTGTGGGTCAGACCAACTCGGGGACTTGGATGTGACAAGACGTGTGACCGTGAGAAACGGTATAGCTCCAGAAAAGGGGGTAGAGACCTGTCTAAATGGGGACGTGCTGTTCCAGGATGACAGGGGGAGGGGGAGTGACTCCTATGCAGACTGTGACTCAACCGCAAGGGAAAGTGAGTGCAGTAAGCTGGAGCTCTCTGAAGTTACTGAGAGTCGTGAGACAGTTGAAGCTGTGGATGCCGGAACGGGCGGAACTCTGGAGAGGCAGAGTGTGTGTAGGCAAGAGTGCCCAGCTGCAAATGTAATTAAAGAGGTAATGGTGCGACATGTGCTGGCTAAAAGAGAGCAGGACCATGAGATGGAGCTGCTTAAAGAGTCAGTGAAAGAGACAGTCGAGCGAGAAAGGGTCTTAAGACAAGTGATTGAGCACAAAGTGGAGGAGCTGGAGAAGGAAGTCTCTAAGCTCAGAGATCATCTGTCAGTGTGTAAGAGTATGAACAAGGCTCTATGGAAAGAGATGGAGGTGCTCAGAGAGGAACAAGAGAAACATCAGCAGGAGTGTCGCTGCTTGGCAGAAGAGCAAGATAGAGTTCTCCGAGAGCTCAAGATAGAGGAGGAGACTAGTGCCC
>JARQOD010000006.1:92918662-92968389 GCA_033576555.1 Oophaga sylvatica
CCAACAAGGCTTTGATGTGGGCAAACCCTCTGATTGAGACTGAGGATGAATGTTTGGATCATCTTGATGCTTTCATTTCAGCCATGGGACAGGTGTTTGATGACCCCAATCGAGGTGCAACAGCTGAAGCAGCCATGTTAGCTTTGCGCCAAGGTAAGCACTCGGTAGCTGAATATGCCTTGGATTTCAGGAGATGGGCCCTTGATACCACCTGGGACAGTTCCGCCAAAAAATCTATTTTTCGAAAAGGGTTATCTCCACTGATTAAGGATGAACTTGCTCGTGCCGACCCTCCCACTGCGTTAGGTGACTTTATTAACTACTGCATCCGTATTGATACTCGTCTGACTGAACGCAAGCAAGAGAGATGGTTCGAAAGCAATCGCACTAACCTTTTCCTACCTTCCTCTCCAGCTAAGGAACCTTTGAGTAGGATCACACGGGAACCTGAACCTGAACCCATGCAGGTAGACTCTTTACAACGACGGGTTAGTGATGCACGCAAGGAACATCGTTTTAAGGAGAATCTATGTTTCTATTGTGGTAAGTCAGGGCACTTCATTATAAACTGCCCCAGCCGTTCTTGTAAGACTACTGCAGCACTCATTCACTGTGAGTGTTGCGAGAGGGGATCTGTCAGGTCCGAGCCTCAGGCTCCAGAGAGATCTGCAGCAACAGATCTTGATTTCTCGGACTTAAACTCCGTTACTTCTGAGGACGTTGACTGTGTAAACGCTGCAATTTTTCAAGTTCCTCAGCGGTGTCCCAGCTGAGTTGTAAGAAAAACAATTCTCATTGCTTTCTTTCCATCAAACTCTGGGTTGACTCAGCTTGGGTGTCTAGCTCTGCTATGATCGACTCAGGGGCAAGTGGAAATTTTATGGATGTCTCCTTTGCTCTGAAACAGGGGATACGTTCAGTGAAGAAGGCTACTCCAGAACAGATGGAAACTGTGGATGGCTCCCTGCTGACCTCTGGACCAGTGGATCAGGAAACAGAGCCTTTGAGGGTTCTTATGGGTAAAGATCATCAAGAGAAACTGTCCTTTATGCTTATCTCTTCTCCCCACTTTCCCATTATTCTAGGGCTACCATGGCTGCAGGCTCAGAATCCTACCATTAACTGGGAGACCAAGGAATTACACTTTCCAGAGAAACAGATGAGTCCAAAAGTTTCAGCTTGCTCTGTTCCTAAGGGAACCATGTCAGTCCCTGAACTACCAGCTGTATACCAGGACTATGTGGATTTATGTGACAAGAAGAACGCTGACCAGCTTCCCCTCACCGTCCATATGATTGTCCAATTGAATTATTGCCTGGAGCAGAGATACCTTTTGGTAAGATCTACCCCCTGGCGGGGCCCGAGCTAAAGGCTTTAAAGGATTACATAGACGAAAATCTAGCCAAGGGCTTCATACGCCCCTCTTCATCTCCTGCAGGTGCACCCATCTTCTTTGTAAAGAAGAAAGATGGATCTCTGAGACCCTGCGTAGACTATAGGGAACTCAATAAGGTTACTATTAGAAACCGTTATCCATTGCCTTTAATCCCTGAGTTATTGGAGAGAGTGCGACATGCCAAAATTTTCTCTAAACTAGATCTCCGTGGGGCCTATAACTTAGTCCGTATTAGACCTGGGGATGAATGGAAGACTGCATTCAGGTCACGCTATGGACACTTTGAATATCTAGTTATGCCTTTTGGTCTGAGTACCGCCCCAGCCACTTTCCAACACTTGGTGAATGACATCTTCAGGGATCTCCTAGATACATTCGTGGTGATTTATTTGGATGATATTCTAATTTTTTCTAACTCCACAGAGGAACATCAGGGACATGTGAGAATGGTCTTGGAACGTCTAAGACAAAATCATCTTTACATCAAACTTGAAAAGTGTGAATTCCATAGGACCGAAATTCAATTTCTGGGGTATGTACTGTCTACACAAGGAATTAGTATGGATGGAAGCAAGACCCAAGCCATCAAGGATTGGCCAAGTCCTAGAAATGTGAAGGAGGTGCAGCGTTTCATCGGGTTTGCCAACTTCTATAGACGTTTCATTAGGAATTTCTCTGAGGTAGTGTCACCTATCACCCAACTTACCCGGAAAGAGTCTAGGTTCTCCTGGACCCCCCAAGCCCAGGAAGCATTTTCCCGTCTGAAAGATAAATTTACCACTGCACCTATCTTAGTACATCCCAACCCCGAACTTGCCTCCATAATAGAGGTGGATGCTTCAGACTGTGCCGTTGGAGCTATACTCTCTCAGAGAACAGGTGAGAAGAATGTCTTGCATCCCTGTGCCTTCTTTTCCCAGCAGTTGTCTTCGGCTGAGAGGAACTACGATGTGGGCAATAGAGAGTTGTTGGCCATTATTGCCGCCTTCAAAGAATGGAGACACCTTCTTCAGGGAGCTGCACAGCAAATAGTCGTCCTGACAGACCATCGTAACCTTGAATTTATCAGGTCGGCTAAGTGCCTGACTCCTCGCCAGGCTCGCTGGAATCTTTTCTTAAACCAATTTAATTTTATCATTTCTTATAGACCAGGATCGCGCAATGGAAAGGCTGATGCACTCTCTAGGATTTATTCAGCAGAGACACGTCCACTTACTCCTCCTAAGACTATTCTTCCTGACTCTAGATTCCTGGGAGTGATCTATAATCAAGACCTACTTAAGGACATCAAGGAAGCATACCATGCGGATTCCTTTTTGGCACAACCCCCAAGGGACGTAAGTCTTGTTTTTAAGAATGGTGTGTGGATTCAGGGACAACGTCTGTATATTCCTGAAACAGTCAGATTGAGAGTATTGCAACTCATTCACGATTCCAAGATAGCTGGGCATAGAGGAATTCTAAAGACACAGGAATTTCTTTCTCGTTTCTTTTGGTGGCCCACTTGCAGGAAGGATGTTTTAAACTATGTCACTTCATGTGAAGTCTGTGCAAGATGCAAAACACCTCGCTCCTCACCAACTGGTCTGTTGCAACCCCTTCCCACCCCGTCCCGCCCGTGGGGATCCATTTCTATGGACTTCATTGTGGAGTTACCAACCTCTCAAGGGAAGAACACCATTCTAGTGGTGGTTGATCGTTTAACAAAAGCAGCTCATTTTATCCCTTGTGTCGGCTTACCCACTGCAAGACAGACATCAGATTTGATGATTAAAAATGTGTTTCGCTTACATGGAGTACCAGATGAGGTTATTTCGGATCGAGGGGTGCAATTCACTTCAAGGTTTTGGCAAAATTTCTGTGCAGCATTGGACATTAAAGTAAACCTTTCTTCTGCTTTTCATCCTCAGACTAATGGACAGACGGAACGAACCAATCAGACCTTGGAGCAGTATCTTCGCTGCTTTATCTGCCACCTACAGGATGATTGGGTGGATCTACTTCCACTGGCTGAGTTCTCTTATAACAACTCTCAGAGCGCCTCCACTAAGCAGTCTCCTTTTTACTCCAATTTAGTTATCATCCTAATATTCTTCCTCGATTTCCCATAGAAACGCCTTTGCCAGCAGTGGCTGAAAGAATCACGTCTTTACAAAGGAATATGGATCTTCTAAAGGGAAATCTGGAATTGGCTCAGGAAAGGTACAAGAAAGCCGCAGATAAATTTCGTAAACCTGCACCAGCTTTCAAGGTAGGAGACCTGGTCTGGCTGTCAACCAGAAATCTTAAGTTAAGAATTCCATCATCTAAGTTGGGACATAAATACATTGGACCTTATAAAATCAGTAAAATTATAAGTGCTGTCGCTTGTCGTCTTCAACTGCCCAGAACTATGAGAATCCACCCTGTCTTTCATGTATCCCTACTAAAGGCTGCGACACCAAATACGTTTCCTGGACATTCTTCTCCTTGCCCTGACCCAGTGCTAGTCGATGGTCAGGAAGAATTTTGGTGGAAAGGATTCTAGATTCCAGGTTGTATAGAAATCAGTTACAATATCTGATTAAATGGCAGGGCTACCCAGTGGAGGACAACTCATGGGAACCAGTCAATAATGTTAATGCTCCTCGCTTGCTCCGTCAGTTTCATCAGAGGTACCCACACAAGCCTGGTCTGAGGTCATCCGGAGGATGTCCCTAAGGGGGGAGTAATGTAAGGTTCTGTGTACATGTTCCTGAAACTCAGTTTTTCCGTCAGCCATTTTACTTTCTGTCTTGCTGCAGCTATCTTGCCCTCAGTCAATATGGAGTTTCCAGCTTGCATGTTCCCGCCCTGATTCTCTCCTCTTGCTTCTTAAGCAGCCACAGCTGAGCAATCAGTGCTTCAGAATCAAGCCTGCAGTGTACCTGTGACCTGACTCCTGGAAGCCTTGGACCTTGTACTCCAGTTATTTCCTATTGTGGAACTTTGTAACACTCGTGGACTTTGGAACCTTGCTATTTGATAAATCCACGTTTGCATGGACTTATGGTAACAGAGAAGAGATCCTGAACCTGTTGTGGAGAGTGATTGCTGAGCTTAAGTTACTCTGGCCTGCTGTGTCTCCTGCTTTTGTATCTGCAAACTGTGTGACTATTATTGCCACTTGTATGAAGTAATACAAGACCTTCTATATCAAACCTGTGACTCCTGTGTTTTCATCGCACCCAAGCACAAGACACTATATGAACAGTACTACATACATTACAACTGCTTTCACCACCCCAATGGGACTCTGCGAGTTTGACAGAATGCCGTTTGGCCTCAGCAGTGCCCCAGGAACATTCCAGAGAGTGATGGAGAGCTGTCTAGGACATCTTAACTTTGAAACCGTGTTGCTGTATCTGGACGACGTGATTGTGTACTCCAAGACATATGAAGATCATCTGAAGCACCTGGCAGAGGTATTCGAGTCCCTGTCCAAGTATGGGATGAAACTGAAGCCCTCCAAATGCCATCTGCTCAAACGAAAGGTACAGTACTTGGGACATATTGTCAGTTCCGAAGGAGTGGCGCCGGACCCCGAGAAGGTCACAGCCATCCAGAAATGCCCGGAGCCGAAGAATCTAAAGGAGGTGCGTCAGTTCCTGGGAATAACAGGTTACTACAGGAGGTTTGTAAAAGATTACACCAAGAAGGCGGCGCCTTTGCAGGACCTCCTGGTCGGACAACCTCTCAAGAGCAGAAACCCTCCATTTAATTGGGGTAAAGAACAAGCTGAGGCATTCAAAGAGATGAAAGAGATTCTGACCGGCATGAAATCTTAGCCTACCCAGATTACAGCCAACCGTTCCTGCTGTACACCGATGCCAGCAACGAGGGATTGGGAGCGGTCCTCAGTCAGAAGCAGAATGGCCAAGAAAAAGTCATCGCATATGCCAGCAGAAAGCTCAGGCCAACTGAGAGAAACCCCGAAAACTATAGCAGCTTCAAACTGGAGTTCCTAGCGCTGGTCTGGGCCATTACCGAAAGATTCAAACATTACCTTGCCTCCAACAAGTTTACTGCGTACACAGACAACAACCCCTTGACGCACCTTGAAACAGCCAAGCTGGGAGCCATGGAGCAACGTTGGATGGCTCGGTTGTCAAACTATCAGTTTACCATCAAGTACAGAGCGGGCCGTAAAAATGCTAACGCGGACGCCTTGTCCAGAATGCCGCATGAATCCGACACGGAGGAAGAATCAGATGATCTGGAAGAAATCGAGCTACCTGCGTTCCACCGAAATGGGATGGTCCAAGAGCAACGAGTCTACAGAAAGCGGTGTGGTGAGATGTTGAACCCTTTACCTCATCACAGCTGGAAGGAGACTCAGGACAGCGATCCAGTGGTCAGCCGTGTCAAGGAGCTGATAAGACAGGAAGGTTCCTCCTTGGAGAAAGACGCACCCATACCAGCAAAGCTCCTGTGGAATGAGAGAAGCCGGTTGTTCATATACCGTGAGAAGTTGTGCAGGAGATACGTCGACCCAAGGACCCATGAGATGGTTTGGCAGATAGTGGTCCCCAGAGCAGACATCCAAATGGTGTTAGAAGCCTACCACGATCAAGCAGGACACTTTGGCTGGAAAAAGCTGGAGACCCTGTTGAGGTGTCGGTTCTACTGGGTAGGGATGCGCAGCTCCATCGAGAAGTGGTGCCGGAACTGTGGACCCTGTGGCCTCAGACGAAAAGACTACTGTAGTCAGAAGGCACCCTTGCAGCCTATCCGGACGACTCGTCCCTTGGAGATCGTGGCATTGGATCACGTCAAGTTGTCCCCAAGCAGGTCAGGATACTCATATGCCCTGACCATGGTGGATCACTATTCCAGGTTTCTGGTGGTCGCCCCTGTCAAAGATTTGACAGCAGAGACAGCAGCCAAGATCTTCCAAGCAAGTTTCTGCAGACCACACGGATATCCAGAGCAGGTACTGACTGATCGAGGTCCTGCATTCGAAGCTGAACTGTTTCAGGAATTCTGTCAATTGTATAGGATGTAAAAAGATCAGAACAACACCATACCACCCTCAGACCAACGGCCTTTGTGAAAAGATGAATCACATTGTCATGGATTTACTGAAAACTGTACCACTGGAAGAAAGAAATCGGTGGCCAGACTTGTTACCTGACCTGGTTGACTTGTACAACCACATACCAGTAAGCTCCACCAACTGCACTCCAGCCTACCTTATGAGAGCAAGACCTGGAAGACTGCCAATGGATTTGGAGCTGGGAGTGGTAGAACCAGAGGCTGATGACAACGCTGAAGATTGGGACACAACTCGACAGGAACAGTACAAGAGAGTACAAGCCTGCGTGGAAGACAGTCTCAATAGAGTAAGAGAAAAACAAGAGAAGAACTATAACAAAAATGCTCCCGCTAAGCCTTTGATGCCTGGAGAAATGGTGCTCAAAAGGAAAAGAAGAATGCACAAGTTGGATGATCAGTGGGAACAGGAGCCATATGTCGTGCAAAATTCCAATTTTGATAACAGAAAGACCTGTACCATCAGCAAGGATGGAGGAAAAACGACTGCAACTGTGTCTAGAGATCATCTAAAGTTGTGTCCGGGCCCATTAAAGCTTCGTGAGGAAGAACCTGTTGTCCTTCAGAAAGAAAATGATGAAGCGGTCATACATACGGATCTGGGAGATTTACCTGCAGATTGGCCCAGATTGGGAGACGCTGTAATTATTCCTGTGCTGCAGTTTTATCAACCGCAAGAGGAGTCTCTACATCCAGTTATACCAATTGTGCCAGTTGACCAAGTTCCAGAAGGACCTATTCCGGCAGACCCTCAACAATTGGGATCCCAAGCAGCGGAACCACAAGAGGCAGCACCACAAGAAGTGGAGTCCCCTGGTGAAGCAGTACCGCCTCGCCCAGTTGCTAGCATGCTTGCCAGGTCCCTAGAGAGGTGGAGTCGTATCTATAGTTTGCCGTTACGCAGAACAGAAAGGTTAGAGACTACTATACCTGACGCTACCCCACGTAGGTCAGAACGTATCACTAAAGGAAAACTACCTATTCGCTATCAGGAGTAGTCCTAGTAAACTAGTCTAGCAAGACCCAGACAGGGTGTATTGTCACTGACAAATTGTATAAAGTTTGAAAAAGTATTAATGTAATTATTTGAAATGTGTTTAATTATGCCAAAGACTGCGTGGCTGTGGACTGTGCCAGCCCAAGAACTTTCATTGTAAATAGTTGCACTACGGTGCACCATCTTGGTTTTACACGAAACCATTACTAACTACCTCTGAAGAAAAACCCGTATGGTGTGGCCTAGAGTGAGGTCTGCAGTCAGAAGTCCTGCAGCCCACCCAGGACCCACGTGGGAGGTTTTTGGTGCGGGTCCTCCACAAGAATTTGTCTTGTATTATGAGAATGTTTTGATACTTTTGATACTTTTGTATTTTTCTAATGTACAAATTGTAACGTTCAAGAAATCTTACCTCCCGGATGGGAAGAGTTAAAATGTTGTTGTTTATATGCAAACCGAAAATGTTTCTTTTTCTCTTTTACAGCCCGGGAGTGCTGTGTTTAACCAAGGGGGGATGTGTGGCCCAGCTATGTCAGGCACACAAATAATCCAGGAGAATGCACAGGAAGGTAACCGCAAAAGCTTGATATCCATTCACTTCACTCACACTTTCAGACACACCCACCAGGGGTATAGGAGGTAGTGACACGTAGCAGAGCTCATTCAAGTTTCCTGTCTGAGAAGAGCTCAGAGCAGTCAGTTTCCTGTCTTAGGACAGTGCAGTTCAGTGTCAGTCCAGTCTGGACTTGGAGGGAGAGGAGAGAGGACTGAATCCTCGCAGAGCTAGCGTAGCTCACCTGACAAGGAAGTGGAGGCTAGTACGGGTGAAGTGAATCATCCTAGCCTAGTCAGAGCTACCCTTAATCAGTACCTCAACAGAAGCTGAAACAAGGAGGATACTGAGATCTGCTCAGCGAGCTCTGGAGAAAGCTGACATTTCCATCAAAGCTACAAGTGCTTATGCTAAGAGCGAGAGCAGGGCGAAGGGCGCAGTGGAGAAGACAGAGAGAAGTGCTTCAGGTACCAAATTATCTGCACTAATTCACCGGACACCGGGGTCCGAAGCGTTGCTAGAGTTTCAAGCTTAGTAACAAGATAACCGGAGGCTATCTGGACTACAGGTCGCAGAGAGCAGCCCTAAGCGCCAATACGTAAACGGAGTCAGGGAGAACAAGGACTTTTAGCAGGGCCCTGCATAGAGGGACTTTGTTCTTTTCAACATCTGATAGTCAGAGACATAGAAGGCTCCACCACAATGTCGGCCGGGCTTTGCAGCTATTGAGAAAGCTGGAGATTGCAGAGTTAACTTCGCTTCATGCAAGTTTGGACTCAGTTATATATGAAGTAAAGGAGGCCTCTAACCTGCTCAGCGGTATCCCGAATGTGCATTCTCCACCCCGACCAGCTCCCCGGGACCTGCCTGAACCATCTACCAGTAAAGGTATGAAAAGAAGCTGCATTGTGTGTGACTGAATTCTTAACTACAAAGTGAATAATCATGTGCACAGCCGTATAGGAGTATCTGAGTAGGTTCCCACACCATATAAATATAGCAAATAAACTCAGAACTCAACTTCAGTAGAGTGATGATTTTTAATCGTGTCCACAGTAATAACAGAAACGTTTCGGTCCTGAACTTGGACCTTCATCAGTCACATGGACTACTGTGAGTAGGTGGACCCAGCAAAAAGAGGGGCTATGCCGGAGTATCAGGTTTAAATTCTGTTCGATATAGGTGATCAAATATGGCAGCGGTTACCTGGGGGGTCCCGGTGGAGCAAAAATGTGCCTGCGGTGGACATGCACGGACTAGCGGCGGATACCGCGTCAACCGCAGGCACATTTTTGCTCCACCGGGACCCCCCAGGTAACCGCTGCCATATTTGATCACCTATATCGAACAGAATTTAAACCTGATACTCCGGGCATAGCCCCTCTTTTTGCTGGGTCCACCTACTCACAGTAGTCCATGTGACTGATGAAGGTCCAAGTTCAGGACCGAAACGTTTCTGTTATTACTGTGGACACGATTAAAAATCATCACTCTACTGAAGTTGAGTTCTGAGTTTATTTGCTATATGAATTCTTAACTACACCCTGCATCATCACCATAGACTTCCAGGGACCCGTCTCACCTGTGGGAGACTTACCACCCAGCTGCCCCATAACATCCCCTGTGAAGATCCTTATAGCAGCGCTGGTCCAATTGATCAGATACCACAGGTGGCGTCACGAACTACCTATCCTAATAATCCCCTGTAAATATCCCCCATTGCATGACCGCCAGGGCCACGGACCGAGTCCCGCTGCCAGTGACATCTCCCATGGAAATCAATGGGCTCGGCTCCGAGTACCCCATAGCCCTGGTATCCACACACCAATGTGGTGCGAGTCAAGTGCTATCTGTGAAAAACACAAATAGCACTTGTACAAGAAAAACTGACATCAGAATGAGCCCTTAGGCTTCAGTCACACACAACATACTGTCTAAAAATTCCAGGACACTCTATAAAAATAGGACACTTTTTGCCTCTGTCCTTAAAAAATTGGATTGTCTGTGATTTTTTTGATGCTGGAGAAATGTGTACAGATTATTACAGTTCACAGTGAATACTTATAATGTATTTATATCAGTATTCTCAAAAACAGTATATACCGCTTAGTTATAACCTTAGTAAGTAGTATGGTTTCCAATGTGTCTATAAGAAATGTGAGTTGTCTGATTGTTTGGAACATTTTCCTGAAAAAACAAACCCAGAACACGTGAAGCATTTGTAGGGTCAGCGTCTCTGCATGCTGGCCCTCTTCTCTAGCAGAGATGCCGGCTTTCTCACTGCCACGACCCCCATCCAGCACTTCCTTCTTCCTCAGTGTCTGCTGATGCCTAGAGTGCATGCACGACGCTCAGATCTAAAGGACACCAACTATTTAAGGCACCTCCTTCAGCATGGAGGTTCCTGAGCATTGTATTTAGTTTGCCCATAGCAAACTTGCTAGTTATCAGGTCCCCAAGTACCTGCCAGCTAGAATTCTAGTTAATTACCTGTCTGTCCATACTTGCTTGTCTCTCTGCTGTGACAAAGTCACTGGTAAAGTACTGGAGGGGAGATATGTGTCACTACGCTTAATGGTGTCAGTGATGTGAAACCCAGAGTATTTTCCTCTGGCACACTAAATGCCATGAGGGGTTAAGCTAATATTCATAATGGGCTGGCTTTTTTGTGGACATCAATAGAGTGGGTGGGAGGATGTCTGCTTTAACTCCACCCCAAGGTGTGATCTGGGGCTTAAATAACTGTGCTCCAGAGGCGGTCTTTGTTCAGCAAGACTGGAGAGAGGATCTCCAGTGGTTTTGTGTCCTGAGAAGGAAAGACTGAATCTGTGTTGCTCCAGAGCAGGATTCTACCCGCATACATATGGACTGTGTTACAGCGTTTTGTCTTCTTTGTTGTTTTCCTGTTTTTGCCTGTAGGGCTGTATTTACTTTCTCCTTCTTGTTGGTTTATGCCACCACATAATAAATCAACTGAAGATTTAAATAGACAGTGTTCCTGTTTTCTACCTCCTGTACCGCCATATGAGTTGAACTACCACACTGCACTCCAGCCGGTCCAGCCCACACCAGCCAGTGCTCATCTGCATACCAGCTTGTCCAGTCTGCATCTGCCAGTGCTCATCTGTATCTCCGCAGGTCCAGTCCGTACCTGATATTGCTCATCTGTATATCAGCCGGTCCAGTCAGCACCTGCCACTGCTCATCTGTATCTCAGTTGGTCCAGTTTGCACCTGCCAGAGCTCATCTGTATTTCAGCTGGTCCAGCCCGCACCTGCTTGTGATTATCTGTATATCAGCCGGTCCAGTCCGCACATGCCAGTGATCATCTGTATATCAGCCAGTCCAGCACGCAACAGCCAGTTCTCATCTCTATATCAGCTGGTCCAGCCCACACCAGCCAGTGCTCATCTGCATACTAGCTTGTCCAGTCTGCATCTGCCAGTGCTCATCTGTATCTCCGCGGGTCCAGCCCGTACCTGATATTGCTCATCTGTATATCAGCCGGTCCAGTCCGCACCTGCCACTGCTCATCTGTATCTCAACTGGTCCAGCCTGTACCTGCCAGAGCTCATCTGTATTTCAGCTGGTCCAGCCCGCACCTGCTTGTGATCATCTGTATGTCAGCCGGTCCAGTCCGCACATGCCAGTGATCATCTGCATATCAGCCAGTCCAGCACGCACCAGACAGTGCTCATCTCTATATCAGCCTGTCCAGCCCACACCTGCCAGAGCTCATCTGTATGTCAGCTGGCCAGCCTGCACCTGCCTGTGCTTATCTGTATGTCAGCCGGTCCAGTCAGCACCTGCCAGAGTTCATCTGTATACCAGCCGGTCCAGTCCGCACCTGCCAGTGCTCATGTGTATGTCAGCTGGCCAGTCTGCAGCTGCCAGTGCTCAACTGTATACCAGCCGGACCATACTGCACCTGCCAGTGCATAATTGTCTACAGCTGGACCCGTCTATATCTGTGGCTCCTGTGTTCCTTCAGAGCCTGCCTGCATCTGCTGTCCCTCCTTCTGTGCTGTTCCAGCTTTCAGTCCCTGGGGGTCAGCTACCATGCATCTGTGGTCAATCCTGGAGTAGTACCTGGTGTTCATCAGGAGCCAAGCCTAACCCCACCATCAAGGACTCTAGCAAAGAGTCAGGAGCTCACCTAGTTACGTCCATCCAGGCTCTTCACGGACCACGGCACAGTGGTTCCACAGCTATACCCATTAAAGCATGTATCTGAGAAGCGTCTGCTGAAATGCCGCTTCCTAAATGCTGCAGAGGCTTTCTGCTAATTGCTAATGCCTAGTCTTTGGTTAATGGTTGCACGTTCTTTTAAGAGGGAATTCTGATATATGGCATTGTACAGAAGAGCTATATGCACGATGCCTAGGCATTAAAATGTCTACAGTCGTGGCCAAAAGTTTTGAGAATGACACCAATATTATATTTTCACATGATCTGCTGCCCTCTGGTTTTTATGTGTGTTTGACAGATGTTTTTATCACAGACAGAAATATAATTGCAAACATATGAGTAACAAAAGCTTATATTGACAGTTAGAATGAGTTAATGCAGCAAGTCAATATTTGCAGTGTTGACCCTTCTTCTTCAGGACCTCAGCAATTCTCCCTGGCATGCTCTCAATCAACTTCTGGACCAAATCCTGACTGATAGCAGTCCATTCTTGCACAATCAATGCTTTCATTTTGTCAGAATTTTTAGGTTTTTGTTTGTCCACCCGTCTCTTGATGATTGACCACAAGTTCTCAATGGGATTAAGATCTGGGGAGTTTCCAGGCCATGGACCCCAAATCTCTATGTTTTGTTCCCTGAGCCATTTAGTTATCACCTTTGCTTTATGGCAAGGTGCTCCATCATGCTGGAAAAGGCATTGTTGATCGCCAAACTGCTCTTGAAGGGTTGGGAGAAGTTGCTCTTGGAGGACATTCTGGTACCATTCTTTATTCATGGCTGTGTTTTTAGGCAAGACTGTGAGAGAGCCGATTCCCTTGGCAACCCCACACATGAATGGTTTCAGGATGCTTAACAGTTGGCATGAGACAAGACTGGTGGTAGCGCTCACCTTGTCTTCTCCGAATGAGGAGTTTTCCTGATGTCCCAAACAATCGAAAAGGGGATTCATCAGAGAAAATAACTTTACCCCAGTCCTCAGCAGTCCACTGCCTGTACCTTTTGCAGAATATCAGTCTGTCCATGATGTTTTTTCTGGAGAGAAGTGGCTTCTTTGCTGCCCTCCTTGAGACCAGGCCTTGCTCCAAGAGTCTCCGCCTCACAGTGCATGCAGATGCACTCACACCTGCCTGCTGCCATTCCTGAGCAAGCTCTGCACTGCTGGTAGCCTGATCCCGCAGCTGAAACACTTTTAAGAGACGGTCCTGGCGCTTGCTAGTCTTTCTTGGGCGCCCTGGAGCCTTTTTGGCAACAATGGAACCTCTCTCCTTGAAGTTCTTGATGATGCGATAGATTGTTGACTGAGGTGCAATCTTTCTAGCTGCGATACTCTTCCCTGTTAGGCCATTTTTGTGCATTGCAATGATGACTGCACGTGTTTCTTTAGAGATAACCATGGTTAACAAAAGAGAAACAATGATGCCAAGCACCAGCCTCCTTTTAAAGTGTCCAGTGGTGTCATTCTTACTTAATCATGACAGATTGATCTCCAGCCATGTCCTCATCAACACCCACACCTGTGTTAATGGAGCAATCACTGAAAAGAGGTTAGCTGGTCCTTTTAAGGCAGGGCTGCAATGATGTTGAAATGTGTTTTGGGGGATAAAGTTCATTTTCTAGCCAAATATTGACTTTGCAAGTAATTGCTGTTAAGCTGATCACTCTTTATAACATTCTGGAGTATATGCAAATTGCCATTAGAAAAAGTGAAGCAGTAGACTTTGTAAAAATTAATATTTGTGTCATTCTCAACTTTTGTCCATGACTGTACTTCTCTTTCAAATTTGGGTAATCATAGTGGCTATCAGGTGCTGTCTGTCATGATATCTACAGACGCTGAAGGTTCCCATACACATTAGATGGCGGTGGTCCAAAAAAATGTTTTGGCTGATTGTTCAGCTGACAGCCGTTTCAGCCGACTCTCCCATAAACAGTAGCACTCGTTCGGCTAAGCACTCTCATGTTCTAAAAAATCAGCCAGCTGACACATTGGCTGGCAGATTATCTAGGGGAGAACATGGGCTTCTTGGAACAATAGCTCCTCAGTTTAACCCCTTAATGTCCAATGACGTGCACAGTCCGTCATGGCAAGGTGTCAGTTCCGGCACCAGGACGGACTGTGCACGTCATCCCTTTGATCTACCACTGCGTGTAAACACGCAGTGGTAGATCAGTGCCGACAGCTGTCACAGACAGCTGACAGGCACGGCAAGCGGTGCGGGGACCTTTGCCGTCGGTCCCCGCACCTACAGCGCTGTGCTTGGTCAGTCAATCTGACTGACCAAACACAGCAGCGATCGCGCAGGAGATGCTGAAATTTCAGCATCTCCAGCGCAATCAGTGCAGGAGCCGGCGCTGCAGTGGCCGAGCTTCCTGCACTGACAGCCAGGAGCGGCGCCCCTGCCGCCCCTGGCTGTTAACCCCCTGACTGCTGCGATCGAGCGCGATCGCAGCGCTCAGGGGGGGAGGCAGAGGGTCGGGAGCTCCCTCTGCCTCAGATCGGCGCCCTGCAATGTATTTGCAGGGCCCGATCTCTGCCTTGATGACCCGGGGGTTGTCATGACAACCTCGGGTCATGTAGCTACGGAAAGCTGCTGTGATCATGGTCACAGCAGCTTTCACTATAGTTACAATGCATTGCAATGCTGGAGCATTGCAATGCATTGTAAATGCAATAAAAAGTAAAAAAGTGAAAGTCCCATAAAGGGACAAGTAAAAAAAAGCATTTTTTAAAAATTTTTAAAAAAACATTAAAAAATAATTTTAAAAAATCCCCTAAAAAATACACATTTTTATGTAATAAAAAAAACAAAAAACACACATGTTTGGTATCGCCGCGTCCGTAAAAATCCTATCAATAAAAGCGTATCCCTAGTTAACCCCTTCAGTGAAAGCTGTAAAAAAAAAAAAAAAAAAAAGTAGTAAATTATACTTTTTCCAAGCGGTGTCATCACACCGCTTGGAAAAAGTGCAATAACACGCGATCAAAAAGTGGGATATAAATAACCATGGTACCGTTGAAAACGTCATCTTGTCCCGCAAAAAACAAGCCGCTATACAGCATCATCACGAAAAAATAAAAAGTTATCGCTCGCGGAATAAACTGATGCAAAAATTATTATTTTTTCTATAAAACTTTTTATTGTGTAAAAAACGCCAAAACATAAAAAAATATATAAATGTGGTATCGCTGTAATCGTAGTGACCCGAAGAATAAAGCTGCTTTATCAATTTTACCACACGCGGAACGGAGCAAAAAAAAAAAAAAAAAAAAAACAATTCCTGAATTGCTGGTTTTTGTTCATTCTGCTTCCACAAAAATCGGAATAGGAAGTGATCAAAAAACATTATGTGCCCGAATATGGTACCAATAAAAACGTCAGCTCGTCCCGCAAAAAATAAGCCCACAGATAACTCTGTCAGCTGAAATATGGAAAAATTATAGCTCTCAAAATACGGCGATGCAAAAATTTCTTACAAAAAATTATTCAAAAAAAAAGCGTCTTTTAGAGTGTGACAGAAGCTAAACATGAAAAAAGGGTGTAAATCTGGTATCGCCGTAATCGCACCATCCGAGGATTAAATTTGCCTAATCACTAATACCGCACGAGGAACGGCGTAAAAAAGAAAACCAATTCTTCACCTTTTGTGGATTTGTTCATTCTGCCTCCAAAAGATCGCAATAAGGTGATCACAGTGGTTCCCCCCCACATATGGGGTATCAGCGTACTCAGGACAAAATGCACTTCAAATTTTGGGGTCCTATTTCTCCTGTTACCCTTATAAAAATAAAAATTTGGGGCAAAAAGGTCATTTTTGTGGAAAAAAAAAGGATTTTTTTTATTTTCACGGCTCTACGTTATAAACTTCTGTGAAGCCCTTGGGGGTTCAAAGTGCTGAATACACATCTAGATAAGTTCCTTGGGGGGTCTAGTTTGCAAAATGGGGTCATTTGTGGGGGGTTTCCACTGTTTAGGCACATCAGGGGCTCTCCAAGCGCGACATGACACCCGCAGACCATTCCATCAAAGTCTGCATTTAAAAACGGTGCTCCTTACCTTCCGAGCTCTGCCATGCGTCAAAATAGTGGTTCCCCCCACATATGGGGTATCAGCGTACTCAGGACAAATTGCACAATAGTTTTGGGGTCCTATTTCTCCTGTTACCCTTATAAAAATAAAAATTTGGGGGCAAAAAGATTATTTTTGTGGAAAAAAATATGATTTTTTTTTATTTTCACGGCTCTACGTTATAAACTTCTGTGAAGCACTTGGGGGTTCAAAGTGCTCACCACACATCTAGATAAGTTCCTTGGGGGGTCTAGTTTCCAAAATGGAGTCACTTGTGGGGGGTTTCTACTGTTTAGGCACATCAGGGGCTCTCCAAACGTGACGTGACACCCGCAGACCATTCCATCAAAGTCTGCAGTTGAAAAAGGCGCTCCTTCCCTTCCGAGCTCTGCCATGCGTCAATATAGTGGTTTACCCCCACATATGGGGTATCAGCGTACTCAGGACAAATGCACAATAACTTTTGGGGTCCTGTTACCTTTGGAAAATAAAAATTGGGGGTGGAAAAATCATTTTTTGGAAAAGATATGATTTTTTAATTTTACATCTCTACGTTATAACCTTCTGTGAAGCCCTTTGGGGTTCAAAGCTCTCACCACACATCTAGATAAGTTCCTTGGGGGTCTAGTTTCCAAAATGGGGTCACTTGTGGGGGGTTTCCACTGTTTAGGCATATAGGGACTCTCCAAATGCGACATGGCGTCCAATCTCAATTCCAGCCAAAAAAGTCAAATGGCGCTGCTTCCCTTCCGAGCTCTGCCATGCGCCCAAATAGTGGTTTACCCTCACATATGGGGTATCAGCATACTCAGGACAAATTGCACAATAACTTTTGGGGTCCTTTTATCCTTTGGAAAATAAAAATTGGGATGAAAAGATCATTTTTGTGGAAAAAATATGATTTTTTAATTTTACGGCTCTACGTTATAACCTTCTGTGAAGCCCTTGGGGGTTCAAAGCTCTCACAACACATTTAGATAAGTTCCTTGGGGGGTCTAGTTTCCAAAATGGGGTCACTTGTGGGGTTTCCACTGTTTAGGCACACAGGGACTCTCCAAATGCGACATGGCGTCCAATCTCAATTCCAGCCAAAAAAGTAAATGGCGCTGCTTCCCTTCCGAGCTCTGCCATGCGCCCAAATAGTGGTTTACCCCCACACATGGGGTATCGGTGTACTCAGAAGAAATTGTACAACAAATATTGTAGTTCATTTTCTACTGATACCCTTGATAAAATTTAAAAAAATTGTGCCGAAAGAAAAATTTTGGGAAAAAAAGTTAAATGTTCATTTTTTCCTTCCACATTGCTTCAATTCTTGTGAAGTACTAAAGGGTTAATAAACTTCTTGAATGTGGCTTTGAACACCTTGAGGGTGCAGTTTTTAGAATGGTGTCACTTTTGGGTATTTTCTGTCATATTGACCCCTCAAATTCACTTCAAATGTGAGGTGGTCCCTAAGAAAAATGGTTTTATAAATTTTGTTGGAAAAATTAGAAATTGCTGGTCAACTTTTAACACTTATAACTTCCTAACAAAAAAAAATTTTGGTTCCAAAATTGTGCTGATGTAAAGTAGACATGTGGGAAATGTTATTTATTAACTATTTTTTGTGACATATCTCTCTGATTTAATGGCATAAAAATTAAAAGTTTGAAAATTGCTAAATTTTCAAAATTTTTGCCATATTTCCATTTTTTTCATAAATAAACGCAAGTTATATTGAAGAAATTTTACCACTATCATGAAGTACAATATGTAACGAGAAAACAATCTCAGAATCGCCAAGATCCGTTGAAGCGTTCCAGAGTTATAAGCACATAAAGTGACAGTGGTCAGAATTGTAAAAATTGGCCTGGTCTTTAACCTACAAAATGGCTTGGTCGTTAAGGGGTTAAAGCACAAATGTTTTTGTTGATTTTATTTGAAAACAATCAGAACAAAAATCTGTATGCCTTGGAATAGGTACAAAACTCTCACCATGTGCCCCATGTTTGAAGGGAGTCTGTCACTAGGTTTTTGCTGCCCCACCTGAAAGCAGCATACAGTAATGTAGAGACAGAGACCCTGATTTCAGTTATGTGTCACTTACTGGTCTTCTAACTGTAGTATTGATAAAAACGCTTTTTTGTCAGCAGGAGATGACTAGAGGACTAATAAACCTGCTGCTATGTAGTCTTCCAAAGTCATGAGCTCTGTATAACCCCACCCCCACTGATTAGCAGCTTTCCGACCATGCACCTGCTGTCAGAGTCCTTTTAATGACACAGTTTTCATTTTGAATCACAATGCGTAGTGTAGGGCTCCAGAAACTCTTTTTCTGGTGACAGATATAAATACTATCAGCTCTTTTCAAATCACTTCAAAAATTTCTAATGGAGCAAGTGCTGATGAGGTCCCATCTTTGAGAATGTTGGATTTGCCATCAGTAGAATACATATACTGTATACCTTACACTTCTCAACATTGAAACTGCAATGTCAAGAAGGAAAAGCTGTGGAATTATGGAAAATGCAGGATAGATAAATATGTTAATGATATCCATCAGTGCCATGTGCAGAAATACAGGCACTTATGTGGCACCCCAGGAGTCCGGTTGCCACAGTGGCATTGCTTCCTTCACAGGGGTGATGCCATGCCTGGAAACAAAGAGGAAACCCCTTGCCAGGTAACACACAGCATGCCACACTTGTCCTACTCCAGACCAAAAAGAGGAGCTCTAACACTTGATTTCAGGGGTGCTTCCTTGGAACATTCTGGCTTGGGGAGGAGTTAGGAGAGTCTGTCTGTGGACAGGGACGAGAGAGGACGTGTGGAGAGAAGCTTGTGGAAACGGAGCTGTATGCTACAGCTCACCCAGAGCAGAGCTCTGATAAAAGAGGACACCAGAGTCCTGGACCAGTTGGGGATTCCAAGCCCGACAGTCGCATCTGGAGAACAGAGAATTGCAAGTTCTCTGTTCACACTGACACCTGCAAGCACAGCAGTAAAACAAGAGCCAGGGTTGCCAGAGAGAAGAGACAGATCCCTTGATAGGCTCACTCTGCCTGCTATACACGTTGGAAAAATAACACAGAGAAGAGGGCCGAAGCTTAGCTGTAAGCAGCAGAGGCCAGGAACAGAGAGTATATATCCCAAAAAAACAGGCTAAATAAAGATATACTCATCCATATACTGAACAAATACCCCCCAAAAAATGGACTAAGAGCAATTATAAAAATTAATAGGTTTTTATTCTTACAAAAAATATAAAACAATCAAATTTCAATACATATCATAACACATAATACAAGGGAAAAGGCAACAACTAGATCTCACATGAAGCAAGAAAAGTGTCACGAATGTATTAACAATTTTGCATCAAGATAATCACACATTAATATATGTGCAAAGCTACCGTTCATGAAGTATTGATCCAATTATTAGGATATTTATCCCAAAATCAATTGTTCAGAGGAGTATAGATATCCCATGTATATGTTAATCTACAGGTGTTTATAATAAAGTGCATAATGCATTAAATCAACCCTGTAGAGAGAAAATATATAATCTACCAATGTTATATACTACCCTCACATATGAACAATGTATCACAAAAAAAATAATTAAAGTGCCTAGTGCAATCCAATCCAGAATCTGGGCATATTATCAATAATTCATGAAAAAAATGACACAATATACAAGCAGGTAGCTTATTCACATCAGGGTGGAAATACAGCCAGTGGCTGATATATCCACTGTGGTAGGTGGCCTCTATATATTAATTATCTATGCCAGCAGATATACATAACATCCCACATATAGCAGATATATTAGTATGATGGAGCAGAGTGCGTAGTGCAAATTGTCTCCTATAGACATCTACCATATCATGTGAAAACAATTGTGGGTGGCTATTGCCAGAGTCAGCATATCTTACTTATCCACCACAGTGGGCAGTTACCACACACCTAATAGAGCATATACAAGTGAGTCAAAAAGTAATAATACATGAAAATTCTAACATCAAAACTTACTGAATGTGAGCTGGAAAAACCCACAAGTTTTGTGACGCAACAGCGATCTCCCCAGCGATATCTCTGTGTGTGACACGCAGCGATGACCAGCCCCCCTCGTTGAATATCCTGGACATTTTTTTGATGTTGGTCTCCCGCTGGCCAGCACGCATCACCGCATGTGACAGGCGGGAGACCAGCGATCAGCGAGGTGGAGCTGGTAACCAAGGTACACATCGGGTTTCCAGGCGCCGCCCCGCGCCTGGAAACCCGATGTGTACGTTAGATACCAGCGCACTGGTGCAGGGGAGCTGGTAACCAAGGTGCCTGGAAACCCGATGTGTACCTTGGTTACCAGCTTCCCTGCACCAGCGCCCTGGTATCCAACGTACACTGCGGGTAACTAAGCGACGTGCATCGCTTGTACCCGCAGTGTCGCTGTCCTGATCGCTGCCTGAGCTGCCTGTTTGGCAGCTCATCAGCGATCATGTAGCGACACACCAGCGATCCTGACAAGTTTATATCGTTGGCGGGATCGCTGGTGAGTTTCTATACGGGGCCTTTAACCTGTTAAATGCCACTGTCAATCTCTGATAACAGCATTTAACACTCGTAATCAGGGGAGCACGTCATCTTATGTACACATAAGCACCCATGTGTTGCCATGACGGCTGGTGGCCTGCTGAAGATCACCATGCCTGTCACTACGGTACTCATGTGAAGCCGGAGTCACACTAGCGTTGAATACAGACGAGTGCTATGCGAGAAAACATTGCATAGCACTTGGCCCAGTGTTAATCTATGGGGCACCTCACATCACCGTTTTTTTTTCTTTCGCGTATTCTACGTGCAAGTGAAATCGCAGCATGCTGCCATTGTACGCGCATATCGGCCGAGTCTCGCCAATGCAAGTCTATGGGTGCGAGAAAAAAATCGGACACCACACGGACCATCAGTGTGACTTGCGAGAAATGCACAAGCAGTTTCCTCATTTCATCCCATTGAGCCATTAAATTAATGAGGAAAATCAGTGAGAAATGAAAAGCTATACGCATGTCACACGAATGTCATATGGATACATAGGTGCGAGAAAATCGCATCATCGCATTGAAAACGGATTACATACGGATCACCGTACGGAGAACATTTGTGTGATTCTCGGCAGACAAAATCGGACCAATTTTTTATACGTTGTGTCTGACTCCGGCCTGAAAACGAGCTTGTAGCTGATGTTCATAGGAGACCGTGCCGTGATGTTTGCTATACATAGCAATGCTCTAGTGGTCCTAAAGGGACTAAGAAACACAGTAAAAAGTGTAAAAAACCTTTTTAAATATGAAAAAAATATGAAGTTCAAATTACCCCCATTTTGTCCCATTAAAAATAAAGCAATTAAAAAAACAAAAATACACATATTTGGTATCGACACGTTCAGAAAAGTTCGATATATGAAAATATTAAATAAATCCAGTTGCTAAATGGCATAATGAGGAAAAGAAATTTAAATTCCAAAACTGTATTTTTTTGGTTGCCACAACATTGCAGTAAAAGGCAATCAAGAAATTGTTTCTACATCGTAATAGTATCAACAAAAATGTCAGCTCAGATCACAAAAAATAAGACCTAACACAGCCCCACTTTCCGAAAATGTAATATGTTACGGGTCTCGGAAAAAGGCTACAAAAGCAAACATTTATTTTTACAAATTCCCTAATTGTTTTTCACTTCTTAAATAAAAAAATATATATACATGTTTAGTATCTGCGTAATCATACTTACCCAGAGAATCATAATGGCAGGTGAATTTTACTGTATACTGAGCATGGTAGATTAAAAAAAACACAAACAAAACAATTGTGTAGTCTCACTATTTATACTGTCGAACTTGGATTTTTTTCCCCCTTTCTAGTGAATCACATGATAAAATGATTGGTGTCATTCAAAAGTACTATTCTTGTGACAAAAAAACCATACAGCTATGTGAACGGGAAAGTAAAAATGTTATGACGCTTGAGGCAGGAAGGGGAGGGAAAACAGAAATTGGCTGTGGTGTAAAGAGCTTAATGAATTGCCCCCTTTGACTTCTATAAGGATTAGTTGATGCTGCGTTCAATATATTTTACGGAATGTGGGAAATAATAAAAATGCTGGGCTTTTTGAAGGGTACTGTAATAGTCCTTGCCTGTAAAAGAGTTAGGCTATGTGCACACGTTGGGTTTCTTAGCGGTTTTGCCGCGAAACCGCGGCAAAACCGCTTACACAATACAACTCATTAAGGCCTGAGATTCCGCAATGCTGTGTACATGCTGCGGGTTTTTCCGCGGCGGAATCGCATCGCGGGAGAGTCCGCAGCATGCTCATTCTTTTTTGCGGAACCGCGGCGATTCCGCCGCCATAGGAATGCATTGAACCAATTACTTTCCGCATGTGGCTGTGCCCACCATGCGGAAAGTAAGCGGTTCATGTGCGGATGGTACCCGGGATCTGGAGGAGAGGAGACTCTCCTCCAAGCCCTGGGTACCATATCCATGTAAAAACAATAATTAAAATAAAAAATAATGATATTCTCACCTTCCGGCGTCCCACGCAGCTTTCCCGCCTTCAGCGACGCTCCCGCCATTCGCGTTCCCAGTGATGCTTTGCGAGATCACCCAGATGGCGCAGCGGTCTCGCGAGATGCTACGTCATCGGGGTGATTGTCGCATAGGACTCTTGGGAACGGAACTTGCCGGGAGCGTCGCTGAAGGCGGGAAAGCTGCAGGGGCCGCCGGAAGGTGAGAATATCATTATTTATTATTTTTTTTATTATTTTTACATTAGATCTTTTTACTATTGATGCGACATAGGCGGCATCAATAGTAAAAAGTTGGTCACACAAGTCAAACACTTGTTTGACTCGTGTGACCAACCTGTCAGATCGCTTGTAAAACGCTAGCATTCTGCAAGCTAATTCCGCTTGCAAAACGCTAGTGTTTAGCGGGAATACGCATACCTATAATATGCGGATTTCCCGCGGCAGGGAGGTGCGGAATTGCCGCGGAAATTTCCATGGCAATTCCGCAACGTGTGCACATAGCCTTAATAAACCACAGCAATCAGGCTTCCTTTAGAAATTCATTTTTGTTTCATGCTTGTGTTACAGTCATAGACCTGAAGGCGCCGCAGATAAGAAGAACTGCTGGAGCGCAATTAAAGTTTCACACGATCCGAATGTAATAGTTCAGATCTGACGCTGATTATTTTCCTAACTTGTACTTATAGATCACTTTGTCTTGAGGGTTTTAATTTCACTATGACAACCTTAAGGGTACCTTTGACCAACCACTGTGACAGCTTATTACATGGACATGTTTGGTCCTGAAAATAAAGTCTCATTTTAAACTCTACGTTAGATATATTTTGTAGATCTCATCTCAATGATTTAAACCATTGGGAGAACCTTTTTTCTGCCAGGGGCCATTTGAATATTTTTACCATCACTTGGGGACAGAACAAAATTATCAACTGGAAATTGATCCTGCTATATTTGGTCAAACATTTAACTTGCCCCTAGTGTGATGGCTGGAGCTGCTTCTCTTTGGTGTGATGATGTTAGGTGGTGTTGATGATGCTGCTACTCGCAACTACTTTACCAGGTTTGCGTCAGTCAGGATCGCAGCCGACTCTTGTGATGAATTTTGTAAAGAACTCACATCAGTAAGATCTGAACACAGATGTATATTACACTGCAGGTCTCCTCACAGTGGGAAATTCATCACTGCTCATGTAACATTTCTAAAACTGAAGCCTTGGGTGTCTGCAGTATATACATGACATAAGAGACACAGAGACTGTGTGTGTGTGATATACATCACATAGAAGTCACTGGGGCTGCAGCATATGCATCACATAGAAAACGCTGGGGCTGGAGCATATTCATTACACAGAAGACACTGAGACTGGAGCATCTACATCACATAGGATACCTTGGGGCATAAACATCACGGGAAATGCTGGGGCATATGCATCACATTAGAAGCTGGGTCATATACACCACAGGAGATGCTGGGAAATATACATCACAGTAGATGGTGGGGCATATACATCACAGGAGACACTGAGGCAATACATCACAGGAGACTCTGGGGCATATACATCACAGGTAACGCTGGGGCATATACAGTATATCACAGAAGACGTTGGGACATATACATCGCAAGAGACATTGGGGCACATACATTGCAGGAGATGCTGAGGGCATATACATCACATGAGAGATTAGGTGTCATGCACATTGTAGGACAGAGTAAGAACAACACAAAGGGATAAGTGTAAGGGGCCCAACACTAAGGAAGTGGGAGTGGAGACCCCTAGGCACATCTAACGTCACCCTATCTGCCCTAAGGAACCCTAAATAGGTTCCGCACATATCACCCAGCAAGAATCCTAGTCCCTGTCAGACTCTAGCGGTAAGCTCTGCTTAGGGAAGGTAAGGGTAAACATTGGTCGGACCCCACTAACACTAAAGACAGAGAGGATATACAAAACAAGAGGAACACTTAGCTTGAGTAGGCTCAGAAAAACACCGTTGTCCTTCAAACTCCAAAAAGGATGCTAGCCGACTGCTGCAGCTCCAAGCCTCAACAGGGAAGTGCAAATAGAAAATATCACCCGCAAGTCCCAACAGCAAGTTGGGAGTAATAAACACCCAGATCCAGTTGTAACCATTAGAGCCAGAGGAGGTGGCCACTGGGTCCTAGTGTCAGAAGGACAAGACAGAAGTCTGCAAAGCAAACTGCTGAGACCTTCTGCAGACAGATGCAGTGCAATGGTCTGCAGGCTCTGACACATCCGTGACACTAGGGCACATAGATCACAGAAGGGGCTGGGGCACATACATCACAGGAGACATGGTGCATATACATCACAGTAGGAATGGGGGCATATACATCACAGGAAGGGTTAGGGGCATATATATCACATGAAGAGTTGGGGGCATATGCATCACAGGAGAGGCTGGGAGTATATACAGTACATCACATGACCAACCGGAAAACATACAGCACAGGAGGGGTTGCGGCATATACATCACAGAAGACATTGGGGCATATACACCACAGGAAGGGCTTGGGACATATAGATCACAGGAGATGCTGGGGCATATACATCACAGCGAGGCTGGGTGCATATACATCATAGGATTGGTTGGGACATATACATCACAGGAGGGGCTGGGGCTGCTGTTTTTGTCGGTGGGATTGGAGTACAGAGCACTGACTGTGCCCACATAGGACATTCTGACACTGGCACACATATTGACGTAAGCGTTCATTGCACGTGCCACAGCATTCAGTAGTGAACGCTGCGTCCCCATGCATGCTCTGTCAGGACCAATTAAAGGGCCGGCATTTTGCCGGTCATTCGCCCACATTCTGTGATCCCCGGCCCGATAACTGTGGTCCCCGGGAGTCTACCCAGGAGTCGGATAAAAAGACATTGTGAGCTGTAAATGACCCGTGAGCCGTTCCCTACCACTGATTTAAAGTAAATGGAAATTAGTTTTAAAATGTTAAATTGCATTTACAGACATATCAGACCTTATATAAGGTATACTGTGCTATCAGAAGGGTCTTTATTTTATCATTATTTTATTAACGTCCTTCAGCTTGATATCGAGCCATGGCTACTTGATGGATGAACGCTCTGTAGGAAGATCAATTGTGGGCAAGCCTAGACTAGATAGGTCCACCAGGGTCTTCTCTGTTATCTTTATTGTATCAAGCCTTCAGGTTGCTGGTCTTCCTTTTTGCCTTGTTTCTTCTCTTCTTCCGACCATGATGTCCTTCTGCAGTGATTGCTCTCTTCGTATGGTGTGTCCAAAGTAGGCAAGTCGTAGCTTGATGATCCTTGCTTTGAGTGAGATGTCTGGCTTAATTTGTTAAAAAATTGGTTTGTTTGTTCTTCGTATCATCCGTGGTATTGATAGCATCCTTCTCCAGCCCCACATTACAAAGGCGTTGATTCATATTCTGTCTTATTTCTTTATCGTCCAGGTTTCTCATCCATATGTTACTACAGAAAAGACCGGACTATGTACAAGCCAAGTCATCCTTTACACCTTCCATTTCGTCGACATTCATCTCAAATGTGTCACGGTTGTACCTGTGAGAAGTCAATATCTTTATCTTCTTTGTATTGAATAGGAGTCCCATGCTCAAGCTTTTCATCTTAACACTCTGTAAAAGGCCTTCATTTCATTTAAGCTTGTTGCTATCAATGTTGTATTGTCTGCGTATTTAGGATTGTTGATAATTCTTCCAGAAATTTTGATTCTTTCTTCTTTTGTTATCTTTATAATGGATGACTGCATGGTTACCCAATGTACACAGTGGACAATATAAATTTACATGGATTTGGATCTTCCCTTGTCATGTATTTTCTTTTGCCTTAGGAATGCACACAGCTGAACTAAAAGAGCTGTTAATGTATATTACAAAGTATGTTATATTCACCTTTAACACTAGAACTACTGGACTCGTGACCCCGACTAGAACTACTACTAGTGCAAGTAGTCAAAATGACTATACCAGTAGTTCTAGTGTTAACCCCTTTCTGACATCAGATGTAATATTCCATCCATGTTCCCTGGGCCTATTTGACTATGTACGGAATATTACGTTTGAGCGATTGTCCACGCACATGGGGGATCGCCACCGAGTATCAGCTAATTCTGACATCTGTGTTATGATTTGGTAGCTGAGGAGAGCAAGCAAAAAAGGAAATACACCAGAGAGGTTGGAATCTATGGGATTGCAGTACCCTGACTAACCACCACAACTAAAGGCAGCCGTGGAGCGTACCTACGTTGGTCCTAGACGCCTCATCACAGCCTGAGAAGCTAACTACACCTAAAGACAGAAAGAGGAAAACTATCTGCCCCGGAGCAGATCCCCAAAGAACATAGAAAGCCCCCAAACATGTAATGGCGGTTAGACAAGAAGAAATACAGACACAGATAGAAAATAGTATGAGCAAACGCTGGGGCCCAAACTTCCTAAATAGAAAAGGATAGGAAGGACACTTACTGCAACCCCAAAAAACCCTGAAAAGTACCAACTCTACTAATTACAAAAACACCTGAGATCACACGACCTCTACCACCTAAATTAGTTCTCTGGTGTAACAAAAACTAAACAGCAGCCACTGAAAAAACTGGAAAAGGCAAATGAGCAAACAACAGTGGCTGAACTAAACTGAGAGGAGCACAAGCCCCCGGAGGGGACCTGGCAGACCCCCACAGAAGTGCAGGACAAAATGCAAAAAGCATGCACAAAAAACAAAAAGAAGAAAATGTCTTATCTGTTAGCAGAAGATGCAGGCACGAAACAGCAGGCTACAAAGTGAACAGGAATCAAAGATGAGACCAGAACAATTGATCACCGGCAACCCTGATGGGAGGGAACCTCCCTTATATAAGACCAGTCAGTAACACCTGATCGCCAATCTTCCCAATCTTCATTGGATAGTTCAGTACTGTTTGTAACCACCAGAGGGAGCTTCTGCTCAGAATTCATTTCTAGCACATTCACAACAGTACCCCCCCCTTGAGGAGGGGTCACCGAACCCTCATTTGAGCAACCAGGTCGGTCAGGATGAGCTCTGTGATACGCACGGATGAGTCTCCTAGCATGGATGTCCGAAGCAAACACCCAAGAATTGTCCTCCTGACCATAACCTCTCCACTTAACCAAATACTGGAGTTTCCGTCTAGAAAAACGAGAATTCAATATTTTCTCAACCACATACTCCAGATTGCCCTCAACCAAAACAGGGTCAGGAGGCACAGCCATAGGAACCACTGGCTCGACAAACCTCTTCAATAAGGACTTGTGGAACACGTTATGGATCTTAAATGTCCCTGGAAGAAGTAAACGAAAGGAAACAGGATTAAGGATCTCCATTATCTTATAAGGTCCAATGAACCTAGGCTTAAACTTAGGGGATGCAACTCTTATAGGATATTTCTTGAGGACAACCAGACCAAGTCCCCCACTTCAAACCGAGGACCATCAGTCCTATGCCGGTTGGCAAACCGCTGGGCCCTCTCTTGAGAGAGGGACAACCTCTCCACTACCTGGTCCCAAATCTGCTGCATACGCTCCACAACAGAGTCAACACCTGGACAGACAGAAGCCTCCGTCTGTCCTGAAGAAAATCGAGGGTGAAACCCAAAATTGCAGAAAAATGGGGACATCAAAGAGGCAGAGCTAGCCCTATTATTAAGAGCAAACTCAGCCAAAGGCAAAAAAGAGACCCAGTCATCCTGATCAGCAGACACAAAGCATCTCAGATAAGTCTCCAATGTCTGGTTTGTTCTCTCAGTTTGTCCATTGGTCTGAGGATGAAAAGCCGAGGAGAAAGACAATTGAACACCAAGTTTAGAACAAAAAGTCCTCCGAAATCTGGAAACAAACTGGACTCCTCTGTCAGACACAATGTTCTCAGGAATGCCGTGTAACCGAACCACGTGCTGAAGGAACAAAGGCACCAATTCAGAGGAGGAAGGCAACTTTTGGAAAACCTATCACAAATCACCCAGATAACGGTCATTCTCTGAGAAACAGGGAGGTCGGAAATGAAATCCATAGAGATATGGGTCCATGGTCTCTTGGGCACAGGCAATGGCATCAACAAACCACTAGAGCGAGAGCAAGGCTTGGAGCGAGAGCAAGTCCTTCAGGACTGCACAAATTCCCTGACGTCACGAGACAAAGTAGGCCACCAAAAGGACCGACTCACCAAGTCTCTGGTACCAAAAATTCCTGGATGACCGGCCAACGCGGAACAATGAATCTCAGACATCACACTCTTTTTCCATCGGTCTGGGACAAACAATTTCCCAATAGGGCAGCGCTCGGGTTTATCCTCCTGACACCCTTCCAGAGCCAGTCTCAAATTGGGCGAGATGGCGGAAAGAACTACACCCTCTTTCAAAATAACAGCAGGATCAGATAACTCAGGAGAGTCCGCAAGGAAACTCCTCGAGAGGGCATCCGCCTTAACATTCTTAGTGCCAGGAAGAAAGGAAACCACAAAATTAAAACGTGTGAAAAACAAGGCCCACCTGGCCTGTCTAGGATTAAGTCGCTTGGCTGATTCCAGATAAACCAGATTCTTATGGTCCGTGAGGACCACCACCTGATGTTTGGCTCCCTCCAGCCAATGTCTCCACTCTTCAAAAGCCCACTTCATGGCCAATAACTCCCGATTACCCACGTCATAATTACGTTCAGTTGGAGAAAATTTTCGAGAGAAAAAGGCACAAGGGTTACTTTTAGAGGTCTCAGGATCTCTTTGGGACAAAACGGCACCTGCCCCAATCTCAGAGGCATCAACCTCCACCTGAAACGGCAGAGAAACATCAGGCTGCCGTAGAACAGGAGCAGAAGTGAATCTCTGCTTAAGTTCCTGAAACGCAGAGACTGCCTCAGGAGGCCAATTCACCACATCAGAACCCTTTTTGGTCAAATCAGTCAATGGTTTAACAATAACAGAGAAATTACCAATAAATTTACGATAAAAATTGGCAAAACCCAAGAATCTTTGAAGAGCCTTTAATGAAGTAGGTTGGACCCAATCACAGATGGCCTGAACCTTGACCGGGTCCATTTCAATAACAGATGGGGACAAAATTAATCCCAGAAATGAGATCCTCTGTACACCAAAAAGACACTTTGATCCCTTCACATACAGAGCATTCTCTCTCAAAATCTGGAACACAGTCCGAACATGTTTCACATGAGAGTCCCAGTCATTGGAAAAAATCAAGATATCATCCAAATAAACAATCAGAAATTTATCCACAAAATCCCTGAAAATGTCATTCATGAAGGACTGGAAGACAGAAGGAGCATTAGTGAGCCCAAAGGGCATCACTAGGTACTCAAAATGCCCCTCTGGGGTATTAAATGCCGTCTTCCATTCATCCCCTTGCTTAATGCGAATAAGGTTATATGCCCCCCTGAGGTCAAGCTTGGTAAATCAAGTAGCACTTTTCACCCTGGAAAACAGGTCAGAAATCAAGGCGGGTATTGATATTTCACAGTGATATTGTTCAAGAGACGATAATCAATACACGGCCTTAATGAACCATCCTTTTTGGCCACAAAGAAAAAACCGGCACCCAAGGGTGAAGAGGATGGTCTGATATGACCCTTCTCCAATGACTCCTTGATATAAGACCGCATAGCGTCATGTTCAGGTACAGACAAGTTAAAAAGGCGACCTTTAGGGAATTTACTACCAGGCACTAATTCAATAGCGCAGTCATAGCTCCTATGGGGGGCAAGGATGCAGATTTACTTTCGCTAAACACATCAGAAAAATCAGTCAAAAAGTCAGGAACATCCTGAGCCTGGGGGAGGCAGAAAAAACAGGAGTGTTGGTATTAACACATTGGCAGCCCCAACTGGTTACAGACACAGATTTCCAATCCAAAACAGGATTATGAGACTGTAACCAAGGGAAACCCAGTACGATAATGTCATGCAGATTATACAGCACCAAAAATTTGCAACTCTCCTGATGATCAGATTCAACCCTCATTATCACCTGAGTAGAGAACTGAGGTTTATTCTCAGCCAAAGGGGTAGAATCGATCCCCAGTAGGGGAATAGACTTCCGTAGAGGTATCAAGGGAAAGCCACAACGTTTAGCAAAATCAAAATCCATCAGGTTAATAGCTGCTCCCGAAACAACGAAAGCCTGAGCAGAAAATGTGGACAGGGAGCAAATCAGGGTAACAGTCAACAAAAATTTAGTCTGAACACTACCCAAGACAACTGAGCGTGCAAAACGTCTTCCCCGCTTAGGGCAGACTGAAATAGCATGAGAGGCGTCACCACAGTAGAAACATAACCCATTGCGTTTTCGAAACTCATGACGCTGTGCCCCAGAAGCCACTCTATCACACTGCATGGGTTCGGTTCACAAGGCAACACTATTCCACGCATACCTCTACGCTCACGCAAACGTCTGTCAATTTGAATCGCTAATGACATAGAATCATTGAGACCAGAGGGGACAGGGAATCCCACCATAACATCCTTTACATTCTCTGACAGACCCTTCCGAAAAAGGGCTGCCAAAGCATCGTCATTCCATTTGGTCAGGACTGCCCACCTTCGGAATCTCTGACAGTATAACTCAGCGTCCTCAAGCCCCTGATTTAATGCGAACAAGGCTTTTTCAGCTTGATCAGTGACATTAGGCTCATCGTACAATAACCCCAGAGCCTGAAAAAATGCATCAACATTACTCAAAACAGGATCCCCAGGTGTCAGGGAAAAAGCCCAATCCTGAGGATCGCCACGCAGGAGAGAGATGACAATTTGAACCTGCTGTGCTGCGTTCCCTGAGGACTTAGATTTCAAGGCAAAAAACAACTTACAGTTATTTTTGAAATTCAGAAATTTAGCTCGATCCCCCAAAAATAAATCTGGCATGGGGATCCTAGGTTCCACAACCGGCAACCTAGCAAGATAGGTAGCAATACTCCGAACTTCAGTGGCAAGCTGATATACACTGCCAGACAACTGTGCAAACTCCATTGAGAGAAAAAAATCCTCAGCACCCAGAGATACAGAGGGAAAAAAAAAATCTCTGACAACTCTGACAATCTTCTTTCTTTAACACTATTTTTCCCTTCTGTGAGTACCATACAAATATCAGTTTTTGGGCCGGTGATACTGTTATGATTTGGTAGCTGAGGAGAGCAAGCAAAAAAGGAAATACACCAGAGAGGTTGGAATCACCACAACTAAAGGCAGCCGTGGAGCGTACCTACGTTGGTCCTAGACGCCTCGTCACAGCCTGAGAAGCTAACTACACCTAAAGACAGAAAGAGGAAAACTATCTGCCCCGGAGCAGATCCCCAAAGAACATAGAAAGCCCCCAAACATGTAATGGCAGTTAGACAAGAAGAAATACAGACACAGATAGAAAATAGTATGAGCAAACGCTGGGGCCCAAACTTCCTAAATAGAAAAGGATAGGAAGGACACTTACTGCAACCCCAAAAAACCCTGAAAAGTACCAACTCTACTAATTACAAAAACACCTGAGATCACACGACCTCTACCACCTAAATTAGTTCTCTGGTGTAACAAAAACTAAACAGCAGCCACTGAAAAAACTGGAAAAGGCAAATGAGCAAACAACAGTGGCTGAACTAAACTGAGAGGAGCACAAGCCCCCGGAGGGGACCCGGCAGACCCCCACAGAAGTGCAGGACAAAATGCAAAAAGCAAGCACAAAAAACAAAAAGAAGAAAATGTCTTATCTGTTAGCAGAAGATGCAGACACGAAACAGCAGGCTACAAAGTGAACAGGAATCAAAGATGAGACCAGAACAATTGATCACCGGCAACCCTGATGGGAGGGAACCTCCCTTATATAAGACCAGTCAGTAACACCTGATCGCCAATCTTCCCAATCTTCATTGGATAGTTCAGTACTGTTTGTAACCACCAGAGGGAGCTTCTGCTCAGAATTCATTTCTAGCACAATTAACAACACATCTGACATCCGGCACTAGGTGCCAGGAGTGGTCACAGACCGCTCCCGGCACTATAACCCCTGAAATGCTGCGACTGAACACAATCACAGCATTATGTGAGCAGGCAGAGGGCTGACAGCCCATCTGCCTTTGGATCAGAGACCCCGCAGCGTGATGCGGGGTCCCGATCATTGCCATGGTGAACCAATGTCATCATGATGACATCCGGGTCACCAGACCTAGCAAACCTGCTGATCATGCCCAGTGCATGATGAGCAAGTTTTTCTGTCAGTGCAGAGTTGACAGTTTTTGCAGCATAGAGACGCTGCTTCATCTCCATGCTGTAGAAGCGATCAGCCTGCAAAAAATGATTGTCCCAAAGTAGGACAAAGTAAAAAGTTAGATAAAAAGTAAAAAAAAAATTTTTTAAATAATTACAAAAGTGTATATATAAAAAATTAATAAAAGACTCAAAAGATATTGTATCTCTAAATATTTGAATGAAAAAAAAACAATAAAAGTACACATATTTGGTATCATCGCGTCCACAACAACCCGACCTATAAAACTGTCCCACTAGTTAACCCATTTAGTGAACACCATAAAAAATAAAAAACAAGGCAAAAAACAATGTTTTATCATCATATCACTGAACAAAAACTGAAATAAAACGCGACCAAAAAGATGGATATAAATAAACATGGTACCGCTGATAATGTCATTTTGTCCAGCAATAAATAAGCCATTATACAACTCCATCAGCAGAAAACTAAAAAAGTTCTAGCTCTCACAATAAAGCGATGCAAAATAATTATTTTTTCTATAAAATAGTTTTTATAGTTTTTATTGTATAAAAACGCCAAAACATAATGAAACATATAAATGAGGTATCGCGTAATTGTACTGACCCAAAAAATAAAACTGCCTTATCAATTTTACCACACATGGAACAGCATAAAATTTCTGAATTGCTGGTTTGTTCTGACTCACAAAAATCAGAAATGAAAGCAAACAAAAAATGTCATGTGCCCGATAATGGTACCAATAAAAACATCAACTCGTCCTGTAAAAAACAAGCCATCACATGACTCTGTGGGCCAAAATATGGAAAAATTATAGTTTTCAAAATGTGGTGATACGAAAACTATTTATTGCAATAAAAAGCGTCCTTTAGTGTGTGACAGCAGCCAAACATAAAATTCCGATATAAATCTGGTATCGCTGTAATTGCACCAAACCGAAGAATAAAGTCGCCTAATCACTTATACCACACGAGGAACATCGTAACAAATAAATAAAACCAATTCACCTACTGTTCATTTTTTCATTCTGCCTCCCAAATATCACAAAAGGCTCGGCGCACATTTATCCTGCGCTCTGCATTGAGCTCTTACACTGGGGTATCCGTGTAAATATCTGAAATACGTGATGCAGACGGAACCTCTGGCGGAAGATTCCCTATATTGAGGTAGATGGAGGCACTGTGGATGCCATCTGGCCTGGATCCAGCGGTGTCCTTCTTTTTACGCGTGCATAAAAGTGCCATAGGCCACAGTTTTGTGCACTTCTGAAAAGAAGGACACCGCGGAACAGAGGCCAGACGGAGTCCAGAGTAACTCTGCCACCTCATTATAGTTAACGGATTCCTTGGGGGTTTCATCTGAATCATGTCACTCAGAGAGCGTAGAGCGCCAGATAAATGTGATCTCAAACGTTATGTAAAATGTTCCCAATAAAAGCTTCAACTCAATTAACAAAAAAAGCAAGTCTTCACTCAGATCCGTTATCTGTTAATGGAAATATAGGAGGCTTCCACATTACTAATAGTACAAACGCTCTGAAAAAGCAAAATGACTCCTCACCCGCCAAAAGAAATTCAGAAAATTCTATGCTCCCAAATCCAAATGCCTCCCTCCCTTCGGAGCCCCACAGTGTACCTAAACCACATATAGTGTCCATGTTTGACATTTCTGAAGAGATGAGAGCTCCCCTAACTGACGGGTGCATGCCTCCAGTAGAACGGGCTGGGCATAACTTACTGGTGACTGCAACGTACGTCACAACAACATACTGGTCACTACAGCGGCAGTTTGCAATTATCACTTGGCAACATTCATTGCAGCTTGTTTCTGGAAAATATCTATGGGATCAAAATCAGCACTACATTCCCTGACAGAAGTTATGTCACTTATCCATGTAATGTAAATAAAAGCTTATAACCTGACATAAAATTCATCCAATGGTTGTAGAAATAGTTCTTTTGAAAGCTGAAACCCTCCAAAATGTGGTTTAGGTTAAGAAAATAAATTGGCATCAATGCAGAAATATTGATCATTTAATGGACACAGAATGGTCAGATTTTGGCAAGACAAAAGTTTGGTCACCTGGTCATATAATGCACCCAATCCTAGTTTACATCCTCACCTGTGCTCAGTAAATGATCGGTTAATTAGTGGGTGTGTATAAAAAGAAACCCAGCACCACAGACCTTCACTTGAGCTGCAACTTGAGCTTTGACAACATGCCAAAAATCCACCCTGCGACCAAAGTCTGGATTATCAAGAGGCTGAAGACCAGATCCACTGCAGAGGTGGCTGGCACCTTTAATGTGTCTCAGCGTCAAGTACAAAAAATTAAAAAAAGATTTGAAGAGACTGGAGATGTGTTTGACAAGCCCAGGTCCGGCAGACCCGGCAAGACAACTGCTCAGGAGGAACGTTTGTTGGTTAGAAAATCCAAAGCAAGCCCCTCTTCCACTGCAGCAGAGCTCCAACAGGCCTGGTCACCTCAAGTTCCTGTGTCAACTAGAACAGTTTGTAGGATTCTGTCTCAAAATGGCCTCCATGGTCGAATCAGTGCCCAGAAACCAGCACTAAATAAAAGGCAAATAAAAAACCATGTGGCATTTGCAAAGTCTCATAGCCTGCTAAACAGATGGACGCTGGAAAAGTGGCAGAAGGTGGATTTGTCTGATGAATCTTCAGTAGAATTACACCACAGTTGCCGCAAATACTGCAGGAGACCTACTAGAGCCCGTGTGGATCCAAAATACACCCAGAAAACAGTTACATTTTGTGGTGGAAAGATCATGGTCTGGGGTTACATTCAGTATGTGGGTGTGCAAAACATTTGCAAGGTGGAAGGCAATATCAATAGCCTAAAATATCAAGAAGTATTAGCTACCTCTTAGATTCCAAATCATAAAAGGGGTCAAATTCTGCAGCAGGATGGTGGTCCATCTCATACATCCATCTCTACAACAAAGTTCCTCCAGGCAAAAAAGATCAAGGTGCTCAAGGACTGGCCAGCCCAGTCACCAGACATGAACATCATTGAGCATGTTTGGGGTAGGATGAAAGAGAAAGCTTGGAAGACAAAACCAAAGAATCTAGATGAACTCTGGGAGGCATGTAAGACTGCATTCTTTGCTATTCCTGATTACTTCATTAATAAATTGTATGAATCATTGTTGAACCGCATGGATGCAGTCCTTCAAGCTCATGGAAGTCACACAAAATATTAAATATGACTCTAGTACCACAACTTCATTCACCAATGTTATGCAACATATATTTGTATTTTAAGTTAATTATTTGTTTGCATATCACATTACTTTCTATGGGCGACAAAACTTTTGCTTCACAAAATCTGACCATTCTGTGTCCATTCAATGATCAATATTTATGCATTGATGCCAATTTATTTTGTTAACCTAAACCACATTTCGGAGGGTTTCAGCTTTCAAAAGAATAATTTATACAACCAATGGATGAATTTAATGTCAGGTTATAAGCTTTTATTTACATAACATGGATAAGTGACATAACTTCTGTCAGGCAGTGTACACCTGTAGATAAATTCCCAAAGGCATATAATTTCCAAAATGGGGCCACATGATAGGGGATTCTGCTCTTCTAGCAATTAGGGTCTCTATATATGGAGTAAGTAAACTGTTCTAGGAAAATCTGCGCTCCAGGAGGCAAATAGTGCTCCATTCCTCCAGAGTCTCTCCGTATGGCTAAGTAGTACTGTACAGCCACAAATGTGGTATTGCCATGTTCAATAGAAATGTAAAAATGTAAAATCTGGGGCTAAAACTAAATTTTGATGGTAAAAATATAGTTATTTTTTCTTCACTGCTCAATGGTATAAAATTCTGTGACACACCCGTGGTGTCAATATGATCACTGCACCCTTAGATGAATTCATTGAGAGGTGTAGTTTGTAAAATGGGGTCACTTATGGGGGGTTCTGCTGTTCTGGCACCTCATGGGCTCTCGCAGTTGGTCATGGTACCTGCAAACCATAACAGCAAAATCTGGCACTCCTTGCCTTCTGAGCTTTGCACTGTGCCTGTAAAATATTTCCCGATTACATGTAGGATGTTGGAGCACACAAAAATGGACCTCATTTTGTTGTAAAAAAAAAAAAAAATCTTATTAGCTCTTAGAAAAATTAAACACTTGGGGCTAAAACAATATTTTTGTGAGGAAAATGTGATTTTATTATTTTCATGGCTCAATTTCATAAACTTCTGTGAAGCACCTGGTGGTTCAGGGTGCTTAACATGCATGTAAATACCTTCTTTGAGGGGTCTATTTTCCAAAATGGTGTCACTTGTGGGAGATTCCACTGTTTAGGCACACCAAGGGCTCTCCAAATGGGACATGACATGACCTACTGATTCCAGGAAATTTTACATTCAAAAAGTCAAATGATGCTACTTCCCTTCCGAACCCTGCCGTGCGCCCAAACAGTAGTTTTCTCTGTCATATGGGGTATCGGCATACAATTTGTTGTGCAATTTCTCCTGTTACCCTTATGAAAATGCAATATTTTGTGCTGAAAACATATTTGTGGGAAATTTTTTTATTTTTTTTTTACGGCTCAATATTATAAACTTCTGTGAAGCACCTGAGGGTTCAATGTGCTCACCACACATCTAGATCAGTTCCCTGAGGGGTCTAATTTCCAAAATGGTGTCACTTGTGGAGAATTTTCACTGTTTAGGCACATCAGGGGCTCTCCAAATGCGTCATGATGTTCGCCAATTGTTGCAGCAAATTTTGCATTCAAAAGTCAAATGGCGCTCCTTCCCTTCCGAGCTCTGTATTTGCGCCCAAATAGTGGTTTTCTCCCTCATATGGAGTATCAGCGTACTCTGAAGAAATTGCACTACAAATTTTGGGGTCCATTTTTTCCTGTTACCCTTATAAAAATAAAAAATTTTGAACCTGAAGGGTTAATAAACTACTGGAATTTGGTTTTGAGCACCTTGAGGGGTCCAGTTTTTAGAATGGTGTCACTTTTGGGTGTCTTCTAATATATAGACCCCTCAAAGTGACTTCAAATGTGTCAAAGGTTCAAAAATGATGTTGTAAAAATGAGAAATTGCTGGTCAACCGTTACAACTTTCTAACAAAAAAAATTTTGTTCCAAATTTGTGCTGATGTAAAGTAGACATGTGGGAAATGTTACTTATTAAGTATTTTGTGTGATATATCTCTATGATTTATAAGCATGAAAATTTAAAGGTTGAAAGTTGCTAAAGTTTCAAAATTTTCACCAAATGTCAGTTTTTTTCACAAATAAATGCAAGTCATAGCAAATACATTTTACCACTATCATGAAGTACAATATGTCATGATAAAGCATTCTCAGAATCACAGATATCCATTGAAGTGTTCCAGAGTTATTACCTCATAAAGCAGGGGTGAGGAATCTTTTTTCTGCCAAGGGCCATTTGGATATTTATACCATCCTTCGGGGGCCATACAAACTCCGCCCACAAAGTACATCCTGACTCTGACGCTGGTATCAGGAGGTAATCTTTCATTGCATGCCCTTCAGTGCTCGGTAGTGAACACTGCGATGTGTGTACTAACAGAGCAAGAAGAAATTAATGAGTTGGTGGCAACCAAAATACAGCTCCCTGCCCAAGAAAGCGTTCCCTGAGAATCTGCCTGGGGGCCTGATAAAATGTCATCGAGGGCCGTAAATGGCCCTGGGGCCTGAGGTTCCCCATCCCTGTCATAAAGGGACAGTGGTCAGAATGGTAAAAATTGGCCTGGTCATTAACGTGTGAACCACCCTTGGGGGTAAAGGCGTTAATATTGATTTATACAAAGTTTGTTAAAAGTACAGAGTCAGATGTTAATAGTCAGCAATAATTTTCAATTCTGAAAAATAAACATATTGTATGTCCATTCAGTTTAGCGAATTATTCAGTAATGTTGATCTAATAGAAGCAAAATCCAAGGTTTTTCAACTTTGTGAAAAACTTGCTTCTTGAACCCATTTCTATCAGTCAGAATAAATCCCTGGATCAACAATCCATATCTAGTTATACAATAACATCATGTGAATCCTGAACTCTCTCAGTGAAGATTTCTTTCATTGAAAAATAGAGAAGCCATTTGTTATAATCACCATCTGGGGTTTAAATAGATAGTCAAAGAGATACTATTGAGATGCAAACTGGGCAAACCAGAACGCGACAAGCAATTAAGACCTGTTTTACAAACTGGACAAACCAGCCACATACTATGTTTTCACTTATGGCACAGTACGGACTGAAAATCTATGATGGATCTGATGAAGCAATTTTAAAGGATCCCGGCATTCCACACCAGTAGAATAGTACATTTTTTTAGATGATTCATGCGAATTAACTGAGGAATAAGATGCGAAAGATCACATGAGGAGGTTTCTTCTGAAACTATCTTGGCTACTTAGCAATGGTGATAAGGTCAATGAGTCATATGTCCAGTGAGGGTTCATGGTGCAGCTCTTAAAGTTTACTCATAAATCTATTGTATTGTGATATTTCAAAGCATAGGAGGCGAAGGGGCTGGCTCATAAGATCACCATCTAATTACCAATGATCAAAATCATTGTGAATTAGGTTAAAAATTGGCTCCAACTCAAGTTTTACTATCTAAATGCACAACAAAACAAGTATATCACACTACAACAAAACAAGTATATCACACTACAACAAAACAAGAAATTCTCAGCCATCTGGCTACTTAAAGCCCCCCGTCACACTAACAAAAAACGCTAGTGAGATCGCTGAAGCATCATCGATTTTGTGACGCAACAGCGACCTAGCCAGTGATCTCGCTTAGTGTGGCACGCAGTGACGACCAGCCCCCTTGCTGGGTATCGCTGATCATCGTCGAATGGCCTGGACCATTTTTTCATCGTTGGCACGCATCGCTGCGTGTGACAGCGGGAAACCAACGATCAGTGAGCTCCCAGCGCGTACAGCAGAAGCTGGGAGCTGGTATCTAGGGTACACATCAGGTAACTAAGCTCGGCGCAGCACTTAGTTACCTGATGTGTACATTGGATACTAGCTCCCAGCGTGTATAGCAGAAGCTGGGAGATGGTATCTAGGGTACACATCGGGTAACTAAGTGCCGCGCGGTGCTTAGTTACCCAATGTGTACACTGGATACCAGCGTGCTCGCTGGTTCTGATCGCTGGTGAGTCTGCCTATGTGACAGCTCACCAGCGATCAGTGTTATGTTTTGGTAGCTGAGGAGAAATTGCAAAAATAGCCAAAGTAGCAATACACCAGAGAGGCTGGAAACTATTGGGTTGCAGGACCCTAAACTAACCGCAACACTAGAAGTAGCTGTGGAGCGTACCTACGGTGATCCTAGATGCCTCGTCACAGCCGGAGAGATAGCTACACCTAAAGGCAGAAAGATGAAAGCTATCTGCCCCGTAGCAGAACCCCCAAAGAAATAGGAAGCCCCCAAACATGTAATGGCGGTTAGACAAGAAGAAAATACGAACACAGACAGAAAATAGAATGAGCAAATGCTGAGGCCCAATCTGTCTAGATAGAGAAGTATAGGAAAGAATTCTGACTGCAACCCAAAAACACCCTGACAAAAATACCAACACTTCTGATTAACAAAAAACCTGGGATCACACGATCTCTACCACCTAAATCAGATTTCTAGTGTAACACACAGCAATACAGCAAATAAAAAGTGACAAGGAACAGAGCAAAAGTGCAAACACAAACTGAGCACAATTGCAGCTCCAGGCCCCAAAAGGGGACCAGGCTGAAGTCCACTGCAAGGCAGCAAACCAGCAAAGAAAATCAAACCAGAGGAAAAAAAACAGCAAATCACTTATCTGAATCAAATCATGAATGCAAGCTGTTATGTTTTGGTAGCTGAGGAGAGTAAGCAAAAACGGCAATACACCAGAGAGGCTGGAACCTATTGGATTGCAGTAACCTGAACTAACCACACAACTAGAGGTAGCCGTGGAGCGTTCCTACGTTGATCCTAGACGCCTCGTCACAGCCTGAGAGATAACTACAC
The DNA here is from genome assembly GCA_033576555.1 of Oophaga sylvatica. Classification (NCBI taxonomy): domain Eukaryota; kingdom Metazoa; phylum Chordata; class Amphibia; order Anura; family Dendrobatidae; genus Oophaga; species Oophaga sylvatica. Next base: position 92,959,803 of record JARQOD010000006.1, read on the forward strand.
CTAAAGTCAGAAAGATGAAAGCTATCTGCCCCGGAGCAGATCCCCAAAGAAAATAGGAAGCCCCCAAACATGTAATGGCGGTTAGACAAGAGGAAGCACGGACACAGACAGATAATAGAATGAGCAAACGCTGGGGCCCAATCTGTCTAGACAGAAAAGTACAGGAAAGGATACTCACTGCAATCCAAAAAAAACCCTAAAAAATACCAACTCTACTGATTGCAAAAACACCTGAGATCACACGACCTCTACCACCTAAATCAGTTTTCTGGTGTAACAAAACTAAGCCGCAGCCACTGAAAAAACAGGAAAAAGCAAATGAACAAACAACAGTGGCTCCAGATAAACTGAGAGCAGCACAAGCCCTCCGGAGGGGACCTGGCTGACCTCCACAGAAGTGCAGGGAACAGTGCAAAAAGCAAGCACAAAAATGAAAGCAGAAAATATCTTATCTGATAGCAGAAGATGCAGGTAAGACTCAGCAAGCTTCCAAATGAACCAGGAACCACAATTGAGACAAGAACAATTGGTCACCGGCAACCATAATGGGAGAGAACCTCCCTTATATCAGACCACTCCTGATTGCCAATTTCATTGAATGGTTCAGTACTGTTTGTAACCACCAGAGGGAGCCTCTGCTCAGAAACCATTTTTAGCACATTCACAACAGTACCCCCCCTTGAGGAGGGGTCACCGAACCCTCACTTGTGCAACCAGGTCGATCAGGATGAGCTCAGTGATAGGCACGGATCAGTCTCCTAGCATGGATGTCCGAAGCAAACACCCAAGAATTGTCCTCCTGACCATAACCTCTCCACTTAACAAAATACTGGAGTTTCCATCTAGAAAAATGAGAATCCAATATTTTCTCAACCACATACTCCAGATTGCCCTCAACCAAAACATGGTCTGGAGGCGCAGCCACAGGAACCACTGGCTTGACAAACCTCTTCAATAAGGACTTGTGGAACACGTTATGGATCTTAAATGTCCCTGGAAGAAGCAAACGGAAGGAAACAGGATTAAGAATCTCCATGATCTTATAAGGTCCAATAAACCTAGGCTTAAACTTTGGAGATGCAACCCTCATAGGGATATTTCTTGAGGACAACCAAACCAAGTCCCCCACTTTAAACCGAGGACCATCAGTCCTATGCCGGTTGGCAAACCGTTGGGCCTTCTCCTGAGAGAGAGACAACCTCTCCACTACCTGGTCCCAAATCTGCTGCATTCGCTCCACAACAGAGTCAACACCCGGACAGACAGAAGCCTCCGCCTGTCCCGAAGAAAATCGAGGGTGAAACCCAAAATTGCAGAAAAATGGAGACATCAAGGTGGCAGAGCTAGCCCTATTATTAAGAGCAAACTCAGCCAAAGGCAAAAAAGAGACCCAGTCATCTTGATCAGCAGACACAAAACATCTCAAATAAGTCTCCAAGGTCTGGTTTGTTCTCTCGGTTTGTCCATTGGTCTGAGGATGAAAAGCAGAGGAGAAAGATAATTGAACACCAAGTTTAGAACAAAATGTCCTCCAAAATCTGGAAACAAACTGGAAACAATGTTCTCCGGAATGCCATGTAACCGAACCACGTGTTGAAGGAACAAAGGCACCAATTCGGAGGAGGAAGGTAACTTAGGTAATGGCACAAGATCTATCATCTTGGAAAACCTATCACAGATTACCCAGATAACGGTCATTCTCTGAGAAACAGGGAGGTCGGAAATAAAATCCATAGAGATATGGGTCCATGGCCTCTTGGGCACAGGTAATGGCATTAACAAACCACTAGAGCGAGAGCAAGGCTTGGAGCGAGAGCAAGTCCCACAGGACTGCACAAATTCCCTGACGTCATGAGACACAGTAGGCCACCAAAAGGACCGACTCACCAAGTCTCTGGTACCAAAAATCCCGGGATGACCAGCCAAAGCGGAACAATGAATCTCAGACATCACACTCTTCTTCCACTGGTCTGGGACAAACAATTTCCCAATAGGGCAGCGCTCAGGTTTATCCTCCTGACACCCTTCCAGAGCCAGTCTCAAATTGGGCGAGATGGCGGAAAAAACTACACCCTCTTTCAAAATAACAGTAGGATCAGATAACTCAGGAGAGTCCGCAAAGAAACTCCTCGAGAGGGCATCCGCCTTAACATTCTTAGTGCCAGGAAGAAAAGAAACCACAAAATTAAAACGTGTGAAAAACAAGGCCCACCTGGCCTGTCTAGGATTAAGTCGCTTGGCTGATTCGAGATAAACCAGATTCTTATGGTCAGTGAGGACCACCACCTGATGTTTAGCTCCTTCCAGCCAATGTCTCCACTCTTCAAAGGCCCACTTCATGGCCAATAATTCCCGATTACCCACGTCATAATTACGTTCAGTTGGAGAAAATTTTCGAGAGAAAAAAGGCACAAGGGTTACTCTTAGAGGTCTCTGGATCTCTTTGGGACAACACGGCACCTGCCCCAATTTCAGAGGCATCAACCTCCACCTGAAATGGTAGAGAAACATCAGGCTGCCATAGAACAGGAGCGGAAGTGAATCTCTACTTAAGTTCCTGAAACGCAGAGACTGCCTCAGGAGGCCAATTCACCACATCAGAACCCTTTTTGGTCAAATCAGTCAATGGTTTAACAATACCGGAGAAATTACCAATAAATTTACGATAAAAATTGGCAAAACCCAAAAATCTCTGAAGAGCCTTTAATGAAGTAGGTTGGACCCAATCACAGATGGCCTGAACCTTGACCGGGTCCATTTCAATAACAGACGGAGACAAAATGAATCCCAGAAATGAGACCTTCTGTACGCCAAAAAGACACTTTGATCCCTTCACATACAGTGCATTCTCTCTCAAAATATGGAACACAGTCCGAACATGTTTCACATGAGAGTCCCAGTCATTGGAAAAATCAAGATATCATCCAAATAAACAATCAGAAATGTATCCACAAAATCCCTGAAAATATCATTCATGAAGGATTGGCAGACGGAAGGAGCATTAGTGAGCCCAAAGGGCATCACTAGGTACTCAAAATGCACCTCTTGGGTAATAAACGCCGTCTTCCATTTATCCCTGTGCTTAATGCGAATAAGGTTATACGCCCCCCTGAGGTCAAGCTTGGTAAACCAACTAGCACTTTTCACCCTGGAAAACAGGTCAGAAATCAAGGGTAACGGATATTGATACTTCACGGTGATCTTATTCAAGAGACGATAATCAATACACGGCCTCAATGAACCATCCTTTTTGGCCACAAAGAAAAAAACGGCACCCAAGGGTGAAAAGAATGGTCTGATATGACCCTTCTCCAATGACTCCTTGATATAAGATCGCATAGCATAGTGTTCAGGTACAGACAAGTTAAAATGGTGACCTTTAGGAAATTTACCAACAGGCACTAATTCAATAGCGCAATCATAGCTCCTGTGAGGGGGCAAGGATGCAGATTTACTTTCACTAAATACATCCGAAAAATCAGTCAAAAAGTCAGGAACATCCTGAGACTGGGGAGAGGCAGAAAAAACAGGAGTGTCGGCATTAACACATTGGCAGCCCCAACTGGTCACAGACACAGATTTCCAATCCAAAACAGGATTATGAGACTGTAACCAAGGGAAAACTAGTACAATAATGTCATGCAGATTATACAGAACGAGAAATTTGCAACTCTCCTTATGATCTGGTTCAACCCTCATTATCACCTGAGTAGAAAACTGGGGTTTATTCTCCGCCAAAGGGGTAGAATCAATGCCCAGTAGGGGAATAGACTTCCGCAGGGGTATCATGGGAAACCCACGTTTGGCAAAGTCAAAATCCATCAGGTTAATAGCTGTTCCTGAATCAACAAAAGCCTGAGCAGAAAATGTGGACAGGGAGCAAATCAGGGTAACAGTCAACAGAAATTTAGTCTGAACACTACCCAAGACAACTGAGCATGCAAAACGTCTTCCCCGCTTAGGGCAGACTGAAATAGCATGAGAGGCGTCATCACAGTAGAAACATAACCCATTGCGCTTTCGAAACTCATGATGCTGTGCCCCAGAAGTCACTCTATCACACTGCATGGGCTCAGAAGCTGGCTCACAAGGCAACACTATCTCACGCATACCTCTGCGCTCACGCAAACGTGTCAATTTGAATAGCCAATGACATAGAATCATTGAGACCAGAGGGAGCAGGGAATCCCACCATAACATCCTTTACATTCTCTGACAGCCCCTTCCGAAAAAGGGCTGCCAAAGCATCATCATTCCATTTGGTCAGGACTGCCCACTTTCGGAATTTCTGACAGTACAACTCAGCGTCTTCAAGACCCTGATTTAATGCCAACAAGGTTTTTTCAGCTTGATCAGTGACATTAGGTTCATCGTACAATAACCCCAGAGCCAGAAAAAATGCATCAATATCATTCAAAACAGGATCCCCAGGTGTCAGGGAAAAAGCCCAATCCTGAGGATCGCCGCGCAGGAGAGAGATGACAATTTGAACCTGCTGTGCAGCGTTCCCTGAGGACTTAGGCTTTAAGGCAAAAAACAACTTACAGTTATTTTTGAAATTCAGAAATTTAGCCCGATCCCCCAAAAACAAATCTGGCATGGGAATCCTAGGTTCCACAACCGGCAACCTAGCAAGATAGCTAGCATTACTCCGAACCTCAGTGGCAAGCTGATCCACACGGCCAGACAACTGTGCAAGCTCCATTGAGAGAAAAAAAAAAATCCTCCTCAGCACCCAGAGAGAAAGAGGGAAAAAATGCCATAAACAGGATAAAAAAAAAAAAAAAATCTCTGACAACTCTGACAACTTTTTTTTTTTTCCACACTATTTTTCCCTTCTGTGAGTACCATATAATTTTCAGTTTTGGGCCGGTGATACTGTTATGTTTTGGTAGCTGAGGAGAGTAAGCAAAAACAGCAATACACCAGAGAGGCTGGAACCTATTGGATTGCAGTAACCTGAACTAACCACACAACTAGAGGTAGCCGTGGAGCGTTTCTACGTTGATCCTAGACGCCTCGTCACAGCCTGAGAGATAACTACACCTAAAGGCAGAAAGATGAAAGCTATCTGCCCCGGAGCAGATCCCCAAAGAAATTAGGAAGCCCCCAAACATGTAATGGCGGTTAGACAAGAGGAAGCACGGACACAGACAGATAATAGAATGAGCAAAAGCTGAGGCCCAATCTGTCTAGACAGAAAAGTACAGGAAAGGATACTCACTGCAATCCAAAAAAAACCCCTAAAAAATACCAACTCTACTGATTGCAAAAACACCTGAGATCACACGACCTCTACCACCTAAATCAGTTCTCTGGTGTAACAAATCTAAGCCGCAGCCACTGAAAAAACAGGAAAAAGCAAATGAACAAACAACAGTGGCTCCAGATAAATTGAGAGCAGCACAAGCCCCCCGGAGGGGACCTGGCTGACCTCCACAGAAGTGCAGGGAACAATGCACAAAGCAAGCACAAAAATAAAAGCAGAAAATATCTTATCTGATAGCAGAAGATGCAGGCAAGACTCAGCAAGCTTCCAAATGAACCAGGAACCACAATTGAGACAAGAACAATTGGTCACCGGAAACCATCATGGGAGAGAACCTCCCTTATATCAGACCAGTCCGTGATCCCAGATTGCCATTCCTCGCTGAAAGGTTCAGTACTGTCAGTAACCACCAGAGGGAGCCTCTGCTCAGAAACCATTTTTAGCACATTCACAACAGCAAGCTGAGCTCCAAGCAAGACCTGGAAACAATTGATTACCGGCAAGGCTGCTGGGAGTTTAGGTCACTTATATCAGGCCAGTCATCTCCACCTGACTCCCATTCCTTAATTGGTTCAATACCCTCAGCAACCACCGGAGGGAGCCTCAGCTCCGAAGTCGTCTCTAAGACATTCACAACAGATCAGCTAATGATGTCCCAGCGATGCCATCCACGTTGGATCGTTGGTGGGATCTGTTATGTTTTGGGAGCTGAGGAGGCAGGAGCAAAAAACCGCATAGGCAGCCTAACACCAGAGAGGTTTGAAACTAATAGGTTGCAAACCCCTGAACTAACAGCACAGCTAGAAGCAGCCGTGGAGCGTACCTACGGTGGTCCTAGATGCCTCGGCACAGCCGGAGAGATAGCTATCCCTGAAGATGGAAAGAGGAAAGCTAATTGCCCCGGTGTAGACCCCAAAAGAGTAGGAAGCCCCCAAACATATAATGGGGGTTAGACAAGATGAAAATACGAACATAGACGGAAAATAGATTGAGCAAACGCTGGGGCCCAAAAGTGTCTAGATAGGACAGCACAGGAGAGAATACTGTCTGCAACCCAGAAAAACCCTAGGAAAAACTCCAACACTTCTGAATCCAAAAACACTGAGACCACACGGTCTCGACCACCTATATCAGATCTCTGGTGTTGACACGTAGCTACCCAGCAGTAAAATATCACAAGAACAAATACAAAAAAATTAACAGAGACCAGCCAAATCCCCCCAAAGGGGACCCGGCTGAAGACAAAAAGCAATGCAGCAAAAGCAAGGAATTCAAACCACAGTACAAAAACATTAAAGGGACTTATCTGAAAGCAAGCAGGAAACAGCAGGAAAGCAAGCTGAATTCCAACCAAGACCAGGAAGAACAATTGATCACCGGCAAGTATCATGGGAGGTCAGCTCACTTATATCAGGCCAGTCAGTACCACCTGACAACCACTCGTTATCTGCAGGTGTAGGACTCTTGGTGTTCAACATTGGTTCAATACCCTCAGCAACCACCAGAGGGAGCTTCAGCTCTGAAGTCGTCTCCAAAACATTCACAACAGGGATCGCTGGGACATTGAAGAGTGTGACGGAGCACTAAGACAGCTGATCTTCTCAAGCTACGGAAATGTAATGTCTATTGCCTGCTGGATGTCACCTCAAACATAACACTGCTTAAAGGGAATCTGTCAGCAGGTTTTTTGTTACCTCATCTGAGAGCAGCGTAATGTAGTCAAAGAGAAGCTGAATCCAAGATTGTATTACTTGGTTTACTGGGTGCAGCCGTTCTGACACATTCAGAGCATTTAGATTTAGCATGAAGCAAAGCTAAGAAAGCTAGCCCCGCCCACACCAGGTTCTCCATGTACAAAGTCCATAGACATTGCAAACCACAGGTGGGATGTGTGGGACAAGGGCTCTGACCAGCTAGTCACAACAATGATAAAACAATAAAAGAGGCATCTCTGAAATCTGTGATTTAACCTCAGCAGCATGCTGTCTTCAGATTACGAAGTAAAAAACCTGCTGACAGATTCCCTTTAACCCCTCTCTGATATCAGACGTACTATCCCGTCCATGAAACCCGTGCCAATCTGACCATGGACGGGATAGTACGTCATAGGCGATCAGCTGCGCTCCCGGGGGGAGCACAGCTAATCGCCGCCGGGTGTCAGCTAATTATCACAGACCGCTCCTGGCGCATTAACCCCTGGTACACCGCGATCAAACATGATCGCGGTGTACCGGGGGCACAGGGGAGCATCGCGCAGGGAGGGGGCTCCCTGCACGCTCTCCTGAGACCCTCAGACCAGCGTGATGTTATCGCGCTGTTCTGAGGGCTTCCTCCCTCCCAGGACCCGGATCCAAGATGGCCGCTGGGTCCTGCAGGGAGGCGGCTTCCTCAGTGCCTGCTGAGAGCAGGCACTGAGAAGCTTGCAGCTATGCCTGTGCGATCGCTGGTGTGACAGTGCTGTGCACACTGTCACACCAGCGATCTGATAAAATACAGTGATATCCCACCCTGGGACAAAGTAAAAATGTTAAAAAAATAAAAATAAACCTGTTTTAAAAAAAATTCCAAAATAAATAAATAAAAAAAAAAATATTCCCCAATAAATTCATTTCTTCCTGTAAATAAAAAAAACAAAACAATAAATGTACACATATTTGGTATCGCCGCGTCCGTAACGACCCCCCCTATAAAACTGTCCCACTAGTTAACCCCTTTAGTGAACCCCTTAAAAAAAAAACGAAGCAAAAAATCAATGCTTTATCATCATACCGCAGAACAAAAAGTGGAATAACACGCGATCAAAAAGACCGATATAAATAAACATGGTACCGCTGAAAACGTCATTTGTCCCGCAAAAAACGAGCCACCAAACAGCATCATCAGCGAAAAAATAAAAAAGTTATAGCTCGCAGAATAAAGCGATGCAAAAATAATTATTGTTTATATAAAATTGTTTTTATTCTATAAAAGCGCCAAAACATAAAAAAAGATATAATTGAGGTATCGCCGTAATCGTACTGACCCGAAGGATAAAACTGCTTTATTAATTTTACCACACGCGGAACGGTAAAAATGCCTCCCCCAAAAGAAATTCATGAATTGCTGATTTTTGTTCATTTTAACCTCCCAAAAATCGAAATAAAAAGCGATCAAAAAATGTCACGTGCTCAAAAATGGTACCAATAAAAACGTCAACTCGTACCGCAAAAAATAAGACCTCACATGACTCTGTGGGCCAAAATATGCAAAAATTATAGCTCTCAAAATGTGGTGATGCAAAAAACTATTTAGCGTGACAGCTGCCAATCATAAAAACCC
>JARQOD010000006.1:92968489-93044168 GCA_033576555.1 Oophaga sylvatica
AAATTTCCGGTAGTAGTTAGCAAACCCCAGAAAACGCTGCAGAGCCTTAAGATCCTCTGGCTGATCCCATTCAAGCACTGCTCTCACTTTTTCAGGGTCCATACGGAAACCGGAGGCTGACACCAAGAAACCCAAAAACTGAAGTTCCTGTACAGCAAATACACATTTTTCCAGTTTGGCGTATAGTTTATTGTCTCGCAAGATCTGCAACACCTGTCTCACATGCTCCTGGTGAGACACAAGATCTGGCGAGTAAATTAAAATGTCATCCAAATATACGACCACAAACAGCCCCACAAGGTGACGAAAAATGTCATTAACAAAATGTTGGAATACTGCAGGTGCAGTAGTCAGACCAAAAGGCATGACAAGGTTCTCATAATGTCCCTCCGGCGTGTTAAACGCCGTTTTCCACTCATCCCCCTCTTTTATCCTAATCAAATTATACGCCCCCCTGAGATCCAATTTAGAGAACCATTTGGCGCCCACAATTTGATTGAAGAGATCAGGAATAAGAGGGAGTGGATACGGATCTTGAACAGTAATCCGATTAAGTTCGCGGAAATCCAAGCAAGGGCGTAGGCCTCCATCTTTTTTCTTCACAAAGAAGAACCCCGCGGCTACTGGGGAAGATGAAGGTCTAATATGCCCTTTGGCCAGACTTTCCGAAATATAGTCTTTCATAGCCTGCCTCTCAGGACCAGAAAGGTTATATAACCTAGCTTTAGGTAACTTAGCATCAGGAAGTAAATTAATAGAGCAGTCATACACGCGATGAGGAGGCAACTCCTGACACCCCTCCTCAGAGAACACATCCCCAAAGTCCTCCAAAAAAGGAGGCAATGTACTAGGCACGACCGCACTGATGACTGTGTTCATGCAGTTACTTTTGCAAAACTCACCCCATTGGCTTATCTCTCTGGACTGCCAATTAATCACAGGGTTATGTTTAACCAACCAAGGAAGTCCCAACACAATAGGAGTAGGTAGACCCTCCAACACATAACAAGATAATTGTTCCCTATGTATCGCCCCTACCCGAATATCAATGTTATGGACCTCATGAACAAAGCTACCTTGGCCGAGAGGCCTGGCGTCAATGGAGAATATAGGGATCGGTTTGGCCAATACACTCAGAGGCATACCTTGAGCCTGAGCAAACTGAGCGTCAACCAGATTAGCCCCGGACCCACTATCAAGAAGAACAGAAAATCTCTCCACTCTCGTACCAACCACCATCTCCACTGGTACAAGGAACTGAGAAGAACTAGCGGACGAAATACATACTCCCAGGTTGTCGTCCACCACACAACCTGGGATTAACAGTTTTCCGGCAACTTTTTGCTCAACAAGGCACGGGATGGACATCCCCCAACAAAATGTCCCTCTTTCCCGCAGAAGAAACACCTTCTAGTCCTGCTGCGTACCACCAATCCCCTCCTACGAAATGATGTCCCTCCAACTGCATAGGCTCCTCTGAACAGACAAGGGGAACCTCAACATAGGGGACTTTTGTAGTAGGTGGAGCAACTACTGGGGGCGGAGTTACCTCACCCCTCTCCCGAAGCCGTCTATCAGTACGGATAGCTAGGGCCATAGCAGCCTCCAGTGATGGAGGAGAATCATACTGAGCCAAAACGTCCTTTAATTTATCAGAAAGCCCATGACAAAACTGACTCCTAAGAGCTGGGTCATTCCACTGAGTATCTGTGGCCCATCTACGGAACTCAGAAGCAAATTCCTCCGCCGGACGATCTCCCTGCTGTATCTTACGTAATTTTGTCTCAGCAAGAGAGACCCGATCTGGGTCATCATATACCAAACCCAGGGCAGTAAAAAATCGATCTACAGACTGTAGAGCCGGGGATCCCGGAGGAAGGGAGAATGCCCAGGATTGAGGGTCCCCTTGTAGGAGCGAGATAACAATTCCCACTCTCTGCTCTTCACTCCCTGATGATCGAGGCCGAAGCCGAAAATACAATTTACATGCTTCCCGGAAGGTGAAAAATTTGTCTCGCCCACCAGTGAACCTGTCCGGGAGAGCTACTTTAGGTTCAAATCTGGTTTGCTCCAGAGGAGACAAAACCTTGGACTTAATGTCCGTCAGCTCCATGGATAATCCCTGCAACTGCAGAGCCAGCTGGGCTACTGGATCCATGGCAACTGGGGATAATTTTATTGGCCAGTGAAAATGTCACGCTGTCTAATGATATGTGTACGATGTCAGTAAACTATTCTTACAGAAACAACACTCTATACAACATATAGTTTAGCAACATCAGCATGTAAATATAGAATAGATTTACCTGACACGATATCCGTTGAACTCAGGGTTAATCTTGAGGACTTGATACGCTGTCACAGGAAAGAGGAGGACCGGGGTCTAACCTGACCCTAAAACTGGGGTCCTAACTAATCCCTCACCTTGGAGGTACTGATAATGGTTCAGAGGTCCAAGTCTCCAGCCTAACCTAGTCTCCTATCAGTCCCTGAACCCTGTAATCAGTCCTAAGAAGGACCCTGATTACCACCAAAGGGATATGGGCTGATCTCTGCTAAATACACAGATTAGACATATAGGACAGACTGGAGAAAACACAGACTCGCATACACACTCAAACACAGAAGGAACATAAATGGTCTGGGATATAAAATTCTAAGCAAGTTGAGCTTAAAACAACTAAGGAGCTCTTTAACTTAAGTCTATAAAGATTCAATCCTATCTGTGGTCTGCATGAAGAATTTCACTGGCAACTCCCAAAACAGACAACCAGGATTTAAAGGAAACCAATCAACAAATAATCAATTGCAGCCGGGAGAAACTGAACCCAGTCCCAGAACCGAGCACAGACAGAATTAACTCCCTCACTGCCAAACACAAAGAAACAGCAACTCAGCTGTGAGAAGTCAGAATGTGCAACCGCGACGATCTTCGTGGCGATGCACACATGACAGTAGTACAGTTCATATAGCGTCTTGTGCTTGGGTGCGATGAAAACACATGAGACACAGGTTTGATATAGAAGATCTTGTATTACTTCATACAAGTGGCAAAAATAGTCACACAGTTTGCAGATACAGAAGCAGGAGACACAGCAGGCCAGAGTAACTTAAGCTCAGCAATCACTCTCCACAACAGGTTCAGGATCTTCTTCTCTGTTACCGTAAGTCCATGCAAACGTGGATCTTTCAAAGAGCAGGGTTCCAGAGTCCACAAGTGTTCAGAGTTCCTCAGTAGGAATAGCTGGAGTACATAGTCCAAGGCTTCCAGGAGTCAGGTCACAGGTTCACTGCAGGCTAGATTCTGAAGCACTGATTGCTCAGCTGTGGCTGCTTAAGAAGCAAGAGGGAGAGAATCAGGGCGGGAACATGAAAGCTGAAAACTCCATATTGACTGAGGGCAAGATAGCTGCAGCAAGACAGAAAGCAAAATGGCTGACGGAAAACTGAGTTTCAAGAACATGTACAAAGAACCTTACATTACTCCCCCCTTAGGGACAACCTCCGGATGGCCTCAGACCAGGCTTGTCTGGGTACCTCTGATGAAACTGGCGGAGCAAACGAGGAGCATTAACGTTATTGACTGGTTCCCATGAGTTGTCCTCCACTGGGTAGCCCTGCCATTTAATCAAATATTGTAACTGATTTCTGTATAACCTGGAATCTAGAATTCTTTCCACCACAAATTCTTCCTGACCATCGACTAGCACTGGGTCAGGGCAAGGAGAAGAACGTCCAGGAAACGTATTGGGTGTTGCAGCCTTTAGTAGGGATACATGAAAGACAGGGTGGATTCTCATAGTTCTAGGCAGTTGAAGACGACAAGCAACGGCACTTATAATTTTACTGATTTTATAGGGTCCAATGTACTTATGTCCCAACTTAGACGATGGAATCCTTAACTTAAGATTTCTGGTTGACAGCCAGAACAGGTCTCCTACATTGAAAGCTGGTGCAGGTTTACGAAATTTATCTGCTGCTTTCTTGTACCTTTCCTGAGCCAATTCCAGATTCTCCTTTAGAAGATCCATATTCTTCTGTAAAGACGTGATTCTTTCGGCCACTGCTGGTAAAGGCGTTTCTATGGGAAATCGTGGAAGAATGTTAGGATGATAACCTAGATTGGAGTAAAAAGGAGACTGCTTAGTGGAGGCGCTCTGAGAGTTGTTATAAGAGAACTCAGCCAATGGAAGTAGATCCACCCAATCATCCTGTAGGTGGCAGATAAAGCAGCGGAGATACTGCTCCAGAGTTTGATTGGTTCGTTCGGTCTGTCCATTAGTCTGGGGATGAAAAGCAGAAGAAAGGTTTACTTTAATGTCCAATGCTGCACAGAAATTTTGCCAAAACCTTGAAGTGAATTGCACCCCTCGATCCGAAATAACCTCATCCGGTACTCCATGTAAGCGAAACACATCTTTAATCATCAAATCTGATGTCTGTTTTGCAGTGGGTAAGCCGACACAAGGAATAAAATGAGCTGCCTTTGTTAAACGATCAACCACCACTAGAATGGTGTTTTTCCCTTGAGAGGTTGGTAACTCCACAATGAAGTCCATAGAAATGGATCCCCACGGGCGGGACGGGGTGGGAAGAGGTTGTAACAGACCAGTTGGTGAGGAGCGAGGTGTTTTGCATCTTGCACAGACTTCACATGAAGTGACATAGTTTAAAACATCCTTCCTGCAAGTGGGCCACCAAAAGAAACGAGAAAGAAATTCCTGTGTCTTTAGAATTCCTCTATGCCCAGCTATCTTGGAATCGTGAATGAATTGCAATACTCTCAATCTGACTGTTTCAGGAATATACAGACGTTGTCCCAGAATCCACACACCATTCTTAAAGACAAGACTTACGTCCCTTGGGGGTTGTGCCAACAAGGAATCCGCATGGTATGCTTCCTTGATGTCCTTAAGTAGGTCTTGATTATGAATCACTCCCAGGAATCTAGAGTCAGGAAGAATAGTCTTAGGAGGAGCAAGTGGACGGGTCTCTGCTGAATGAATCCTAGAGAGTGCATCAGCCTTTCCATTGCGCGATCCTGGTCTATAAGAAATGACAAAATTAAATTGGTTTAAGAAAAGATTCCAGCGAGCCTGGCGAGGAGTCAGGCACTTAGCCGACCTGATAAATTCAAGGTTACGATGGTCTGTCAGGACGACTATTTGCTGTGCAGCTCCCTGAAGAAGGTGTCTCCATTCTTTGAAGGCGGCAATAATGGCCAACAACTCTCTATTGCCCACATCGTAGTTCCTCTCAGCCGAAGACAACTGCTGGGAAAAGAAGGCACAGGGATGCAAGACATTCTTCTCACCTGTTCTCTGAGAGAGTATAGCTCCAACGGCACAATCTGAAGCATCCACCTCTATTATGAAGGCAAGTTCGGGGTTGGGATGTACCAAGATAGGTGCGGTGGTAAATTTATCTTTTAGACGAGAAAATGCTTCCTGGGCTTGGGGAGTCCAGGAGAACCTAGACTCTTTCCGGGTAAGTTGGGTGATAGGTGACACTACCTCAGAGAAATTCCTAATGAAACGTCTATAGAAATTGGCAAACCCGATGAAGCGCTGCACCTCCTTCACATTTCTAGGACTTGGCCAATCCTTGATGGCTTGGGTCTTACTTCCATCCATACTAATTCCTTGTGTAGACAGTACATTGTTATGTTACGGTAGCTGAGGAGTGCAGGCAAAAAAGGAAATACACCAGAGCAGTTGGAATCTATGAGATTGCAGTACCCTGACTAACCACCACAACTAGAGGCAGCCGTGGAGCGTTCCTACGTTGGTCCTAGACGCCTCGTCACAGCCTGAGAAACTAACTACACCTAAAGACAGAAACAGGAAAGCTATCTGCCCCGGAGCAGAACCCCAAAGATAATAGAAAGCCCCCAAACATGTAATGGCGGTTAGACAAGAAGAAATACTGACACAGAAAGAAAATAGTATGAGCAAACGCTGGGGCCCAAACTATCTAAATAGAAAAGGACAGGAAGGGTACTTACTGCAATCCCAGAAAACCCTGAAAAACACCAACTCTACTAATTTCAAAATCACCTGAGATCACACGACCTCTACCACCTAAATTAGTTCTCTGGTGTAACAAAAACAGCAGCCACTGAAAAAACTGCAAAAAGCAAAAGTACAAAACACAGTGGCTGGACTAAACTGAGAGGGCAAAAGCCCCCGGAGGGGACCCAGAAGGCCCCCACAGAAGTGCAGGACAAAATGCAAAAATATAGCAAAAACACAAAATAAGAAATTGTCTTATCTGATAGCAGGAGATGCAGACACGACACAGCAGGCTACAAGGGAAACTGGAAAGAAGGATTCAGACCAGAACAATTGATCACCGGCAACCCTGATGGGAAAATGATTCCCTTAAATAAGACCAATCAGTAACACCTGATTCCCAATCCTCACTAGTACCGCTTGTAACCACCAGAGGGAGCCTCTGCTCAGAACTCATCTCAAACCCATTCACAACAGTACCCCCCCCTTGAGGAGGGGTCACCGAACCCTCATTTGAGCAACCAGGTCGGTCAGGATGAGTTCTATGATACGCACGGATAAGTCTCCTAGCATGGATGTCCGAAGCAAACACCCAAGAATTATCTTCCTGACCATAACCTCTCCATTTAACCAAATACTGGAGTCTTCGTCTAGAAAAACGAGAATCCAATATTTTCTCAACCACATACTCCAGATTGCCCTCAACCAAAACAGGGTCAGGAGGCACAGCAGCAGGAACCACTGGCTCAACAAACCTCTTCAACAAGGACTTGTGGAACACGTTATGGATCTTAAATGTCCCTGGAAGAAGCAAACGAAAAGAAACAGGATTAATAATCTCCATGATCTTATAAGGTCCAATGAACCTAGGCTTAAATTTAGGAGATGCTACTCTCATAGGAATATTCTTTGAGGACAACCAGACCAAGTCCCCCACTTCAAACCGAGGACCATCAGTCCTATGCCGGTTAGCAAACCGCTGGGCCTTCTCCTGAGAGAGGGACAACCTCTCCACTACCTGGTCCCAAATCTGCTGCATACGCTCAACAACAGAGTCAACACCTGGACAGACAGAAGCCTCCGTCTGTCCTGAAGAAAATCGAGGGTGAAACCCAGAATTACAGAAAAACGGAGACATCAAAGTGGCAGAGCTAGCCCTATTATTAAGAGCAAACTCAGCCAAAGGCAAAAAAGAGACCCAGTCATCCTGATCAGCAGACACAAAGCATCTTAGATAAGTCTCCAATGTCTGGTTTGTTCTCTCAGTTTGACCATTGGTCTGAGGATGAAATGCCGAGGAGAAAGACAATTGAACACCCAGTTTTAGAACAAAAAGTCCTCCAAAATCTGGAAACAAACTGGACTCCTCTGTCAGACACAATGTTCTCAGGAATGCCGTGTAAACGAACCACGTGCTGAAGGAACAACGGCACCAATTCAGAGGAGGAAGGCAACTTAGGTAATGGCACAAGATGTATCATTTTGGAAAACCTATCACAAATTACCCAGATGGTGGTCATTCTCTGAGAAACAGGAAGATCGGAAATGAAATCCATAGAGATATGGGTCCATGGTCTCTTGGGCACAGGCAATGGCATCAACAAACCACTAGAGCGAGAGCAAGGCTTGGAGCGAGAGCAAGTCCCGCAGGACTGCACAAATTCCCTGACATCGCGAGACAAGGTAGGCCACCAAAAGGACCGACTAACCAAGTCTCTGGTACCAAAAATTCCGGGATGCCCAGCCAATGCGGAACAATGAATCTCAGACATCACACTCTTTTTCCATTGGTCCGGGACAAACAATTTTCCAACAGGGCAGCGCTCGGGCCTATCCTCCTGACACCCCTCCAGAGCAAGTCTCAAATTAGGCGAGATGGCGGAAAGAACTACACCCTCCTTCAAAATAACAGAGGGATCAGATAGCTCAGGAGAGTCCGCAAGGAAACTCCTCGAGAGGGCATCCGCCTTAACATTCTTAGTGCCAGGAAGAAAGGAAACCACAAAATTAAAACGTGTGAAAAACAAGGCCCACCTGGCCTGTCTAGGATTGAGTCGCTTGGCAGATTCCAGATAGACCAGATTCTTATGGTCCGTAAGGACCACCACCTGATGTTTGGCTCCCTCCAGCCAATGTCTCCACTCTTCAAAAGCCCACTTCATGGCCAATAACTCCCGATTACCCACGTCATAATTACGTTCAGTAGGAGAAAATTTTCGAGAGAAAAAGGCACAAGGGTTACTTTTAGAGGTCTCTGGATCTTTTTGGGACAAAACGGCACCTGCCCCAATTTCAGAGGCATCAACCTCCACCTGAAATGGCAGAGAAACATCAGGCTGCCGTAGAACAGGAGCAGAAGTGAATCTCTGCTTAAGTTCCTGAAACGCAGAGACTGCCTCAGGAGGCCAATTCACCACATCAGAACCCTTTCTGGTCAAATCAGTTAATGGTTTAACAATAACAGAGAAATTACCAATAAATTTACGATAAAAATTGGCAAAACCCAAAAATCTCTGAAGAGCCTTTAATGAAGTAGGTTGGACCCAATCACAGATGGCCTGAACCTTGACCGGGTCCATTTCAATAACAGATGGGGACAAAATGAATCCCAGAAATGAGATCTTCTGTACGCCAAAAAGACACTTTGATCCCTTCACATACAGAGCATTCTCTCTCAAAATCTGGAATACAGTTCGAACATGTTTCACATGAGAGTCCCAGTCATTAGAAAAAATCAAGATATCATCCAAATAAACAATCAGAAACTTGTCCACAAAATCCCTGAAAATGTCATTCATGAAGGACTGGAAGACGGAAGGAGCATTAGTGAGCCCAAAGGGCATCACAAGGTACTCAAAATGCCCTTCAGGGTGTTAAATGCCGTCTTCCATTCATCCCCGTGCTTAATGCGAATAAGGTTATACGCCCCCCTGAGGTCAAGCTTGGTAAACCAAGTAGCGTTTTTCACCCTGGAAAACAGGTCAGAAATCAAGGGTAACGGGTATTGATATTTCACAGTAATATTGTTCAAGAGACGATAATCAATACACGGCCTTAATGAACCATCTTTTTTGGCCACAAAGAAAAAACCGGCACCTAAGGGTGAAGAGGATGGTCTGATATGACCCTTCTCCAATGATTCCTTGATATAAGACCGCATAGCGTCATGTTCAGGTACAGACAAGTTAAAAAGGCGACCCTTAGGGAATTTACTACCTGGCACTAATTCAATAGCGCAGTCATAGCTCCTATGGGGAGGTAAGGATGCAGATTTACTTTCGCTAAACACATCAGAAAAATCAAACAAAAAGTCAGGAACATCCTCAGCCTGGGGGAGGCAGAAAAAACAGGAGTGTTGGTATTAACACATTGGCAGCCCCAACTGGTTACAGACACAGATTTCCAATCCAAAACAGGATTATGAGACTGTAACCAAGGGAAACCCAGCACGATAATGTCATGCAGATTATATAGAACCAAAAATTTGCAGCACTCCTGGTGATCAGGTTCAACCCTCATTATCACCTGAGTAGAAAACTGGGGTTTATTCTCAGCCAAAGGGGTAGAATCGATCCCCAGTAGGGAATAGACTTCTGTAGGGGTATCAAGGGAAATCCACAACGTTTAGCAAAATCATAATCCATCAGGTTAATAGCTGCTCCAGAATCAACGAAAGCCTGAGCAGAAAATGAGGACAGAGAGCATATCAGAGTGACAGTTAATAAAAACTTAGTCTGAACACTACCCAAGACAACTGAGCGTGCAAAACGTCTTCCCCGCTTAGGGCAGACTGAAATAGCATGAGAGGCATCACCACAGTAGAAACATAACCCATTGCGCTTTCGAAACTCATGACGCTGTGCCCCAGACACCACTCCATCACACTGCATGGGCTCAGCAGCTGGCTCACAAGGCAACACCACTCCACGCATACTTCTCCGCTCACGCAAACGTCTGTCAATTTGAATCGCTAATGACATAGAATCATTGAGACCAGAGGGGACAGGGAATCCCACCATAACATCCTTTACATTATCCGACAGACCCTTCCGGAAAAGGGCCGCCAAAGCGTCGTCATTCCATTTGGTCAGGACTGCCCACCTACGGAATCTCTGACAGTATAACTCAGCGTCATCAAGCCCCTGATTTAATGCCAACAAGGCTTTTTCAGCTTGATCAGTAGACATTAGGCTCATCGTACAATAACCCCAAAGCCTGAAAAAATGCATCAACATCACTCAAAACAGGATCCCCAGGTGTGAGGGAAAAGCCCAATCCTGAGGATCGCCGCGCAGGAGAGAGATGACAATTTGAACCTGCTGCGCTGCGTTTCCTGAGGACTTAGATTTTAAGGCAAGAAACAATTTACAATTATTTTTGAAATTCTGAAACTTAGCTCGATCCCCTGAAAACAAATCTGGCATGGGGATCCTAGGTTCCACAACAGGCAACCTAGCAAGATATGCAGCAATACTCCGAACCTCAGTGGCAAGCTGATCCACACGGCCAGACAACTGTGCAAACTCCATTGGAGAAAAGATCCTCCCCAGCACCCAGAGATACAGAGGGAAAAAAAAAAAAAAAAATGCAACAAACAGAAAAATATCTCTGACAACTTTTCTTCCTTCAAAATATTTTTTCCCTTCTGTGAGTACCATACAATTTTTATGGCCGGTGATACTGTTATGTTACGGTAGCTGAGGAGTGCAGGCAAAAAAGGAAATACACCAGAGCAGTTGGAATCTATGAGATTGCAGTACCCTGACTAACCACCACAACTAGAGGCAGCCGTGAGCGTTCCTACGTTGGTCCTAGACGCCTCGTCACAGCCTGAGAAACTAACTACACCTAAAGACAGAAACAGGAAAGCTATCTGCCCCGGAGCAGAACCCCAAAGATAATAGAAAGCCCCCAAACATGTAATGGCGGTTAGACAAGAGGAAATACTGACACAGAAAGAAAATAGTATGAGCAAACGCTGGGGCCCAAACTATCTAAATAGAAAAGGACAGGAAGGGTACTTACTGCAATCCCAGAAAACCCTGAAAAACACCAACTCTACTAATTTCAAAATCACCTGAGATCACACGACCTCTACCACCTAAATTAGTTCTCTGGTGTAACAAAAACAGCAGCCACTGAAAAAACTGCAAAAAGCAAAAGTACAAAACACAGTGGCTGGACTAAACTGAGAGGGCAAAAGCCCCCGGAGGGGACCCAGAAGGCCCCCACAGAAGTGCAGGACAAAATGCAAAAATATAGCAAAAACACAAAATAAGAAATTGTCTTACTGATAGCAGGAGATGCAGACACGACACAGCAGGCTACAAGGGAAACTGAAAGAAGGATTCAGACCAGAACAATTGATCACCGGCAACCCTGATGGAAAATGATTCCCTTAAATAAGACCAATCAGTAACACCTGATTCCCCAATCCTCACTAGTACCGCTTGTAACCACCAGAGGGAGCCTCTTGCTCAAAACTCATCTACAAACCCATTCCACAACATTTAACATAAACCCCAGAAATTGAATTTCGGTCCTATGGAATTCACACTTTTCAAGTTTGATGTAAAGATGGTTTTGTCTTAGACGTTCCAAGACCATTCTCACATGTCCATGATGTTCCTCTGTGGAGTTAGAAAAAATTAGAATATCATCCAAATAAATCACCACGAATGTATCTAGGAGATCCCTGAAGATGTCATTCACCAAGTGTTGGAAAGTGGCTGGGCGGTACTCAGACCAAAAGGCATAACTAGATATTCAAAGTGTCCATAGCGTGACCTGAATGCAGTCTTCCATTCATCCCCAGGTCTAATACGGACCAAGTTATAGGCCCCACGGAGATCCAATTTAGAGAAAATTTTGGCATGCCGCACTCTCTCCAATAACTCAGGGATTAAAGGCAATGGATAACGGTTTCTATTAGTAACCTTATTGAGTTCCCTATAGTCTACGCAGGGTCTCAGAGATCCATCTTTCTTCTTCACAAAGAAGATGGTGCACCTGCAGGAGATGAAGAGGGGCGTATGAAGCCCTTGGCTAGATTTTCGTCTATGTAATCCTTTAAAGCCTTTAGCTCAGGCCCCGCCAGGGGGTAGATCTTACCAAAAGGTATCTCTGCTCCAGGCAATAATTCAATTGGACAATCATATGGACGGTGAGGGGGAAGCTGGTCAGCGTTCTTCTTGTCACATAAATCCACATAGTCCTGGTATACAGCTGGTAGTTCAGGGACTGACATGGTTCCTTTAGGAACAGAGCAAGCTGAAACTTCTGGACTCATCTGTTTCTCTGAAAAGTGTAATTCCTTGGTCTCCCAGTTAATGGTAGGGTTCTGAGCCTGCAGCCATGGTAGCCCTAGAATAATGGGAAAGTGGGGAGAAGAGATAAGCATAAAGGACAGTTTCTCTTGATGATCTTTACCCATAAGGACCCTCAAAGGCTCCGTTTCCTGATCCACTGGTCCAGAGGTCAGCAGGGAGCCATCCACAGTTTCCATCTGTACTGGAGTAGCCTTCTTCACTGAACGTATCCCCTGTTTCAGAGCAAAGGAGACATCCATAAAATTCCCACTTGCCCCTGAGTCGATCATAGCAGAGCTAGACACCCAGACTGAGTTAACCCAGAGTTTGATGGAAAGGAAGCAATGAGAATTGTTTTTCCTACAACTCAGCTGGGACACCGCTGAGGAAACTTGAAAAATTGCAGCGTTTACACAGTCATCGTCCTCAGAAGTAACGGAGTTTAAGTCAGAGAAATCAAGATCTGTTGCTGCAGATCTCTCTGGAGCCTGAGGCTCGGACCTGACAGATCTCCTCTCACAACACTCACAGTGAATGAGTGCTGCAGTAGTCTTACGAGAACGGCTGGGGCAGTTTATAATGAAGTGCCCTGACTTACCACAATAGAAACATAGATTTTCCTTAAAACGATGTTCCTTGCGTGCATCACTAACCCGTCTTTGTAAAGAGTCTACCTGCATGGGTTCAGGTTCAGGTTCCCGTGTGATCCTACTCAAAGGTTCCTTAGCTGGGGAGGAAGGTAGGAAAAGGTTAGTGCGATTGCTTTCGAACCATCTCTCTTGCCTGCGTTCAGTCAGGCGAGCATCAATACGGATGCAGTAGTTAATAAAGTCACCTAACGCAGTGGAGGGTCGGCACGAGCAAGTTCATCCTTAATTAGTGGAGACAACCCCTTTCGAAAAATAGATTTTTTGGCGAACTGTCCCAGGTGGTATCAAGGGCCCATCTCCTGAAATCCAAGGCATATTCGGCTACCGAGTGCTTACCTTGGCGCAAAGTTAACATGGCTGCTTCAGCTGTTGCACCTCGATTGGGGTCATCAAACACCTGCCCCATGGCTGAAATGAAAGCATCAAGATGATCCAAACATAAATCCTCATCTCAATCAGAGGGTTTGCCCACATCAAAGCCTTGTTGGTAAGTAACATAATTATAGTAAGCACTTTAGATCGTTCAGTGGGAAATTGTGAAGCATGTGCAGAAAAAAACAGATTGCATTGGTTAATAAATCCCCTGAATTTTTCACGTTCACCGCCAAAACGAAAAGGGGCAACTTGGGAATCCCAGAACTTGGGGCTACGGCAGGAGCCTGGACTCGCTCCTCTAGAACCTCAATCCTGGCTCGCAAATCCTGGGCAGTCTGTCCAAACACTTGCAAATTGTGATTAGTGAGGTCCTGTAGGTTTGTAAAACGGGTTTTTATAGTCTGTAAATCTGCAAGGATATTATCAGTCACTCCGCAAAGTTCCTTTATGCGGGCCTCCATTTTCCAGATCTTTTAAGACAGGAGTACTGGAAGGAGAGGAAAAGAAGAAAAAAAAACAATAGTGTTTACCTGTGGTAACACTGCAGAGAGAAAAAAAAATTAAGGGAACTGCTCACCTGGAATGGTTGTGAGAAGTCACAACCACTATCATCACAGAAAGTTCAACCGGACATCTGATATCCACAGTTACAGCAGACACAAAAGAGGAAGAGAAAAAAAAAACAATAGTGTTTACCTGTGGTAACACTGCAGAAAAAAAAAAAACTTAAGGAATTGCTCACCTGGAATGGTTGTGAGAAGTCACAACCACTGTCATCACAGAAAGTACAACTGGACGTCTGATATCCACAGTTACAGCAGACACAGCCTTCCCAGACCCAGCAGACACTAACGTTTTGGCTTCAGAATCTTGTAATGTATGTAGTACAGTTCATATAGCGTCTTGTGCTTGGGTGCGATGAAAACACATGAGACACAGGTTTGATATAGAAGATCTTGTATTACTTCATACAAGTGGCAAAAATAGTCACACAGTTTGCAGATACAGAAGCAGGAGACACAGCAGGCCAGAGTAACTTAAGCTCAGCAATCACTCTCCACAACAGGTTCAGGATCTTCTTCTCTGTTACCGTAAGTCCATGCAAACGTGGATCTTTCAAAGAGCAGGGTTCCAGAGTCCACAAGTGTTCAGAGTTCCTCAGTAGGAATAGCTGGAGTACATAGTCCAAGGCTTCCAGGAGTCAGGTCACAGGTTCACTGCAGGCTAGATTCTGAAGCACTGATTGCTCAGCTGTGGCTGCTTAAGAAGCAAGAGGGAGAGAATCAGGGCGGGAACATGAAAGCTGAAAACTCCATATTGACTGAGGGCAAGATAGCTGCAGCAAGACAGAAAGCAAAATGGCTGATGGAAAACTGAGTTTCAAGAACATGTACAAAGAACTTTACAGTGTGTACGAGTTTGATGGAGTGGAGCCGTGTGTCTGTACGAGGTGTACGGAGCCGAGCCGCACGTGTACGAGGTGCACGGAGCCGAGCCGCGCGTGTACAAGGTGCATGGAGCCGAGTCGCGCGTGTGCGAGGTGTACGGAGCCGAGCCACGCGTGTACGAGGTGTACGGAGCCGAGGTTTATGGAGCAGAGCCGTGTGTGCGAGGTGGATGTAGCAGTGCTGTGTGTGTACGAAATTGAGCCCTGTGTGTACGAAGTGTACGGAGCTGAGCCGCTCAGCTCAGTACACACAGGGCTCCGTGCTTGAGCCGTGTGTGTACAGAGCGGAGCAGAGCCATGTGTGTACGGAGTGGAGTCTTGTGTGTATGTAGCGGAGCGCGTGTGTACGAGGTGTATGGAGCAGAACCGCGTGTGTACGAGGTGTATGCTGCAAAGCCGCATGTGTACAAGGTTTATGGAGTGGAGTCGTGTGTGTACAAGGTGTACAAAGCGTGGCTGCATGTGTACAAGGTGTACAGAGTGGAGTCATGTGTATACTGAGTGGAGCCTTGTGTGTGCGAGGCATACAAAGCAGAACCGTGTGTGTATGAGGTGTGCAGAGCCGTGCGTGTACAAGGTGTATGGTGGGGAGCATTCATACCTCCCTACCGTCCCGAATTCAGTGGGACAATCCCGATTTTGAGAGTCTGCCCCGCTGTCCCGGCCGGGAGCTTTTCCCGTGGACACAGGAGTACATGCCGGAGTCCCGAGGAGCACTTTAAAACTCACATGTGATGTTCCACCAGAAGTGACGTGCTGGAAGATGACCGGAAATTAGGTAATTTCGGGAGGAGATTGTGACGGAACCATGGAGGCACTTCAGGGAATGCTTCAGATCCATCACCGTGTCCTCCTCCGACAGCGCGGACAGCGGGATCACCTTGGAATCGGGGATGTCGGCCATGTGAGCGGATCATGATATGTCCTGCACCGGGAGGCTCAGGTGGGCACTACAATGGGAGCTGGGCTGCTATAGTATCTTTATAGAATCTTTATTTCTTTCTCTGTTTCTTTCTCTCTCTGTTCTTTCTTTCTTTCTTTCTCTCTGTTCTTTCGTTCCAATCTTTCTTTTCTTCTCTCTGTTCTTCTTTCTTTCCCTTTCTTTTTTGTTTTTTCTTTCCCCTCTTTCTTTTTCTTTCTCTCTGTTCTTTCTTTCTTTCTTTCTCTTTCTTTCCCTCTTTCTTTCTCTCTCTCTCTCTCTGTTCTTTCTTTCTTTCCCATCTTTCTTTCTCTCTGTTCTTTTTCTTTCTTTTCTCTCTGTTATTCCTTTCCCCTCTTTCTTTCTATCTCTGTTCTTTCTTTCTCCTCTTTCTTTCTCTCTCTGTTCTTCCTTTTTCTCTCTGCTCTTTCTTTCTCTCTGTTCTTTCTTTCCCCTCTTTCTCTCTGTTCTTTCTTTCTCTCTCTCTGTTCTTTCTTTCCCTTCTTTCTTTCTCTCTGTTCTTTTTCTTTCTTTCTCTCTGTTCTTTCCCCTCTTTCTATCTCTCTGTTCTTTCTTTCCCCTTTCTTTCTTTCTTTCTTTCCCCTCTTTCTTTCTCTTTCTTTCTGTTCTTTCTTTCCCCTCTTTCTTTCTCTTTCTCTCTGTTCTTTTTCTTTCTTTCTCTCTGTTCTTGTCACGCTGTCTAGCAGATGTATAAATATATAATGTCAGTAATCTATCAAGTGGGACAACATTCTATATAACATATAAATAGGTAACATTAACATGTATATATAGCATAGTATTACCTGACATAATATCCTGTGGGTCAATACTGAATCCTTTTCACGCTGTCTCTGGCTAGAGGTGGACCGGGGTCTATGCTGACCCTAAACTGGGTCCTGACTAGTCCCTCTACCTGGAGGTACTGTTAATGGTACAGAGGTCCAGGCCACCAGCGTAAACCCTGTCTCCTATAAATCCCTGACCACTGTAATCTAGTCCTTAGAAGGACCCTGATTACCACCATAGGGAATGACAGGTAAAGGTTAACAAACAGTAAAGACAGACGAGACAGACAGGGGATAAAGTAAATACTGTCTTGCATACAACATTTAAACACAGAGGGAACACCAAAGGTCTAGGAGATAAACTATAAGCAAGGAGAGGAGAAACAACAAAGGAGCTCTTAGCTTAAGTCTTCTCAGAACCGATCCTATCTGCAGTCTGTATGAATGCTTTCACCGGCATCTAACCAGCAGACTGGCAGCTATATAAAGGAAGCTAATTAGAACATAATCAAAAGCAGCCGGGCGAGGCTGGACCTAGTCTTAGCAAAGAGCTAGGTAAAATTAACTCCCTCATTACCAAACACAAAGAAACAGCAACTCAGCTGCGAGAAGTCAGAATGTGCAATCGCGACAATCTTCGTGGCGATGCACCCATGACAGTACCCCCCCTTCTACGAGGGGCCTCCGGACCCTCAGGGCCAGGTCTGTCCGGGTAAGTCGTGTGGAAGGTCCGAACCAATCGATCTGCGTTAATCTCAGACGCAGAGACCCACGTCCTCTCCTCAGGACCATATCCCTTCCAATGAACCAAATACTGAAGGGACCGGCGATTCAGACGTGAGTCAATGATCTTCAACACTTGAAATTCTAAGTTACCATTGACCACCACTGGAGGAGGAGGTAGAAGTGACGGTATAACTGGCGCCACGTACCTCTTAAGCAACGATTTGTGGAATACATTATGGATTTTAAACGTAGGAGGGAGGTCCAGACGAAATGCCACAGGATTAATTATAGAACTGATCCTGTATGGACCGATGAACCTGGGACCCCAGTTTCCAGGAGGGAACTTTGCGTTTTAAATTCTTGGTAGACAACCACACCAGATCGTTCACACCTAGGTCCGGACCAGACATTCTCCTCCTATCAGACCTCCGCTTGAAACAGTTCCCCATAGCACTCAGACCATTCAGCACTCCTCTCTAAACTGAAGCAAGTGACGACGAGAATCGTTCCTCCTCAGGAACCCCAGATGGACGGGTATGTGGGGTCTTAGAGCGAGCACAAACTCCACAGGACGCGACAAAAGTTATTACCTCTTTATTTAAGTTAGGCCACCAAAACCGGCGAGAAAGGAGATCCACAGTTGCTTTACTCCCTGGATGTCCTGCTAAAGCAGAACTATGATGTGCCTCGATAACTTTTTGTCTTAACTGATTAGGAACAAACAGTTTCCCTGGAGGTCCTACAGGGGCATCCCCCTGAGCCTCCAACACCTCCTCTTCAAGCTCAGAGCACACAGCCGACACCACCACTCCTTCCTGAAGGATAGGAACCGGGTCATCCGTCTTTCCGGCCCCTGGGAAACTACGAGATAAGGCATCAGGAAGCAATTTTATTGAGCAGTCATACGTGCGATGAGGAGGTAACTTTTGACACCCCTCCTCTGAGAACATCTCCCCAAAGTCCTCCAGAAAAGGAGGCAAAGTCCTAGGCACGACCGCACCGATGACCGTGTTCATGCAGTTATTCTTGCAAAATTCACCCCACTGGCTTATCTTTCTGGATTGCCAATCAATCACTGGGTTATGTTTAGCCAACCAGGGAAGTCCCAACACAATAGGAGTAGGAAGACCCTCCAACACATAACAAGACAACTGTTCTTTATGTATTGCCCCTACTCGAAGGTCTATGTTATGAACAGCTTGTACAAAGCTACCTTGACCGAGAGGTCTGGCGTCAATAGAAAGTATAGGGATCAGTTTGGCCAATACACTCAGTTGCATACCTTGCACCTGGGCAAACCGAGCGTCCACCATATTAGCCCCAGACCCACTATCAAGAAGAACAGAAATCCTCTCAACTCTCGCACCAACCACCACCTCCGCAGGCACGAGAAATTGAGACGGACCTGGGGACGAAATACCTACTCCCAGGTTGTCGTCCACCACACAACTTGGGATTAACAGTTTTTCGGTGACTTTTTTGCTCAATGAGGCACGGGAGGACACCCCAACAAAATGTCCCTCTCTCCCGCAGAAGAAACACCTTCTTGTCTTGCGGCGCACCGCCGATTCCCTCCTACAAAATGATGTCCCACCCAACTGCATAGGTTCCTCAGAACAGACCAGGGGAACCTCCATATAAGGGACTTTAGTAATGGGTGGAGTAATAACAGGGGGCAGAGTTACCTCGCACCTCCCCCGAAGCCGTCTATCAATACGAATAGCAAGGGCCATAGCAGCCTCCAGTGACGGAGGAGAATCATACTGAGCCAAAACATCTTTTAATTTGTCAGATAACCCTTGACAAAACTGGCTCCTAAGAGCTGGGTCATTCCACTGAGTATCTGTGGCCCATCTACGGAACTCAGAAGAAAATTCCTCCGCCGGACGATCTCCCTGCTGTATCCTACGTAACTTCGTTTCAGCAAGGGAGACCCGATCCGGGTCATCATACACCAGCCCCAGGGCAGCAAAAAATCGATCTACTGACTGGAGGGCCGGGGAGCCCGGAGGAAGAGAGAACGCCCAGGATTGAGGGTCCCCTTGTAAGAGTGAGATGACAATTCCCACCCTCTGCTCTTCACTCCCCGATGACCGAGGCCGCAGCCGAAAGTATAATTTACATGCCTCCCGGAAGGTAAAAAATTTGTCCCGCCCACCAGTGAACCTGTCCGGGAGAGCAACCTTAGGTTCAGATCTGGTTTGCTCCGGGGGGGACAAAACCTTGGACTTAATGTCCGTAAGCTCCATGGACAACCTCTGCAACTGCAGGGCAAGCTGGGCTACTGGATCCATGGTAGCTGGGGAGAATCTTTAGTTTGGGCCGTGAAAATGTCACGCTGTCTAGCAGATGTATAAATATATATTGTCAGTAATCTATCAAGTGGGACAACATTCTATATAACATATAAATAGGTAACATTAACATGTATATATAGCATAGTATTACCTGACAAAATATCCTGTGGGTCAATACTGAATCCTTTTCACGCTGTCTCTGGCTAGAGGTGGACCGGGGTCTATGCTGACCCTAAACTGGGGTCCTGACTAGTCCCTCTACCTGGAGGTACTGTTAATGGTACAGAGGTCCAGGCCACCAGCGTAAACCCTGTCTCCTATAAATCCCTGACCACTGTAATCTAGTCCTTAGAAGGACCCTGATTACCACCATAGGGAATGACAGGTAAAGGTTAACAAACAGTAAAGACAGATGAGACAGACAGGGGATAAAGTAAATACTGTCTTGCATACAACATTTAAACACAGAGGGAACACCAAAGGTCTAGGAGATAAACTATAAGCAAGGAGAGGAGAAACAACAAAGGAGCTCTTAGCTTAAGTCTTCTCAGAACCGATCCTATCTGCAGTCTGTATGAATGCTTTCACCGGCATCTAACCAGCAGACTGGCAGCTATATAAAGGAAGCTAATTAGAACATAATCAAAAGCAGCCGGGCGAGGCTGGACCTAGTCTTAGCAAAGAGCTAGGTAAAATTAACTCCCTCATTACCAAACACAAAGAAACAGCAACTCAGCTGCGAGAAGTCAGAATGTGCAATCGCGACAATCTTCGTGGCGATGCACCCATGACAGTTCTTTCTTTCCCCTCTTTCTTTCTATCTCTCTGTTCTTTCTTTCCCCTCTTTCTTTCTCTCTCTCTCTGTTCTTTCTCTTTCTTTCTCCTCTTTTTCTCTCTCTCTGTTCTTCCTTTTTCTCTTATGTTCTTTCTTTCTCTCTCTCTGTTCTCTTTCTTTCCCCTCTTTCTTTCTTTCTCTATAATATTTATTTATCTCTAATCTTTCTCTCTCTCTCTATGTTCTTCCTTTTTCTCTCTGTTCTTTCTCTCTGTTCTTACTTTACCCTCTTTCTTTCTCTCTGTTCTTTCTCTCTCTCTCTCTGTTCTTTCTCTCTGTTCTTTCTTTCTCTCTCTGTTCTTTCTTTCCCATCTTTCTTTCTTTCTATCTCTCTGTTCGTTCTTTCTTTCTTTCTCTCTTTGTTCTTTCTTTCCCTTCTTTCTCTCTCTCCCTCTCTGTTGTTTCTTTCTTTACCCTCTTTCTTTTTTTCTCTGTTCTTTTTTCTGTCCCCTCTTTCTTTCTTTCTCCTTTTCTTTCTTTCTCTCTATCTCTCTGTTCTTTCCCCTCTTTCTTTCTTTTTCTCTCTCTCTGTTATTTCTTTCTTTCTCTCTCTGTTCTTTCTTTCCCCTCTTCTTTCTTTCTCTCTCTGTTCTTTCTTTCCCCTCTTTCTTTCTCTCTCTGTTCTTTCTTTCCCGTCTTTCTTTCTCTCTCTGTTCTTTCTTTCCCCTCTTTCTTTCTTTCTCCCTCTGTTCTTTCTTTCCCCGCTTTCTTTTTTTCTCTCTCTGTTCTTTTTTTCTGTCCCCTCTTTCTTTCTCTCTGTTCTTTCTATCTTTCTCTCTGTTTTCTTTCTTTCCCATCTTTCTTTCCTGTATTTCTTTCTCTCTCGGTTCTTTCTTTCCCGTCTTTCTTTCTTTCTCTCTCTGTTCTTTCTTTCCCCTCTTTCTCCCTCCCTCTCTGTTCTTTCTTTCCCCATCTCTGTTCTTTCTTTTTTCTCTCTCTCTGTTCTTTCTTTCCCCTTTCTTTGTTTATTTCTTTCTCTCTCTACTCTCTCTGTTCTTTCTTGCTTTCCCCTCTTTCTTTCTCTCTGTTCTTTCTCTCTCCTTTCTTTCTCTTTTTTCTCTCTCTGTTCTTTGTTTTACTCAGTACCAGTGTGCCCACAGTACTAGTCACTGTGCCCTCAGTACCAGTCAGTGTGATCGCCAGAGCTAAATGGGTGTGGTTGGAGGCGTGGAAATGGGTGTTACTAGTTGCGAAATGGGTGTGGTCGGGGCGTGGCCTACAATTTTCCTCTTTCCCGTCTTCAAAAGTTGGGAGGTATGCTAGAGAGGATGTGGAGTGGAGTTTTTCCAAGTCTCAAGGGGGCCCGAACATTTTGCCAGTATGAGGCCCTGAAATTCTTGGTGGCAGCCCTGATTGTGAGTAAACAACAGCACAGCTTGATAAGTGTTACATCATTGAATTCAGTGTTTTATCATACCTCCCAACCATCCCAGATTGAGCAGGACAGTCCCGATTCTGACCCCCCTCCCGCTGTCCCAGCCGGGATGGTATGTCTTCCGCAGTGAGATGAGCCACCATGCCCCCCATGCACCCCTTCCTGCCCTCCCTGTCTCTACAGCTCAGCCTCTCACAGCAGAGCAATGATGCTGCTTTGCTGCACTCTTCTGTGCCCACAGGACCTGTGATGAGGTCACAGGAGGGGAGGTGTCAGGGGTCACATGATCAGTGTCCTCGTGTGCACTGCAGGACTCTGCTGTGATGGTTGTCATGGTGCTGGATGAGGGTAAGTTTGTGTGTGGGGGTCGGGACTCGGGTTTACAGTGTGGATGTAGCAGTGCTGTAGTGTGTACAAGTTGGATGTAGCAGAGTCGTGTGTGTACGAGGTGTACGGAGTGGAGCCGTGTGTGTACGAGGTGTACGGAGTGGAGCCCCGCGTGTACGATGTGCATGGTGCGGAGCCGCTTGTGTACGAGGTGCACGGGGCAGAGCTGCACGTGTACGAGGTGCGCGGAGCGGAGCCGCCCGTGTACGAGGTTGATGTAGCAGTGCTGTAGTGTGTACGGAGCGGAGCCTTGTGTGTACGAGTTGGATGTAGCAGAGCCGTGTCTGTACGAGTTGGATGGAGCGGAGCCGTGTGTCTGTACGAGGTGCACGGAGCCGAGCCGTGTGTGTATGAGGTTTACGAATCAGGAATGTCGGCCATGTGAGCGGATCATGATATGTCCTGCACCGGGAGGCTCAGGTGGGCACTACAATGGGAGCCGGGCTGCTATAGTATCTTTATAGAATCTTTATTTCTTTCTCTCTCTGTTTCTTTCTCTCTCTCTGTTCTTTCTTTCTTTCTCTCTGTTCTTTCTTTCCCATCTTTCTTTCTCTCTGGTATTTTTCTTTCTTTCTTTCTCTCTGTTCTTTCTTTCCCCTCTTTCTTTCTATCTCTGTTCTTTCTTTCCTTTCTTCCTTTCTTTCTCTCTGTTTCTTTTTTCTCTATCTCTCTTTTCTTTCTTTCCCCTCTTTCTTTTTCTCTCTCTCTGTTCTTTCCCCCTCTTTCTTTCTTTCTTTCTTTCTTCTCTCTTCTTCTTCCCCTCTTTCTTCTCTCTGTTTTTTTCTCTCTCTGTTCTTTCTTTCCCATCTTTCTTTCTCTCTGTTCTTTTTCTTTCTTTCTCTCTGTTCTTTCTTTCCCCTTTCTTTCTATCTCTCTGTTCTTTCTTTCTTTCTTTCTCTCTCTGTTCTTTCTTTCTCATTCT
The DNA here is from genome assembly GCA_033576555.1 of Oophaga sylvatica. Lineage (NCBI taxonomy): Eukaryota > Metazoa > Chordata > Amphibia > Anura > Dendrobatidae > Oophaga > Oophaga sylvatica. Next base: position 92,991,530 of record JARQOD010000006.1, read on the forward strand.
TCCCCTCTTTCTTTCTTTCCTTTCTCTCTCTCTCTTGTTGTGAATGGGTTTGAGATGAGTTCTGAGCAGAGGCTCCCTCTGGTGGTTACAAGCGGTGCTAGTCTGTCCAGTGAAGATTGTGAGGACTGGGAATCAGGTGTTACTGACTGGTCTTATATAAGGGAGTCACCTTCCCATCAGGGTTGCCGGTGATCAATTGTTCTGGTCTGAATCCTTTATTCCAGTTTCCCTTGTAGCCTGCTGTGTCGTGTCTGCATCTCCTGCTAACAGATAAGACATTTTCTTCTTTTGTGTTTGTGCTATATTTTTGCATTTTGTCCTGCACTTCTGTGGGGGCCTTCTGGGTCCCCTCCGGGGGCTTCTGCCCTCTCAGTTTTGTTCAGCCACTGATGTTTGTACTTTTGCTTTTTCCAGTTTTTTCAGTGGCTGCTGTTTTGATTGTGTTACACCAGAAACTAATTTAGGTGGAAGAGGTCGTGTGATCTCAGGTGTTTTTGAAATTAGTAGAGTTGGTGCTTTTCAGGATTTTCTGGGATTGCAGTAAGTACCCTTCCTATCCTTTTCTATTTAGTTAGTTTGGGCCCCAGGGTTTGCTCATACTATTTTCTTTCTGTGTCAGTATTTCATCTTGTCTAACCGCCATTACATGTTTGGGGGCTTTCTATTATCTTTGGGGTTCTGCTCCGGGGCAGATAGCTTTCCTATATCTATCTTTAGGTGTAGTTAGTTTCTCAGGCTGTGACGAGGCGTCTAGGACCAACGTAGGAACGCTCCACGGCTGCCTCTAGTTGTGGTGGTTAGTCAGGGTACTGCAATCTCATAGATTCCAACTGCTCTGGTGTATTGCCTTTTTTACCTGCACTCCTCAGCTACCGAAACATAACAGTATCACCGGCCTAAAAATTGAAAATTGTATGGTATTCACAGAAGGGAAAAAAATATTGTCAGAGTTGTCAGAGATATTTTTCTGTTTGTTGCATTTTTTTTTTTTCCCTCTGTATCTCTGGGTGCTGGGGAGGATCTTTTCTCTCAATGGAGTTTGCGCAGTTGTCTGGCCGTGTGGATCAGCTTGCCACTGAGGTTCGGAGTATTGCTATCTATCTTGCTGGGTTGCCTGTTGTGGAACCTAGGATTCCCATGCCAGATTTGTTTTTAGGGGATCGAGCTAAGTTTCAGAATTTCAAAAATAATTGTAAATTGTTTTTTGCCTTAAAATCTAAGTCCTCAGGGACTGCAGCGCAGCAGGTTCAAATTATCATCTCTCTCCTGCGCGGCGATCCTCAGGATTGGGCTTTTTCCCTGATACCTGGGATCCTGTTTTGAGTGATGTTGATGCATTTTTTCAGGCTTTGGGGTTATTGTACGATGAGCCTAATGTCACTGATCAAGCTGAGAAAGCCTTGTTGGCATTAAATCAGGGGCTTGATGATGCTGAGTTATACTGTCAGAGATTCCGTAGGTGGGCAGTCCTGACCAAATGGAATGACGACGCTTTGGCAGCCCTTTTCCGGAAGGGTCTGTCAGATAATGTAAAGGATGTTATGGTGGGATTCCCTGTCCCCTCTGGTCTCAATGATTCTATGTCATTAGCGATTCAAATTGACAGACGTTTGCGTGAGCGGAGAAGTATGCGTGGAATGGTGTTGCCTTGTGAACCAGCTTCTGAACCCATGCAGTGTGATAGAGTGGTGTCTGGGGCACAGCGTCATGAGTTTCGAAAGCGCAATGGGTTATGTTTCTACTGTGGTAATGCCTCTCATGCTATTTCAGTCTGCCCTAAGCGGGAAGACGTTTTGCACGCTCAGTTGTCTTGGGTAGTGTTCAGACTAAGTTTTTATTAACTGTCACTCTGATATGCTCTCTGTCCTCATTTTCTGCTCAGGCTTTCGTTGATTCTGGAGCAGCTATTAACCTGATGGATTATGATTTTGCTAAACGTTGTGGATTTCCCTTGATACCCCTACAGAAGTCTATTCCCCTACTGGAATCGATTCTACCCCTTTGGCTGAGAATAAACCCCAGTTTTCTACTCAGGTGATAATGAGGGTTGAACCTGATCACCAGGAGTGCTGCAAATTTTTGGTTCTGTATAATCTGCATGACATTATCGTGCTGGGTTTTCCTTGGTTACAGTCTCATAATCCTGTTTTGGATTGGAAATCTGTGTCTGTAACCAGTTGGGGCTGCCAATGTGTTAATACCAACACTCCTGTTTTTTCTGCCTCCCCCCAGGCTCAGGATGTTCCTGACTTTTTGATTGATTTTTCTGATGTGTTTAGCGAAAGTAAATCTGCATCCTTGCCTCCCCATAGGAGCTATGACTGCGCTATTGAATTAGTGCTGGGTAGTAAATTCCCTAAAGGTCGCCTTTTTAACTTGTCTGTACCTGAACATGACGCTATGCGGTCTTATATCAAGGAATCATTGGAGAAGGGTCATATCAGACCATCCTCTTCACCCTTAGGTGCCGGTTTTTTCTTTGTGGCCAAAAAGGATGGTTCATTAAGGCCGTGTATTGATTATCGTCTCTTGAACAATATTACTGTGAAATATCAATACCCGTTACCCTTGATTTCTGACCTGTTTTCCAGGGTGAAAAACGCTACTTGGTTTACCAAGCTTGACCTCAGGGGGCGTATAACCTTATTCGCATTAAGCACGGGGATGAATGGAAGACGGCATTCAATACCCCTGAAGGGCATTTTGAGTACCTGGTGATGCCCTTTGGGCTCACTAATGCTCCTTCCGTCTTCCAGTCCTTCATGAATGACATTTTCAGGGATTTTGTGGACAAATTTCTGATTGTTTATTTGGATGATATCTTGATTTTTTCTAATGACTGGGACTCTCATGTGAAACATGTTCGAACTGTATTCCAGATTTTGAGAGAGAATGCTCTGTATGTGAAGGGATCAAAGTGTCTTTTTGGCGTACAGAGGATCTCATTTCTGGGATTCAATTTGTCCCCATCTGTTATTGAAATGGACCCGGTCAAGGTTGAGGCCATCTGTGATTGGGTCCAACCTACTTCATTAAAGGCTTTTCAGAGATTTTTGGGTTTTGCCAATTTTTATCGTAAATTTATTGGTAATTTCTCGGTTATTGTTAAACTATTAACTGATTTGACCAGAAAGGGTTCTGATGTGGTGAATTGGCCTCCTGAGGCAGTCTCTGCATTTCAGGAACTTAAGCAGAGATTCACTTCTGCTCCTGTTCTACGGCAGCCTGATGTTTCTCTGCCATTTCAGGTGGAGGTTGATGCCTCTGAAATTGGGGCAGGTGCCGTTTTGTCCCAAAAAGATCCAGAGACCTCTAAAAGTAACCCTTGTGCCTTTTTCTCTCGAAAATTTTCTCCTACTGAACGTAATTATGACGTGGGTAATCGGGAGTTATTGGCCATGAAGTGGGCTTTTGAAGAGTGGAGACATTGGCTGGAGGGAGCCAAACATCAGGTGGTGGTCCTTACGGACCATAAGAATCTGGTCTATCTGGAATCTGCCAAGCGACTCAATCCTAGACAGGCCAGGTGGGCCTTGTTTTTCACACGTTTTAATTTTGTGGTTTCCTTTCTTCCTGGCACTAAGAATGTTAAGGCGGATGCCCTCTCGAGGAGTTTCCTTGCGGACTCTCCTGAGTTATCTGATCCTTCTGTTATTTTGAAAGAGGGTGTAGTTCTTTCCGCCATCTTGCCCAATTTGAGACTTGCTCTGGAGGGGTGTCAGGAGGATAGGCCCGAGTGCTGCCCTGTTGGAAAATTGTTTGTCCCGGACCAGTGGAAAAAGAGTGTGATGTCTGAGATTCATTGTTCCGCGTTGGCTGGGCATCCCGGAATTTTTGGTACCAGAGACTTGGTTAGTCGGTCCTTTTGGTGGCCTACCTTGTCTCGTGATGTCAGGGAATTTGTGCAGTCCTGCGGGACTTGCTCTCGCTCCAAGCCTTCCTCTCGCTCTAGTGGTTTGTTGATGCCATTGCCTGTGCCCAAGAGACCATGGACCCATATCTCTATGGATTTAATTTCCAACCTTCCTGTTTCTCAGAGAATGACCACCATCTGGGTAATTTGTGATAGGTTTTCCAAGATGATACATCTTGTGCCATTACCTAAGTTGCCTTCCTCCTCTGAATTGGTGCCGTTGTTCCTTCAGCACGTGGTTCGTTTACACGGCATTCCTGAGAACATTGTGTCTGACAGAGGAGTCCAGTTTGTTTCCAGATTTTGGAGGACTTTTTGTTCTAAACTGGGTGTTCAATTGTCTTTCTCCTCGGCATTTCATCCTCAGACCAATGGTCAAACTGAGAGAACAAACCAGACATTGGAGACTTATCTAAGATGCTTTGTGTCTGCTGATCAGGATGACTGGGTCTCTTTTTTGCCTTTGGCTGAGTTTGCTCTTAATAATAGGGCTAGCTCTGCTACTTTGATGTCTCAGTTTTTCTGTAATTCTGGGTTTCACCCTCGATTTTCTTCAGGACAGACGGAGGCTTCTGTCTGTCCAGGTGTTGACTCTGTTGTGGAGCGTATGCAACTGATTTGGGACCAGGTAGTGGAGAGGTTGTCCCTCTCTCAGGAGAGGGCCCAGCGGTTTGCTAACCGGCATAGGACTGATGGTCCTCGGTTTAAAGTGGGGGACTTGGTCTGGTTGTCCTCAAAGAATATTCCTATGAGAGTAGCATCTCCTAAATTTAAGCCTAGGTTCATTGGACCTTATAAGATCATGGAGATTATTAATCCTGTTTCTTTTCGTTTGCTTCTTCCAGGGACATTTAAGATCCATAACGTGTTCCACAAGTCCTTGTTGAAGAGGTTTGTTGAGCCAGTGGTTCCTGCTGCTGTGCCTCCTGACCCTGTTTTGGTTGAGGGCAATCTGGAGTATGTGGTTGAGAAAATATTAGATTCTCGTTTTTCTAGACGGAAACTCCAGTATTTGGTTAAATGGAGAGGTTATGGTCAGGAAGACAATTCTTGGGTGTTTGCTTCGGACATCCATGCTAGGAGACTTATCCGTGCGTATCATAGAACTCATCCTGACCGACCTGGTTGCTCAAATGAGGGTTCGGTGACCCCTCCTCAAGGGGGGGTACTGTTGTGAATGGGTTTGAGATGAGTTCTGAGCAGAGGCTCCCTCTGGTGGTTACAAGCGGTGCTAGTCTGTCCAGTGAAGATTGTGAGGACTGGGAATCAGGTGTTACTGACTGGTCTTATATAAGGGAGTCACCTTCCCATCAGGGTTGCCGGTGATCAATTGTTCTGGTCTGAATCCTTTATTCCAGTTTCCCTTGTAGCCTGCTGTGTCGTGTCTGCATCTCCTGCTAACAGATAAGACATTTTCTTCTTTTGTGTTTGTGCTATATTTTTGCATTTTGTCCTGCACTTCTGTGGGGGCCTTCTGGGTCCCCTCCGGGGGCTTCTGCCCTCTCAGTTTTGTTCAGCCACTGATGTTTGTTCTTTTGCTTTTTCCAGTTTTTTCAGTGGCTGCTGTTTTGATTTTGTTACACCAGAGAACTAATTTAGGTGGAAGAGGTCGTGTGATCTCAGGTGTTTTTGAAATTAGTAGAGTTGGTGCTTTTCAGGATTTTCTGGGATTGCAGTAAGTACCCTTCCTATCCTTTTCTATTTAGTTAGTTTGGGCCCCAGCGTTTGCTCATACTATTTTCTTTCTGTGTCAGTATTTCATCTTGTCTAACCGCCATTACATGTTTGGGGGCTTTCTATTATCTTTGGGGTTCTGCTCCGGGGCAGATAGCTTTCCTATATCTATCTTTAGGTGTAGTTAGTTTCTCAGGCTGTGACGAGGCGTCTAGGACCAACGTAGGAACGCTCCACGGCTGCCTCTAGTTGTGGTGGTTAGTCAGGGTACTGCAATCTCATAGATTCCAACTGCTCTGGTGTATTGCCTTTTTTACCTGCACTCCTCAGCTACCGAAACATAACACTCTCTGTTCTTTCTCTCTGTTCTTTCTTTGTCTTTCTTTCTCTCTGTCTGTTCTTTCTTTCCCATCTTTCTTTCTTTCTCTCTAGCTCTCTGTTCTTTCTTTCTCTCTTTGTTCTTTCTTTCCCTTCTTTCTCTCTCCCTCTCTGTTGTTTCTTTCTTTACCCTCTTTCTTTTTTTCTCTCTCTGTTCTTTTTTTTCTGTCCCCTCTTTCTTTCTCTCTCTGTTCTTTCTTTCTCTCTCTGTTTCTTTCTTTTTCTCTATCTCTCTGTTCTTTCTTCCCCCTCTTTCTTTCTTTTTCTCTCTCTGTTCTTTCCCCTATTTCTTTCTTTCTCTCTATTCTTTTTTCTTTCTCTCTCTCTGTTCTTTCTTTCCCTCTTTCTTTCTCTCTGTTCTTTCTTTCCCCTCTTTATTTCTTTCTCTCTCTGTTCTTTCTTTCCCCTGTTGTGAATGTTTTAGAAATGAATTCTGAGCAGAAGATCCCTCTGGTGGTTACAAACAGTACTGAACCATTCAATGAGGATTGGCAATCAGGAATCACAGACTGGTCTTATATAAGGGAGGTTCCCTCCCATCATGGTTTCCGGTGATCAATTGTTCTTGTCTCAACGTTGTTTCCTGGTTCACTTGGAAGCTTGCTGAGTCTTGCCTCTTCTCCTGCTCTCAGATAAGATATTTTCTGTTTTTTGTTTTTGTGCTTACCATTTGCATATTTCTCTGCATTTCTGTGAAGTTAGCCATGTCCCCCTCCCCGGGGGCTTGGGCTCCTCTCAGTTCCTCTGGAGCCACTGTTATTTGTTTATTTGCCTTTCCAGTTTTTTCAGTGGCTGCGGCTTAGTTTTGTTACACCAGAGAACTAATTTAGGTGGTAGAGGTCGTGTGATCTCAGGTGTTTTTGCAATTAGTAGCTTTGGTTTTTTTTAGGGTTTTTTTTGGATTGCAGTAAGTATCCTTCCTATCCTTTTTCTGTCTAGGCAGATTGGGCCCCAATGTTTGCTCATACTATTTTCTGTCTGTGTCTGTATTTCCTCTTGTCTAACCGGAATTACATGTTTGGGGGCTTCCTATGTTCTTTGGGGATCTGCTCCGGGACAGATAGCTTTCCTCTTTCTATCTTTAGGTGTAGTTAACCTCTCAGGCTGTGACGAGGCGTCTAGGACCAACGTAGGAATGCTCCACGGCTGCCTTTAGTTGTGGTGGTTAGTCAGGGTACTGCAATCCAGTAGATTCCAACCTCTCTGGTGTATTGCCATTTTTGCCTGCTCTCCTCAGCTACCAAAACATAACAGTATCACCGGCCCAACTTAAAATTATATGGTACTCACAGAAGGGAAAAATAGTGTGGAAAGAAAAAAGGTTGTCAGAGATTTTTTTTTCTGTTTGTTGCATTTTTTCCCTCTTTTTCTCTTGGTGCTGAGGAGGATTTTTTTTTCTCTCTCAATGTAGTTTGCACAGTTGTCTGGCCGTGTGGATCAGCTTGCCACTGAGGTTCGGAGTATTGCTACCTATCTTGCTAGGTTGCCAGTTGTGGAACCCAGGATCCCCATGCCAGATTTGTTTTTGGGGGATCGAGCTAAATTTCTGAATTTCAAAAATAACTGTAAGTTGTTTTTTGCCTTAAAACCTAAGTCCTCAAGGAACGCAGCACAGCAGGTTCAAATTGTCATCTCTCTCCTGCGCGGCGATCCTCAGGATTGGGCTTTTTCCCTGACACCTGGGGACCCTGTTTTGAGTAATGTTGATGCATTTTTTCTGGCTCTCGGGTTATTGTACGATGAACCTAATGTCACTGATCAAGCTGAAAAAACCTTGTTGGCATTAAATCAGGGCTTGAGGACGCTGAGTTGTACTGTCAGAAATTCCGAAAGTGGGCAGTCCTGGCCAAATGGAATGATGATGCTTTGGCAGCCCTTTTTCGGAAGGGTCTGTCAGAGAATGTAAAGGATGTTATGGTGGGTTTCCCTGCTCCCTCTGGTCTCAATGATTCTATGTCATTAGCGATTCAAATTGACAGATGTTTGAGTGAGCGTAGAAGTATGCGTGGAATAGTGTTGCCTTGTGAACCAGCTTCTGAACCCATGCAGTGTGATAGAGTGGTTTCTGGGCACAGCGTCATGAGTTTTGAAAACGCAATGGGTTATGTTTCTACTGTGGTGATGCCTCTCATGCTATTTCAGTCTGCCCTAAGCGGGGAAGACGTTTTGCACGCTCAGTTGTCTTGGGTAGTGTTCAGACTAAATTTCTGTTGACTGTTACCCTGATTTGCTCCCTGTCCACATTTTCTGCTCAGGCTTTTGTTGATTCGGGAGCAGCTATTAACCTGATGGATTTTGATTTTGCTAAACGTTGTGGGTTTCCCTTGATACCCCTACGGAAGTCTATTCCCCTACTGGGGATTGATTCTACCCCTTTGGCTGAGAATAAACCCCAGTTCTCTACTCAGGTGATAATGAGGGTTGAACCTGATCATCAGGAGAGTTGCAAATTTTTGGTGCTGTATAATCTGCATGACATTATTGTACTGGGTTTCCCTTGGTTACAGTCTCATAATCCTGTTTTGGATTGGAAATCTGTGTCTGTAACCAGTTGCGGCTGCCAATGTGTTAATGCCAACACTCCTGTTTTTTCTGCCTCTCCCCAGGCTCAGGATGTTCCTGACTTTTTGACTGATTTTTCGGATGTGTTTAGCGAAAGTAAATCTGCATCCTTGCCCCCCCATAGGAGCTATGACTGCGCTATTGAATTAGTGCCTGGTAGTAAATTCCCTAAAGGTCGCCCTTTTAACTTGTCTGTACCTGAACATGACGCTATGCGGTCTTATATCAAGGAGTCATTGGAGAAGGGTCATATCAGACCATCCTCTTCACCCTTGGGTGCCATTTTTTTCTTTGTGGCCAAAAAGGATGGTTCATTAAGGCCGTGTATTGATTATCGTCTCTTGAACAATATCACTGTGAAATATTAATATCCGTTACCCTTGATTTCTGACCTGTTTTCCAGGGTGAAAAGTGCTACTTGGTTTACCAAGCTTGACCTCAGGGGGGCGTATAACCTTATTCGCATTAAGCACGGGGATGAATGGAAGACGGCGTTTAATACCCAGAGGGGCATTTTGAGTACCTAGTGATGCCCTTTGGGCTCACTAATGCTCCTTCCGTCTTCGTCCTTCATGAATGACATTTTCAGGGATTTTGTGGATACATTTCTGATTGTTTATTTGGACGATATCTTGATTTTTTCCAATGACTGGGACTCTCATGTGAAACATGTTCGGACTGTGTTCCAGATTTTGAGAGAGAATGCTCTGTATGTGAAGGGATCAAAGTGTCTTTTTGGCGTACAGAGGATCTCATTTCTGGGATTCATTTTGTCCCCATCTGTTATTGAAATGGACCTGGTCAAGGTTCAGGCCATCTGTGATTGGGTCCAACCTACTTCATTAAAGGCTCTTCAAAGATTCTTGGGTTTTGCCAATTTTTATCGTAAATTTATTGGTAATTTCTCTGTTATTGTTAAACCATTGACTGATTTGACCAAAAAGGGTTCTGATGTGGTGAATTGGCCTCCTGAGGCAGTCTCTGCATTTCAGGAACTTAAGCAGAGCTTCACTTCTGCTCCTGTTCTACGGCAGCCTGATGTTTCTCTGCCATTTCAGGTGGAGGTTGATGCCTCTGAAATTGGGGCAGGTGCCGTTTTGTCCCAAAGAGATCCTGAGACCTCTAAAAGTAACCCTTGTGCCTTTTTCTCTCGAAAATTTTCTCCAACTGAACGTAATTATGACGTGGGTAATCGGGAGTTATTGGCCATGAAGTGAGCTTTTGAAAAAGTGGAGACTTTGGCTGGAGGGAGCCAAACATCAGGTGGTGGTCCTCACGGACCATAAGAATCTGGTTTATCTGGAATCAGCCAAGCGACTTAATCCTAGACAGGCCAGGTGGGCCTTGTTTTTCACACGTTTTAATTTTGTGGTTTCCTTTCTTCCTGGCACTAAGAATGTTAAGGCGGATGCCCTCTCGAGGAGTTTCCTTGCGGACTCTCCTGAGTTATCTGATCCTGCTGTTATTTTGAAAGAGGGTGTAGTTCTTTCCGCCATCTCGCCCAATTTGAGACTGGCTCTGGAAGGGTGTCAGGAGGATAAACCCGAGCGCTGCCCTATTGGGAAATTGTTTGTCCCAGACCAGTGGAAGAAGAGTGTGATGTCTGAGATTCATTGTTCCGCGTTGGCCGGTCATCCTGGAATTTTTGGTACCAGAGACTTGGTGAGTCGGTCCTTTTGGTGGCCTACTTTGTCTCGTGACGTCAGGGAGTTTGTGCAGTCCTGTGGGACTTGCTCTCGCTCCAAGCCTTGCTCTCGCTCCAGTGGTTTGTTGATGCCATTGCCTGTGCCCAAGAGACCATGGACCCATATCTCTATGGATTTTATTTCGACCTCCCTGTTTCTCAGAGAATGACCGTTATCTGGGTCATTTGTGATAGGTTTTCCAAGATGATACATCTTGTGCCATTACTTAAGTTGCCTTCCTCCTCTGAATTGGTGCCTTTGTTCCTTCAGCACGTGGTTCGGTTACACGGCATTCCTGAGAACATTGTGTCTGACAGAGGAGTCCAGTTTGTTTCCAGATTTTGGAGGACTTTTTGTTCTAAACTTGGTGTTCAATTGTGTTTCTCGTCTGCTATTCATCCTCAGACCAATGGACAAACTGAGAGAACAAACCAGACATTGGAGACTTATCTGAGATGCTTTGTGTCTGCTGATCAAGATGACTGGGTCTCTTTTTTGCCTTTGGCTGAGTTTGCTCTTAATAATAGGGCAAGCTCTGCCACTTTGATGTCTCCATTTTTCTGCAATTTTGGGTTTCACCCTTGATTTTCTTCGGGACAGACGGAGGCTTCTGTCTGTCCGGGTGTTGACTCTGTTGTGGAGCGTATGCAGCAGATTTGGGACCAGGTAGTGGAGAGGTTGTCCCTCTCTCAGGAGAAGGCCCAGCGGTTTGCCAACCGGCATAGGACTGATGGTCCTCGGTTTAAAGTGGGGACTTGGTCTGGTTGTCCTCAAGAAATATCCCTATGAGAGTTGCATCTCCTAAGTTTAAGCCTAGGTTCATTGGACCTTATAAGATCATGGAGATTCTTAATCCTGTTTCCTTTCGTTTACTTCTTCCAGGGACATTTAAGATCCATAACGTGTTCCACAAGTCCTTATTAAAGAGGTTTTTCGAGCCAGTGGTTCCTATGGCTGCGCCTCCTGACCCTGTTTTGGTTGAGGGCAATCTGGAGTATGTGGTTGAGAAAATATTGGATTCTCGTTTTTCTAGACGGAAACTCCAGTATTTGGTTAAGTGGAGAGGTTATGGTCAGGAGGACAATTCTTGGGTGTTTGCTTCGGACATCCATGCTAGGAGACTGATCTGTGCGTATCACAGAGCTCATCCTGACCGACCTGGTTGCACAAATGAGGGTTCGGTGACCCCTCCTCAAGGGGGGGGTACTGTTGTGAATGTTTTAGAAATGAATTCTGAGCAGAAGCTCCCTCTGGTGGTTACAAACAGTACTGAACCATTCAATTTAGGATTGGCAATCAGGAATCACAGACTGGTCTTATATAAGGGAGGTTCCCTCCCATCATGGTTGCCAGTGATCAATTGTTCTTGTCTCAATGTTGTTTCCTGGTTCACTTGGAAGCTTGCTGAGTCTTGCCTCTTCTCCTGCTCTCAGATAAGATATTTTCTGTTTTTTGTTTTTGTGCTTACCATTTGCATATTTCTCTGCATTTCTGTGAAGTTAGCCAGGTCCCCCTCCCCGGGGGCTTGGGCTCCTCTCAGTTCCTCTGGAGCCACTGTTATTTGTTCATTTGCCTTTTCCAGTTTTTTCAGTGGCTGCGGCTTAGTTTTGTTACACCAGAGAACTAATTTAGGTGGTAGAGGTCGTGTGATCTCAGGTGTTTTTGCAATTAGTAGCGTTGTTTTTTTTAGGGTTTTTTTTTGGATTGCAGTAAGTATCCTTCCTATCCTTTTTCTGTCTAGGCAGATTGGGCCCCAACGTTTGCTCATACTATTTTCTGTCTGTGTCTGTATTTTCCTCTTGTCTAACCGCCATTACATGTTTGGGGGCTTCCTATGTTCTTTGGGGATCTGCTCCGGGGCAGATAGCTTTCCTCTTTCTATCTTTAGGTGTAGTTAACCTCTCAGGCTGTGACGAGGCGTCTAGGACCAACGTAGGAACGCTCCACGGCTGCCTTTAGTTGTGGTGGTTAGTCAGGGTACTGCAATCCAGTAGATTCCAACCTCTCTGGTGTATTGCCGTTTTGCCTGCTCTCCTCAGGTACCGAAACATAACATTCCCCTCTTTCTTTCTCTCTCTATTCTTTCTTTTCTCTGTTCTTTCTTTTCCCCTCTGTCTTTCTTTCTTTCTTTCTCTGTTCTTTCTTTCCCCTCTTTCTTTCTTTCCCCTCTTACTTTCTTTTTCTCTCTCTCTATTCTTTCCCCTCTTTCTTTCTTTCTTTCTTTCTCTGTTCTTTCTTTCTTTCCCCTTTCTTTCTCTGTTCTTTCTTTCTCTCTTTGTTCTTTCTTTCCCCTCTTTCTTTCTCTCTCTATTCTTTCTTTCTTTTTCTCTCTGTTCTTTCTTCCCCTTCTGTCTTTCTTCCTCTGTTCTTTCTTTCCCCTTTCTTTCTCTCTCCCTCTCTGTTCTTTCTTTCTCACTCTGTTCTTTCTTTCTCTCTCTATTCTTTCTTTTTCTCTCTGTTCTTTCTTTCCCCCTCTGTCTTTCTTTCTTTCTTCCTCTGTTCTTTCTTTCCACTCTTTCTTTCTTTCTTTCTCTCTGTTCTTTCTTTCCCCTCTTTCTTTCTTTCTTGCTTTCTCTGTTCTTTCTTTCCCCCTCTGTCTTTCTTTCTCTTTCCCTCTGTTTTCTTTCCCTCTTTCTTTTTTTCTCTCTGTTCTTTTTTTCTGTCCCCTTTTTCTTTCTCTGTTCTTTCTTTCTTTCCCATCTTTCTTTCTTTCTCTGTTCTTTCTTTCCTGTCTTTCTTTCTTTCTCTCTCTGTTCTTTCTTTCCTGTCTTTCTTTCTTTCTCTCTCTGTTCTTTTTTTCCCCTCTTTCTTTCTCTCTCTATTCTTTCTTTCTTTTTCTCTCAGTTCTTTCTTCCCCCTCTGTCTTTCTTCCTCTGTTCTTTCTTTCCCCTCTTTCTTTCTCTCTCCCTTCTGTTCTTTCTTTCTTTCTCGCTCTGTTCTTTCTTTTCTCTCTCTGTTCTTTCTTTCCTGTCTTTCTTTCTTTCTCTCTCTGTTCTTTCTTTCCCCTCTTTCTTTCTCCCTCCCTCTCTGTTCTTTCTTTCCCCTTTCTTTCTCCCTCCCTCTCTGTTCTTTCTTTCCCCTCTTTCTTTCTCCGTGTCTGTTCTTTCTTTCCCCTTTGTTTTTTTCCTCTCTCTGTTCTTTCTTTCCCCTTTGTTTTTTTCTCTCTCTGTTCTTTCTTTCCCCTTTGTTTATTTCTTTCTCTCTCTGTTCTTTCTTGCTTTCCCCTCTTTCTTTCTCTCTGTTTTCTTTTTTCTCTCTCTGTTCTTTCTTTTCCTCAGTACCAGTGTGGCCACAGTACCAGTCAGTGTGAATACCAGTGCTAAATGGGTGTGGTCGGGGCGTCAACATTGGTGTGACTAGTTGTGAAATGGGTGTGGTCGGGGCGTGGACATGGGTGTGACTAGTTGTGAAATGGGTGTGGTTGGGGCGTGGACATGGGTGTGACTAGTTGTGAAATGGGTGTGGTCGGGGCGTGGCCTAAAAATTTGTCCCTCTCCCATCTTCAAAAGTTGGGAGGTATGGTTTTATTCTAATAATAACATGTAACCTAAAAGAAATCCTACCAAAAATGGCGGCCCCCGTGCACAGAGACAAGTAGGTCGGCTGCTGGGAGCCGCGCAGCCGCCACAGGTACCTCAGCCAGCTCCCGCCTCACTGGTCAGCTGACCCATTACTCTTCCAGCTCTCTCTCTGTGATTGGTGCATTCCGAGCCCCGCGCTGATTGGCTGCGAGTCAGGAAGTGGGCGCTAGAATCCGCACAGATGGGAATGTAGTGAAGATTCGGCTCTTTGTGTTCCCCGGTGTGCCGTGTGCGGCCGCGCGTAAGGTAGGACGGTCTGTGCTCTGCCCCTCATGGCTGACGGTGCTCCCCAGTGTGCAGCCTCCCGGCGGCTCGTTCTGCTGCACACAGCTGCGGGGGGGACTATAAGTTCCAGCATACAGTGCAGGGGTCTGCTAATATTCCCGCTCTCCGGCCCTGGCAAGTACACAGATGTGACCACTATGGACGCCCCGCTCGGCCGCCATCTCTAGGCTGCAGCTGATCCCTGGAGTCTGAGCGCACAGAAAGAAAACCGCCTGAAAAACCTCCCAAAACCGTGAGAGCCATTTCCTGTTCAGCCTGTTGTAAAGCTCCTCGCGGGTCACGTGCTCAGTGTTTTTAGCGTTTTCATCCACTTCAAGGGTAAAATTAAAAAAAAAATAAATAGGAGAGAAGAGCATCGTTGTCTGAGGAGCGGCTCCTGGTGGGAAAACGCTCCGAACTAAGCGCCGTCCAATCACAGGCTGCAAAAACGATCGCTCCGAAACAAGCTCAGGAAATGGGAAACTCCTCCCGAAGACGGCGACAGCCTCGATCTGCGCCCACTAGAGCGCATTGTATTTGGCCGTGGTCACACGATGACGTGGTTTTTTTGCACTGAATTTTTTTCTGCAAATAAAATCTGCGTTTTACAGCACTGAGCAGAAACAGATTTCAGAAATCTCGTTCCGGTACAGCAGGATATGACACCCATTTACTTTTGCTTTATCCCCTCCCCCAAGTATAAAGCATAACGTCTTGGTATCGTCACAGGCGCGCAGCTATTGCTATCTATTTTTTATTGTAATGAGCACAATTTTTTTTCTAAAGCAATCCATGTTTCTCTCCGCCCCAAGCATAGTTTAATTGAATTATTGAAAATTACATTTGATAAAAGTAAACAATGCCGTGCCTAACACTGACAGTATTTTGTTAGGGCAGGCCTTCAGTGTCATCAGCATCCGAACAGTTATCTTAACCCATCGTTCACTGAAGAGAGCCCGCGCTTTGTTCCTGGTCTGTCGCAAATAGCCATTCACCAGTGTTCACTACTGGAACAACCTTTTATTAATGGGCCCCAGGGTGGAGAGAAAAACAGATTAAAAACCCAAGCTCCCTGTGTGGCATCACTTCTCTGTCCTAAGCAATTTGACATATTCTCTTGGGATAAACTTCTGTCAGGGTGTCACATGAGCGCTGTAGCCAGTCATTGGCTGCTGATCAGCTGCCTGCAGTGCACCGTATGCAATCTTTCTGAAGAAGGTCCTTTTGGCCGAAACGTCACTAGTTTTGAACTTCTGAGTTTGGAGGAATAGGCATAGTTTGGGAGGTATCTGTTTATTTTTTACCTTCCTGGGTGTATGAAGAAAGGGAATACAAATAGTGGACGGCCTCTTTAGGTTGCGAGCTCCAACTCTGTGAAACGTTTATGTGAACAATGAAGTCCTGTTTTGTATAGTTGAGAATGGAGAGGTGGCTCCACATTTAAGGCTCTTTCCATGCGCTATAGTTCCAAAAATACTAAGCATGCTTGCTGTATTCTCATAAACTTCATAGAAGTGCAGCTGGAGAGCTGGAGCTGCGTGGCCACCTCTATTCCTGCTGGTTTGAGATATAACCTGTTCATTATACTTTGTGAAGTTGATGAAAAGAGGTATTGGAGGTGACAACACTAAGGGGCTTCATTAGGGACAAAATTACTATGTAAGTGTTGCAGTACATGTCTATAATAGTTGTGTGGCTTGCTCCTCTGTGACTGTAAGTACCATGATCCTGCCTAGTCCGCTGAGTATTTTCTTTCTTTTGTTGCACGGGTGGCAATTAGTACTTTTCCTATAGGGCCCCATGATTTCTATGTACGCCCCTGCCTCAGATACATTTCCAGTAAAGAAACCAGTCTACAATAAATACTGTGTGTTTAACATCACTTTTTTTTTTGTCTTCTAGAAAACGAGCCATTGGTTTTGGATGAAAACCAGGTTATTGGATCATGGGGAACCAGCTAGCTGGAATAGCTCCATCTCAGATCCTGTCGGTGGACAGTTATTTTTCAGATATTCATGATTTTGAGTATGACAAGAGCCTGGGAAGTACACGGTTCTTTAAAGTTGCCAGAGCCAAGCATAGAGAAGGTTTGGTTGTGGTCAAGGTGTTTGCAATACAGGACCCATCCCTGCCATTAACCAACTACAGGCAGGAACTGGAGGAATTAAAAATCCGTCTTTGCTCTTCCCAGAACTGTCTCCCTTTTCAGAAGTTTACTCTGAATGAGAAGGCCGCTCTGCTCTTCAGACAATACGTCCGGGACAACCTGTATGATCGGATCAGCACTCGTCCGTTCCTCAACAACATTGAGAAGAGGTGGATTGCGTTTCAGATCTTGACCGCTGTGGATCAGGCCCACACGTCTGGAGTGTGTCACGGTGATATCAAGACAGAAAATGTTATGGTGACAAGTTGGAACTGGGTTCTTCTGACAGACTTTGCCAGTTTCAAGCCAACCTATCTGCCAGAAGACAACCCAGCAGATTTCAACTATTTCTTTGATACCTCCAGGAGACGAACTTGTTACATAGCTCCAGAAAGATTTGTGGATGGTAGCACATTTTCTACTGAGTTGGAGTCTATCAAGGATCCAACTACACCTCTGGTGGATCTGACTAATAACAATCAAAGGACGCGAGGGGATCTTAAGCGGGCAATGGATATCTTTTCTGCAGGTAACACTGTAGATAAATTACTTGTCATCTGACAACTGAGGGGCAAGTGCTGAGAACTCCACTAACTACTAGCTTTAAAGGCAAACTCTCAGCAGGTTTTTAAGACCTAATCCGAGGGCACCATAGCTTGTTGTGTTTTTTTTTTTTGAACCCCTTTACCCCCGAGGGTGGTTTGCACATAAATGACCGGGCCAATTTTTACAATTCTGACCACTGTCCCTTTATGAGGTTATAACTCTGGAACGCTTCAACTGATCTTGGCGATTCTGAGATTTTTTTTGTGACATATTGTACTTCACGTTAGTGGTAAAATTTCTTTGATATAACATGCGTTTTTTTGTGAAAAAGATGGAAATTTGGTGAAAATTTTGAAAGTTTCGTAGTTTTCAAACTTAATTTTTATGCCCTAAATTCAGAGAGTCATATCGCACAAAATAGTTAATAAATAACATTTTCCACATGCCTGCTTTAGATCAGCACAATTTTGGAACCAACATTTTTTTTTTTTAGTTAGGAAGTGTTAAGGGTTAAAAGTTGACCAGCGATTTCTCATTTTTACAACACTTTTTTTTTTTTTTCTTGGTACCACATCACATTTGAAGATACTTAGAGGGGTATGTATGATAGAAAATACCCAAAAGTGACACCATTCTAAAAACTGCACCCCTGAAGGTACTCAAAACCACACTCAGGAAGGTTATTAACCCTTCAGGTGCCTCACAGGAATTTTTGGAATGTTTAAAGGGAATCTGTCGCCCCATTTTTCATATATAAGCTGCAGCCACCGCCATCAGGGGCTTATCTACAGCATTCTGTAATCCTATAGATAAGCCCCCGATGTCACCTGAAAGATGAGAAAAACGAGTTATACTGACACGGGGAGTGGTTCGATGCGTCGCAGGTCCAGGTCCGTCACCTCCCATCTTCTAGCGATGATGTCCTCCTCCTTGCTACTGCGGAGGCCTACTTATCTGCCCTGTTGAGGGCAGAGCAAAGTACTGCAGTGTGCAGGCGTCGGGAAAGGTCAGAGAGGCCCAGCGCCTGCCCACTGCAGTACTTTGCTCTGCCCTCACCAGGGCAGATAAAGTACACCTCCGCAGGAGCGCGCCAGAAGCAAGAAGGAGGATGTCATCGCTAGAAGATGGGAGGCACGGGACCCGGACCTGCGACACCCACCAGACCGCCCCCCCGGGTGAGTATAATCTAACTCGTTTTTCTTATCTTTCAGGTTACATTGAGGGCTTATCTACAGCATTACAGAATGCTGTAGATAAGCCCCTGATGGCGGTGGCCGCAGCTTGTATACAAAAAATGGGGTGACAAATTCCCTTTAAAAAAAAAATGAACATTTAAACTTTTTTGCACAAAAAAATTTACTTCGGATCCAGTTTTTTTTATTATACCAAGGGTAACAGGACAAATTGGACCCCAAAAGTTGTGCAATTTGTCCTGAGTATGCTGATACCCCATATGTGGGGGGGGAACCACTGTTTGGGCGCATGGCAGAGCTTGGAAGGGAAGGAGCGCTGTTTGACTGTTCAATGCAAAATTGTCTGGAATTGAGGTCCGATGCCATGTCGTGTTTGGAGAGCCCCTGATGTGCCTAAACAGTGGAAACCCCCCAATTCTAACTCCAACCCTAACCCCAACACACCCCAACCCTAATTCTAACCCTAATGGGAATATGGAAATAAATACATTTTTTTTAATTTTTTTTTAATTTTTATTATTTTTCCCTAGCTAAAGGGGGTGATAACGGGGGGGGGGGTTTGATTTACTATTTACAGCGGGTTTTTATGTTCGGCAGCTGTCACACGCTAAAAGACGCTTTTTATTGCAAAAAATAGTATTTGCATCACTGTATTTTGAGAGCTATAATTTTTCCATATTTTGGCCCACAGAGTCATGTTAGGTTTTGTTTTTTGCGGAACGAGTTGACGCTTTTTTTTTGTACCATTTTTGAGCACATGACAATTTTTGATCGCTTTCTATTCCGATTTTGGGAGACAGAATGAGCAAAAACCAGCAGTTCATGAATTTCTTTGTTTTGGGGGGGGGGGGGCGTTTATACCGTTCCGCGTGTGGTAAGATTGATAAAGCAGTTTTATTCTTCGGGTCAGTACGATTACAGCGATACCTCATTAACATAATTTCCTTATGTTTTGGCGCTTTTATACAATAAAAACTATTTTATATACCGGTAATTATTTTTGCATCGCTTTATTCTGAGAGCTATAACTTTATTTTTGATTGCGTGTTTTTCCACTTTTTGTTTGGCGAAATGATGATAAAGCTTTTTTTTTTTTTTTTTTTTTATGGTGTTCACTAAAGGGGTTAACTAATGGGACAGTTTTATAGGGGGGTCGCTACGGACGCGGCGATACTAAATGTGTACTTCTATTGTTTAGATTTTTTTTCATTAAAATATTTATTGCTAGAATAATTATTTTTTTAAATTTTTTTAAAAATATTTTTACAATTAAATTTTTCTTCTTTTTGTTTTTTTGTTTAATTCTTACTTTTACACTTTGTCCCACTATGGGACACTCATTTTCTACAGGCTGATCGCTTCTATAGCAAGCAGATGAAGCAGCATCTGCATGCTACAGAAGCTGTCAGCGCTGCATGCATTTTACACTGACACTCGGAGACTTCCTGGTCATCACTGCGCATGACAGGAAGTCTGAGGTCTGGAGACCGGGATGTCATCACGACGACATCGGGTATCCATGGCAGCGATCGGGACCCCGCGTCATGATGCGGGTCTCTGAACCAAAGGCAGAGGGGCTGTCAGAGCTGACAGTCCGTCTGCCTGCTACCTGAACGCTGCGATCATGTTTGATCTCAGTGTGTCCGGGGGTTAAAGTGCCGAGAGCGGTCTGTGATCGCTCCTAGCACTTAGTGCCTGGTGTCAGCTGTGAGAATCAGCTGACACATGGCTGCAATCAGCTGCTCTCCCCCTGTGAGCGCGGCCGATCGCATATGACGTACTATCCCGTCCAGGGTCAAAAAGGCCCAGGTCACCTGGACGATATAGTACGTCAAAGGTCAGAAAGGGGTTAAAATCACTGTTTTATCAACGGGAGATTATCACTAGAGCGCTAGTAAACCCGCTGCCATGTAGGCCTTCATATTCTTGATCTCTGTATTATCCGCCCCCCCCACTGATTGACCGCTTTCTGTCTATATACAGTAAAAACAAAAAGCTGAAAAGCAGTGGTGTCTGCAGGGTTATACAAATCAGCATTTGGAGAACTGCTGGAGCAGATAAAATAGTGACTGCAGGCAGCCCAGTAAGTGACACATCACTGGAATCGGGGCTCTGACATTTCATCATGTTGCTCTCTGATATGGTAGTGAAAACCTGCTGACTGATTCCCTTTAAGAGGCTAATGACTCGACTGCCTCTTCATTTGATGTAGATGTGCCCATACACTACTCCTTGACTCTCATTTGGGAGCATTTCTAATTAAGTGGCTCAGGTGAGTGCTGAGACCCACTCTGCAAGGCTTCCTCCCATAGGGCAGATTAGCAGTGTACTGGCTTTGTCCTCATGCCTCTAATCCTAGCTTCATGCTGAAAGGGATAGGAGCGCAGCACCCAGCTGAGAGCTTCTGCCCCTTTTGTATCAATAATTAGTAGGCTTCAGAACAAGAGGACATTAAAAAAAAAAAAAAAAATTGGTCTGGCTCATAGGGAGTAAAAATGAAAAAAAAATAGAACTCAAGAACAGTGGGTATAAAATAAAAGCAAAACTTGAACACTGACCTGGAGACAGGTCCTGGAATACCCTGTCGTAGAAGTTTTTGTTTCATCTTTCTTTCTCCCTGCAGGTTGCGTTATAGCC
The DNA here is from genome assembly GCA_033576555.1 of Oophaga sylvatica. NCBI lineage: Eukaryota > Metazoa > Chordata > Amphibia > Anura > Dendrobatidae > Oophaga > Oophaga sylvatica. The sequence continues at coordinate 93,012,109 of JARQOD010000006.1, forward strand.
GAGCTATTCACAGAAGGGGTGCCATTATTTGACCTGTCCCAGCTGCTAGCTTATAAAAAAGGACAGTTCTCTCCAGATCAAGTTCTCAGCAAAATTGAAGACAGCTCTATCAGACTGCTTGTAAGTATTGACAATATGGCCTCACTCATTCTAGAGGTATTGTCTTCTAGTCCATAGCTGCATAAATTTGCATTTTTCTAATGGAGTTTCTGGTGAATGAAATGACTCCTTTTTATTCTAAGAATATTTTGGTGCATGAAGAAACACTGTGACTTGAACCATTGTACTTTGAGATCTCCTAGTGACACAACATCCTATCCAAATTATTAGTATCTGTGATCAACATACAGTATGTTTACCAGCTCGTTTATCTCTTTCGAAACTAAAGGCACTGTCACACTTAGCGATCACGACAACGACACGACCTGGCGAGATCGCTGGTGCGATCGCTATGTGATCGCTAGTTAGATTCCAAACACAACTCATCAGTGATCTGTATAACGACCTCTGCGGTCGTTGGGGAAAACCTAGTCCCACCTGTGATGCTGGTAAGTGTTCATAAAGGGTGTCACACTCAGTGATTCAGGCTCACCAGCGGGACACCAACGACCAAAAAACGGCTCAGAACGTTCATGAGCGATCAGCAACATCTCAGCAGGGGCCACATCGCTGCTACATGTCACACACAGATGCGTCGCCAACGAGATCGCTACTGCGTCATAAAATCGGTGACGCATTAGCGATCTCGTTAGCGATCTCGTTTAGTGTGACAGTACCTTAAACCTTGTTCCTGACGTGCTGTTCTGTAAAAGCCAGAAGTTGGCATGAAACTTTAGAAATTGGGAATAAAAGACTTTCCTTTTTTTTTTTTCTTTCCTTTACCATAGCCAATTATTATATTCTACTGTAATGCTCAGTCATTACACAGAGAAACCTTTAGATGAACAGGGTATTGCAGCATTGTCCCTTCATGTTAGTGAGATGCATCTGTAGTAAGTAGATTGTCATGAGATTACCGTGACAGAGGAGCCAGAAGACTGCAGCGTCTGATTTCTCCTACTCCTGCATTGATTACCGTAGAAGCACTTCACCTTCATATTAAACGGTGTAAATTTCTTTTGGCAGTGCTGGATTTAATCTGCTCAGTTGAGAGCTCCTTGAACTAAGGGTCCCGTCACACTCTTCAATGTCCCAGCGATCCCACCAACGATACGACGTGGATGGGATCGATGGGACATTGTTAGCTGATCGCTGGTGAGCTGTCACATGGCAGACTCACCAGCGAGCACGCTGGTATCCAATGTACACATCGGGTAGCTAAGCACCGCGCGGCACCTAGTTACCCGGTATGTACCCTAGATACCGGCTCTCAGCGCTGTACAGCAGAAGCTGGGAGCCGGTAACCAGGGTACATATCAGGTAACTAGGCGCGGCGCCGCCCTTAGTTGCCCGATATGTACATTGGATCCGAGCTCGCTGATCGTTGGTCTCCCGCTGTCACACGCAGCGATGCGCGCTGGTCAGTGGGAGACCAACAATAAAAAAATGATCCAGGACATTCAGCGACGATCAGCGATACCCAGCAGGGGGGCTGATCGTCGCTGCGTGTCACACTAAGCGAGATCGCTGGCTAGGTCACTGTTGCGTCACAAAATCGGTGACGCTTCAGCGATCTCGCTTAGTGTGGCGGGGGCTTAAGGCTCTCCACTGTGCACTGTTATCCACTCCCATCTCCTGTGTAATCTGGGCTAGCACTCATTGTCAGAGCTGGCTTATGCTGCATGGCTTGTTGTTGGTTATTATTGGAGAAGGCGTTTGGATTTATCTATGACTGTTGCTAGGTTTTGAGTGTATGATTCCTCTTCTACTTTGGTTTAACCCCATCCTCTACTCCCCGGTGTATCTCTGTTGTGTGAGTATATCTGTATGTTTGGTATGTTTCGTTACCTCTGTTTGTATTTCCTTGTTGTTCTGGCTGGTGTACTACTGTATACTGCTCCTCTCTTCCCTGGGTGGGGAAAAGGGTACAGAGTGAGGGCAGAATCAGGCAAGGTACGTGGCTCCAGCACCTTCACCATCAGAAGTAATCTGGGGAACAGGGCGAGCTAGGGCACCCCTGGCGTTAGGGACAGGGAAGGAGCCCCTGGTCTCGAGACATCTGACAAGAGTCGTGAAATTATACCTGTCGGACTTTGCGGAAATGTTCTCGGAGCAGGGGTGCCAAATACTTCCTCCATCGTCCTTATGACTGCACCATTAATGTTGTCTGTGGTGTCACGTTGCCAAAGATCAGACCATATAATATCTTTGGTTCAGAGAGGCAGGCCATGAAGGACTACATCGTGGAAGGTTTGACAAAGGGTCATATCAGACCATCCTCATCCCCCTTCTCCTCCCCCCCCCCCCCCCCCCCAATTTGCTGCTGTGTCTTTCTTTTGTAAAGAAGAAAGACTGTGGGTTACACTCTTGCCTAGATTTACTTTAAATCAATCAGATCACATCCAGGATCTGTATCGGCTCCCTCTCATCCCACATTTCTTTAATCAGATTGTAAGGTCAAAATTGTTTTCTAAACTGGATCTTGGGGGGGGGGGGCATACAATCTCATTCGCATTAAAGAGGGGGATTAGTGGAAAACTGCTTTCAATACGCCTGAGGGACACTATGCGAACCTTGTGATGCCATTTGGGTTGACTAATGCTCCCAACGTCTTTCAAATGTCACGATTCTATTTTTACGTTTCCCGGGACCAGGGGATCCTTCCCTGTCCCTAACGTTGTCTCGGGAAACACATTTACATAGCCACTCTGAACAGACTCTGACACCATCTTTTGTGTTGAAGTGTGCAAAGGTCATTGTGAAAGGAGGGCGAGGAGGGCCATCTGTGACCACACCTATTGTTTGGTGGATCCTGTGCTATCAGTTGTGTATTGAGATGTTACCCCTAAAGCCCCTGTCACACACAGCGATCTCGCTAGCGAGATCGTTGCTGAGTCACTAGTTTTGTGACGCAACAGCGATCTCCCCAGCGATATCGCTATGTGTGACATTCAGCGACGATCAGCCCCCCTGCTGGGTATCGCTGATCGTCGCTGAATGTCCTGGACATTTTTTTGATCGTTGGTCTCCTGCTGGCCAGCACTCATCGCTGCGTGTGGCAAGCAGGAGACCAGCGATCAGCTGGTAACCAAGGTACACATCGGGTTTCCAGGTGCCGCGGAGCGCCTGGTAACCCGATGTGTACCTTGGTTACCAGCTCCCTGCACCAGCGGGCTGGTATCCATCGTACACTGCGGGTAACTAAACGACGTTACCCGCAGTGTCGCTGTCCTGATTGCTGCCTGTTTGGCAGCTCAGCAGCGATCATGTAGCGACACACCAGCGATCCTGACAAGTGCATATCGTTGTCGGGATCGCTGGTGTGTCACTATGTGTGACGGGGCCCTTATTGTAATCCTGATTGAGTCTTGCTGAAAAGCTCAGGAAGTACAAGTCTTGAAGGGCCCGCTGGCCAGTGTGAAAATTGCAAGGTTGCTAATATTGTATGGGTGTTGTGGTGTGGTTTTTTTTTTTTGTTAAATATTTTTATGCGCAACATAAACGAGATTAGAAAGTATGGGTTTTTGATGGCTTTCCCTTAAAGGTGGATCCTGTGCTATCAGTTGTGTATCAGATTGATTGCAAACTTGTGAATCCTGCAGCGTCCACTGTGTCCGCTTTCAGGGTTCCCAGATCTCTGGAGCAGGCAGGTGCGTGACCGCAAGTATGTGATTTTCCATACGTGCGGTCATGTGACAACTAGACAAACTTGATCAATGCAAATGAATAGAGCGAGTCCTGACACGTTTAGTTGGAGTGTGGACAGAAGCATGCAAATCGCAGACTTTAACCGAAGCATGGACAACCTTGTTAAGAGAACAATTTGGCAGAAATCCCCCAATCAACGAACCAGATCGGTTTCTTGGCAGTTGTGATTGAGAAGCAGGCAGACCAGGCTCCGTGCTGCCCTGAAAGTCCTTTTCAGTTGAATGTCCTAAGCTCCTTGTCCAGTCGTCTCCTGAGCACTGACACATCTGATAATGACAAGATCAGGAATTATTCCTAATGATCTTTTCTACAGCCACTGGACTGGCGTAAGGGGAGAATTTGCCTGAAACCAAGAAAATCTGAGCCTGACCGTGTCCGTTGGTGGCTTTGGGGTTCTGAACTTGCTATACCATGTATGGTACTAACTCAAAATTTTCCTTTTCTTTGAAAGGTGACGCAGATGATTCGCCGCGAGCCTGAGAAGCGACTGGCAGCGGAAGAATACCTAAAGCATCAGAGGGGCAATGCTTTCCCTGAAATATTTTACACCTTTTTGCAGCCGTACATGGCCCAGTTTGCTAAAGAGACCTTCAATTCTGCAGATGAACGCATCTTGGTCATCCGTAAGGATTTAGAAAACATCATCAAAAATCTATGCGGAGATGATGAGAGTGAGAAGGCAGAAGGGGGGGAGACCAAGGAGAACGGCTTGCTCATCTTGGTCTCTGTGATCACTTCCTGCTTGCAGACATTGAAATATTGTGATTCGAAGCTGGCAGCCCTGGAGCTGATCCTCCATCTTGCTCCACGGTTAAGTGTGGAAATTTTACTAGACCGCATCACACCGTATTTACTGCACCTTAGTAATGACTCTGTGCCCAGAGTGAAGGCAGAAGCCGTGAGGACGCTGACTAAGGTGCTATCCTTGGTCAAGGAAGTCCCTAGGAATGACGTCAACATTTATCCAGAATATATCTTGCCTGGCATAGCGCACCTGGCTCAGGATGAGGCAACCATTGTTAGACTAGCATATGCAGGTGAGCTATGGTTTAAGATCTGTACAGAGGTGCCCCGAATCCAAAAAAAATGGCTTTATTGCATATGGGTCTTAAATTAATTCTGATTGTAAACAGCAACCAATCAGTGACACAGATTTTTTTTTTTCTTTTTAAATCAACGTGGCTGTATTATGGCTGGTTTTTTCAACGTGATTTGTAGTTTTGAATGATGCCATGCTCTTTAATCATATTATGTGCTAGAAAATAAGGGACAAAAATCCACATTTGGGGAAGTGCGCCAGCATTGTATTTCTGGGGATTTTTATTTTACTGCGTTGTGTGGTATGAATGACATGACAACATAATTCTCCAGGTCAGTATGATTAGTGGTACCATACTTTTATTTATTTATTTTTTTAATATTAGTAGTTTAAAAAAAAAAGTAACTTTTATTATATATAGTTTGTCACCGCTCATGAGACCTTAAACAATTTAACAGATGTCTGTATACACACTTAGTATATATTTGAGCTCATTATAAATTAAATTCGCTCATCAGCCCCTGGAGTGGTTATGTTACTAACATGATTTATGATGAGCTCATTGCTGGAGACGCTGCAGAAACACTTGATCTTGTCATAAAACAGGGAAATGTGTTACCTTAAAACGGGGCAGAGGTGGATTCAATAAATAACTGTATAGAGCGGCGACTTTCAAGGTGCTAAATGACCCTTCACGTGGGGGTAGGGATTGGCTGTTATGACAGATTGTGGTGACAGTTAAACTACTGCAATTGGTGCTATTTCTAATCGCTGCTGTTACCATGTCGCTGGTATGTATTACAGCAAAGCGTTCACAGCGTTATGCGCTCACCTGGTCCGATATACACCACCATTATTGCACTTCTTGTCCCTTTTTTTTTTTTTTTTAAAGCCAAAATGAACTCGCTAGCTCACATGAGTATATCCATAGTAAAGATCATTGTCTTAGCGTGTTCTCAATATATGTAATATTTTATTTAATCTTCAGGATAAAATCTATCAGAAATGATCAGTGAGAGTGACGCATTTTGACCAGTTGCCTATCTAATTCATAACGTGATAAACAAATTACTTGTTACGACTAAGAACAGCAACTGATCAAAACACATTTTCTCCATCGCCTCATTGGGGGACACAAGACCATGGGTGTTATGCTGCTGCCACTAGGAGGACACTAAGCAATACACAGAGAAAGTTAACTCCTCCTTCTGCAGTATACACCCTCTGTTGGCTCAATCCTGAACCAGTTCTTGCTTAGTGTCTGTAGGAGGCACTAGGGTCTGGTTTTAGATCCCATGATTATTTTTATTTTTAATTTTAATACTATTTTTTTACTATTTTTACATGAATTGGAAGGGCGACGGGTCTTGTAGGAAAAGTCCCGATCTCCCACAACCATCAACAGGCGGGAACGCGGAGTGTCGCCTCCACGTACCCCCTCCTGCAACGCTACCATCGGGCGACGGACTCCCTTTAATGGGCCGCTCTCCCCATGTGTTTATCGGCTGTAAGACGCAATCCGGAATTTTTTGGGAACAGTTAACCCCTCACCACCACTAATGAAAGCGGCTGGTGCTCGGATGTTTGGAAGGAACCCTCTCCACCTCCCTCTGAAAGGGATGGTGGATTGAGGATGTATGGACGCGCCAGCCAGCGGTACTCTGAGCCAGGAGGCTCCGCAGTGAGTACATATCAGAATAATTGTGAAGCCTGTGCTTGCTACGCTGTCGGCGGCGCCGCCGCCTGGATTTCCATACCTGTCCCTGTCGCAACTGCTCTTGTGATCCCTTTTGGGTCACATGGACGGCGTCTCGAAGACTGCGGCCCGGAAGAGACCGCTAGTGCGATCCGCTTCAGGTCGCAACATTGGCGCCGCAAATTTAGGCCCTGGCTTCGGACCAAGCTAGGCCTCAAGAGGAGGGCGGAATTACCGCTCTCCCAGTTAGCTCCGCCCACATTGCGCGTTTCTGGACCCAGCCATTGGCAGGGAGTGTGTAACTCCTCCCTATTGTTCTCCTGCTCTTCACCTCCCATGTTTTTTGCCGCTTCTCGGGACCCACGAGAAGCGCAAATACTGCAAATCTCGGCCGCCATCTTCCTGCCTGTCAGGATCACAACGCTGCGGTACCGAACAGGCTATTCCTCAGCGCCTCATCTTCCTCTCGTGGCTCGGACACAGGACCTGGGTAAGCTTGCACAGCGCTTAACCCTTCTCCTGCAGCAGGCTCTCAGGTGCAGAAATATGTCGCAATCAAAGAGCACTAAAAAGGCTGACAAAAACTACACTGTAGTATATACCGCCTGCGTTTCATGCAACGCTTCCCTGCCGTCAAAGCATGGTTCCCAATTCTGTGCATCATGTGCCCAAGAGCCCGCTGCTTCTTCCGCTCAGGAGCCCCCTACTACCGTTCAGGAGCCCCTACCTATTCCTGATCCCAATGAGCCGGGTCCTTCAGGGGGGCCTGCGTTTCTGGCGCAGTCCATGGATTCTCTGACTAGGGCCTTGGATACCTTCCGTGGCTCCTCTTCTAGCCAGGGCGTCCCTTTTCCAGAAAGGGGCCCATCAGCCTTCAGAGAGACCTCATCAGACAGGGGCCGACCCACGGCGTCAGCAAAGCGGTCGTCTAGAAAACGCCGCCATAATGCATCTCCCAATCCATCTAGTGGTTCGGCATCGGCGAGCTCAGGCTCTCGCTCCCCCTCTCCCAGAGATCTCAGTGATCATGATTCTGAGTACGAGTCGGATACTGGTGATGACCCCAATTCGCCAGAGTTTCTAGAGTCCCTAGATTCTCTCATTGAGGCGATTAATAAAATCCTCAAGTTAGATGAAGAACCCGGGTCTCAACCGAATCATCCTATCTCTTTCAAAAGAGCCAAACGTCCTCACAAGGTGTTTGGTAACCACCCCGAATTTACGGACATTGTTCAGGGACATAGAGATCGTCCAGACAGACGTTTTTCAGGACTGAAGTCTCTGAAAGCACGATACCCATTTTCAGCATCCGTAGCAAAAGAGTGGACTGAATCTCCAGTTGTAGATCCACCGGTATCTCGCTTAGCTTCAAAAACCCTGATCTCTGTTTCAGATGGTTCATCCATTAAAAACCCCTCAGTTAGACAGATCGACAACCTCCCCAAATCGATTTTTGAGGCTGCTGGAGCATCTCTCTCTCCTTCCTTTGCGGCCACCTGGGTGGCGAGGGCCATGGTGACCTGGGCTGAGGATCTAGTTAAGATTACTAGTGATATCCCTCTTCCCCCCCGAGGCACGTAATCTGGCCTATCAGATTACTCGGGCGGGCGACTACATGGTCCTTGTGTCCTTAGATGCAGCTAATTGCGCTGCACTCACAGCCGCCAATGCTATCGCCATTCGGAGGTCCCTTTTGCTCCGAGAGTGGCGTGCAGACTCTGCTTCAAAGAGAACTTTGACTTTGCTGCCTTATCATTCAGGGCCTCTCTTTGGAGATCGCCATGATCAGATTATTTCTGATGCTATGGGTGGCAAAAGTAAATTTCTTCCGCAGCGCAGAATCAACCAACCTTTTCGGTCCCAGTACCAAAGCCGCTCCCGGCCTTTTCGGACCTCCTTTAATTGGTCCTCTGCTTCGACCTCGTCCCGGGCACCCCGTTCTTCTCGCAGAGACGGGCTCGCAATCATCTTTCAGGTCCTCTCAACCCTGGAAAAACAGATTTTCCCAGTCGGGAAACAAGAGCTTCTCCTCTCGCAAATTATCTTCCCAATGACTCCTTGCTGGGGACGGGGGACCCAAACAAGGTAGGCGGCCGCCTACTCTTGTTTCGCGAGGTCTGGGTGTCGGTCGTTCAAGACCGGTGGGTCTGAGATCTTGTGCACTTCGGTTACAAGATCGAATTCTTGTCTCTCCTCCCAAGGCGTTTCTTCCAGTCTCGTTCCCCAAAGTCCAAGGATCTCGCAATTCCTTTTCTGCAGGCCCTGAACATTCTTCGTACCAGCAGGGTCATCGTCCCAGTTCCTCACAAGGAAAGATTCAAAGGGTTTTACTCAAACCTCTTTGTGGTTCCCAAAAAGGACGGCTCCTTGCGTCCTATTCTGGACTTAAAATTACTGAACAAATTCATCAGAGTCCGTCATTTCAGAATGGAATCCCTCCGTTCGGGTGTCACATCTCTAGAAAGGAAAGAATTCCTGGCGTCTATCGACATAAGGGATGCGTATCTACACATTCCGATTTTCAGAGGCCATCAAAAGTTTCTGCGTTTTGCAGTCGGAGAGGATCATTTTTCAATTTGCCGCCCTGCCCTTCGGACTCTCAACCGCCCCCAGAGTGTTCACAAAAGTCATGGCGGCCGCCATGTCAATTTTACACTCTCGGGGTGTGGTGGTCCTCCCGTACCTGGACGACCTGCTCATCAAAGGACCGACTTTTCGAGCCTGCGCAGAGAGTGTCGAGATCACTATCGACACCCTCTCTCGCCTGGGTTGGCTAGTCAATTTGGACAAATCTTCTCCCATTCCCTCTCAGAAGATTCCTTTTCTGGGAATGATTCTGGACACCTCCCAAGGGTTGGTATCTCTCCCTCCAGAGAAGATTGCTTCTCTGAGGCGGGGAGTGCTCCTGTTGTCTCTAGGCCGCCCCCACTCTCTGCGGGGCGCCATGCAGGTCCTCGGAAAAATGGTAGCCTCCATCGAGGCAGTACTGTTCGCCCAGTTCCATCTTCGACCTCTTCAACAGAAGCTAATATCAGTCTGGGACAGGAATCCAGCGTCCCTAAGTCGCTGCTTTCATCTTTCTCCCAGAGTCAAAAGCTCCCTGAAATGGTGGACAAATACTTCATCACTGAATCAAGGGAAATCTTTTCTGCCTGTCCATTGGTTGGTGGCGACCACCGATGCCAGTCTCCTCGGATGGGGAGCGGTGTTCCTTCACCACACGGCTCAAGGCCGCTGGTCTCTTCCAGAGACCAGTCTCCCGATCAACATCCTGGAGATTAGAGCTATCAAACTAGCTCTCTTACAATTCCATCATCTTCTGGCCGGTCGTCCCATCCGGATCCAGTCAGACAACGCCACGGCCGTAGCGTACATCAACCGTCAGGGAGGCACTCGGAGCAGAACAGCGATGCTCGAGGTATCAGACATCCTGCGCTGGGCCGAGGTAAACCGCTCACCCATCTCCGCGGTTCACATCCCAGGAGTGGACAATTGGGAGGCCGACTTCCTCAGTCGCCAAGGCTTAGACTCAGGGGAATGGTCCCTGCACCCGGAAATGTTTCAACTCATTTGCCAGCGTTGGGGCATGCCGGATGTGGATCTCATGGCATCCAGATTGAATACCAAAGTTCAGACTTTCATAAGTCGATCTCGCGATCCACTAGCCATCGGCTCGGATGCACTAGTCCTCCCTTGGAGTCAATTTCGCCTTCCTTACATCTTCCCACCTCTTCCGTTAATCCCCAGGGTGATTCGGAAGATCACGGCGGAAGGCGTTCCTCTCATTCTGGTCGCTCCAGACTGGCCTCGCCGTCCGTGGTATGCGGAACTAGTGCGTCTGGTCGCAGACGTTCCTTGGAAATTACCAGATCGTCCGGACCTTTCACAGGGTCCAATTTACCATCACAATTCGAAAGCGCTGAATTTGACGGTATGGCCATTGAAGCCTGGATCTTAGGTCAGGCTGGTTTTTGTCACAAAGTTGTCTCCACAATGGTCAATGCCAGGAAGCCGGCTTCCGCCCGCATTTATCATCGTGTCTTGAAAACATTCTTTTCCTGGTGTAAGGACAAAGGTCGTTCCCCTTTGGTTTTCTCTATCCCTTCCATTCTGGAATTTCTCCAAGCAGGAATGGACTCTGGGTTAGCACTCTCCTCCCTCAAGGGGCAGAATTCCGCTTTGTCCGTCTTTTTCCAGCGACGGATCGCATCTAAGTCTCAGGTCAGGACTTTTATTCAGGGAGTGTCACATCTTGCTGCACCCTACAAGAGGCCTTTGGAGCCTTGGGATCTCAATTTGGTCCTCAGTGCATTACAGGAATCTCCCTTCGAGCCTTTGCCGGAAGTGTCTTTATCGCTACTTTCCTGGAAGGTTGTCTTCCTAGTGGCAATTGCCTCTATCAGGCGGGTATCGGAATGGGCAGATTTGTCTTGTAAACCTCCTTTTCTTATCCTTCACCAGGACAAGGTGGTTCTCAGGACTTCTCCTTCTTTCTTGCCCAAAGTTGTTTCGGCCTTTCATATCAATGAAGAGATAGTCCTGCCCTTGTTCTGTCCGGCGCCGATTCACCATACAGAAAAAGCCCTGCACACCTTGGATTTGGTGAGGGCTCTCCGAAGGTATATTTCGAGAACTGCATCTTTCCGTAAATCGGACGCCCTGTTTGTGCTTCCGGAAGGACGCAGACAGGGTCTTCCTGCTTCCAAGGCCACGTTAGCCAGATGGATCCGTTCGGCGATCCTAGAGGCGTACCGTGTCAAAGGTCAGCCTATCCCGGCCGGGATTAAGGCACACTCCACTCGGTCCGTGGGAGCCTCCTGGGCCATTTGGCACCAGGCTTCGGCACAGCAAGTGTGCAAGGCTGCGACTTGGTCCAGTCTTCATACTTTTGTCAAGCATTACCAAATCCATGCTCAAGTTTCTTCAGATGCGGCACTTGGCAGACAAATTCTGCAATCAGCTGTTGCGCATCTGTAAGTTGTCCGTTGACTGATTAAGCGTTTTTATGCATGTGGTTCACAAGGCTTCATCTACTGTTATGGCTTCCCACCCAGGGACTGCTTTGGGACATCCCATGGTCTTGTGTCCCCCAATGAGGCGATGGAGAAAAGGAGATTTTTGTGTACTCACCGTAAAATCCTTTTCTCCGAGACGCTCATTGGGGACACAGCTCCCACCCTTGTTTAGCCTGTAGCCTCGTTGTTTCTTTGAATTGTTGACATATTGCACTCTGTTATGAGCTCCTACTTCTTTGGCACCGAACTAGTTCAGGATTGAGCCAACAGAGGGTGTATACTGCAGGAGGAGGAATTAACTTTCTCTGTGTATTGCTTAGTGTCCTCCTAGTGGCAGCAGCATAACACCCATGGTCTTGTGTCCCCCCAATGAGCATCTCGGAGAAAAGGATTTTTCAGTGAGTACACAAAAATCTCCTTATTCACACTGCTGCTATTTGATGGAATATTTTATCATGAAGAGTAAAAAAAACAAAAAAAAAAAACAATTTTATATATTTTACAAGTTATGACCAGCATCTTTACTGGATGTATTACAGCCCTGTATTAAACGCTCTCCACGCTCCTTATAACTTGCTATGATGTCATGGGCTAAGAAGGGTTTAACGTTAACCTGTCACCAGGAATAACTGTTCCCCTGCAGATATAGGGTTAGTCTGCAGGTTAACTGTTATTATGCTGCCTGGTGCATGATCTTTATTCTCCCCGCCGGCATTCGGTATTCAATCCTGAGGGGCAGAGGCAGCACCGGTTCAGTCACGGTCTGATTTTACAGAACAGCGGCTGTAACCGTGACCTGGCTCTAACTGACACTGGCTGAGCATTGCTTGTTCACCGAACCAGTGCCGCCCCGCCTTCATGACTGAATACCGAATGCTGGAGAATAAAGATAATTTTCTCCCTGTTGCGTGCAGTCCCGGGCAGCATAGTACTGCAGCATCATAGCTGCAGGTTAACAGCGTTATTCCTGGTGACAGGTTCCCTTTAAAGTGTAATCGTCAGTTGAAAAAATTAGTTGCTTGGTAGTGATATGTTTTGGTGCCTTGCACCACCCACCGAGCATGGAAGCGAAGGTGCAGAAACATTCGGCTGAGCGCTGGGTATGATCTGCTCTGCTTGGGTTGTCGGTGGATGGATTTCGAGAATATATACCAGTTTACCACAAATTCAGCCTCTATGAAGAGCAGAGCAACATCAAGCACAGCGCACAGTCCTGCACTTGTCACCCTTCATTTAACCAATTCTATCCCTTTTTCTTATTTTCTGTTAATAGAAAACATAGCAATGTTGGCTGAGACAGCATTGAGGTTTCTAGAGCTGGTGCAGCTGAAAAACCTGAGCATGGAGATCGATCTGGGCAGTGAAGAGCTGGATGAGGTCTCGAATCCCAGTGAAAACTATGACATCGGTATGTCTCACTTGGAACTAATCTTGTAAAATCTCTTCATGAGGACATACTGTGTGTATGGTATATAGGAAAGCTCCCTACTCCTCCTTATTTAGTTGGCTGCACAGCCTTTTAAGCACTGGATACAGCCATCAATTGAATGGTCAGCCATTTGTGTCAATGAGTGATTGTATGTGTGTATATATATATATATATATATATATATATATATATATATATATATATATATATATAATATAATATATATATATATATATATTATATATATTATATCCATATATTATACATATTATATATATATATATATAGTGTGTGTATGTATGTGTATGCATTGTGTGTGTGTATATATGTGTTAGTGTATATATATAATATATATATATATATACATACATACATACATATTGTAGGGATGTGGTCTCGCTGGTGTGCGACCGGAGGTAAGCAGGAGGGCGACTCTTCCAGGTTCTTTAAGCAAGTTTATTAAAACTTCGTAAATTTGCTATAAAACAGAAACACAAAACAGCCTTCTCTGGCACAAAGTAACAAAACAGATATACAGTCCTGGTACTCTAACTTAGCACTCTCTTCAGCACACAGACTGGAGGTCTCCTCAGAACTCCCACACTGGAGGTTTCCACACCTCCAGCCACTCACACCTGTGGTCAGCAGCAGGCTCACTTATATACACCAGACATTCAGCTAACACAGAGCAAATGACCTGTCATGTGCTCTGTGACCTCATCACAGGTCCTCAAACCACATACAAAGGTATAGTGAAGTCTTACTATCACTACATACCTCCCCCCTTTGCCTAAAGCCGTGGGCTTGGCACATTTCATTCACCGACTAGAAACTCCTTTCAGTCGTCTCCACAATCAGCCAGTCTGTCACAGTTTGCCTTAGGTCACTGAGTCCTGATCTAATTGAGGTGTCACTGCCTCTACCTCTCATTTCAGGCCATCTATGTTCTGTCTTAGTTTCACTTCGATGACCTTCACTCTGCAGCGAACCTCTGCGCCTCTCTATACTGTGGGTTGAAGGTGACTGCCTTTTTTCCCTCAACTCTTGCAGCTGTCTGTTGGTCTGCTTCTCAAGTTTTAGCTGCTCTATTCTTCCCTGGTTCACCTCCAGGAGCATCTGGATCTTCCCAAGGCTTTCCACCAACCCCCTCCGACTTGGAGGTTTTCTTGTTGGCTCCCGCTTCACTGTGACTTTCCGGGTGTGGCCATCTGGGTGGCGGTTCCCTTGCTGGCTTTCTTCCGCCGTCGAGGCCCCTTCTTTGGTCAACCTCTTCAGTTCACTCTCTTCCCCTACGCACGGACCGGGAGAGCACAACCGTTCGATTTCCTGGTCTGTCGTGGATTTCCTGAGCTGTGCGTTAGCTTCCTTCTCTATCTGGAGTTTTTGGAGAATTTTCTCTTGCTCCTCTGCCCAGCAGCGGTGCTCATCTTCTCTGCATAGAAGTTCCTGCTGATGCTTCTCCTGGGCCTCTCTGAGCATCTCCGTATCTTTCACTAGGACTTGGTTCGCCGTCTGGCACGCTGATAATTGACCTTGGACTTTAGAGACTTCTTTCTCCAGGTCCTTCACTCGTTGCTCAATCTCTTGTCTCCGTATCTTTTCTCGCATGACTGTCTCTTTAAGCAGCTCTATCTCATGGCCCTGCTCTCTTTTATCCAGTACATGTGGCACCATCCTTTCCCCCTTTTTTCCCTTTTTAGAGAGCATAGGCTGTCTGGCCTTCCTGCATCCCCTGCGGTGAGGAGGAGGTCTGCCACTTGTACCCGACTCCACCTTGCTGCACTCGCTTTCACTTGCGGTTAAGTTACAGTCTGCATAGGAGTCATTCCCACTCCCTCTGTCATCTTGGAACAGCAAGTCCCCACTTAACCAGGTGTCGGCTCCTATTCCTGGAGCTACCCAGTTTTCTGCGGTCCTATATTTGGTCACCCCAAAGTCCTCACTTTGGTCTGAGCCACACTTTCTTACGGTCACCAGGCACTGGGTATCTTTGACTTTAGGGGTAGCTACCTCTGTTTTTCCCACCACACTATCAGCAACCACTACAGCCTCCTGTAGGGATGGGCCTCTCTTAGGGTCATTCTGGTTCCCTTCTGAGCAATCAGCCAGTGCTTCGTCCCACACCTCCCAAAACCGTTTACAATCCTGGCCTATTATTATAGGATATGATAAGTCTGGGACTACAGGGTCATCATGGGTAGAAATAATAGTGGACGTCTCAACGATTACCCTGGTTACCTGATACTCCCTAGTGACCCCATGAATGCAAGGGACTTCCATCTTCCTTCCAGGAATCAGATAGACAGGGAGTGTGTCGCTCAGCAGAGTCCCCCTGGCTTCCTGAGTCTAGAAGTCCACTCACACACTCTCCATTCACTATTAGAGAACAGTTCAGTGCCCCCCGGTCAGATTTAAAGTCAGTACACCATTCGCGACATACGCTGTTCAAACCCTGAACCCGGCAATAGTTCCTCGGCTCATCCGCCGCCACCTCTTTTCTCCTCATTGACTCAGTTTGAGACTCCGCCCCTTCTGAGTGTGGCCGTAGTTTGTTAGGGTTTACTGGTTCCCCATTCTCGCTAGGGACCTCAGAGCCCTTTCTCCACAGATCCCAAAACAGACAGAAATCCCGGCCTATAATTATAGGACGCACCAAGTCCCGAACGACGCCGACTTCATGGGACTCAGTGCCATGCGTCGTTTCAATGTCCACTCTGGCCATAGGGTAGTCCTTTACATCACCATGTATGCATTGAACACCAACTTTTTTTCCTGGTAGTATGTTGAGAGGAAAAGTGGCCCTAATCAAGGTCACCAAGCTGCCAGAGTCTAGCAGCGCCGTTACTGCTTCACCGTTCACCTTCACGGGACATACTTGAGGACCCTGATTGGGGAACGGGTTTCCACTGCAGGCTGGATATGCATACCATGAAATACGGTGTCCTATGCTGCAGTCCATCTGCTCAGTGGTCTGCGGACACCGGGCAGCTATATGTCCTGGCTCGCGGCACCTCCAACAAATAATATCACCCGCAGTGACCTTGGGCACCACCTCCCCCCGCCATTTTGACCTTGGGCACCCCACCCCTTTTTGGGACTCTGCCCCCTGTTGGGGCCGCCAGTACAGAATGGGCTGCTTCCCCAAGGCCCCTTCCATTCCCTGGTACCTCTCGACCAGTCCGACCAGTTCATCAGCATTCCGGGGATCACCCTGGGCAACCCAAGTCTGTAGGGGCTTTGGCAGGGAGTGCACAAACAGATCCATAACGACTCTTTCTACCATCTGTGCCGGCGTAGCGGACTCTGGCTGTAGCCATTTCTGGACCAGGTGCAGTAAGTCAAACATTTGGGAGCGAGGTGGTTTGTCCCGGTGATAAGCCCAACGGTGCACCCTCTGTGCCCTGACAGTCATTGTTACCCCCATACGTGCGAGGATCTCAACCTTTAGCTTAGGATATTCCTGAGCGTCCTGCACAGTCAAATCGTAGTACGCCTTCTGGGGTTCCCCTGTCAGGTATGGGGCCAGTATCTCTGCCCACTGCTCTGGGGGAAGTCTTTCCCTCTCAGCAATCCTCTCAAATACAGTAAGGAAGGCTACCACATCATCCCCGGGGGTCATTTTTTGTAATGTGCGTCTTACCGCCTTTCTGACGTGGTTGTCATCAGCCAGACCTGGGGTTGGGGCGCTCGTCCTGCCCTGGATGGCGGTTGTCAAAAGCTGCATCTGCTGCCGATGCTCCTGCTGGCTCTGCTGCATCTGCTGTTGGTGCTCCTGCTGGCTCTGCTGCATCTGTTGCAAGAACCTCCTGTTGGCTACTTGCTGCTGTACCTGTGCCTGTTGCTGCTGTACCTGTGCCTGGACCAAGTGTTTCAGCAGGTCCTCCATTTTCTCCGGCAATGCTGGCTGGGTTGCTATAGCCTTGACCCACGACATGCAGTAACCAGTCTCACTTCTCTGCTGGGAACGCTGCCCGCATTTACGCCACCAATTGTAGGGATGTGGTCTCGCTGGTGTGCGACCGGAGGTAAGCAGGAGGGCGACTCTTCCAGGTTCTTTAAGCAAGTTTATTAAAACTTCATAAACTTGCTATAAAACAGAAAACAAAACAGCCTTCTCTGGCACAAAGTAACAAAACAGATATAAAGTCCTGGTACTCTAACTTGGCACTCTCTTCAGCACACAGACTGGAGGTCTCCTCAGAACTCCCACACTGGAGGTTTCCACACCTCCAGCCACTCACACCTGTGGTCAGCAGCAGGCTCACTTATATACACCAGACATTCAGCTAACACAGAGCACATGACCTGTCATGTGCTCTGTGACCTCATCACAGGTCCTCAAACCACATACAAAGGTATAGTGAAGTCTTACTATCACTACAATATATAATGTGTATATTTATAATATAATTTCCCCCTCAGCGTTATTGATAACATAGCCCGTTCCAGTCCGACTGTGCTGTCCAGTTGAGCTAACCTCTTTAAATTTATTGTCTGTACCCACCTGTATTATGCCTTTATAATACAATATGACATTAGATACGTTATTACCGTATCTTAAGAGTGAATTTTTTCTTTATGTACAGATCAGACTTGTGAGTTTCTTGTGATTGATGGTCTGCTAGTGATGACACTACACATTCATCAGTTATTGTATAAGAACCTGTAAAACGTGGTGGAGGATATTGCTTCACGCTTTTTTTTTTTTTTTTTCTTTTATAATGTAGAATTGCAGGCATTACATGAGATGGTTCAGCAAAAGGTGGTGACATTGCTAAGTGACCCAGAAAATATAGTGAAGCAGACCTTAATGGAAAATGGAATAACACGGCTGTGTGTCTTCTTCGGTCGGCAAAAAGCAAACGATGTTCTTCTGTCTCATATGATTACCTTCCTCAATGATAAGAATGACTGGCATCTCCGAGGAGCTTTTTTTGATAGTATTGTCGGTAGGTGCAGTTGCTTTTTTATTACTATGTAACAGAAGAATGGAAGGTAGGAATTCCTTTAAAAATGTAATTTGACTTTTATAAATTTACTTGCTTTAAATGTAATGCTGTACTTATTTACAAAGTAAACTGCTGTGGTTTTCTTGCATGTGTCTCATGGTCTTTAAGGGCCTACTGTATACATGTATCTGTAGAATACATTCCCTTGGGGGCAGAAATGCAGTGGATTTTCCAGTGCGGATTGCACGTTTCGCATTACAAAACATAAAATGTGTGGCAGTGCCACTGTGGAAATGTCACATAGGAAAGCAATATTAAAGGGGTTGTCCAGTCTCAGAAGAAAAGTCTATCACTCTGGCTGCAGACTTCCGATTTGTCACAGTGCGTGATGCACACACGGTCATGATTCCCCTGTATTCGCCGTTCAGGTAGTGGGTGCGGGTATGCAGTTGAAGTGCTCTTGGTCCCATGCCTACTGGACTCAATTGGCTTCTCTCAATGGTCGAAAAGTACAGGAGTCTAGTCGGTACATGACGGCAAGTATGAAAATAGCTTGTGATTGCTGCAGACCTTCCTTAGGAGACTGGATCCTACCAATTTGATGCTCAATTAGGCCCATTTTTGTTAGAACAGCATTTGTCAGCATCTGATCCCATTTTTAGCACAAAGCATATGACTCATTCAGACTGGTTATAGAGCTGTGCAAATGAAGCTTTAAGATGTAGAATTCACATAATAGAATAGAACATGCGGCGGATTTTATTTTCATCTTATTAAAATGTCACGCGAGCTTCAGAAGACGGGTCAGACGTCACTGGAAAGATGCCAGTATATGGTGACCTCCCTGTTCAGCGGTTCCTTTTCTTACAGGGGTTGCTGCATATGTGGGGTGGCAAAGTTCCTCAATCCTAAAACCACTTCTCCAGCAAGGACTGAGCGATGTGGAAGAGTTTGTGATATTTAAGGCTCTTAATGCCCTCACTTGTATGTGCCAGCTGGGACTTCTTCAGAAACCACATATCTATGAATTCTCTTGCGACATTGGTATGTACAATATGTCTGTTATACAGGAAGCTAATCTAATAATAATTTTCTGTAATTTTATTTTAATGTTTATATAAAATCTAATTTTACTGTTCTATTTACTACCATGGTAGTATAGGTGAAGGGATGGTGGGATTGACCATGACAGTGTATGTACTGACGCCGTGCCTCTGCTCCCTGCCTAACACGTGACATTTCACATTACGCACTGCCATGACTTGTCCAGCCATCTCTCGCAGCCTGTATCTGCACACCTTCTTACTGACGTGTCCAGGAATGTGGAGGGACGCCATGACTATCACAGAGAAGCTGTGCAGTATAGAAGGCATGGAACGTGAGTGCTGTGGGGGTTCAGGCAGGCATAGTACACGCTGAATGACAAAACATTTAGCCTGGCAGGGGATGGCCATGCTTCTTGATCTCATACTGTATGAAAGGAGATATTGTTAGGGGGCTGACTTGCAGTGCAAGCCAGCCAAAGGTGTTCCCCTCTTTTTTTTTTTTTGAAAAGGAGCGCGCTGGAGAGTAAAATCAGCGTCTCTGTGACTAGCAGATACTATGATGAGTAGAAATGGTGCTATGGATGTCATCTTTATTCCCCTGTATGTCCAGGAGAATGCCTTCACCTCCCTCGGATATCTCCCTCCCCTTGATGAAATGCTCAGGAGCATCTGGCTCCAACATGCCCGTCCTCATCAAGAACGAGGAGCACAATGCCGTTCTTGATGAATCTGGGCCATGATATGTTCTTGTTGTTCTGAACGTAATGTGCTGTGTGATGGTTTTGCGTTACATTTTTTTTTTTCCCCAGCACCCTTTCTGTGCCACCCCAACCTGTGGATACGTTATGGAGCTGTGGGGTTCGTTTCTACAGTTGCTCAGCAGTTAAACATTGCTGATGTGTACTGTAGGTTAATGCCTTATCTACAACCGTTTATTACTCAACCCGTTATTCAGGTATGTGCATCAAAGGATGTCTATTTACAGCGGTAGGGGTAGTTTATGGGGCATATCATTAGTCTGTTCATTACAATAACTTATAATAGATCAGTTTGATTTGCTTTATTTGACACTGTCACTAGTGGGGCCTTCAGCCCTTTAAGCATGTTTAATTTTTTTATCCCACTTTTGCAGCTAGAGAAGGAACTTGTCCTTCTGAGTGTGTTAAAGGAGCCTGTAAACCGATCAATATTTGATTATGCTCTGCGATCAAAGGACATTGCCAGTCTCTTCAGACATTTACAGATGCGCCAGAAAAAGAGGAATGGTACGCTTTCGGAGTGCCCCCCAGCTGAGGATCCAGCTGTTGTCCAGCTCTTGAAGAAACTGCTGTCACAGGTATGGAAGTATTTAAATCACAAATGTCCACGGACTGATGTCTGATCACAAGAATTTTTTTTTATTTTACTGTTGGTGGTGATAGAACCACTTTTTTAGACTTTATTGGAGGATTGAAGAAAGACGTTTGTGTGTGTGTGTGTGTGTGTGTGTGTGTGTGTTAGCAATGTTCATCTGTGATTTATTTGCTGCAGATTCTTTGAACTCAAATGCTATGAAGGCCTACTATGCAATGCATGGGGTCTGGTTTTAGACTACTGATCACACTTTGGGAGAAAACCTCTATGGGATGAGAAGCTTGTTAACCAATTTTAAAATTTTGCTTCACCTGTCCGGATAACTTTTCAGCTACAGATTTTTGATGGGAGCCAAATGTGAAATGAAAATGTACAGATTTCATTGTTAATCCTCTGAATATGATGCAGTGATGGTCTGCAGCCTAAATTGACATTCTGTGAATTGAAAATTTCATCACCAATTAACAATTAGCCAATTAGCTTGTACTTTGAAACTCAGTGGCTTTTCCATCTAACGTACCCTTATTTATACTGTATAATATGTATGTATATAGAGCTGTCAACACTTGTTTGTTATTTCCATTAGGTTTCCAATTAATTTTGGCATTTCCTTCTAGTAAAAAAAAAATAAATAAAAATAAAGAAACCGGAGTTCCCCATAGGTTATTTCCAATATTAAACCCTTAACCCCCGGAGTTTTTTTCGGTTTTGCGTTTTCGTTTTTCGCTCCCTTTCTTTCCAGAGCCATAACTTTTTTTATTTTTCCGTCAATATGTCCATGTGAGGGATTATTTTTTGCGGGATGAGTTGTACTTTTGACCGACACCATTGGTTTTACCATGTTGTGTACTAGAAAACGGGAAAAAAATTCCAAGTGCAGTGAAATTGCAAAAAAAAAATGCCATCCCACACTTGTTTTTTGTTTGGCTTTTTTGCTAGGTTCACTAAATGCTAAAACTGACCTGCCACTATGATTCTCCAGGTCATTACGAGATCATAGTCTTGTTTCACATTTGTGTATGGAGGGCTGCGTACTTCCTCTGTGAAGCTTCGCCCACCGCCGCACTTCCTCCGGTCAGCTCCGCCTATGTCTGCATGCGACCTGCGTACCTATATTTAACATTAGATACGCAGGCCGTGCAGATGTATGCGGATGCAACATGTTCCACCCAATGTTATTAACCCGTTAAATGCCGCTGTCAGATTGACAGTGGCATTTAACGCGCTTCCGGCTATCAAGCCAGAAATCCACCCATCGTTAACTCCCCCCACCATTCTCCCACCACCACCACGTCACGTAATTGCTGGTCACCGTTAGGTTAGCATGACAACCAGAGGTCTCCTGGAGACCTCTATTGTTGTCACTGCCGGCTTGCTGTGAACACCGCCAGGTGGTCAGCTCTCATAGCAGGTGAGTAAAGGTACTGTCACACTAAGCGAGATCACTAACGAGATCGCTAAAGCACTTTTCTTGCAATTTCACCACACTTGAAACTTTTTTCCTGTTTTTTGAGTACACAATGTGGTAAAACCAATGGTGTACAAAAGTACAACTTGTCCCACAAAAAACAAGCCCTCACATGGCCATATTGACGGAAAAGTATAAAAGTTATGACCCTGGGAAGAAGAGGAGTGAAAAACAAACGCAAAAATGAAAAAGGGCTCCATCTTGAAGGGGTTAATTATTGGATGCTATTTAATCACTTTGATCAGAACCTTAGGGTATGTGCAAACTTTAAGCGTGCTGCACTTTATGTACCAGGCGGGCTCTCACAGTAGTGAGGCAGTGCTGTGGAGATGAATCTGTGCTGCACTTTATGTACAGGCTCAGTAGTGAGGCAGTGCTGTGGAGATGAATCTGTGCTGCACTTTATGTACAGGCTCAGTAGTGAGGCAGTGCTGTGGAGATGAATCTGTGCTGCACTTTATGTACAGGCTCAGTAGTGAGGCAGTGCTGTGGAGATGAATCTGTGCTGCACTTTGTGTACAGGCTCAGTAGTGAGGCAGTGCTTGTGGAGATGAATCTGCGCTGCACTTTATGTACATGCTCAGTAGTGACCAGTGCTGTGGAGATGAATCTATGCTGCACTTTATGTACATGCTCAGTAGTGAGGCAGTGCTGTGGAGATGAATCTGTGCTGCACTTTATGTACAGGCTCAGTAGTGAGGCAGTGCTGTGGAGATGAATCTATGCTGCACTTTATGTACATGCTCAGTAGTGAGGCAGTGCTGTGGAGATGAATCTGTGCTGCACTTTATGTACAGCTCAGTAGTGAGGCAGTGCTGTGGAGATGAATCTGTGCTGCACTTTATGTACAGGCTCAGTAGTGAGGCAGTGCTGTGGAGATGAATCTGTGCTGCACTTTGTGTACAGGCTCAGTAGTGAGGCAGTGCTTGTGGAGATGAATCTGCGCTGCACTTTATGTACATGCTCAGTAGTGACCAGTGCTGTGGAGATGAATCTATGCTGCACTTTATGTACATGCTCAGTAGTGAGGCAGTGCTGTGGAGATGAATCTGTGCTGCACTTTATGTACAGGCTCAGTAGTGAGGCAGTGCTGTGGAGATGAATCTATGCTGCACTTTATGTACATGCTCAGTAGTGAGGCAGTGCTGTGGAGATGAACCTGTGATGCACTTTATGTACATTCTCAGTAGTGAGGCAGGGCTGTGGAGATGGATCTGTGCTGCACTTTATGTACAGGCCCAGTAGTGAGGCAGGGCTGTGGAGATGAATCTGTGCTGCTCTTTATGTACAGGCTCAGTAGTGAGGCAGTGCTGTGGAGATGAATCTGTGCTGCACTTTATGTACAGGCTCAGTAGTGAGGCAGTGCTGTGGAGATGAATCTGTGCTGCACTTTATGCACATGCTCAGTAGTGACCAGTGCTGTGGGGTCTGAGTCAGGGAAATTGATGAGTCTGAGGTTTTGCTGATCGACTCCGCCACAGCCCTGCTGCACACATTTTTATAATAATGCTTAATACTGTAAAATTGTATGTAATCTATATTTGTGTGAGACTGAATGAAACTGATGGTAGAAGCCTTGGATTGTGACAGACATTCTCTTAATACAACCCTTTTGTCAAAGATAATTTATCTTATTATTCAATTAAGGGAATGACCGAAGATGAGGAAGATAAGCTTTTGGCACTTAAGGATTTTATGTTAAAGTCTAACAAAGCCAAGGCAAATGTAGCCGATCAGAGTCACATTCATGAAAGCTCACTAAAAGGAGTAATTGACCTACAGGCTTTAGGCATATGTGGAAGACAATCTGATCTTGTGAAAGCAAAGCTGGACATTGAAGATAAGCGGCGTAAGTTCTAAGACCGAGTAGCTAAATGACCCCCCCCCCCCCTTTCCTACCAACATTTCATATTCCATTACTGCTCTTCTTGTGATTTGTGAACATTTATTTTGTGCTTTTTCTTAATGCCATGTACAGAGTTCAGTATGCGGCAATGGCGCTTGCCGCTGCAGTGTTGTGATCACTACGGAGTTGCCAATGCCCAATAAATACGAAGGACAACATCCCCCTTGCCCCCATAAAACTATTGCTAGCAGGGCTGTGCAGTTGGAGTCAGTATAAAATGGACCGACTCCTAAAATGTATAATAAATTGGGTATAGTAGTTCAATGCAGTTAGTGGGAAATATTTTTTTCATAAGAATTTTGGAAAGTTATGGAATGTCCTGTAAATGTCTATCCTATTCCTGATCTACGGTGTAGACTTTTAGCTGAGATGAATCTATGCTGCAGTTTGTTCATAAGTAGTGAAGCTCCTCCTCTACAGATAAGGGGAAAAAATAACAAACACCCAGGGAAGGAAAGCCTGCATTCATCTCAGAACTTCTGGAGTGAACAGGAAAGCAGGATTAAGGAAGTTAAGTACTTCTTAAAGCATATCTAAACTTTCAATAAACTGTGCATAAATCATTAGTCCAGTATATGTTGTCTCTGTATGCTTGATGTTTTAGTTTTGTTTTTGCTTTTAGCTCCGTTTGGAGAAATTAGCTGTTATGATGACTTGTATACAATATACATAGAATTTAAGGGAAAAACTCTTATTCTAACATCTCAAATACGAAAATACAGTAACAGGATTGATGAGGACATATATATTTTTGTGTGTGTTCTGGAATATGATTAAGCGCAAACATGCTCCCTCCCTCGTCCCCTCTTCACAGACTGTGAAAAAATATGTGTAGTGTTTAGTCGGCTGTACCCTGAGACAAGCTTGACATTGAAAGTTAAGAGTAAGCCTGGTGTCGCACTTGTGAGTGTGATGCAAGAAACTCACATCAACACCTGGCTGTTGTGAATGTTGTTGTCAATGAGGATTGGCAATCAGGAGTTACAGACTGGTCTTATATAAGGGAGGTTCCCTCCCATCATGGTTGCCGGTGATCAATTGTTCTTGTCTCAACTGTGGTTCCTGGTTCACTTGGAAGCTTGCTGAGTCTTGTTTTTGTGCTTACCATTTGCATATTTCTCTGCATTTCTGTGAGGTTAGCCAGGTTCCCCCCCGGGGGCTTGGGCTCCTTTCAGTTCCGCTGGAGCCATTGTTATTTGTTCATTTGCCTTTTCCAGTTTTTTCAGTGGCTGCGGCTTAGTTTTGTTACACCAGAGAACTGATTTAGGTGGTAGAGCTCGTGTGATCTCAGGTGTTTTTGCAATCAGTAGCGTTGGCATTTTTTAGGTTTTTTTTGGATTGCAGTGAATATCCTTTCTATCCTTTTCTGTCTAGGCAGATTGGGCCCCAGCATTTGCTCATACTATTTTCTGTCTGTGTCTGTATTTCCTCTTGTCTAACCGCCATTACATGTTTGGGGGCTTCCTATGTTCTTTGGGGATCTGCTCCGGGGCAGATAGCTTTCCTCTTTCTATCTTTAGGTGTAGTTAATCTCTCAGGCTGTGACGAGGCGTCTAGGACCAACGTAGGAACGCTCCACGGCTGCCTTTAGTTGTGGTGGTTAGTCAGGGTACTGCAATCCAATAGATTCCAACCTCTCTGGTGTATTGCCGTTTTTGCCTGCCCTCCTCAGCTACCAAAACATAACAGTATCACCGGCCAAACTGAAAATTGTATGGTACTCACAGAAGGGAAAAATAGTGTGGAAAGAAAAAAGTTGTCAGAGATTTTTTTTTTTTTTTGTTTCTTGCATTTTTCCCTCTTTTTCTCTGGGTGCTAAGGAGGATTTTTTTTTTCTCTCAATGGAGCTTGCACAGCTGTCTGGCCGTGTGGATCAGCTTGCCACTGAGGTTCGGAGTATTGCTGTCTATCTTGCTGGGTTGCCGGTTGTGGAACCTAGGATTCCCATGCCAGATTTGTTTTTGGGAGATCGGGCCAAATTTCTGAATTTCAAAAATAACTAAGTTGTTTTTTGCCTTAAAACCTAAGTCCTCAGGGAACGCAGCACAGCAGGTTCAAATTGTCATCTCTCTCCTGCGCGGCGATCCTCAGGATTGGGCTTTTTCCCTGACACCTGGGGACCCTGTTTTGAGTGATGTTGATGCATTTTTTCTGGCTCTGGGGTTATTGTACGATGAGCCTAATGTCACTGATCAAGCTGAAAGAACCTTGTTGGCATTAAATCAGGGGCTTGAGGACGCTGAGTTGTACTGTCAGAAAAATTTCCCAAAATGGGCAGTCCTAACCAAATGGAATGATGATGCTTTGGCAGCCCTTTTTCGAAGGGGCTGTCAGAGAATGTAAAGGATGTTATGGTGGGTTTCCCTGCTCCCTCTGGTCTCAATGATTCTATGTCATTAGCGATTCAAATTGACGGACTTTTGCGTGAGCGTAGAGGTATGCGTGGAATAGTGTTGCCTTGTGAGCCAGCTTCTGAACCCATGCAGTGTGATAGAGTGGCTTCTGGGGCTCAATGTCATGAGTTTCAAAAACGCAATGGGTTATGTTTCTATTGTGGTGACGCCTCTCATGCTATTTCTGTCTGCCCTAAGCGGGGAAGACGTTTTGCACGCTCAGTTGTCTTGGGTAGTGTTCAGACTAAATTTTGTTGACTGTTACCCTGATTTACCCTGTCCACATTTTCTGCTCAGGCTTTTGTTGATTCGGGAGCAGCTATTAACCTGATGGATTTTGATTTTGCTAAACGTTGTGGGTTTCCCTTGATACCCCTACGGAAGTCTATTCCCCTACTGGGATTGATTCTACCCCTTTGGCTGAGAATAAACCCCAGTTTTCTACTCAGGTGATAATGAGGGTTGAACCTGATCATCAGGAGAGTTGCAAATTTTTGGTACTGTATAATCTGCATGACATTATTGTACTAGGTTTCCCTTGGTTACAGTCTCATAATCCTGTTTTTGGACTGAAAATCTGTGTCTGTACCAGTTGGGGCTGCCAATGTGTTAAATGCCAACACTCCTGTTTTTTCTGCCTCTCCCCAGTCTCAGGATGTTTCCTGACTTTTTGACTGATTTTTCTGATGTGTTTAGCGAAAGTAAATCTGCATCCTTGCCCCCCCCCCCCCCAAGAAGCTATGACTGCGCTATGAATTAGTGCCTGGTATAAATTTTACTAAAGGTCGCCTATTTAACTTGTCTGTACCTGAACATGACGCTATGCGGTCTTATATCAAGGTCATTGTAGAAGGGTCATATCAGACCATCCTCTTCACCCTTGTGCCGTTTTTTTCTTTGTGCCAAAAGGATGGTTCATTAAGGCCGTGTATTGATTATCGTCTCTGAAACAAGATCACTTTGAAATATCCATATCCGTTTACCCTTGATTCTGACCTGTTTTCCAGGGTGAAAAGTGCTACTTGGTTTACCAAGCTTGACCCTCAGGGGGCGTATAGCCTATTCGCATTAAGCACGGGATGAATGGAAGACGGCGTTTAATACCCCAGGGCATTTGAGTACCTAGTGATGCCCTTTGGCTCACTAATGCTCCTTCCATCTTCCATCCTTCATGAATGACATTTCAGGGATTTGTGGATAATTTCTGATTGTTTATTTGGATGATATCTTGATTTTTTCCAATGACTGGGACTCTCATGTGAACATGTCGGACTGGTTTTTCCAGATTTTGAGAGAGAATGCTCTGTATGTGAAGGGATCAAATGTCTTTTTGGCGTACAGAGGATCTCATTTCTGGGATTCAATTTTCTCCATCTGTTATTGAAATGGACCTGGTCAAGGTTCAGCCATCTGTGATTGGGTCCAACAACTTCATTAAAGGCTCTTCAAGATTCTTGGTTTTGCCAATTTTTATCGTAAATTTATTGTAATTTCTCTGTTATTGTTAAACCATTGACTGATTTGACCAAAAAGGGTTCTGATGTGGTGAATGGCCTCCTGAGGCAGTCTCTGCGTTTCAGGAACCTTAAGCAAGATTCACTTCTGCTCCTGTTCTGCGGCAGCCTGATTTTCTCTGCCATTTCAGGTGGAGGTTATGCCTCTGAAATTGGGGCAGGTGCCGTTTGTCCCAAAGAGATCCTGAGACCTCTAAAAAACCCTGTGCCTTTTTCTCTCGAAAATTTTCTCCAACTGAATGTAATTATGACGTGGGTAATCGGGTGTTATTGGCCATGAAGTGGGCTTTTGAAGAGTGGAGACATGCTGAGGGAGCCAAACATCAGGTGGTGGTCCTCACGACCATAAGAATCTGTTTATCTGGAATCAGCCAAGCGACTTAATCCAAACAGCCAGGTGGGCCTTGTTTTTCCACACTTTTAATTTGTGGTTTCCTTCTTTCCTGGCACTAAGAATGTTAAGGGATGCCCTCTTGAGGAGTTTCCTTTGCGACTCTCCTGAGTTATCTGATCCTGCTGTTATTTTGAAAGAGGGTGTAGTTCTTTCCGCCATCTCGCCCAATTGAGACTGGCTCTGGAAGGGTCCAGGAGGATAAACCCGAGCGCTGCCCTATTGGAAATTGTTTGTCAAGATCCCGTCTGGGTTGGAGCCGATGTTACGCAAACACTAGGGGAAGCAGAGGCAGTAGTGTTATCAGATGGCACCGGAGGTCGGTACACAGGAAAGCAGTGTTTGTAGCAATGGATCAGGCGGATAAACGTAGTCAGGTGGCAGGCCGAGGTCGGTTCACAGGAGAGCAGTGTTTGTAGCAATGGATCAGCAGAAACGCTTGACTAAAGCTTGACCTCAATAATCTCGCAATGACACACCCACAGGGCCAGGTTTATATAGGGTGTGTAATTGGCAATCAGAGCCCAATCAAGAGAGCACTAGGTGTACCATCAGGAAGAACAGTCAATGGTATCTGGGTTCAGCAAGGAACTTTGCAGCCAGCAGAATAGCTCAGATGTAGAGCTGCTGGCCAGTGGACAAGAGGTACTGGTTCGACTCCTGACAGTACTCCCCTCCTTCCAGGATGGCCTCTGGACATCTCAGGAGCTGGCTTATCCGGGTACCTCTGATGAAAGGCTCTTGTTAGTCTAGGAGCATGACGTTGTCCCTTGGTTCCCATGATTTTTTCCCCTGGTCCGTAACCCTTCCACTGCCCAATACTGCAGTTTACCTCTGAATTTTCGGGAGTCCAGAATCTATCCACAATGTTTCTTCTTCACCACGGATCCTTTCTGTGAGAGGTGGCTGAATTCTTCCTGGAAACGGGTTTTCACAGAAGGTTTTGAGCAAGGATAGTGAAACACTGGATGAATCTTTAGATTGTTGGGAAGTTCCAAACGAAAAGCAACCTGGTTAATTTTTGCAGAAATTTGAAAAGGTCCAATGAATTTCTGACCCAATTGGAGGATGGCACATGTGTCTTAAAGGTTTTTTTGTGGACAGCCAAACTTTGTCTCCAACCTGAAGAGCAGGGGGCACTCTCCGATGTTTTATCTGCTGCTTCCTTATATACTTCCTGGGTCTTGAGTAATATCTCTGATAATTCCTCGGATTTCCTGTAATTTTGCAAGCCTGTCATTTACAGCAGGACTGGAGTGTTAATTGGCAGATTAGGGATAAATACTGGATGTACTCCATAATTAGCAAAAAATGGGGTTTGAGATGTAGCGCTATGTATGGAGTTGTTGTAGGAAAACTCTGCTGTTGTAAATATCCACCCATCACCTGAAATAGGAATAACAACGGAGGTTTGCTCCAAAGCTGGTTCGTTCCCCTCCGCGCCATTGGCTGGGAATGGAAAGCGTAGAAAGATCACCGTGACCCCAAGGCTGTACAGAAACTCTCCAAAATTTTGACGTAAACTGAACCCTCTGTCAGACACCACCTTCAGGAATTCCATGAACCTAATACCTCTTTGATTATGAGTTCTGCATTTTTTCAGCAGTAGGAATTCCTTCATTGAAAAAAGTGGGCCATTTTTGTGATCGTCCACTATACAAGGACGGCACTGAAGGGGTTTCCACAATAAAATCCATGAAATAGATCCCCAAGGCCTAGGAACTGGAAGTGGTTGCAAGAGTCCTAGAGGAGACGATCGGGGGCTTGTTTCGTGCGCATTTTAAACAGGTTGAAACATATTTCCTCACTCTTTCCTACAATTAGGCCACCAAAAGAAACGAAGTAGTAATCTTTGTTTTTGCAACCCAGGAAAACTGCCATTTAGAATCAGGACACTTTGAGGACTTCAAGGCAGAAGATTAGTACATATATTTGTTTTTTTCGCATCCAAAAACCTCTTTGAATGAAAGACACGTCTTCCAAGGATGGTTAAGGAAAGAGTCCCTTGATATCCATCTTTAATTCTATTACATATCCTCTAAGCAATATTCCCAAAAATTTTTTAGGGCCTAGAATTGTATCGCTTACTAGACCTCTCCGAGGTTTCCGAACACATCCTGGACAGGGCGTCACCTTGCCATTCTTGAACCGGCCGGTAAGAAATTATAAAATTGAATCTTGAGAAAAATAAGGCCAATCGGCTGCTTGCAACAATCTTTTGCTGTACGGAGGAATTCAAAGATTCTTGTGGTCCGTGAGGCAGTCCAGGTATTGGCACCTTCCAAAAATGTCCCATTCGGAGAAGGCAACTTTAATGCAACAGTTCTTTATTACCGAGTCATTTTTTCTGCAGATACATGGTGTGGGAAAGAAACCAATGGTGAATTGCTTTGCCCCCAAAATCGCTGAGACAAATGGCTCCCCTGCAGATCCGGGCTCCCTTCGACGTAAATGGCAATTCAGGATTTGGGTGTACTAACAAGGAGAACGTAAAAAAGTTTTCAATTTGTCAAAAGCCTCCTTGCCCTCCGGAGACCAAAAAATGCTTTGGGTCTTTTTTGTTAGTTACATCGGCCAAAAGTTTTAGAATCCCACAAATATTAATTTTTACAAAGTTACTGCTTACTTTTTCTAAGGCAATTTCATATACTCCAAATTTAAAAAATGACAGCTTAACGCAATTAACTTGCAAAGTTCAATTTTGGCTGAAAATGAACTTTTCCCCAAAACACATTTCAACATCATTGCAGCCCTCCTTAAAAGGCCAGCTAACCTCTTTCATGATTCTCCATTAACACAGGTGGGTGTTGAGAGGAATGGCTGAGATCAATCAGCATGAAATAAGTAAGAATACACCACTGACACTTAAAAGGAGGTTGGGCTCGCATCATTGTTTCTCTTCTGTTAACCATGGATCCTAAAGAAACCTGCAGTCATCATTGCAATCACAAAAATGGCCAACAGGGAAGAAATCCAGCTAGAAAGATTGCCACCTCAGTCAACAATCTATCGCATCATAAAGAACTTTTAAGGAAGAGGTTCCATTGTTGCCAAAAAAGGCTCCAGGGCGCCAAAAAGACCAGCAAGCGCCAGGACCTCTCTTTAAAAGGTTTCAGCTGCGGGATGGGCACCACAGTGCAGAGCTTGGGCTCAGAATGGCAGCAGGCAGGTGGATGCATCCACGCACTGTAGGCGGAGACTCTTGGAGCAAGGCCTGGTCCAAGGAGGGCAGAAAGAAGCCCCCTTCCCCAGAAAAAAACACAAGGACAACTGATATTCTGCAAAAGTTACAGGCAGTGGACCTGAGGACTGGGGTAAAGTTATTTTCTCTGATGAAATCCCCTTTTCGATTGTTTGGGACACAGGAAAACCCTCATTCAAGAAACAAGGTAGCGCTACCACAGTCTTGTCTCAACCAACGTTAAGAATCCTGAAACCATTCATTGTGGGGTTCTTCTCAGCCAAGGAATTGTCTCTCTCACAGTCTGCCAAAAACACAGCCTAAAAAGAATGGTACCAAAGTCCTCCAAAGCAACTCTCCCACCCCCCAAGAGTAGTTTGGCGATCAACAATGCCTTTTCCACATATGGAGCCCTTCCATAAAGCAAAGGTGAAACTAAATGGCTCAGGGAACAAAAACAGAGATTTTGGGTCCAGGCCTGGAAACCCCCAATCTTAATCCCATGAACTTTTTGGGGGAATCATCAAAGACGGTGGACAACAAAAACCTAAAACTTCTGCAAATGAAAGCATGATGGGGCAAGAAAGGACTGCATAATCGATTTGTCCAGAATTTGATTGGAGAGCACCAGGGAGAAATGCAAGGCCTGAAGAAAAAAGGGTCAACACCAAATATTGATTTGCTGCATTAACTCATTGTTTAAATTCAATATAAGCTTTTGTTACTCATATGTTTTGCAATTAAATTCGCTGTATAAAAACACTGTCAAAAAACATAAAAACCCCGAGGCAGCAGATCTGGAAAAATAATATTTGTTTCATTCCCAAACTTTTGGCCATGATGTAGAATTGGTAATGATCCGGAAAATCTTTA
>JARQOD010000006.1:93044268-93093786 GCA_033576555.1 Oophaga sylvatica
ATTAGCGATTCAAATTGACGGACTTTTGCGTGAGCGTAGAGGTATGCGTGGAATAGTGTTGCCTTGTGAGCCAGCTTCTGAACCCATGCAGTGTGATAGAGTGGCTTCTGGGGCTCAATGTCATGAGTTTCAAAAACGCAATGGGTTATGTTTCTATTGTGGTGACGCCTCTCATGCTATTTCTGTCTGCCCTAAGCGGGGAAGACGTTTTGCACGCTCAGTTGTCTTGGGTAGTGTTCAGACTAAATTTTTGTTGACTGTTACCCTGATTTACCCTGTCCACATTTTCTGCTCAGGCTTTTGTTGATTCGGGAGCAGCTATTAACCTGATGGATTTTGATTTTGCTAAACGTTGTGGGTTTCCCTTGATACCCCTACGGAAGTCTATTCCCCTACTGGGGATTGATTCTACCCCTTTGGCTGAGAATAAACCCCAGTTTTCTACTCAGGTGATAATGAGGGTTGAACCTGATCATCAGGAGAGTTGCAAATTTTTGGTACTGTATAATCTGCATGACATTATTGTACTAGGTTTCCCTTGGTTACAGTCTCATAATCCTGTTTTGGACTGGAAATCTGTGTCTGTAACCAGTTGGGGCTGCCAATGTGTTAATGCCAACACTCCTGTTTTTTCTGCCTCTCCCCAGTCTCAGGATGTTCCTGACTTTTTGACTGATTTTTCTGATGTGTTTAGCGAAAGTAAATCTGCATCCTTGCCCCCCCCCCCCATAGGAGCTATGACTGCGCTATTGAATTAGTGCCTGGTAGTAAATTTTACTAAAGGTCGCCTATTTAACTTGTCTGTACCTGAACATGACGCTATGCGGTCTTATATCAAGGAGTCATTGTAGAAGGGTCATATCAGACCATCCTCTTCACCCTTGGGTGCCGGTTTTTTCTTTGTGGCCAAAAAGGATGGTTCATTAAGGCCGTGTATTGATTATCGTCTCTTGAACAAGATCACTTTGAAATATCCATATCCGTTACCCTTGATTTCTGACCTGTTTTCCAGGGTGAAAAGTGCTACTTGGTTTACCAAGCTTGACCTCAGGGGGGCGTATAGCCTTATTCGCATTAAGCACGGGGATGAATGGAAGACGGCGTTTAATACCCCAGAGGGGCATTTTGAGTACCTAGTGATGCCTTTGGGCTCACTAATGCTCCTTCCATCTTCCAGTCCTTCATGAATGACATTTTCAGGGATTTTGTGGATAAATTTCTGATTGTTTATTTGGATGATATCTTGATTTTTTCCAATGACTGGGACTCTCATGTGAAACATGTTCGGACTGTGTTCCAGATTTTGAGAGAGAATGCTCTGTATGTGAAGGGATCAAAATGTCTTTTTGGCGTACAGAGGATCTCATTTCTGGGATTCATTTTGTCTCCATCTGTTATTGAAATGGACCTGGTCAAGGTTCAGGCCATCTGTGATTGGGTCCAACCTACTTCATTAAAGGCTCTTCAGAGATTCTTGGGTTTTGCCAATTTTTATCGTAAATTTATTGGTAATTTCTCTGTTATTGTTAAACCATTGACTGATTTGACCAAAAAGGGTTCTGATGTGGTGAATTGGCCTCCTGAGGCAGTCTCTGCGTTTCAGGAACTTAAGCAGAGATTCACTTCTGCTCCTGTTCTGGGGCAGCCTGATGTTTCTCTGCCATTTCAGGTGGAGGTTGATGCCTCTGAAATTGGGGCAGGTGCCGTTTTGTCCCAAAGAGATCCTGAGACCTCTAAAAGTAACCCTTGTGCCTTTTTCTCTCGAAAATTTTCTCCAACTGAATGTAATTATGACGTGGGTAATCGGGTGTTATTGGCCATGAAGTGGGCTTTTGAAGAGTGGAGACATTGGCTGGAGGGAGCCAAACATCAGGTGGTGGTCCTCACGGACCATAAGAATCTGGTTTATCTGGAATCAGCCAAGCGACTTAATCCTAGACAGGCCAGGTGGGCCTTGTTTTTCACACGTTTTAATTTTGTGGTTTCCTTTCTTCCTGGCACTAAGAATGTTAAGGCGGATGCCCTCTTGAGGAGTTTCCTTGCGGACTCTCCTGAGTTATCTGATCCTGCTGTTATTTTGAAAGAGGGTGTAGTTCTTTCCGCCATCTCGCCCAATTTGAGACTGGCTCTGGAAGGGTGTCAGGAGGATAAACCCGAGCGCTGCCCTATTGGGAAATTGTTTGTCAAGATCCCGTCTGGGTTGGAGCCGATGTTACTGCAAACACTAGGGGAAGCAGAGGCAGGTAGTGTAGTCAGATGGCAGCCGGAGGTCGGTACACAGGAAAGCAGTGTTTGTAGCAATGGATCAGGCGGATAACGTAGTCAGGTGGCAGGCCGAGGTCGGTTCACAGGAGAGCAGTGTTTGTAGCAATGGATCAGCAGGAAACGCTTGACTAAAGGCTTGGAGCTCAATAATCTCGCAATGACACACCCACAGGGCCAGGTTTATATAGGGTGTGTAATTGGCAATCAGAGGCCCAATCA
Source organism: Oophaga sylvatica (assembly GCA_033576555.1). NCBI lineage: Eukaryota > Metazoa > Chordata > Amphibia > Anura > Dendrobatidae > Oophaga > Oophaga sylvatica. Next base: position 93,046,753 of record JARQOD010000006.1, read on the forward strand.
AGAGAGCACTAGGTGTAGCCAATCAGGAAGAACAGTCAATGGTATCTGGGTTCAGCAAGGAACTTTGCAGCCAGCAGAATAGCTCAGATGGTAGAGCTGCTGGCCAGTGGACAAGAGGTACTGGGTTCGACTCCTGACAGTACTCCCCTCCTTCCAGGATGGCCTCTGGACATCTCAGGAGCTGGCTTATCCGGGTACCTCTGATGAAAGGCTCTTGTTAGTCTAGGAGCATGGACGTTGTCCCTTGGTTCCCATGAATTTTCCTCTGGTCCGTAACCCTTCCACTGCACCAGATACTGCAGTTTACCTCTGAATTTTCGGGAGTCCAGAATCTTATCCACAATGTATTCTTCTTCACCACGGATCCTTTCTGGTGGAGGAGGTGGCTGAATTCTTCCTGGAAACGGGTTTTCACAGAAGGGTTTGAGCAAGGATATGTGAAACACTGGATGAATCTTTAGATTGTTGGGAAGTTCCAAACGAAAAGCAACCTGGTTAATTTTTGCAGAAATTTGAAAAGGTCCAATGAATTTCTGACCCAATTTGGAGGATGGCACATGTGTCTTAAGGTTTTTAGTGGACAGCCAAACTTTGTCTCCAACCTGAAGAGCAGGGGGCACTCTCCGATGTTTATCTGCTGCTTCCTTATATACTTCCTGGGTCTTGAGTAATATCTCTGATAATTCCTTCTGGGATTCCTGTAATTTTGCAAGCCTGTCATTTACAGCAGGACTGGGAGTGTTCATTGGCAGATTAGGGATAAATACTGGATGTACTCCATAATTAGCAAAAAATGGGGTTTGAGATGTAGCGCTATGTATGGAGTTGTTGTAGGAAAACTCTGCTGTTGGTAAATAGTCCACCCAGTCATCCTGAAGATAGGAAATGAAGCAACGGAGGTATTGCTCCAAAGTCTGGTTCGTTCTCTCCGTCTGGCCATTGGACTGAGGATGGAAAGCGGTAGAAAGATTCACCGTGACTCCCAAGGCTGTACAGAAACTCTTCCAAAATTTTGACGTAAACTGAACGCCTCTGTCAGACACCACGCTGTCAGGAATTCCATGTAACCTGAATACCTCTTTGATTATCAGTTCTGCAGTTTTTTCAGCAGTAGGAATTCCTTCAGTTGGAATAAAGTGGGCCATTTTTGTGAGTCGGTCCACTATGACAAGGATGACGGTCATCTGGAAGGGGGTAGTTCCACAATAAAATCCATGGAAATAGATCCCCAAGGCCTGGATGGAACTGGAAGTGGTTGCAAGAGTCCTAGAGGAGACGATCGTGGGGTCTTGTTTCGTGCGCATGTGTTAAACAGGTTGAAACATATTTCCTCACGTCTTTCCTACAATTAGGCCACCAAAAGAAACGAAGTAGTAAGTCTTGTGTTTTTGCAACTCCAGGATGTCCTGCCAGTTTAGAATCATGGACACTTTTGAGGACTTCAAGGCGAGAAGATTCAGGTACATATATTTTGTGTTTCTGCATCCAAAACCCTCTTTGAATGAAAGATCGACGTCTTCCGAAGGATGGTTAAGGAAAGAGTCCTCTTGATATCCATCTTTAATTCTATTACATAGTCCTCTAGAGTGCAATATTCCCAAAAAATTTTTAGGGCCTAGAATTGTATCGTCATTACTAGACCTCTCCTGAGGTTCCGAACACATCCTGGACAGGGCGTCAGCCTTGCCATTTCTTGAACCAGGCCGGTAAGAAATTATAAAATTGAATCTTGAGAAAAATAAGGCCCATCGTGCTTGTCTTGCAGACAATCTTTTTGCTGTACGGAGGAATTCAAGATTCTTGTGGTCCGTGAGGACAGTCACAGGGTGATTGGCACCTTCCAAAAGATGTCTCCATTCGGAGAAGGCAACTTTAATGGCTAACAGTTCTTTATTACCGATGTCGTAGTTCTTTTCTGCAGATGACATGGTGTGGGAAAGAAACGCACATGGGTGAAGTTGCATTTTGTCCCCAACTCGCTGAGACAGAATGGCTCCCACTGCAGAGTCCGAGGCGTCCACTTCGACAGTAAATGGCAATTCAGGATTTGGGTGTACTAACAATGGAGCAGACGTAAAAAGAGTTTTCAATTTGTCAAAAGCCTCCTGTGCCTCCGGAGACCAGAAAAATGCTTTGGTCTTTTTTGTTAGTGTACAGTCATGGCCAAAAGTTTTGAGAATGACACAAATATTAATTTTTACAAAGTCTACTGCTTCACTTTTTCTAATGGCAATTTGCATATACTCCAGAATGTTATAAAGAGTGATCAGCTTAACAGCAATTACTTGCAAAGTCAATATTTGGCTAGAAAATGAACTTTATCCCCAAAACACATTTCAACATCATTGCAGCCCTGCCTTAAAAGGACCAGCTAACCTCTTTTCAGTGATTGCTCCATTAACACAGGTGTGGGTGTTGATGAGGACATGGCTGGAGATCAATCAGTCATGATTAAGTAAGAATGACACCACTGGACACTTTAAAAGGAGGTTGGTGCTCGGCATCATTGTTTCTCTTCTGTTAACCATGGTTATCTCTAAAGAAACATGTGCAGTCATCATTGCAATGCACAAAAATGGCCTAACAGGGAAGAGTATCGCAGCTAGAAAGATTGCACCTCAGTCAACAATCTATCGCATCATAAAGAACTTCAAGGAGAGAGGTTCCATTGTTGCCAAAAAAGGCTCCAGGGCGCCCAAGAAAGACCAGCAAGCGCCAGGACCATCTCTTAAAAGTGTTTCAGCTGCGGGATCGGGCTACCAGCAGTGCAGAGCTTGCTCAGGAATGGCAGCAGGCAGGTGTGAGTGCATCTGCACGCACTGTGAGGCGGAGACTCTTGGAGCAAGGCCTGGTCTCAAGGAGGGCAGCAAAGAAGCCACTTCTCTCCAGAAAAAACATCATGGACAGACTGATATTCTGCAAAAGTACAGGCAGTGGACTGCTGAGGACTGGGGTAAAGTTATTTTCTCTGATGAATCCCCTTTTCGATTGTTTGGGACATCAGGAAAACGCCTCATTCAGAGAAGACAAGGTGAGCGCTACCACCAGTCTTGTCTCATGCCAACTGTTAAGAATCCTGAAACCATTCATGTGTGGGGTTGCTTCTCAGCCAAGGGAATTGTCTCTCTCACAGTCTTGCCTAAAAACACAGCCATGAATAAAGAATGGTACCAGAATGTCCTCCAAGAGCAACTTCTCCCAACTCTCCAAGAGTAGTTTGGCGATCAACAATGCCTTTTCCAGCATGATGGAGCACCTTGCCATAAAGCAAAGGTGATAACTAAATGGCTCAGGGAACAAAACAGAGATTTTGGGTCCATGGCCTGGAAACTCCCCCGATCTTAATCCCATTGAGAACTTGTGGTCAATCATCAAGAGACGGGTGGACAAACAAAAACCTAAAACTTCTGACAAAATGAAAGCATTGATTGTGCAAGTATGGACTGCTATAAGTCAGGATTTGGTCCAGAAGTTGATTGAGAGCATGCCAGGGAGAATTGCAGAGGTCCTGAAGAAGAAGGGTCAACACTGCAAATATTGATTTGCTGCATTAACTCATTGTAACTGTCAATATAAGCTTTTGTTACTCATATGTTTGCAATTATATTTCTGTCTGTGATAAAAACATCTGTCAAAACACACATAAAAACCAGAGGGCAGCAGATCATGTGAAAATATAATATTTGTGTCATTCTCCAAACTTTTGGCCATGACTGTAGTAATTGGTAGTATGATCCGTGAAAAGTTCTTTATAAATTTTCGGTAAAAATTTGCAAATCCTATGAAACGCTGGACGTCTTTTAAATTTCTTGGAACAGGCCAGTCCACTACAGCATTGATTTTGCCGGGATCCATGCTCAGACCTTCTGGGGAGATGATATATCCCAGAAATTGGATACTGGTTTGTTCAAACTCACATTTTTCAAGTTTAATGTAAAGATGGTTCTCCTGTAGTCGTTCCAAGACTAACTGGACGTGCCTGCGATGCTCTTCCAAGGTGTCTGAAAATATAAGAATGTCATCGAGATAAGCCACAACGAATTGGTCCAAGAAATCTCGAAATACATCATTAATAAAATGTTGAAAGGTGGCTGGGGCATTGCTAAGACCAAAGGTCATAACCAGAGATTCAAAATGTCCATATCTCGTTCTGAAGGCGGTCTTCCACTCATCTCCTGGGCGAATCCGTATGAGGTTGTAAGCCCCTCTAAGATCCAGCTTCGTAAAGATTTTCGCAGAACGGAGTCTCTCAAATAGTTCAGGAATCAAGGGTAGCGGGTAGCGATTCTTGACAGTGATATTATTCATCTCTCTGTAGTCAATACATGGCCGCAGAGTGGAGTCTTTCTTTTCAACAAAGAACAGGGGTGCCCCAGCTGGAGATGTGGAAGGTCGAATAAAGCCTTTCTCTAAATTTTCATCCAGGAACTTTCTTAATACCTTCAATTCAGGTTCGGAAAGATTGTAAATCCGTCCAAATGGAATGGTTGCTCCTGGCAGCAATTCAATGGGACAGTCGTAAGGACGGTGAGGAGGTAATTGATCTGCTTTCTTCTTACTGCAGACATCAGAGAACTGCTGATATTGAGGTGGTAGTTTCTCTTCCTTCTCATGCGAAATCTCAGAGATTTGGACTTGTTGGAGAACAGGGGGTTCCTTATGACAATTATTCTTACAGTAGTCAGATGGAAAGGTGATGGTCCTTGATGCCCAGTTGATAGAAGGGTTATGGACTGAAAACCAGGGGATCCCTAGAATAACCGGAAATTTCGGAGATGAGATAAGGTGGAAACTGACAGCTTCATGATGATCCGGTTCGATACAAATCTCCAGTTCGATTGTCTCATGCGTGACAGGTCCAGAAGACAAGGGTGATCCATCCACCGTTTCCATTTCAATTGGTGTGGATTTGGTCCTACTGGAAATATTATTATCACGTGTAAATTTTAAGTCCATAAAATTCCCTCCTGCTCCCGAATCCAACAGGGCAGAGCATTGTATTTTTTGGGTGCCCATTACAACCTGAATGGGGATTACAAAATGAGATGATGTAGTATGTATTTTGTCTATTTCTGGCGTTACTGATGAGATAGTCTGCAAGATGGAATCCGACTGCTGAGAAAGGTCCATATTGCTGGCAGACCTGTTGTTGGTAAAGGCTATAGTCCTTTTGTTAGGACAGTTGATGGCATAGTGTCCAGGGTCCCCACAATAGAGGCAGAGATGTTCTGCACGTCGCCTCTCCTTCTCCTGTGCAGAGAGTGGTCTTCGGATGACGTCGATCTGCATCGGTTCAGACACGCCTTGCGTCTTTTCTTGGTGGTCCGATGCTGAAAATGAGAAGCCAGGGCTATTCCCAAGTGCTCGCAGTCTCTCCTTTCTCCTTTCAGTAAGTCTCTGGTCAATCCGGATACATAGTTGAATAAAGTCCTCCAACTGGTCAGGGGTCTCAACCCTGGCAAGCTCGTCTTTCACTGGTTCTGATAACCCTCGTCGAAATTGACTTCTCTGGGCCGCTGGATTCCAGGTGGTGTCGGCCACCCAGCGACGGAACTCCGATGTGTATTCTGCAACAGAGCGACGTCCTTGGCGCAAATTATGTAATTTGGTTTCTGCTGTGGCACAGCGGTTTGGGTCATCAAAAACTTGATTCATAGCTGCGGTGAAGGCTTCCAGGTCATTAAGGAGGTCATAGTCCTTTTCTACATAAGGTGAAGCCCAAGCAAGAGCTTCATCCGTCAGGAGATTTATCATGAAAAAAACTTTCTTCCTCTCACTGGTAAAGGGAGCAGGTTGCATCTGGAAGTATATGCGGCATTGATTGAGGAATCCTCGGTACTGCTTGCGATCCCCACTGAACTTTGCAGGCAGCGGCAGCCGCGCGTTTGATTCGGACCCTGAATTGCGCACGTCCAGAAGTTGTTTTTGTAGCTCAATTACTTCCTGTTGTATCGCCGTGAAATCAGTTTGTAACTTGGCATATTTTCCTTGAGAGTCAGTACAAAAACTTTGAAGCTCCGTAACTTGCCGTCTCAGGGTGTTCACAGCGGACTCCATTTTGGCGCGAGATTATTCTGTCAAGATCCCGTCTGGGTTGGAGCCGATGTTACTGCAAACACTAGGGGAAGCAGAGGCAGGTAGTGTAGTCAGATGGCAGCCGGAGGTCGGTACACAGGAAAGCAGTGTTTGTAGCAATGGATCAGGCGGATAACGTAGTCAGGTGGCAGGCCGAGGTCGGTTCACAGGAGAGCAGTGTTTGTAGCAATGGATCAGCAGGAAACGCTTGACTAAAGGCTTGGAGCTCAATAATCTCGCAATGACACACCCACAGGGCCAGGTTTATATAGGGTGTGTAATTGGCAATCAGAGGCCCAATCAAGAGAGCACTAGGTGTAGCCAATCAGGAAGAACAGTCAATGGTATCTGGGTTCAGCAAGGAACTTTGCAGCCAGCAGAATAGCTCAGATGGTAGAGCTGCTGGCCAGTGGACAAGAGGTACTGGGTTCGACTCCTGACATTGTTTGTCCCAGACCGGTGGAAAAAGAGTGTGATGTCTGAGATTCATTGTTCCGCGTTGGCCGGTCATCCCGGAATTTTTGGTACCAGAGACTTGGTGAGTCGGTCCTTTTGGTGGCCTACTTTGTCTCATGACGTCAGGGAGTTTGTGCAGTCCTGTGGGACTTGCTCTCGCTCCAAGCCTTGCTCTCGCTCTAGTGGTTTGTTGATGCCATTTCCTGTGCCCAAGAGACCATGGACCCATATCTCTATGGATTTTATTTCCGACCTCCCTGTTTCTCAGAGAATGACCGTTATCTGGGTGATTTGTGATAGGTTTTCCAAGATGATACATCTTGTGCCATTACCTAAGTTGCCTTCCTCCCCCGAATTGGTGCCTTTGTTCCTTCAGCACGTGGTTTGGTTACACGGCATTCCTGAGAACATTGTGTCTGACAGAGGAGTCCTGTTTGTTTCCAGATTTTGGAGGACTTTTTGTTCTAAACTTGGTGTTCAATTGTCTTCTCTGCTTTTCATCCTCAGACCAATGGACAAACTGAGAGAACAAACCAGACATTGGAAACTTATCTGAGATGCTTTGTGTCTGCTGATCAAGATGACTGGGTCTCTTTTTTTGCCTCTGGCTGAGTTTGCTCTTAATAATAGGGCAAGCTCTGCCACTTTGATGTCTCCATTTTTCTGCAATTTTGGATTTCACCCTCTATTTTCTTCGGGACAGACGGAGGCTTCTGTCTGTCCGGGTGTTGACTCTGTTGTGGAGCGTATGCAGCAGATTTGGGACCAGGTAGTGGAGAGGTTGTCCCTCTCTCAGGAGAAGGCCCAGCGGTTTGCCAACCGGCATAGGACTGATGGTCCTCGGTTTAAAGTGGGGGACTTGGTCTGGTTGTCCTCAAGAATAGTGTTGAGCGATACTGCTCGATATCTAAAAATATCGGATCGGAATGGTATCGCCGATATCACTAAATATCGGCGATATCCGATTCCGATACCGGAAGTCCCATGTAAGTCTATGGGAACAAAATATCGCAACTAAAAAAACACTTCCTTTCCTTGTAAACACAAAATATACACACTTAGAATACACACATATATATATATATATATATATATATATATATATATTATTAATATATATATATAATGTCATTGTGACATATATATATATATATATATATATATACATATATTTATAGTTTATTCACTTCTACATAGTAAAATAGCCTCTGATTCAATTGCCGGGTAAAGCCGGCATTTGTGAAAAGACAGAAGCACCCGAGGGTCCAGTCGCCACGAGATGTTGCATCGCACCCAGCGGTGTGACAACTTACTCTCAGGTAAGGAGGAAACACCCCATTGACTCCAACCACTGCATTCAACAGTACACTATGCCAGCTGAGTGTAGGCGGACCCAATGGGATGGTCTAGCTCAGGCTGGTTAGAACAGGGTGTAGCTAGTTGGATGGGAGGGGTTGAGGCAGCCTTATGCTGCATGTCTTTGTAGTAAGAATTGTTTCCTTTCCTGCTTTCTTACTACGTCGCATACTCCACTCTGCTACATCACTCTGCACCATTGCTCTATCTCACATCTATCTGCCCTGGAAGGATACCGTCTTACCTGTACAAGACTTATCACCTAGCTGCACTACACCATCCCTGCCAGAGGACCTGCACAGCAGCGCTGGTCACCCTGACCAGGTACTACAGGTGGCGTCACGACAAACTACACAAACATTCTATCATCCCCTGGAAATATCCCACATTCCAGTGAGCGACCAGGGCACGGACATAGCTGTGCTACCCGTCACATCACCCATAGAAGTCGACGGGCTTGGTGCCGAGTACCCCCAAAACCTGTGGCTCTGTGCGACTCAACTTTGGCGTCACGAACAGGATTCAGAAGCTCGCTATAATCGAGTCCTGTGTGCCTTAATTGAACTGTTTTTTTGCTTGAGAATTGCAAAAATCATCATAGACTGTATTTGCCATTTTTCCGTCATATCTGCGCCACAAGGCACAGGTGAAGAATAAGGGCGTGCTCTCGTGGGCGTACACTCACTCCGTGGCGCGAAAACGATGTCCGCACACTCTAAATGTTACTGCAATGTAAGATCGTGCCCCACAGCTCTGGAGTTCCGCCTCCTCATCCTCCTCAGTGGGCGGAAACGAACGCGAAGGTCCCGTCTCCCTACAAAAGATGGGCCTCTCCTGATGCTAATGACACATGTGACTTGGCAGAGATGGCGAATGGACGTGAGCAGAAGTGGGAAGGGATGGAGGAGTCAGAGCTCTCCCCCTACAGAAGCGACCCGATCGCCACGGAGCCACCGTTTGGCACCCGGCCTGGAAACCCTCCTACGCTGGAAGAAGCGGAGGATACCCTGAGAGACCTGGCCCGGCACCGGGAGGAGGTCGCCAGGATGGAAGCGAGCTGGCGGGCCCTAAAACTACAATTGGAGCGGCGCCAATCCCTCTTACCCCCTGAAGTGTCTGTACCGGAAGGTGAGGCACCCGTTCCAGTAGAGGAGGCCGTGCGGGCATCCCAGGCCTTGCAATCTGAACCGGTTGCCAGTATCTCAGTGGAGGCACCCGTTCCAGTACAGGAGGCCGTGCGGGCATCCCAGCCCTTGCAATCTGAACCGGTTGCCAGTATCTCAGTGGAGGCACCCATTCCAGTAGAGGAGGCCGTGCGGGCATCCCAGCCCTTGCAATCTGAACCGGTTGCCAGTATCACAGTGGAGGCACCCGTTCCTGCAGAAAACGCCGCACCAGCACCCCAGATCCCGCTGTCTGCCCCCGTCGCTGAGGCAGAAGAAGCGACACCCGTCCTCATGGAGGAGGCCGCGCAGGCACCAGAGCTCTACCTGCCTGTACCGGAGCCCCGACCGTCATCTGTTCCAGAGCCGGCTGCTCCCGCCACAGCTGAGCGCCGCCAGGACTGGCGGGCGCCAGGAGAGCTGCCGCAAACCGTACATCGTAAGCTGGCGTTTGATGGTGGAGACATGGAGATGCTGGTGGAGGAGAATTACAACCGGCGTCAGGAGGAAGAGTGGAGACGTCGGGAGCGGGAGCAGAGCGACAAAGGGAGCAGCGAGAATCCCAAAAGCTTCGGCAACGTCACCTGGAGAAGGACCTGGCAGAGAAGGCACGTATGAGAAAGGATAAAAGTACGGTGAGGGAGCCGCGGCGTAAGGGTGCAGTACGGAACTTTAAGTTAAAAGGTGGTTGGGGCTTCATCCAGGAGCCTGGACTTTATTTAGAAGTTTTTGTAACCCGGCGGGACGTGGAGGCTCACCTCCCAGAAGGACACCCGGGGAGGGACCTGTTGCCAGGAGACTTGGTGACTTACACCCGACACTGGGGTTACAATGGATGGTACGCCCTAAATGTTACCAGGTGCGACCCCTACTCCCCAGAGTGTCAGGAAACTGACAGACCCTACGAGCCTTCAGCCTCCCCCAACCAGGCCTCTGCACAAGTGCCCACCCCACGCCGTAAATCTCCCCAGCCTCCCTCAGTGGTCTCCTCAGCAGCCCCAGCTATGGACATGATAATGATAGCTGGCCCGTACCCGGCGCCTGTTAGGCCCCCTGGGGTTCGTTCAGTCCGGGACATAGGGGTCCAGACCCGGAGGGAGATGAAAGAGGTGGCCACACAGACCCAGATAGCGGGTCACGACGTCACTGTACAGGCCACACGACGTCATCAGGTCTGGGTGGACCCTCCTGTCACGGATGTTTGGCAAGCTCCAGAACAGTACCAGGTGGTACCTGTAAGAGGACAGCCAAAGAAGTCTAAATAACCCGGACAGGGTCTCTGTATGTAAATAGTTAAATTATTGATGTACCCGGACGGGTGAATGTTCAGAAAAAGAAGTTTATTGTTGCCTTAATATACCCAGGTTGGGTAATGGTTTGATGTACCCGGACGGGTGAATGTTCAGAAGAACAAGTTTATTGTTGCCTTAATATACCCAGGTTGGGTAATGGTGTTTCACTGTAATGAAAATGTTGAACTTTGAAGCCATGAACTGTACTGGCTCACAAACTTTTCTGTAAATAGTTGGCACTTCGGTGCTCCATCTTGGTTTTACAAAAAACTTTACTGTGCACTATTTTCAACTACCTCAGAAACTAAAAACCCGTTTGGTGTGGCCGAAAGTGAGGTCTGCTCAAGGAAAGTCTTGCAGCCCACCCAAGACCACAGTTGGAGGTTTGGAGCGGGTCCTCCACAAGCACAAGTAAAGGACACTGTGAAGTTACCCCGGTGGGGGTAGTCCTAAGAAGTCTCCACGAACTTCGGCACTAATGCTATTTGCACTTTTGTTGAATATGTATTTATTAACACACATGTATAACACATATCAAGGGTATGAACAGTAACAAAACATGTCACATAATATAAGCCATTTGCACTTTTGTAATGTTATTATTAAAAATTTTATTATGCAACGTTTAACTTGAAGTGTTTCCTGCTTTCTTACTACGTCGCATAGTCCACTCTGCTACATCACTTTGCACCATTGCTCTATCTCACATCTATCTGCCCTGGAAGGATAGCGTGTTACCTGTAGAAGACTTTTCACCTACCTGCACTACACCATCCCTTCCAGAGGACCTGCACAGCAGCGCTGGACACCCTGACCAGGTACTACAGGTGGCGTCACGACAAACTACACAAACATTCTATCATCCCCTGGAAATCTCCCACATTCCAGTGATCGCCCAGGTCACGGACCGAGCTGTGCTACTCGTGACATCCCCCATAGAAGTCGACGTGATCGGTGCCGAGTACCCCCAAAACCCCTGTCTCTGTGCGACTCAACTTCCCTCACTGTGCTGGCACTTTACATTTACAATGCCTCTGGGTTGTTTTTGGGGGGGGGTGGGGAACATTCAGACTTTTGCTATGGGGCCCCATGATTTATATGTACGCCCCTGCTGCTGAGGCATGGTATTTAAGGCTGTTAAGGAGCCAACATACATGGACCTTGCCAGCAGCGTCGGACTGGAGTACCTTGGGCCCACCAGAGAAAATATATTCTTGCGGCCCAACATCATACTTCCCAACCTTTGAATAAGGGAAAGAGGGACAAAGGCTGTGGCACGCTGTGCATGCTGCAGAAAATTTTAGGCCATGCCACGTTGCACCACAGACTGTCCAGGAGTTGGTGGATGCTATAGTCCAGGTGTGGGAGGAGATCCCTCACGAGACCATCCGTCGCGCTCATCAGGAGCATGGCCAGAAGTTGTAGGGAGGTCATACAGCATACCTCCCAAATTTGGAAGACAGGAAAGAGGATTAAAGGCTGCGGCGCGTGTTGCGCGCCGCTGAAAATTTTAGGCCACGCCCCGACAACACCCATTTCACAGCTAATCACACCCATATCCTCGCCCCAAGCGTAACCATTTAGCACTGCTGATCACACTGACTGGTAATGAGGGCACAGTGGCTGGTACTGAGGAAAAGAAAGAGCAGCGAGAGAGAAAGAACAAACAGAGAAAGAAAGAGAGGAAAGAAAGAAAAGAGAGAAAGAAAGAACAGAGAGAAAAAAGAACAGAGAGCGAGAAGGAAAGAACAGAGAGCGAGAAAGAAAGACTAGAGAGAGAGCCATAGGCGTATCTAGGGTTTTGGTTTAGTGGGGGCAAAACTTCTGATTGGGCCCATCATCAGAGAACCTCAGCAAATGACCGCGCTGTTGGCCAAAATAATCTATATATAAAAAGACCAATATTGATATTACCGCCATATGGTCTGTGTTAAATAATACCAGTCCTACAGAACATATAATAGATTACAGCACAGGTACAGATAATGACTTACCGCTGATGTTCTTTCTAATGGAATTGTTCACTTTTCATGTCTTTTCCATCTGGCCCACACCGACATGATGACTTCTCCAGCCAGGACTCGACTGCACCCCCATTAAAAAAAAAATCAAAAAAAAACTCACCTCCCGGCTCCTGTGCTGCTCACTGTTCTCCCTCTCAGCGTCTGACAGCGGGCGCCGGCAGGTGATGTTATTGCGCCCGCTGTCATACGCTGAGAGGGGGATTATGGGAGAGAAGGAGCGCTCGCTCCTTCTCTCTCCATGCGGTCAGCTTTATCGGCTGGATGCCGATACAGCTGACCCTCCGATGACGGGTGGGGGGCCCACTGCTGGCACCGGGCCCCCCCAACGCCTGTTCAGGCCCCATAGCTTCCGGGCGGCAGAGCAGGGGGAGCGATTCTCCCTGCTCTGCCGCAGAATGTAACTGTATCGTAGCTCCAGGTGGGCCCCCTCAGAGCGCGGGCCCCGGGGCCACCGCCCCCTCTGCCCCGCGACCTATCCTTTCAAATCAGGGCCCACCACGCAGGAGCTGGGGCCCACCGTAGGTTTCTCCGGTGTCCCGGTGCCTCAGTCCGACCCTGCTTGCCAGCCTGATAATACCAGGCCACAGCAGTCTGCATATCTTGGCTGGTTAACAAAAATAGGGGATCCCCTCGAAAAAAATTTGGCGTGGGGTCCCCCCTATTTTTGTTAACCAGCCAGATGAAGCAGACTGCTGAGGCCTGGTTTTTCAGGCTGGTAAGGATCCAATATCCATGGACCTTGCCAGCCTGATAATACCAGGCCACAGCAGTCTGCTTAGCTTGGCTGGTTAACAAAAATAGGGGATCCCCTCGAAAAAAAAAACGGCGTAGGGGTCCCCCTATTTTTGTTAACCAGCCAAGTAAAATGCAGACTGCTGCGGCCTGGTATTAAAAGACTGTCAAGGCCCATGGATTTTGGCCCTCAACAGCCTGATAATACCAGGCTACAGCAGCCCCACATTTGGCGCATCAAAAGATGTGCCAATTGTGGCACTTTACCCGGCTCTTCCCACTGCCCTGTAGCGGTGGCAAGTGGGGTAATAAGGGGTTAATGTCACCGTTGATTGCACGGTGAGAATAAGCCCGGTTAATAATGGAGAGGTGTCAATAAGACACCGATCCATTATTAATCCCAAAGTTTTTAAATGTATAAAAAAAAAGACACAGCAAGAAAAAAGTATTTTAATGAAATAAAAGAGACAACACAGTTTTCATTAATTTTATTATACACTCATTCCTGCGACGCCATCGATCTCCTGTAAAAAAAGAAAAAAAACAAACCAACAGTATACCACCTGTCCGACGCAGTCCATAGTAACGATAGTCCCATGACGATCCAGCTCTGCTACATCGCAATGACAGGCAGAGGCTGTCATCTCGACGCAGCACAGCTGATTACCTGCTTCCCCGGCGGTGACGTCATCGGACTGACTGCTTTACGGCCGGTATTACCCAGCAGTCACTGCAGTTATCACGAGAAACTGCATGTGACCGCCGGGGAAAGATGATGGCGGCCATCAAGCAGTCCAGCCCGTGACCGCTGGAGATCTTCTGCCAGGTAAGTGCCGCTGACTCCTGACAGACCCGACCGACGGACACTGACAGTGACAAATCCGATTCCGGTATCCGATAAGACGAAAATATCGGAACTAAGTATCGAAAGTCCGATAGAGCTAATATCGGCCGATACCCGATACTTGCGGTATCGTATCGCTCAACACTACTCAAGAAATATCCCTATGAGAGTTGCATCTCCTAAGTTTAAGCCTAGGTTCATTGGACCTTATAAGATCATGGAGATTCTTAATCCTGTTTCCTTTCGTTTACTTCTTCCAGGGACATTTAAGATCCATAACGTGTTCCACAAGTCCTTATTGAAGAGGTTTGTCGAGCCAGTGGTTCCTATGGCTGCGCCTCCCGACCCTGTTTTGGTTGAGGGCAATCTGGAGTATGTGGTTGAGAAAATATTGGATTCTCGTTTTTCTAGACGGAAACTCCAGTATTTGGTTAAGTGGAGAGGTTATGGTCAGGAGGACAATTCTTGGGTGTTTGCTTCGGACATCCATGCTAGGAGACTGATCCGTGCCTATCACCGAGCTCATCCTGACCGACCTGGTTGCACAAATGAGGGTTCGGTGACCCCTCCTCAAGGGGGGGGTACTGTTGTGAATGTTTTAGAAATGAATTCTGAGCAGAAGCTCCCTCTGGTGGTTACAAACAGTACTGAACCATTCAATGAGGATTGGCAATCAGGAGTTACAGACTGGTCTGATATAAGGGAGGTTCCCTCCCATCATGGTTGCCGGTGATCAATTGTTCTTGTCTCAACTGTGGTTCCTGGATCACTTGGAAGCTTGCTGAGTCTTGCCTTTTCTTCTGCTTTCAGATAAGATATTTTCTGTTTTTGTTTTTGTGCTTACTATTTGCATATTTCTCTGCATTTCTGTGAGGTTAGCCAGGTTCCCCCCCGGGGGGCTTGGGCTCCTTTCAGTTCCGCTGGAGCCATTGTTATTTGTTCATTTGCCTTTTCCAGTTTTTTCAGTGGCTGCGGTTTTCTGCTGGCAGCTGTTTATGTGGACCCGAGTCATCGCATATTGCTGGATGATCAACAGCTTACTAAAGGAAAAGAAGCTTTGATTGAGGTAACAGTTAGGATGAGTGGGCTACAGGACCCCCAAGAGCAAGAGGACTCTGGTCCTGCCAGTGCTGCTGCTGCCATTTCTTCATCGTCATCAGATGAGGAGTTTGATTTCGGAAGTAGTATTTGGGCAACATGGAGCAGGCAAAGCGTTGCTGCAGGGGAAAAAGATTCCACTCCCATAGGAACCAGATTGACCATATTTCAGCAAAATTTTTCACTTGCTCTCAAAGAAGTAGAAGAGTTCAATCATTCATCAAAACTGACTGTGCACGAGGCAATTCCTTTTATACCCTGAAAATGTTAGAGATGTTTCCCATGTGGTTACTGCTTTGCCACCAACCTAAGTTAGTGTAGAGAGGTTGCTCTCTAGCCTTAAAATAATTAGGTCAGATTTGAGGTAATCTATGAAGGAGGATCTGATGGAGACGATACTATTTCTCAGAACAAATTCATAGACTACACAAATGTTGTTGTACGTTTTTGTTGAAAACTTTTTTTTTTCTTTCCCACTTACTGCATAGTGTATAATAAATTGTAAATTTGCAAAAGATTTTGTTCTAAAGTTGTATTCCAATAAATATATTGTATCATAATAATGATTAAAAGCCTGATGTTACCATTTTTCTACAGTAAATGCATCACTTAAACATGAACCATGTATGAGGGAGTTGAAGTCAGTCGGAGATTTGGCTTACTGACTCCACAGCCCTGATTGCTAGCACATGCCACATCTTCTAAAACGGAAAACTATATATCCCCTATATAAAAATGACGGAAAGGAGAACACAGTTTAAAAATGTGCATATGTGGTGCTTTATGCTGTTAAAGTTGGGGGGATGGCAGACGCACAAACATAGCATAAGAAAAAGCCTGTGTATCACAAAACTCAAAATAGTGAGCTTCCCTTTAATAACTTATTCCAGTAAGTTTTTTGCAACCTGAACTGAGAGCAGTATCGTGTAAGTGATAACACCGGGATAAGAGTCTCTTTCACTACTAGGCTGCTTGCTGTCATTTTTATAAAATCCCTGTTTTTCTGCTGCAGATCTATTCTTCAGATTCGGAGTTCTGTATATCCTGTCCCACGCCACTGATTGCCAACTTTCTGCCTATGCACAGTGTACACAGAACACTGCCAATCAGTGTTATGGGTGAAGTTACACAGTAGCAGGACTACATGGTATGAAACAAGTAGTCCTCTATTGGTGATCTGCTTATTAAACACTGACAAATCACTGGAATCTGTGTCTCCGATTACATTAGCAAAAACCTGCTTAAAAACTCCCTTTAATAACTCCTTCAAAGACGGCAAGACTTAGGTATTCATCTACTTGATTTAGAAAAAAGGTTATTTCCGTGTATTTGTCAGGTATGTAGATGATGTAATTCATGTTCAGTGATTTACAATAAAGGATCATTGAAACTATCAGATGCAAGGCTTTAGCAGCTGCTTTTCAGCAACATGTTAGACTGTCATTTATAATTTTGTTTAGACAGGCAGACCGTGCCTATGGTGCACTCAGAACAAGTAGTAATGGATCATTGTGGGTGCATAGGCTGCCATTGTTCTTGGCAGCACAGCACGATGTACAGTTGAAAACCTGTGATTTTTAAGTAAACCAAAAGATCACTTGGCTCATTCGTAGCCTGACTGGCAGCCCGTTTATACTGAACAATTATTGGAAATGATCTTTTTTTTTTATGTTCTCTCTCTCTCTTTCTCTCTCTCTCTCTCTCTCTCTCTCTCTCTCTCTCCATTCAAGCCTGCATTTTCAACATGGAAATTTTATATTTCCGGGTTGAAAAGATCAGGAC
The DNA here is from genome assembly GCA_033576555.1 of Oophaga sylvatica. Taxonomy (NCBI): domain Eukaryota; kingdom Metazoa; phylum Chordata; class Amphibia; order Anura; family Dendrobatidae; genus Oophaga; species Oophaga sylvatica. Next base: position 93,063,575 of record JARQOD010000006.1, read on the forward strand.
GGATCAGGCAAAAAAACCTGATCAGTTGCATCAGTTTTTTAATATCAGCGCCGGATCCGTCCTATCAGGCATAGGACGGATTATGCCTGATTCAAAAAAAATGATGTGTTGAAAGTAGCCTTAGGCCTCTTTCAACACATCAGGCTTTTTGAATCAGGCGCGATCCGGCGTTTTCTAAAAAACGGATCCGGTACCGGATGCGTTTTTTTTAGCATTGACTTACATTAGCGCCGGATCGCGCCTGATGTCACTGCGTTGCATCCGTTTTTGGCCGGATCCGTCGGAATTGTACATTCCGGCGGCCGGACAAGACGGTTTTTGTAACGTTTTTTTTTTTTTCCGGAGGCACCTGACAGTGCCTGAATCGGCACTTCAGGCGGCCGGAAACAATGCAAACCTATGGAGCCGGACCAGATTTTTGACAAATCCGTCAGAAAACTGATCCGGAGTCCAAGGTCTCTCTCTCTCTCTCTCTCTCTCTCTCTCTCTCTCTCTCCTCTCTCTCTCTCTCTCTCTCTCTCTCTCTCTCTCTCTCTCTCTCTCTCTCTCTCTCTCTCTCTCTCTCTCTCTCTCTCTCTCTCTCTCTCGAAAAGCTTCTTTTTCCGGGTTCAAAAGGTCAGGCCGGATCAGGCGAAAAAACCTGATCAGTTCCATCAGTTTTTTAAAATCAGCGCCGGATCCGTCCTATCAGGCATAAGACGGATCATGCCTGATTCAAAAAGCCTGATGTGTGAAAGTAGCCTTAGGCTTGTGATTCTATTACAACATATTTACGTTGAAATGTACCATTCCTTTCATTTTTATTCATATAAATGTCATTTATATTTGTACATTGAAATTAGACTATTAAAGAGACATTTACGATTATATAAGTTAGTTTTGGATCATTCCTTTTTAAGTTCTACTCTTTTTATCGAGTTTATATTGAAATAATTTCCTGTACCCATTAAACTATAGCACGAAAGCATGTAAAGCAAGATTCTAACGTGAACGAGGAGTGGAAGAGCATGTTTGGTGCAATGGAGCCAGCAAATATAACACAGACGGCACCAAAGACTCTGCCTCCTACTGACCAGGAAGCAACAAAGCCTCGCTCAGACTCTTCTGCTGCCGCTAATCCCCCTCTGTCCTCCTCACCACAGGTACTTCTGAGCTCATGGTGACATTTTCTGTTTTAGATGGTTTGTAAAGGCCTTAATTGAATGAATCCGAGTAAGTTATTACATAAAATTGCATTGCAGCACTCCAGTAGTGTACTCGTGGCTCTCAGTGATGGACAGGCAATCTTTGTCCCTGAATTAGGCTAATATACAACAGGTATAGCTATCACTTTTTTTTTTTTTTTTAATCCCACTGGCTGCGGTGCCATCACATTGTGGTGTTGTCAGTGCAGTAACAGATCACGTTCCTTCTCCTCTGTCTTTTTCTTTTTGATGCCGTGATTACAGTTTGATCTTGGCATTCATGCTGTTCAGATTGATATCGACCACCACCCACTGTATGCAAGTGAGCATTAAAGGATTTATCGACTACTGGACAAGCCTTTTATTAACACAAAAGGTCTTTATCGCTTCATTGGGGGACACAGATAACCATGGGTGTATGCTGCTTTTGCTAGGTGGCTTACACTAGGCAAGAAAGAAAAAAATAGCTCCTCCCCAGCAGTATACACACACCGACAGGCACCAAGTACCTCAGTTTTAAGCTTAGTGTCTGTAGGGGGCGGACGTGGACCCCAGATCCGCATTTTCTTTTCCAGGTTCTCTGTTTGTGTGTTAATTCTTTCACTTTGTTTTTCAGGTTCATCTTAGGATAACGGTGTAATTTCTCACCCTGTATTTGTGACCGAGAGCGCAGTGTCGTGTCACCTACATCGCCCACTCTCGGACCCGCAGACAGGACTTTATCCCGTCACCCTTACGGGTGCTTCAGGGCGATTACTGGTGGCCAGTCCTTGCCTTTTCCCAACCTCACCCCTCTCCTCGGTGAGGGCTGAGAGGATGACGGTTCACCAGTGGGCCATTTTCTCCTGTCCCTTATTGGAGACCTTAACAGTCATGGCCATTTTCCTTGCTTTTCCCGCCTGAGCGCTTGAATTTCGTGCTCTTTCCAGTCCTATGGGGGGCCTTGCTGGATCTGAGTCTCCGCTCTGACTAGGCCACACCCCCGCCTTCACACGCATCTTTCGGCGCCCTTTTTCCTCTCTGACGTAAGCCAATCGGAGGAGAGCTTAGGTTTTTGCCTTCCTGCAGGTCAAAGGATGGCCATGCCTCCCGGCGCAGCAAACAGTCAGGGGCACTTTTGTTTTATGCTGGTTGGCCGATTGCAGGGCTTGCTACGCCCCTCCAACGGGTTATTAAACCAGATTCTGCCTTTTCACTTGCCTCCCTCCTTACAGAAGGGCCTAGAACAAGGTTAAGCAGTCAATACATTAAAAGGTACAGGTAGCGGCTTCAGGCATTCTATATAACCATGATGTGGCAGGTAACCCATGGATAGCACGATTCATTAAAGCTGCAGCTAGATCTAGACTCATAATTAGTCGAAAATTACCATTGTGGGATCTGAATCTGGTACTATCTGCACTAACAGGCTCCCCGTTCAGCCCCTCTAAAAAAAATTCTTATCGTTAAAAACTGTTCTACTGGTAGCACTAACATCGGCTCGTAGAGCGAGCGACATTCATGCTCTATCTGCAGTACCACCATTTACAAAAATTTTGGAAGATAGTCATCCTAAAGCCTGACCCAGCCTACTTACCTAAAGTAGCATCGCATTTCCATAGGTCCTTCCTTCCTTCTGCCCAAATCCTAGGAATAGGGGAGAAGAGAGGTTTCACACCCTAGACATGAATAGATGCCTAGTTCAATACTTAGAGACCACCAAGGAGTGTAGGAAGGAGGGTTTTCTTTGTGTGTTTCCATTGGCCCAGGAAGGAACTCAAAGCATCCAAGAATACCCTGACAAGGTGGATAAGGGGTGCGATTGCCCTGGCCTATTCTTCCAGCGGGAATACCATCCCAGAAGGGTTGAGCGCACTTTCCACAAGCAATGGCGACCTCATGGGTTGAGAGATCTGAGGTATCGATAGAACAAATCTGTAAGGCGGCCAACTGGTCATCACCTTCAACCTTTTTTAGACACTATTGATTAGATCTAGCCTCTGCGTCTGACTTGACCTTCTGGAGAAGGGTCCTTCATGCTGTGGTCCCTCCCTAAACTACCAGTCTCTGTAATTCTCTCTGTGGTTCTGTCATGGGGGATAGAGAAAAACGTAGTTACTTATCGATAACGGTATTTCTCAGAGTCCATGACAGCACCCGTTGTCATGGGCTCTGAAAAATGCCGTTATCGGTTAGTAACTACGTTTTTTTTAATCCGCATCTTCTTACACATGAAGCCAAAAAAAGCTGCGTTTGTATGCGTGTGCATGCATTTTTTTATGCACATCCGTTCGATATTTCCAGGTGCTGTAATCAGTTCCTGGACATGCGCAATCCGAAGTCTGCATGCGCATCGAACGCATCCATGTGCATGTCCTTGCGTATCAATTCGTTCCCTAAGACAGTAATGCGTTTTTTTGACGCACTCATTCGCATGTTCGTGACTGCGCATATTTGATTTTTGCCGCTTCCAAAAATCTAACATGTTGCGTTGGCCTGACCCCGCCGCACACCGAAAACCAACGCATGCGTTTGCATGCGAACTCAGGCAAACACATGTCTCTGCGTACACCATGTTAAAGATACGTGAGCATGACGCATGCGGATTGCTGCGAATGAAACGCGTACACAGACGTAATTGTGAAACCAGCCTAAGAAGTCACTCACAAACCTGGCCTTCTAGGGTTCTAGGCTCTTTGAGTCGAGGCTGAACTAGATAATTTCGGACGCTACCGGGGTGAAAAGTACCTCTCTGCCCCAGTCTAGGCCTAAACGTCCTTTCAACAGGAAAGGTCACCTGCCCTTTCGTTCCTTTCGACCTCTCTCTTCTTTAGGAACCTCCTTCCAGCAGGACCGTTCTTTCGCTCCAGGAGAAAGAAGGAAACCGTCCTTCAAACCAGCTCCTCACTGGAAGCCAAAGGGCCGCTCCTTTCACAGGTCCCACTTTCACAGGTTCTCTTCTAAGTGATGGGTCACCCCCACCTGGAAGTCTTTCCAGGTTGGGAGGCCGCCTTCTTCTCTTCAGGGATGCATGGTTGTTGATGGTCGAAGGAGCCTGGGTCAAAGAGATCGTTACATCCGGCTACAAGACGTTTCTTTTTGTCTCGCCCACCAAAACAACCACTTCAGGATGGAGTCCTTGCGCTCGGTTATCGCCTCCATGGAACCAGGAGAATTTCTTTGTTCTGTAGACATCCAGGATGCTAATCTTAACATTCCTGTTTGTGTGCAGCATCAGAGATTTATTTGGTTTGCGATCCAGTAGGCAGTTGTTACATGAAGCCTACTCTTTTATGTTGTTCTCCCACCCAGGGACTGCCTTGGGACCTCTTGTGGTCCTGTGTCCCCCAATGAGGCGAAGGAGAAGTAGGGATTTTTGTGAGTACTCACCGTAAAATCCTTTTCTCCGAGCCGCTCATTGGGGGACACAGCACCTACCCTGTCAGCCTAATAGTTTGGCCTGTTCTTTGGGTTGCCATGTTGTACTCTTGTATATTAATGTTTTCCTACTGCTTTTGTGCCAAACTGGGTCTCTTGCAGACAGCACGAGGGTGTGTACTGCAGAGAAGGCGCTAACTTATTTTGTATTAACTTAGTGTCAGCCTCCTAGTGGCAGCAGCATAACACTCATGGTCCTGTGTCCCCCAATGAGTGGCTCGGAGAAAAGGATTTTATGGTGAGTACTCACAAAAATCCCTATTTTACCTCCTGTACTGACTACGTTGCTCCATTCTGATCTCTGCATCATCATTCCGTCTCCTGACACAAACAATGTCATGTGACTGCTGCAGCCACTAATTGGACATTGTTAGGAGACTGTCGGGGTACACTAGACCAATGTAGAGCCACTATGGGAAGTAAGTTAGTACAATTTTTTTTTTTCTTTTTTTTTACTTTTATGCAGCATCCCGAGACCTTCGAGGGGGTGTTTTTTTTTTTGTAGTGGAAAACTCTGTATAAGCTCCTTCCCCTTTGTGTAACACTACAATGTGGGTTGGGAATTTTGTTAAGGACTATCATTAATAGATTATACGTACAAACTTAAAATCATTCCACATTGAACTTAATTTTACACAAAACCCTAAACAGATGTGATTTCATCTATCATAGGCATCTGAGGCAGTAGGAAACCAATCCAAGAAACCCACAGTGCCGATACATACAAACAGCGCAGCTCAGCCTGCAACTTTACAAATCCGCATGACTACATGTAAGAGTGAACTTCATCAGCTCATACAGCAGAAGCGAGAGCAGTGCAATGCCGAGAGGTTGGTAAAGTACATGATGGAGAATGCCGAATGGGAGAGTAAGCCGCCGCCAACAGGTATATACAATATCTATAATAGACTGAAAATCGTACTGTATTAAACCAGCAATATTCTAAGAACTGACTAAAGTGTCAATAATAGGCATACAATGGTGTGTACTACTCAAGTGGCCATACTTGTGCTATGCACTTAGTTTTGTTGCTTTTAGCAGTTGTAGATGAATTACCATATTTTTCGGATTATAAGTCGCACCCCAAATTTTGAGGAGAAAAATAGTGTTTTTTTTTTTTTTATATATATATATATTATTAAAATGGTGGTGCTTCTCATAATCCATGCGTCTTATTGCTTACTGGGGGTGTGGCTGTGGTGAAGCGCGGTCCCAGGGTCGCTGGAGGAGGCAGGAGTGGGATGATGCAGCCGCAGGCTGGGATGAGGGGGTGTCCAGCAGTGCTGTCCAGTGCTGCTGCTGGTGTCTCCGGTGCTACGGGGGTGTCCGGCGGAGCTGCTGCAGGAGTCTCCGGTGCAACGGGGGTGTCCGGCGGAGCTGCTGCAGGTGTCTCCGGTGCTGCGGGGGGGGCTCTGCTGACATTTTGTGAAAAGCCCGAGCCCCCGCAGTTCCATGGTTTCCTGTGCGGTGGACTCCAGGAAAATGGTTGCCGTGGGCAGCGCATGAGCAGATGGAGATCTCTGCACCAAGATCTCGAGAGACAAAATTTCAGCGCTTAGCTGTCCCCGGCGGCCATTTTCCCAGAGTCCACCGCACAGGAAACCATGGAACTTCGGTGGCTCTGGCCTTTTACAAAATGTCGGCAGAGCCCAACGCAGCACCGGAGACACCCGCAGCAGCACTTCCGGACACCCCCATAGCACCGCTGGACACCCCCTCATCCCAACCTGCAGCCTGCAGCAACGGTACCAGTAAGGTATATATGCATTATAAGATGCACCACCATTTCCCCCCCAAATTTGAGGGAAATTAAATGCGTCTTATAATCCGAAAAATACATTATTTCATTCTAGACATTTAGGAGAGGGGAGGTCTGATGTGGCTTCCCCTCCCCCCCTTTATTTTACCATCCAAAATTCAAAGCCATTTTCTAAAGTGAGTTGGGGGGTTTCCACTGTTTAGGTACATCAGGGGGTCTCCAAACGTAACATGGCGCCACAGTTGGTTCCAGCCAATTTTGCGTTCAAAAAGTCAAACGGTGCTCCCTCGCTTTTGAGCCCTGCCATGCACCCAAACAGTGGCTTTTCCCCACATATGGGGTATCTGCGTACTGAGGAGAAATTGTACGACAAATTTTGTGGTCCATTTTCTCCTGATACCCTTGTGAAAATAAAAACAAAAATGGTTTCAAAGTAATTTTTTTTGTGAAAAAAGTAAAATGTTCATGTTTTCCTTCCACATTGCTTTAGTTCTCGTGAAGCACCTGAAGGGTTAGTAAACTTCTTGAATGTTGTTTTGCGCACCTTGAGGGGTGCAGTTTTTAGTATGGTGTCATCTTTGGGTATTTTCTGTTATATTGACCCCTCCCCCACCCCAAACTCACTTCAAATGTAAGGAGGTCCCTAAAAAAAAAAAAAGTCTAACTTTTGCTGGGAAAAATAAGAAATCGCTGGTCAACTTTTAACCCTTATAACGTCCTAAAAAAAAAAAATTGTTTCCAAAAGACATGTAGGAAATGTTATTCATTAACTGTTTTCTGTGACACCACTCTGATTTAAGTGTACAAAAATGAAAAGTGTGAAAATTGCAAAATTTAAAAAAAAAATTTTTTGGCCAAATTTCAGTTTTTCATAAATTATATCGAAGAAGTTTTACCACTAACATGAAGTACAATATGTCATGAAAAAACATTCTCAGAATCAGTGGGATCTGTTGAAGCGTTCCAGAGTTATAACCTGAAAGTGACAGTGTCAGAATTGTACAAATTTGCTTGGTCATGAAGTATCAAATTGGCTCTGTCACTAAGGGGTTAAACTTGGTATAATCAGAAAACTGCAGTACCTGCTTTTTTTTTTTCACTGTAAAATGCCGCAAAACCTGATACCTGCACTTTTGCACTTACCATTGTTTTCTATGGGTGAAAAACCGCTGAAAGGGACATACTGCATTAAAAAATAAAACATAAGTTTTCCGAGTCTGCCAGGACAATGGTTTCATTTTTTAATGTGTGTGCATGACATTTCTGAAATCTTATAGACTTTGCTGGTACTGTAAAACGCTTCTTTAAATTTGTATAAAAAAAAAAAAAAAACACACAACGTGTGAACATAGCCTAAAACTTTGATGTATCTGAGCAATATGCTTATTTCTTCACTGATGAGCCACTTCTTTCACTACCTCCTGTAAAATAAACACTTCAAATCTGTCCTGCTCAAGACAAGATCGATTGTTTGTTTGTGTCTGGTTACACAGCTTATTACGGTCAATGGGGAGTGCAGAGCAACAAGCTGCTTTTTAGCTTGTATATTGGCTTACGAGAGCTAGATTCATAGCTACACTGCTCAGTACTTCTGTAATTTCCTCTGTGCTTCTGTCTGTGTGCAACCTAATGAAAGAGCAGGAATACATCTGTATGTTACACACTGAATGGGAGATAATGATAGCTAGTCTCTTTCCACCAATTGCAAGAGCTACACCCTGCAGAGGAGAAAAATGGTGAAGAATGCAGGATACAAGTTATTTATTGGCCAAAAATAGTGTCATTCCTCTGCTACACCCAAATTGTAGATTATTTAGAAAACTTACTTGAAAGTATAGTTATCATTTAAGATTTTGGCAAGGATTATTACTGTAACCTCACAGTGATGTTCTGAGGGGCATCAGATAATGCTGTAGTTTTGCCATTTCAGCAAACGCACAGCTTTGTCTAATATTTGGACACTTCTAAATATTTTAGTTCTTTTACACAGGTTTTTTTTTTTCCCTAGGATGGCACCCAAAAGGCTTGCTGGTGGCACACTTACATGAACATTGTGGCCCAATAAACAGAATTCGTGTGTCTGATGAACATTCGGTTTTTGCTACTTGTGCAGATGATGGAACAGTAAAAATCTGGAATAGTGCGAAAATGGAAGGAAAAACCAGTACAACCAGGTATAACAAATAATGTCCAGATGAGAGTAATCTTTTCATGACTAGGCCTTATTGTGGTTACAAAGATCCAGAGGAGATTTTCTTCACATTGCCACATTCAGAGAGCCGTACTTTATTATTCCATACACATAGCTTGGTAGGAACTAGTTTCTTGTGTGACGAGTGGTTTTCTACAGTGACTTCTTTTTCTCTGGAAAGAATTATAACAAAGTAATTTATTTATGTGTATATATATATTTTTTTTTGTGAAACATCGTGTGCTTCTTTTTTAATTCTATGGGTCTGTACAATTATGGCAATACCAAATGTGTATACTGTAGTGTTACTACTTTTTCACAAAAATAATTTTTGTTTCTGACAAAGATAGCCATGCCATCAACTCCATAGAAATAAATAGAGCAGGGTAGGGTGGGTTTTCGAGTGTGTGCACCACCATCACCCAACTCAATCTTCGAGATCTCTGTTCTTGGGATCAGAAAGGAGCCTTAACGATCAGTTCCCCGGCAATCATTAACTTCTCATCTATTCTTTAGATAGTTGAGTGGGAAAACCACTTTTCTTGATTATTTCATTTACATTTTTTATTTTTTTATAAACATTTGAAGTCTATAGAAAACTGCCCCATTAATCAGCCATTCATTCTTTCATCTTGCTGGTTTAGGCTGGATCCAGTTGGCAAAAAAAACAAACAATGGATCCGTTGCAAATGAAAGGGAAAAAAAACAAAAACGGATAACGGATTTCTGCTGATTGGTTCCAACTGATCACTACTGGACATGTGAACTTGTGTGTGTTTGACTTTTGGTTATGTCACTGATTCGGAATTGCATTCTTATTTTATTCAGATCCATAGTGACTTATTCTCGCATCGGTGGAAATATTAAAACTGTGACGTTTTGCCAAGGATCACAGTACGTAGCCGTGGCCTCAGACAATGGCCACATACAACTTCTGGCTATTGAAGCTTCTAAACCACCTAAATCGCCAAAAGTTCACACAATACAAAGCAGGTATGTAATATTAATAAACCGTTTTATAGGGAAGCTATCTGTAGAAAGTGACCAATTTTTGAAAAAAAATGTACAATTTTTACGTTTGTCTTTATTAAAGCCAAAAAACAAATCTTGTAATCTTTCAGTTTACACTGGCCACTTGGGCTGTTCTTTCAAGAAGAGTTTAAAGTAGTTGCCTTATCAGCAGAGGCAGGATTACCATGACTGGTAACATCTCTACACACAGCTGATGACTCGAGATCCATACAGTGGGGAGAAGAAGTATTTAATATACTGCTGATTTTGCAACTTTTCCCACCTAGAGAGGAGGTGTGTAATTTTTATCTTAGGTACACTTTAACTGTGAGAAACAGAATCTAACAATAAAAACCTGAAAGACACTCTGTGATTTTTACATTATTTGCATTTTTTGTAAGAAGTATTTGATATAATAGAAAAAGAACTTATTATGCACAGGAACCTTTGTTTGCAATTACAGAAGTCAGACGTTTCCTGTAGTTCTTGACCAAGTTTGCACACACTGCAGCAGGGATTTTGGCTCACTCCTGCATATAGATCTTCTCCAGATCTTTTCAGGTTTCGGGGCTGTCGATGGACAACATTGAGTTTCAGCTCCCTTCAATGATTTTCTATTGGCTTCAGGCTTGGAGACTGGCTAGGCCACTTCAGGACCTTGAAATGCTTCTTATGGAGCCACTCCTTACTTACTCTGGCTGTGTGTTTCAGGTCATTGTCATGCTGGAAGACCCAGCCACGACCCATCTTCAATGCTCTTACTGAGGGAAGGAGTTTGTTGGCCCAAATCTCACAATAAATGACCCCATCCATCCTTCAATATGGTGCATTCATCCTGTCCCTTTTGCAGAAAATCACCCCAAAGTATATTTCCCCCCACCATACTTAACAGTTGAGACAATGTTCTCTTGAGGTTGTACACATCCTTCTTCTAAACGCGGCGAGTTTCTGACCACCACATGACCTTCTTCTCATGCCTCCTTTTGTTCATCCAAATGGTCTTATAATATCTATATTGCAAGTACACACATATAATATTTGTGTGCATGCGTGTATGTGTGCGTGCGATATAGATATTGTATGACCATTTGGATGACCCACGAGCGGCATGGAAGAAGGTCATGTGGTCAGATAACACCAAAATATAACTTCGTCATTCTTTATATGTGGGAAAACTTGCAAAATTGGCAGTGTATCAAATACTGTTCTTCCCCACTGTAAAGTGTAATAAACGATGGCACATCTGATCCTGTTTTGCCTCCCTTCATAATGACTTGCGCTCATTAGCTGCTTCAGTAGAACCTATGGGGTCAGAGGTTGTGCTTTGTGGCTAATGTGCATGTATTGTTTCCTAAAATAGGAATTTAGAGTCTAAAAAATCTGCACTGGCCAGTGTGGAAATTGAAAAATGTCTAATTTGCAATTTCATTCATTAATGTTCCTTCCGGTTTAAGAAAAATAGCATAATCTGTGCACTCAAAGATGGAGCTGCAACTTTCCTTAGTCACTGTAAAGTTGCTGTTAATGAATTCTCTACTTTAGCAAGTAAGTGCGGCTTAAAAGTTTAGTGTTGGACGGAAAATTGTTGGACGGAAAATAAGTTTTTGACTTTGATTGGGCCATTATATGCTTGTTTAGCCTGTACATTGGCTTAAAGGAAAAAGCATGTGAACAAACCACTCCATACTTTGCATCCTGGATGCTATATAAATGTTGCTCCCAGCATGACCAGGGCAATGGTAAGAATGTGAGGAGTTCTTTCAAGTGCTAGAATGGTGCCAACAATCTTCACTGCAGACTCAGACTTTTACAGTCACTACCTTTTTTTTTTTTTTTTTTTGACCATGTGGCCAAGACCGCCTTTCCGAAAGCGAACATATTTTTACATTCTTGCTTATTTTAAACCATGATTCTGTTGAGAATTATTTATACCTTCACTTCATAATTCCCTTTTATAACTATTTTGTCTCTAGATTTTTGGATCCACTAGAAGAAGGATGTGTAATAGATATACACCAGTTCAATTCAGGATCCCAGTCTGTACTGGCTTACGCCACAGTCAATGGATCTCTCGTTGGGTGGGATCTGAGATCTAATAGTAATGCTTGGGCATTAAAACATGATTTGCGATTAGGTCTAATAACCTCATTTGCAGTGGATATCCACCAGTGCTGGCTGTGTATTGGTAAGTTTCCTTTTATGCTATATGTGCTTACACGTCTGAGTGAAGAAGGAGAAAAAAAACCTGCAATCTTGCTAAATATTTTTCAGGTGCTTTATTGGGGGACAAAAAAAAAACCCATGGGTGTACGCTGCTGGCACTTGCAATTACAACTTGAAGTCAGCCCCTCCTCAGCAGGGTACACCCACCTACTGCAGTTAAGAGTGGTCTGAACCTAAAATGTATTTTAATTCTAAATCTGTCATAATTTTTTTTTCTTTTGTTTAAATATTCAATTACATTTTTTTTTTTTTTTTTTACTGCTTTGTTTGAAAATCAAAGTGCACCTGAGGAGAGGGTAAGTATGCTAGTGCAGTGTTGGTCAAGAGGGCAATAACCTGCAAGGAAGTAGTACCAGAACACACCCCAATGCGCATTTCACTTTTAACCACCCCACACACACACACATCCACACTACACATCTACTTTTTATATACCGTATAAGCCGAGTTTTTCAGCACATATTTTTTTTTTTTGTGCTGAAAATGCCCCCCTCGGCTTATACTCAAGTGAGGTGTCCAGAACATGGATGGGGAGGGGCAGCGGGTCACAGGAGGCGGCTGCTGCGGCTAACTCCTGTGCCTGCTGCTAAAGCGAAACGAATATTCAGTGAACTGGCAATGAATATTCATTTCTCTGTAATAGCCCGCACAGTGTCAGCCACAGCAGCCGTCTCCTGCAGCTGTCGGGCGGTCACGTGTGCCGCTACTTAAGAGAAATGAATATTCGCCTCTCTCCACTCCCATGGGCATGAAGAGAGGTGAATATTCGTTTCTCTTAAGTAGCAGCACATGTTACCGCCCGGCAGCTGATACTGCTCTCCACGCAAATCGTTCCGGCGTGGGGAGAGGTGAGCATTCCGGCAGCTTCCTGTCATGCGCTGCTTACAAGCTTAAATTAGCTGCTGGCACCGGAACAAGACGCTGCGTGGGAACGCAGGAAAGTGTAATGGTTTAATTTTTTTTTTTTTTTTTATACGGGCCAATCATACCAGGACAGGGAAGGGAACCCATGCATACAATGATGGGGACCCATGCATACCAGGCTTATACTAGAGTCAATAAGTTTTCCCAGTTTTTTTTTTTTTTTTTTAGGTAAAATTAGGTGCCTCGGCTTATACTCGAGTACAAATGGTACTTTTATTAGGCTACTTTCACACTTGCGTTTTTTTGCGCTGCGCTTCAAGCGCACATGAAGCGCATTAAAAAAACGCGTGTAAACGCTGCGATATTTAGTCGCATCAGCATGTTCATTACGACAAAAAACGCAGCGTTTGTCTGCGATTTCATGCGTTTTTGCATGCGTTTGCGTTTTTTTGGCGCATGGGTTGTCTATGTGTCACATTTCTATCATCTCTGTCTCATCATCTGTCTCTATCATCTTTGGCTCTATCATCTGTCTCTATCATCTGTCTCTATCATCTTTGGCTCTATCATCTTTGGCTCTATCATCTTTGGCTCTATCATCTGTCTCTATCATCTGTCTCTATCATCTGTCTCTATCATCTGTCTCTATCATCTGTCTCTATCATCTTCTCTATCATCTGTCTCTATCATCTGTCTCTATCATCTGTCTCTATCATCTGTCTCTATCATCTGTCTCTATCATCTGTCTCTATCATCTGTTCTATCATCTGTCTATCATCTGTCTCTATCATCTGTCTCTATATCTATCTTTGCTCTATCATCTTTGCTCTATCATCTTGTCTCTATCATCTGTCTCTATCATCTGTCTCTATCATCTGTCTCTATCATCTGTCTCTATCATCTGTCTCTATCATCTGCTCTATCATCTGTCTCTATCATCTGTCTCTATCATCTTCTCTATCATCTGTTCTCTATCATCTTTCTATCATCTGTCTCTATCATCTGTCTCTATCATCTGTTGCTCTATCATCTGTCTCTATCATCTGTCTCTATCATCTGTCTCTATCATCTGTCTCTCTCATCATCTGTCTCTATCATGCTGCTCTATCATTCTGTCTCTATCATCTTGCTCTATCATCTGTCTCTATCATCTGTCTCTATCATCTGTCTCTATCATCTGTCTCTATCATCTGTCTCTATCATCTGTCTCTATCATCTGTCTCTATCATCTTCTCTATCATCTGTCTCTATCATCTTGCTCTATCATCTGTCTCTATCATCTGTCTCTATCATCTGTCTCTATCATCTGTCTCTATCATCTGTCTCTATCATCTGTCTCTATCATCTTTGCTCTATCATCTGTCTCTATCATCTTTGCTCTATCATCTTTGGCTCTATCATCTGTCTCTATCATCTTTGCTCTATCATCTGTCTCTATCATCTGTCTCTATCATCTTGTCTCTATCATCTGTCTCTATCATCTTTGCTCTATCATCTGTCTCTATCATCTTTTGCTCTATCATCTTTGCTCTATCATCTTTGGCTCTATCATCTGTCTCTATCATCTTGTCTCTATCATCTGTCTCTATCATCTGTCTCTATCATCTGTCTCTATCATCTGTCTCTATCATCTGTCTCTATCATCTGTCTCTATCATCTGTCTCTATCATCTTTGGCTCTATCATCTTTGGCTCTATCATCTTTGCTCTATCATCTTTGGCTCTATCATCTGTCTCTATCATCTTTGCTCTATCATCTGTCTCTATCATCTGTCTCTATCATCTGTCTCTATCATCTGTCTCTATCATCTGTCTCTATCTCTTTGCTCTATCATCTTTGGCTCTATCATCTGTCTCTATCATCTGTTTCATCTGTTCATCATCTGTTCTATCATCTGTCTCTATCATTCTGCTCTATCATCTCTGGCTCTATCATCTCTGTCTCTATCATCTTGTCTCTATCATCTTGTGCTCTATCATCTTTGGCTCTATCATCTTTGGCTCTATCATCGCTTTTGGCTCTATCATCTCTGGCTCTATCATAGTTTAAACAAGTGTTTAGACATTACTGAAAAATCGCGTGCGTGCAAAAGCGCTGACGAGCGCAAAGCCATGCGCACGCCAGCGCCCCCATAGACTGCAATGTTATTTTTTTTGCGCATAGCATGCGCACAAGTGCGCACGTGTTTTTTTAAAGCGGTTGGGCGAAAAAAAAAATGCAACATGTAGCGTCTAGCGCGTATGGGCGCACACCTGGAAAATGCGCAGCGCACGACAAACGCACATGAACGCGTGCAAGCGCTAGACCCTGCGCCCGCCATGTTAAAGATAGGGGAACATTGCGCATGCATCCGATAGCGCACGATGCGCTGCGCAAAAAAACACAAGTGTGAAAGTAGCCTTGGGTATTCCTTAATTGTCAGCCTTTATTTGCAGCTAGCTCACATGGACTTTTCTGACTAATAGGCTATTATATGTCACTTGACCTCTCAAGCTGTGGTGTGCTGGTTAAACACCTTATTTAATTGTTTACCTCTTCGATTTACTACTGGGTCTTTTTGCCACCTATTTCAGCCTTATTACATTCCCGGTCCCATGCCTTATTTATCCTTTATAGTGCATTTACATCAGAGACCTGGCTTTATGAATACCTTATTGAACAAAGTTGTCCTATTTTTTTTTTTTTTTGTCTCTGCTCTGTGTTGGCATTACAGTTCATTGGGGGTCTTTCCTGTTGAATTGTATTTGTGTACTCCATCTCTTTATTTGCTTTTAGGCTATGTGCACACGTTGCGGATTTTTCGCGTTTTTTCACAGCAAAAATGCTTAATCACATGATTTCTTTTTTCTCACAGAACGAAAAAGGCTGACAGGGTCTGCATTGTATTTAGCATTATGGGGTTAACAATCTGCTTTGAGTTGTAGTAATTGATGGGATTTTAGATTTCTCTCCGATCCTCTGGTTTTGATCGATTTTTTTTATTTTTATTTTTTTAAGTTCACTGCTCAATTTAAAACAAACAAAATCCTTATTGAATGTTTGTTTTGTATGGTTATTTTTCAGAATTCTTATTTATTTTTTTTTCATTTTATTAGGAACCAGTAGTGGAACCATGGCCTGCTGGGACATGAGATTTCAGTTGCCAATATCCAGCCATACTCACCCATCTCGAGCAAGAATTCGGCGTCTGTTGATGCATCCCTTGAGCATGCATACAATGTATCAGTCTTGGGTTATAGCTGGTAAGTGATTTCAAGATTATTAAAGGGGTTATGTGGTCTAAAGGTACTGCCACACTAAACAATCCCGCTAGCGATCTCGTTAGCGTTGCATACTAATGAGATCGCTAGCGGGATTGTTTCTATATCGCTAAATGCTGCCGCATTTAGCGATATAGTTAACGACGCTATCGCCGTTAGCGATCTTCTTAACGACTTTAGCGGTACAAAAGTACCGCTAAATCGCTAAGAAAAGGTGCCACACAGCGATTAGATACTTACCCAGCGGGAGCGCCAGCGATGAAATAGGGTCCGGAACGATTCCAGCGACGAGCGAGATCACAGCAGGAAGCTCGTCGCTGGAAGCTGCCGCACTGAACAATATCGCTAACGGGATCGCTAAATAGTGACGTTTTTTAGCGATCCCGTTAGCGATATTGTTTAGTGTGGCATACCCTTAAGAATAAAAGTCTGCAGACACTCTGACTGCAGGTGGCCGAATTGTGACAGTATGCTATGTACACATTGTCACTTTTCACCTTTTACTCCCTGTTTGCTTTGGCGATTTGCATACTTGCAGGTACGTGTCAAGCTCTTGTGCATCTCTCTATTCTCTATATTGAGAGATGCTGGGTGAAACTAGTTTGCACATTACAGCAAGTATGTATACATGCAATTACATGTCCACCCAATCGCACAGGGGAATACAGGGAAATCACATTTGGTTCAATGTATTTCAATGAGTCAGTGCACATATCCAATTGTTTTTCCTTGGACCAAGTGGTTTGAGGTAAACAGAATCGCAGCAAACGCAATATGCCTCCAGTAATTGGATGGCATTCGCCTGTTTATATATCTATGGGTCTGTGAAAGACCTCAGAATCTGAACTGTGCCACCAGAGAATCCTGACAGCGTGCACAGTGCACTTTGTGAGGAACCACAAGTCTGCCTGCACATTTGAGCCCCACAGCCGGATTACCCCTTGGAACTATGTTCAGAAGAAAGTATGAATTTAAGCTTAAAGTGGGGCCGAATGGAAAGTCTGTGGAGGCAGTGTTGGCGGAGAGCAGCACTACTGATCAGCTGTTGGCAGACACCACTTATCTCAGTGGTAGTTTTCTTCAATCTGTTAGGGGAAATGTAGTGTGACCTGCTGTCCTATCAAATAAATGGCCCTGAATGCATGGACGAGCCTGGTCTGCCAGAGCAGGGACCCCACTGTGATGTCCATATGCCATATTAAAGCACAAGGCAATATCTTTAACAAGTAAATGTGTTTTACGTACAGATAGCTAGATAAATTTTCATTTGCATAATCCTAAATAACTGTGGCATACTGGTTAACGTTCATCAGACACAATTGTAATTTATTTCTTACCATGTAGCTATATATATATATATATATATATATATATATATATATATATATATATATATATATATATATATATAATATATATATACAGTTAGGTCCATATATATTTGGACAGAGACAACATTTATCTAATTTTGGTTCTAGACATTACCACAATGAATTTGAAACAAAACAATTCAGATGCAGTTGAAGTCCAGACTTTCAGCTTTCATTTGAGGGTATCCACATTAAAATTGGATGAAGGGTTTAGGAGTTTCAGCTCCTTAACATGTGCCACCCTGTTTTTAAAGGGACCAAAAGTAATTGGACAAATGACTCCAAGGCTATTTCATGGACAGGTGTGGGCAATCCCTTTGTTATGTCATTCTCAATTAAGCAGATGAAAGGTCCGGAGTTGATTTGAGGTGTGGTGTTTGCATTTGGAAGGTTTTGCTGTGAAGGAAACATGCGGTCACAGGAGCTCCCCATGCAGGTGAAACAAGCCATCCTTAAGCTGCAAGAACAGAAAAAAAACCATCCGAGAAATTGCTACAACATTAGAAGTGGCAAAATCTACAATTTGGTACATCCTGAGAAAGAAAGAAAGCACTGGTGAACTCATCAATCCAAAAAGACCTGGGAGCCCACGGAAGACAACAGTGGTGGATGATCGCCGCATACTTTCTTTGGTGAAGAAGAACCCGTTCACAACATCAACTGAAGTCCAGAACACTCTCAATGAAGTAGGTGTATCTGTCTCTAAGTCAACAGTAAAGAGAAGACTCCATGAAAGTAAATACAAAGGGTTCACATCTAGATGCAAACCATTCATCAATTCCAAAAATAGACAGGCCAGAGTTAAATTTGCTGAAAAACACCTCCAGAAGCCAGCTCAGTTCTGGAAAAGTATTCTATGGACAGATGAGACAAAGATCAACCTGTACCAGAATGATGGGAAGCCAAAAGTTTGGAGAAGAAAGGGAACGGCACATGATCCAAGGCACACCACATCCTCTGTAAAACATGGTGGAGGCAACGTGATGGCATGGGCATGCATGGCTTTCAATGGCACTGGGTCACTTGTGTTTATTGATGACATAACAGCAGACAAGAGTAGCCGGATGAATTCTGAAGTGTACCGGGATATACTTTCAGCCCAGATTCAGCCAAATGCTGCAAACTTGATTGGACGGCGCTTCATAGTACAGATGGATAATGACCCCAAGCATACAGCCAAAGCTACACAGGAGTTCATGAGTGCAAAAAAGTGGAACATTCTTCAATGGCCAAGTCAATCACCAGATCTTAACCCAATTGAGCATGCATTTCACTTGCTCAAATCCAGACTTAAGAGGGAAAGACCCACAAACAAGCAAGACCTGAAGGCTGCGGCTGTAAAGGCCTGGCAAAGCATTAAGAAGGAGGAAACCCAGCGTTTGGTGATGTCCATGGGTTCCAGACTTAAGGCAGTGATTGCCTCCAAAGGATTCGCCACAAAATATTGAAAATAAAAATATTTTGTTTGGGTTATGTTTATTTGTCCAATTACTTTTGACCTCCTAAAATGTGGAGTGTTTGTAAAGAAATGTGTACAATTCCTACATTTTCTAACACATATTTTTGTTCAACCCTTCAAATTAAACGTTACAATCTGCACTTGAATTCTGTTGTAGAGGTTTCATTTCAAATCCAATGTGGTGGCATGCAGAGCCCAACTCGCGAAAATTGTGTCACTGTCCAAATATTTCTGGCCCTGACTGTGTATATATATATATATATATATGTCAGTTTATCTATATAATTGGATTTTTGCCTTTGCTAATGCTGAACAGCTGCGTTTTTACAAAATCACTTGGCTTCTGTCTTTCAAT
This sequence comes from Oophaga sylvatica, assembly GCA_033576555.1. Lineage (NCBI taxonomy): Eukaryota > Metazoa > Chordata > Amphibia > Anura > Dendrobatidae > Oophaga > Oophaga sylvatica. The sequence goes on from JARQOD010000006.1 coordinate 93,082,668, forward strand.
AGCATGCTGGAAAATGCACTAAGTAGTTCTTGTTAGGCCAGGGTCACACTAGCGATGACAAGTGCTACGCAGTGACTGCAGACATTTCCAAATTCCCCATTTTTTTTGCGCTGACAATATGGATGAAAAATTGGGACCAGACCAAATAGATTTCTTTGAGAATTGCAGCGTATCCTTAAAAATCAGATACAATACAATAACTGATTTACCTTTTTCAGCTGCAGAATGGAAGGGAGGGAGACACAGGAATTCATTACTGATGGGTAGGCGGAGCCCCAGATCAGGATGTCACCTCAGATCAAAAGCGTGCTGACTGGCTGGCCCCTCCAGCTCGGGCTCCTCCTACTCAGCTCCAGTCTAAGATTTGAGGTCCAGAGGATGGTCGCTGCTAATGCAGCTCCTCAGAAGATTTTATTATTTTATATTCGGACAGGAGACTTGGATCACCAGTTGGTCTAGAGGTCTCAGGGGTACCAGCGCTGCTGTACCCCAACCTCTCCCTTGGCGGATCTGTATTTACTCAATAGTCCCTGCAGAATCCTTGCCGGCCCTGGGGGATGAGGAGAGCTTCCCTGGCGGGGACGCAAACCACACGTGCGGTCACTGCGTCCCTCGCCCTGGGGGGAAGCATGGGCACAAGCGCCACAAATCCTGAGGGGTCCCTGTGGCGCTAAGCTGGTGAGTACTCCACACAAAATTTTTATTATTAATGTGTGAGTGCTTTAGCGTCTGATGGCAGCGCTATTACATGTATATCAGTATGCTTCAGCGCTGCGGTGACAGCGCTATTACATGTTTATCAGTGTATTTCACCAGCCTCTCCCTTGGCGGATCTGTAACTACATAATGGTCCCTGCAGAATCTTGCCGGCCCTGGGGGATGAGGAGAGTTTCCCTGGCGGGGGCGCAAACCACACACTGGGGTCACTGCGCTTCCCGCCCTGGGGGGAAGCATGGGCATAGCGCCAGAAACCCCTGGGGGTCCCTGTGGCGTTTCGGCTGGTGAGTACTCCACATTTTGGTAAAATGTGTGTGAGTGTTTTAGCGACTGCTGCGGCAGCCGCTGTACATATATATGCCGGTGACTAGTTTTTCTATGTCCGCAGGAGGATGCCTGCAGGACGAGGGAAAGGAGGGGAGTACGCGCTCTTTTTATTTTTTGAATTTCGCGCCGCTTCTGAGCGCGCGCTTTACTGCAGCCTCCATTTCGGCTCCTCTACATGGAGCTCACGGAGGCAGAGCGCGGCGGCCATTGCTGATAAAGCGCTGCAGGCTGAAAGCTCCCCGGATCGTTCTCCTCCCCTCCCGGCAAGAATACGTGACCAGCTTGGTGAGTCGCTTCTAGCCCGCCGGGCAGAAGCTTAACCCCTTCACCTCCACAGCGCGGGCGCCGTCTGGGGCACTTCTGAGTGACAGATTGAGCTGTCCTGCGGCTGTTCTCGCATAAGGGGCTCGCACACTCTTTTAATATTAATAAAGAGGCTGTGGGGAGTCTGCGACATTAATGCTGCACTATACGTTTCCGCTGACGATCCTGATGGCGTCGCATAATATTGCGATCGTTTGTGTGTCATTTTTAGTGTCGCTGGTGGCTGCCAATCTGGGCAATCGCATTGGCGATTAGCGATCTCCTTGACAACTTTGGCGGTCATTGCGTTATAAAAAACAGCGCAATTTTTTAGCGATCTTGTGGAACGTTTTTCTGTTTAGTGTGGCATGGCTGTCCTGCAGCTGCGACCTTATAAGAGGCGCCTGAGATTCGCACACCCTTTTTCATTATCAAGGTTGTGGGGAGTCAGCTACTTTAACCCCTTCTTAGGAGGTTAACTCTTAATGGGAGACAGCTGGGGTAGCTCTCGCTTTAGAGCTTTAACCCTTCAGCGTTTGTTTTTTATTTAAGTACTGCTCTGGTTACTGACAGGTTTATCCTGCCATTTACTATGCAAGGGCATGTCAGAGACCCTCTCCCAGATCCGCTACGGATCAGCCTCGCGTATCTGACACGCAGACCTCGACTCATGCACGGTCAGAGGTTCCAGTGGTGTCAAAATGGAGGCCTTCACTGGTTTCTATTGATGACCTTTTAGGTTATGGAGTGTCAACTAGATCCTCTCAAGGAAGCGACACAAATCGGTGCTTTCCTTCTCGCTTAGCGAAGAAGTCCGATTCGGACAAGGAGGATCGGCAGGGACACCCTGCCTCTCTCAGGGGCCGTACTAAAATTTTCTGTGGAAGCCATGTGGACGTTACAGTTACCGGAGGAGGTAACTAGTCGTCCTGGTAAGCCGGCCCGGATGTTGCAAGGGTCGCATGGGTCGCGACGACCTTACAAACTGTATCCGTTTTTCTACGGAGTTATTTGTTAATTGGACCCCTTCTCCTGAAGTGAATGTCCCTTTATTCCAGCTTAGCAAATCTTCCTGGTAAAAGCGGAAGACGAGTCTGCAGGACACGCTGGACAGAAGAACGGAGATGGCAACAATTTCCATCTGTATAGCCGGGGATCATAGATTCGGTATTAAGGATCTAGGTGTACTTGTTAAGTTCCCCTGAGCCGGTTGGACCGTCTAAGGACGGCGTGGCAAGTTTCCCTCTATCAAGGTAGATGGGCTTTTCTAGTTGAAGGATAATGCGTCTCTGCTATCCAGGGAGCAATCCTCGGCAGTTACAGTCAGAAGAGCACTGTGACTTGGATGGAACGCAGTTTTCCAACAGGGTTTGCTATCTTTAGCTTAGAAAGTGGTCAGCTATTTGACTGACCTCACGGAGCTGATGCCAAGGCAAAGGCAAAAGAAGCAGCTTTACCGCAGCGCAGGGCTGTGACTTCTGCGTCTGGCAGGACTAGTGCCGATAGTTATCGGCAGTCCTTTTCGGTTCAAGGGATGATCTAACCAACCCTCTGGGGGTTTGTGTCGTCTCTCTCTTTTTTAAAAAAAAAAAAAGAGAGGGGGATTTCTCAGAAATTCCGCATACCCTGGAAACAGAACTTCTGTTAAGGCAGAAGCTGGCAAAAAAAAAAAAAAAATCCGCTAAGGCGGACTGACTTCTGACATTCCGTCAGAGCCGAGCATGAAGTCGCTTCGCTCAGTTATGGCAGCCCTGTCGCAGAACGATCAATCGACATTCGCGACGCTTTTTGGCATTTTCCCGTCGGAAGACCTCACCCAGGTTGTGGCTCGACCATTCGGCTTGGCCTTAACGCCCAGAATTTTTACAACGATTCTGACACCTAAATCTCATGGCAATTCTTCAAAGACGGGGACTTACGATTCGTCCCTATTTGGACGGCCTTTTCGGTTGTGGCCTCAAAGGAGAAGTCATCTCTGGAATCGTCGCAGGCAATCCTGTTTTTTGAGGATGCATTTCGACACGGTACGGACGGTGTTGTCCCTACCTCCAGACAAGCAGGCATGTCTGCTCCAGCATGTACAGACTATGAAGTCTGCGACAGCAGTGTCCCTTCGGAAGGTATGCGCCTTCTGGGTCTGACGGTGGCGTCCATGAGGTTTTTTCCGTTTGTCCAATTTCATTCCAGAGCTCTCCGTAGGCTCATTCTGAGTCGTTGGGATCAATCGCAAGGTTCGCTGGATTGCAGCGTCACCATCTTTCACAGGGTGCGAGAATCCCGAGGATGGTGGTTATGTCCAGGAGCGTTATCCCTGGGAAAGCTTTTCCTCCCTCCGAAGTGGTCGGTCATAACCACCAATGCCAGCCTGACGGGCTGGGGGGGGTGTTTGGAACAATCTCTGGATTTAGGGGATATGGTCATTGGAAGAGTCTGTTCTTCCGATCACCATCCTGGAATTGAGGGCGATTTTACTTTGCCTCCAGCATTGGACGGTCCTTTTGAGCGGTCTGCCGGTCCGAGTGCAGACAGACAATGCGACGGCTGTCGCGTTTATCAATCACCAAGGCGGGACAAGGAGTTCCAGACACATGGTGGAGGTGTCCCGAATTCTGATTTGGGCCGAGGGCAGTTTACCAGCCATTTCGGCGATTCACATTCCAGGGGTTCAGAATATTACAGTGGACTTCCTCAGTCGCAGGAAGATGGATCCCGGGGAATGGAGCCTCCACCCGGAAGTTTTTGCACTACTGTGCTCTCGCTGGGGAACCCCCCAAGTGGATTTGATGGCATCCAGGTCCAATGCCAAGTTACCGACGTTCATGTCCAGGTACAAGGACCCGAAGGCTGTGGCGGTGGATGCTCTAGTGGCTCAGTGGGATCAGTTCGAGCTGATCTATGTATTCCCGCCGATATCCTTACTTCCTCTAGTACTGCGTCGGATCAGACTAGAGAGAATTCCAGCTATTTTGATAGCTCCAGACTGGCCAAGAAGGGTGTGGTTCTCGACAATAATGTCGCTGTTGGCGGCACCTCCTTTTCCACTCCCTCTTCAACCGGACTTGTTGACTCAGGGGCCCGTTTGTCATCCGGACTTGATGTCCCTGCGTTTGACGGCGTGGCTCTTGAGACCGAAATCTTGACCCGTAGAGGTTTCTCAGCCGAGGTCATTGCTACCCTTCGTGCTGCAAGAAGTCCGGCTACTACTAGGATTTACCACAAAATTTGGGAAACCTTCTTTTCGTGGTGTTTGGGGTCCTCTCGGAACCCGAGAAAATTTTCCATTCCCAACCTGTTGGCTTTTCTGCAGCATGGGCTAGACAAGGGTTTGGCAGTCAGCACCCTGAAAGGTCAGATTTCTGTTCTGTCCTTATTGTTCCGGAGAACCATTGCTTCGAATAGAGACGTGCTCTCCTTATTCCGAGGTATATCTCGTAAGTTTCCGCCGCGGAAAACCCGTGTCTCCTTGGCGGCTCAACCTTGTTTTGGAGGCTCTTCAGCATAAACCTTTTGAGCCTATGGTTTCTGCTAGCCTTTCTTTACTTTCTTGGAAGGTGGCTTTCCTTGTTGCAGTCACTTCTTTGAGGAGAGTTTCTGAGTTGGCAGCTCTTTCTTGTTCGCCTCCTTTTCTGGAGTTTTTTCCGGATCGTGTAGTGCTTCGCACTCGGGGTGATTTTTTACCTAAAGTGGTGTCACAATTTCATGTCAACCAGGATATTGTGTTGCCTTCATTCTGCCCGGATCCGAAGAATGTGAAAGAGCGAGCTTTACACACATTGGATTTAGTGCGGGCCTTGAAGTTTTATCTATCTATTACTCAAGGTTTTCGTAAGACGGACTCCCTATTTGTGGTTCCAGTCGGTCGTCGGCGTGGTCAACGAGCTTCCAAGGATTCTATAGCTCGTTGGATCCGGTCAGCTATATTGGAAGCTTACCGTCTTCAGGGTGAATCTTGCCCGATTAAGATTCAAGCCCATTCCACGAGGGCTGTGGCTTCATCGTGGGCTTTTCACCAAGGTGCTTCGGCAGTGCAGCTCTGCCGGGCGGCAACTTGGCGCTCTGTCCACACGTTTACAAAGTTTTATAAAGTGGACGTCAGTGCTTCCGCTGATGCAGCCCTCGGACGTAGGGTCCTGCAGGCAGCTGTAGTTTAAAGTTCTGGATGAACTTGTGTTTAGCGCTGGTTGCGCTTTGTTGTTAAGGTTGTTGGGTTTCTGCCTCTTGTTGGTTTTTTCCCACCCTTATTTTTGAACTGCTTTGGGACGTCCCATCAGTAATGAATTCCTGTGTCTCCCTCCCTTCCATTCTGCAGCAGAAAAAAGAGGGACATTGAGACTCAAAATAGTAAAATTTGCTGACTGGTAAATGGCATGTTCAAACCCTAACATACATAGTAATTATATGCAAGTCCTATTACTGAGGCTATAGGGGATTTCATGCTATGTGCCATAAATGCTGACAAATAATTTACATACCTATAATTAATAAATAGTAAGCATATGAAAAATATAGCATATAAGTGATTGTCTTGCAAAGACCAAGATGCACATCTAAAAGTCATATATCTCACTACCAGATTTGTATCTCTAGTCTATAGTAAGTGCATACTTGCTTGTACAAAGCGATACAAATCACGTACAGTGATTTAACATTCAAGGAAGATCATGACATCATTACCTGGATCCTGGTAGCGTAATACAATTATGAAGGAGTCCTGTCCCTCTGCCCCAACGCGCACATTTCGCCCTTTCAGCTGAGGCACCTAATTTGGCCATGGAAAACATATTGACTCGAGTATAAGCCAGGTATGCATTGTCCCTTCATCCCTATCCTTGTATGCATGGCTCCTTATCCATGTCCTTGTATGCATGGCCCCCCTATGAGAAAAGCATAAAAAAAAAAGAAACGGCCACAGGAGCTGCTGGAAGCCGGAACCCTCCTGTGAACCACTCCCCCGCCAGCTTCTGGGACTGATAATGTCTCGTGTTTAAGCAGAGGTTGGGTGTTTTCAGAACAAAAAAATGTGCTGAAAACTCGACTTATACAAAGCGTATATATGGTATTTGGATGACTAGCAAAATTTGACACACTGCAGATTTTGAACGCTTTTGAGGGTCAGATCGGAAAGGAAAACTTAAGCCGTATGTGCACGAGATTTCCGAATTCTCATTCAGTTTGCTTGTACGTTAAAGTGCTGTTTAATCCTTTCGCTGTCAGGACACTTGTCGAACTAGAAAATTTAGATTTTTCCCTCTGTACTTGAATATTATCTGAAAGTAAATGTCTGTCAAAATGTGGTTGAGCATGCCACATTCACAGGTGCCTTTTCCAATTTTGCATTTAAGAGAAACATTTTTCACTTTCTTGCAATTTTAGACCTAATTCTTCAGTCTGGCACTTGTAGTTTTCCCTCTCCTGTCCAAAACCAACACAGGCTCGCAATACACCGAATACTTTTGATTTTACTGTGATTGTTCTTAATGTTGGTGTTCATTTTTTTTGTTTTTTATTTATACAATTTTAATAGTACATTTCTGCACACCGTAATCAGTTTAATTTTTCTTGTGTCTGATGCACACGGGCTAACTAAGACTTGCCTCTTTTCTAATCTGACACGTAGCTGTTCAGGGCAATAACGAAGTCTCTATGTGGGACATGGAGACTGGAGATAGAAGATTCACTTTGTGGGCCAGCAATGCTCCTCCACTCTCAGAACTGCAGGTATGGTTCTGTTTATCTGTATGTTGGTATATCCAGCAGAAATGTCAGTGTTAAATTTCTGTTTGGTTAAAGGGGTTGTCCTCTAACCCTGTGTTACTTTTATTGTTCTTAAATTGATATAAACCACATACTGTCCTACTGATCTCCAGCTGTTTATCCGAACTGCTGGCTAAGCCTTATGCTGGTCTCTTTCGTGGTCGGCATGTGAGCTCTGCAGCCGATCTGTGGGCGCAGTCATATATAAAACTTATGAAGTGAGGGAACCCAGCACCTAGCGAAATATGTCCCACTTTAAGTGTGTTTAACATCTCATAATGTTGTTGCATCCTATTTTCTTATGCATTTTTCTCCAGTTATTCTTACAAAGAATTAAAAGAATCTTCTTGCTTATGGTCCTGTGTAATCTACACAACTCGACACAGCTTTTTGAACTGTGAGTCAGGCCACATTATGTTGCCTCAGTCTTGTGCTGAAAGGAACCCGTACACATTGGACTTCTGGCAAAATTATTGGAATCGGGCTTCCCGACTTCCCCCTCCCAGATGATGTCGAGTGATGGAAGAATTTGGCATTTCTGATTTTTAACAATCGTCCTTTTTTTCCTTGGAAATTAGTCTGGAGTAAGTCACATGTTAGACAGTGGATCTTTCATTAAGAACACCAGAGCGCTCGGGCAATGAGCCTGCATCTTTGCAGGCACAGACATCTGATTTAATCAGCTGACGTGCCCCTAACAGCCGCGGGTGGAATCGCGTTCCACCTGTCTGTTAACACGTTTAACATCGAGCCGGAAGCGCGTCACTAACTCTGCCCCATCGGTGCCTCCTGTCATATGATAGCGGGTTGCCGAGGGGTTGGCATGACAGCCAGGGGTCTGCATGTTGTCATTGCTGATCTACTCTGAGCGCCCCCCAATGGCCAGTGTTCATAGCAGATGAGTATTTCTGCTGCTCATAGCAGGGCTGAAGCTTTCTATGTGTAGCACAAGCGGTCAGAAGATCACAGCTTCAAGTCTTCTTAGGAGACTATTGAAGCAGGCAAAAAGTAGAAGAAAAATGTTTTTTGTTTTTTTTTAAATATATTACAAAAATATAAAAGCTGAACTTGCCCCCTTCTTTTGCCTCATTCAAAATACTATGATAATATAAAAAACATTTGAGATCGTGCATTTCTAATAGCGGCCATATATCAAAACATAAAAAGAATTAATCTGATCGGTAAACTGCATATCGAGGGGGGGGGGGAGGAAATTCAAACCACCAGAACGGGCTTTTTTTTTTGGTTGCCGTTAAATTGAAATAAAATGCAGTAGCATGTGAGCAAAAGATCGTATTTACCACAAAAAGCACAAAAGTACCACCCTTCCCGCAAAAAACAAATGCTACAGCACTGCTATATTGACAGAAATGTAAAAAAGTTATCGCTGTGGAAAGAATGGAGCAAAATAGGAAAATGGCCCAGGGGGTGAAGGGCTTTAATTAAAAATACAGTAGGGTACAATGAAATACGTATTCTATGATCATTCTCTTCCAATATCTAATTGGTTTGTCCTGTTTCTGTAGTGCATGTATTATTCTATAGTTTTACTATAAACTAATCATATCATGGCACTTTTTTTTTCTCTTTTACAGCCTTCACCACACAGTGTTAATGGAATTTACTGCAGTCCAGCCGATGGCAACCCCATATTATTGACTGCGGGGTCTGATATGAAAATAAGGTACATGTATTTCTAGTTAGTGTTGGTTTAAAAAAAAAAAAAAAAAAAAAAGAGACCCGTCTGCAGCCAAGGTATAATTTTAATCAGTATAACGGTGCCGACCTGACACTGTAGGTTACGGAGCACAATCCTGCTGACAGGTTCCCTTTAAGGAATGCGCTCCTCAGACCATTTGGGTTCAGATGTGTTATAGTGTATACATTTCCTAGTATGCTGTTGCAATTGGAATAGCTTCCTTAAGCAGCTGAAGCCTCCAAACATTACACTGCCTGGGTTTAATACATTCCGTATGCTGATTTCTGCAGTCAAAGATTATTTTATCAAATTATACTTATCACACACTGAGCGAATACTAGATAGTTTCCTTCAACTAGAATACTGGCGTTTCTTTATGTACTTTAGCATTTGTAATACTGATCTGTATCGTATGTGGTTTGTTTATTTCCTTTTTTTTTTTTTTTTACTTTTTTAGATTTTGGAACTTGGCCTGTCCAAAGAGATCATATATAATCGCAGGAGGCAATAACACTCAGCCGCCTGTGTCCTATTTCAGTAAGATTATCGAGGGCACAGAAGTTGTCCAGGTAACATGTCATTTCCTTGTAATATGCAATGTTGGAGTATTTTGCAGTGACAGACGATATAATTAAAATATACAGTGGGGAAAAAAAGTATTTAGTCAGTCACCAATTGTGCAAGTTCTCCCACTTAAAAAGATGAGAGGCCTGTAATTGACATCATAGGTAGACCACAACTATGAAAGTCAAAATGAGAAAACAAATCCAGAAAATCACCTTGTCTGATTTGGCAAGATTTATTATGCAAATTATGGTGGAAAATAAGTATTTGGTCATTAGCAAAAGTTCATCTCAATATGTTACATATCCTTTGTTGGCAATGACAGAGGTCAAACATTTTCTGACACTGTTGGTGGTATGTTGGCCCATTCCTCCATGCAGATCTCCTCTATAGCAGTGATGCTTTGGGCCTGTTGCTGGGCAGCACCGACTTTCAAATCCCTCCAAAGTCTTTCTATGGGGTTGAGGTCAGGAGAGTGTCTAGGCCACGCCAGGCCCTTCATAGGCTTCTTACAAAGCCACTCCTTTGTTGCCCTGGTGGTGTGCTTGGGATCATTATCATGCTGAAAGACCCATCCACGTTTCATCTTCAATGCTCTTGCTGATGGAAGGAGGTTTGCACTCAAAATCTCATGAAAGATGATCCCTCTTTGAAGAGAACCAGCTTCCTAGAGTTCCCTGAAATATCCAAGCAACCAATAGGTGGTAAGGCTGCACCGATCAACTGTGCCTTGTTCAAACAGTGTTCTGCTGACACTCTTCTTATTAAATCTTACTATCCTCTTAAAGCGTTTTTAAGTTAACAGTTCCTCAATTTGAAATGTAATTAAGAAATGGCAGTTAACAGGAAGAGTGGAGGTCAAGAATAGTTTTGGAAGACCAAGCTAAATTCCAGAGCTGCTCGTAGGATTGCTAGAGAGGCAAATCAGAACCGGTGCTTGATTGCAAAAGACCTTCAGAAAGATTTAGACACGTTCTGGTACATTGTTCTACTGTTCAGAGATATCCACAAATATGGGAAAAGTCATCAGAAGAAAACCTCTCCTGCGTCCTCACCATAAAATTCAGAAGTATGTAAAAAAAATCTAAAGCTCTGTGGTTTTAAATAGAATTATTTGGCCACAAAGATCAAAGGTATGTGTGGAGAAAAAAGGGCGCAGAATTTCAAGAAAAGTACATCTCGCCAACCATTAAGTATAGCGGTGGATCAATCATGCTTTGGGGATGTGTTGAAGCCAATGGCACGGGGAACATTTCATGGATAGAGGGAAGAATGGATTAAATGAAATTTCAACAAAATCTTGGTGCAAACATAACACCATCTGTAAAAAAGCTGAAGTTGAAAAGAGGATGGATTCTAAAAATGGATAATGATTCTAAATGCACGTGAAATGGCTCAAGCTGAAGGTCTTACAATGGGCCTCACAGTCCTCTGATCTGAACATCATTGAAAATCTGTGGCTAGACCTTGAAAATGGTGCATGCAAGATGACCCAGGAATCTCACATTACTGGAAGGATGAATGAAAATCCCTCCAAATAAGAAGGCTGGCTATATAAAGTGTTTACAAGCTGTGATACTTTCAAAAGGGGGTGCTGCTAGGTACTAACCATGCAGGGTGCCCAAACTGTCAACTTTTAACTTTAGGCCTTTTAGAGATAATTTAATCTTCAACTTGCTTTAACTGTTCACAATAACAGTAATTTTGGCTAGTGGTGCCCAAAGTTTTACATGCCACTGTATGGGTTGGATATGA
>JARQOD010000006.1:93093886-93237947 GCA_033576555.1 Oophaga sylvatica
CGCACCCCTCTTTTAATATTAATAAAGAGGCTGTGGGGAGTCTGCGACATTAATCTGCACTATACGTTTCCGCTGACGATCCTGATGGCGTCGCATAATATTGCGATCGTTTGTGTGCATTTTTAGTGTCGCTGGTGGCTGCCAATCTGGGCAATCGCATTGGCGATTAGCGATCTCCTTGACAACTTTGGCGGTCATTGCGTTATAAAAACAGCGCAATTTTTTAGGCGATCTTGTGGAACGTTTTTTCTGTTTAGTGTGGCATGGCTGTCCTGCAGCTGCGACCTTATAAGGGGCGCCTGAGATTCGCACACCCTTTTTCATTATCAAGGTTGTGGGGAGTCAGCTACTTTAACCCCTTCTTAGGAGGTTAACTCTTAATGGGAGAAGCGGGGGTAGCTCTCGCTTTAGAGCTTTAACCCTTCAGCGTTTGTTTTTTATTTAAGTACTTGCTCTGGTTACTGACAGGTTTATCCTGCCATTTACAAATGCAAGGCATGTCAGAGACCTCTCCCAGATCCGTACGGATCAGCCCGCGTATCTGACACGCAGACCTCGACTCATGCACGGTCAGAGGTTCCAGTGGTGCAAAATGGAGGCCTTCACTGGTTTCTATTGATGACCTTTTAGGTTATGGAGTGTCAACTAGATCCTCTCAAGGAAGCGACACAAATCGGTGCTTTCCTTCTCGCTTAGCGAAGAAGTCCGATTCGGACAAGGAGGATCGGCAGGGACACCCTGCCTCTCTCAGGGGCCGTACTAAAATTTTCTGTGGAAGCCATGTGGACGTTACAGTTACCGGAGGAGGTAACTAGTCGTCCTGGAAAAGCCGGCCCGGATGTTGCAAGGGTCGCATGGGTCGCGACGCCCTTTACAAACTGTATCCGTTTTTCTACGAGTTATTTGTTAATTGGACCCCTTCTCCTGAAGTGAATGTCCCCTTTATTCCAGCTTAGCAAATCTTCCTGGTAAAAGCGAAGACGAGTCTGCAGGACACGCTGGACAGAAGAAGGGGAGATGGCAACAATTTCCATCTGTATAGCCGGGGATCATAGATTCGTATTAAGGATCTAGGTGTACTTGTTAAGTTCCCCTGAGCCGGTTGGACCGTCTAAAGGACGGCGTGGCAAGTTTCCCTCTATCAAGGTAGATGGGCTTTTCTATTGAAGGATAATGCGTCTCTGCTATCCAGGGAGCAATCCTCGCAGTTACAGTCAGAAGAGCACTGTGACTTGGATGGAACGCAGTTTTCCAAAAAGGGTTTGCTATCTTTAGCTTAGAAAGTGGTCAGCTATTTTGACTGACCTCACGGAGCTGATGCCAAGGCAAAGGCAAAAGAACAGCTTTACCGCAGCGCAGGGCTGTGACTTCTTGCGTCTGGCAGGACTAGTGCCGATAGTTATCGGCAGTCCTTTTGGGTTTCAAAGGATGATCTGACCAACCCTCTGGGGGTTTGTGTCGTCTCCCCTCTTTTTTAAAAAAAAAAAAAGAGGGGGATTTCTCAGAAATTCCGCATACCCTGGAAAACAAACTTCCTGTTAAGGCAGAAGCTGGCAAAAAAAAAAAAAAATCCGCTAAGGCGGACTGACTTCTGACATTCCGTCAGAGCCTAGCATGAAGTCGCTTCGCTCAGTTATGGCAGCCCTGTCGCAGAACGATCAATCGACATTCGCGACGCTTTTTGGCATTTTCCCGTCGGAAGACCTCACCCAGGTTGTGGCTCGACCATTCGGCTTGGCCTTAACGCCCAGAATTTTTACAACGATTCTGACACCTAAATCTCATGGCAATTCTTCAAAGACGGGGAACTTACGATTCGTCCAATTTGGACGGCCTTTTCGGTTGTGGCCTCAAAGGAGAAGTCATCTCTGGAATCGTCGCAGGCAATCCTGTTTTTTGAGGATGCATTTCGACACGGTACGACGGTTTTTGTCCCTACCCCAGACAAGCAGGCATGTTCTGCTCCAGCATGTACAGACTAAGAAGTCTGCGACAGCAGTGTCCCTTCGGAAGGTATGCGCCTTCTGGGTCTGACGGTGGCGTCCATGAGGTTTTTTTTTTCCGTTTGTTCCAATTTCATTCCAGAGCTCTCCGTAGGCTCATTCTGAGTCGTTGGGATCAATCGCAAGGTTCGCTGGATTGCAGCGTCACCATCTTTCACAGGGTGCGAGAATCCCCCGAGGATGGTGGTTATGTCCAGGAGCGTTATCCCTGGGAAAAACTTTTCCTCCCTCCGAAGGGTCGGTCATAACCACCAATGCCAGCCTGGGGCTGGGGGGGTGTTTGGAACAATCTTGGATTTAGGGGATATGGTCATTGGAAGAGTCTGTTCTTCCGATCACCATCCTGGAATTGAGGGCATTTTACTTTGCCTCCAGCATTGGAACGGTCCTTTTGAGCGGTCTGCCGGTCCGAGTGCAGACAGACAATGCGACGGCTGTCGCGTTTATCAATCACCAAGGCGGGACAAGGAGTTCCAGACACATGGTGGAGGTGTCCCGAATTCTGATTTGGGCCGAGGGCAGTTTACCAGCCATTTCGCGATTCACATCCAGGGGTTCAGAATATTACAGTGGGCTCCTCAGTCGCAGAAGATGGATCCCGGGGAATGGAGCCTCCACCCGGAAGTTTTTGCACTACTGTGCTCTTTGCTGGGGAACCCCCCAAGTGGATTTGATGGCATCCAGGTCCAATCCAATTACCGACGTTCATGTCCAGGTACAAGGACCCGAAGGCTGTGGCGGTGGATGCTCTAGTGGCTCAGTGGGATCAGTTTTGAGCTGATCTATGTATTCCCGCCGATATCCTTACTTCCTCTAGTACTGCTCGGGGTCAGACTAGAGAGAATTCCAGCTATTTTGATAGCTCCAGACTGGCCAAGAAGGGTGTGGTTCTCGACAATAATGTCGCTGTTGGCGGCACCTCCTTTTCCACTCCCTCTTCAACCGGACTTGTTGACTCAGGGGCCCGTTTGTCAAACCGGACTTGATGTCCCTGCGTTTGACGGCGTGGCTCTTGAGACCGAAATCTTGACCCGTAGAGGTTTCTCAGCCGAGGTCATTGCTACCCTTCGTGCGCAAGAAGTCCGGCTACTACTAGGATTTACCACAAAATTTGGGAAACCTTCTTTTCGTGGTGTTTGGGGTCCTCTCTGGAACCCGAGAAAATTTTCCATTCCCAACCTGTTGGCTTTTTGCAGCATGGGCTAGACAAGGGTTTGGCAGTCAGCACCCTGAAAGGTCAGATTTCTGTTCTGTCCTTATTGTTCCGGAGAACCATTGCTTCGAATAGAGACGTGCTCTCCTTATTCCGAGGTTTTATCTCGTAAAATTTCCGCCGCGGAAGGCACCCGTGTCTCCTTGGCGGCTCAACCTTGTTTTGGAGGCTCTTCAGCATAAACCTTTTGAGCCTATGGTTTCGCTAGCCTTTCTTTACTTTCTTGGAAGGTGGCTTTCCTTGTTGCAGTCACTTCTTTGAGGAGAGTTTCTGAGTTGGCAGCTCTTTCTTGTTCGCCTCCTTTTCTGGAGTTTTTTCCGGATCGTGTAGTGCTTCGCACTCGGGGTGATTTTTTACCTAAAGTGGTGTCACAATTTCATGTCAACCAGGATATTGTGTTGCCTTCATTCTGCCCGGATCCGAAGAATGTGAAAGAGCGAGCTTTACACACATTGGATTTAGTGCGGGCCTTGAAGTTTTATCTATCTATTACTCAAGGTTTTCGTAAGACGGACTCCCTATTTGTGGTTCCAGTCGGTCGTCGGTGGTCAACGAGCTTCCAAGGATTCTATAGCTCGTTTGGATCCGGTCAGCTATATTGGAAGCTTACCGTCTTCAGGGTGAATCTTGCCCGATTAAGATTCAAGCCCTTCCACGAGGGCTGTGGCTTCATCGTGGCTTTTCACCAAGGTGCTTCGGCAGTGCAGCTCTGCCGGGCGGCAACTTGGCGCTCTGTCCCACAACGTTTACGAAGTTTTATAAAGTGGACGTCAGTGCTTCCGCTGATGCAGCCCTCGGACGTAGGGTCCTGCAGGCAGCTGTAGTTTAAAGTTCTGGATGAACTTGTGTTTTAGCGCTGGTTGCGCTTTGTTGTTAAGGTTGTTGGGTTTTCTGCCTCTTGTTGGTTTTTTTCCCACCCTTATTTTTGAACTGCTTTGGGACGTCCCATCAGTAATGAATTCCTGTGTCTCCCTCCCTTCCATTCTGCAGCAGAAAAAAAAAAGGGACATTGAGACTCAAAATAGTAAAATTTGCTGACTGGTAAATGGCATGTTCAAACCCTAAATACATAGTAATTATATGCAAGTCCTATTACTGAGGCTATAGGGGATTTCATGCTATGTGCCATAAATGCTGACAAATAATTTACATACCTATAATTAATAAATAGTAAGCATATGAAAAATATAGCATATAAGTGATTGTCTTGCAAAGACCAAGATGCACATCTAAAAAGTCATATATCTCACTACCAGATTTGTATCTCTAGTCTATAGTAAGTGCATACTTGCTTGTACAAAGCGATACAAATCACGTACAGTGATTTAACATTCAAGGAAGATCATGACATCATTACCTGGATCCTGGTAGCGTAATACAAATTATGAAGGAGTCCTGTCCCTCTGCCCCAACGCGCACATTTCGCCCTTTCAGCTGAGGCACCTAATTTGGCCATGGAAAACATATTGACTCGAGTATAAGCCAGGTATGCATTGTCCCTTCATCCCTATCCTTGTATGCATGGCTCCTTATCCATGTCCTTGTATGCATGGCCCCCCTATGAGAAAAGCATAAAAAAAAAAGAAACGGCCACAGGAGCTGCTGGAAGCCGGAACCCTCCTGTGAACCACTCCCCCGCCAGCTTCTGGGACTGATAATGTCTCGTGTTTAAGCAGAGGTTGGGTGTTTTCAGAACAAAAAAATGTGCTGAAAAACTCGACTTATACAAAGCGTATATATGGTATTTGGATGACTAGCAAAATTTGACACACTGCAGATTTAGAAAAAGCTTTTGAGGGTCAGATCGGAAGGAAAACTTAAGCCGTATGTGCACGAGATTTCCGAATTCTCATTCGTTTGCTTGTACGTTAAAGTGCTGTTTAATCCTTTCGCTGTCAGGACACTTGTCAACTAGAAAATTTAGATTTTTCCCTCTGTACTTGAATATTATCTGAAAGTAAATGTCTGTCAAAATGTGGTTGAGCATGCCACATTCACAGGTTGCCTTTTCCAATTTTGCATTTAAGAGAAACATTTTTCACTTTCTTGCAATTTTAGACCTAATTCTTCAGTCTGGCACTTGTAGTTTTCCCTCTCCTGTCCAAAACCAACACAGGCTCGCAATACACCGAATACTTTTGATTTTACTGTGATTGTTCTTAATGTTGGTGTTCATTTTTTTTGTTTTTTTATTTATACAATTTTAATAGTACATTTCTGCACCCGTAATCATTTAATTTTTCTTGTGTCTGATGCACACGGGCTAACTAAGACTTGCCCTTTTCTAATCTGACACGTAGCTGTTCAGGGCAATAACGAAGTCTCTATGTGGGGACATGGAGACTGGAGATAGAAGATTCACTTTGTGGGCCAGCAATGCTCCTCCACTCTCAGAACTGCAGGTATGGTTCTGTTTATCTGTATGTTGGTATATCCAGCAGAAATGTCAGTGTTAAATTTCTGTTTGGTTAAAGGGGTTGTCCTCTAACCCTGTGTTACTTTTATTGTTCTTAAATTGATATAAACCACATACTGTCCTACTGATCTCCCAGCTGTTTTCCGAACTGCTGGCTAAGCCTTATGCTGGTCTCTTTCGTGGTCGCATGTGAGCTCTGCAGCCGATCTGTGGGCGCAGTCATATATAAAACTTATGAAGTGAGGGAACCCAGCACCTAGCGAAATATGTCCCACTTTAAGTGTGTTTAACATCTCATAATGTTGTTGCATCCTATTTTCTTATGCATTTTCTCCAGTTATTCTTACAAAGAATTAAAAGAATCTTCTTGCTTATGGTCCTGTGTAATCTACACAACTCGACACAGCTTTTTGAACTGTGAGTCAGGCCACATTATGTTGCCTCAGTCTTGTGCTGAAAGGAACCCGTACACATTGGACTTCTGGCAAAATTATTGGAATCGGGCTTCCCGACTTCCCCCCTCCCAGATGATGTCGAGTGATGGAAGAATTTGGCATTTCTGATTTTAACAATCCGTCCTTTTTATTTTCCTTGGAAATTAGTCTGGAGTAAGTCACATGTTAGACAGTGGATCTTTCATTAAGAACACCAGAGCGCTCGGGCAATGAGCCTGCATCTTTGCAGGCACAGACATCTGATTTAATCAGCTGACGTGCCCCTAACAGCCGCGGGTGGAATCGCGTTCCACCTGTCTGTTAACACGTTTAACATCGAGCCGGAAGCGCGTCACTAACTCTGCCCCATCGGTGCCTCCTGTCATATGATAGCGGGTTGCCGAGGGGTTGGCATGACAGCCAGGGGTCTGCATGTTGTCATTGCTGATCTACTCTGAGCGCCCCCCAATGGCCAGTGTCATAGCAGATGAGTATTTCTGCTGCTCATAGCAGGGCTGAAGCTTTCTATGTGTAGCACAAGCGGTCAGAAGATCACAGCTTCAAGTCTTCTTAGGAGACTATTGAAGCAGGCAAAAAGTAGAAGAAAAATGTTTTTTTTTTTTTTTTAAATATATTACAAAAATATAAAAGCTGAACTTGCCCCCTTCTTTTGCCTCATTCAAAATACTATGATAATATAAAAAAACATTTGAGATCGTGCATTTCTAATAGCGGCCATATATCAAAACATAAAAAGAATTAATCTGATCGTAAAACTGCATATCGAGGGGGGGGGGAGGAAATTCAAACCACCAGAACGGCTTTTTTTTTTTTGGTTGCCGTTAAATTGAAATAAAATGCAGTAGCATGTGAGCAAAAGATCGTATTTACCACAAAAAGCACAAAAGTACCACCCTTCCCGCAAAAAACAATGCTACAGCACTGCTATATTGACAGAAATGTAAAAAAGTTATCGCTGTGGAAAGAATGGAGCAAAAATAGGAAAATGGCCCAGGGGGTGAAGGGCTTTAATTAAAAATACAGTAGGGTACAATGAAATACGTATTCTATGATCATTCTCTTCCAATATCTAATTGGTTTTGTCCTGTTTCTGTAGTGCATGTATTATTCTATAGTTTTACTATAAACTAATCATATCATGGCACTTTTTTTTTTTCTCTTTTACAGCCTTCACCACACAGTGTTAATGGAATTTACTGCAGTCCAGCCGATGGCAACCCCATATTATTGACTGCGGGGTCTGATATGAAAATAAGGTACATGTATTTCTAGTTAGTGTTGGTTTTAAAAAAAAAAAAAAAAAAGAGACCCGTCTGCAGCCAAGGTATAATTTTAATCAGTATAAACGTGTGCCGACCTGACACTGTAGGTTACGGAGCACAATCCTGCTGACAGGTTCCCCTTTAAGGAATGCGCTCCTCAGACCATTTGGGTTCAGATGTGTTATAGTGTATACATTTCCTAGTATGCTGTTGCAATTGGAATAGCTTCCTTAAGCAGCTGAAGCCTCCAAACATTACACTGCCTGGGTTTAATACATTCCGTATGCTGATTTCTGCAGTCAAAGATTATTTTATCAAATTATACTTATCACACACTGAGCGAATACTAGATAGTTTCCTTCAACTAGAATACTGGCGTTTCTTATGTACTTTAGCATTTGTAATACTGATCTGTATCGTATGTGGTTTGTTTATTTCCTTTTTTTTTTTTTTTACTTTTTAGATTTTGGAACTTGGCCTGTCCAAAGAGATCATATATAATCGCAGGAGGCAATAACACTCAGCCGCCTGTGTCCTATTTCAGTAAGATTATCGAGGGCACAGAAGTTGTCCAGGTAACATGTCATTTCCTTGTAATATGCAATGTTGGAGTATTTTTGCAGTGACAGACGATATAATTAAAATATACAGTGGGAAAAAAAGTATTTAGTCAGTCACCAATTGTGCAAGTTCTCCCACTTAAAAAGATGAGAGCCTGTAATTGACATCATAGGTAGACCACAACTATGAAAGTCAAAATGAGAAAACAAATCCAGAAAATCACCTTGTCTGATTTGGCAAGATTTATTATGCAAAATTATGGTGGAAAATAAGTATTGGTCATTAGCAAAAGTTCATCTATATGTTACATATCCTTTGTTGGCAATGACAGAGGTCAAAACATTTTCTGACACTGTTGGTGGTATGTTGGCCCATTCCTCCATGCAGATTCTCCTCTATAGCAGTGATGCTTTGGGCCTGTTGCTGGGCAGCACCGACTTTCAAATCCCTCCAAGTCTTTCTATGGGGTT
Organism: Oophaga sylvatica; assembly: GCA_033576555.1. Classification (NCBI taxonomy): domain Eukaryota; kingdom Metazoa; phylum Chordata; class Amphibia; order Anura; family Dendrobatidae; genus Oophaga; species Oophaga sylvatica. The sequence goes on from JARQOD010000006.1 coordinate 93,102,267, forward strand.
TGAGGTCAGGAGAGTGTCTAGGCCACGCCAGGCCCTTCATAGGCTTCTACAAAGCCACTCCTTTGTTGCCCTGGTGGTGTGCTTGGGATCATTATCATGCTGAAAGACCCATCCACGTTTCATCTTCAATGCTCTTGCTGATGGAAGGAGGTTTGCACTCAAAATCTCATGAAAGATGATCCCTCTTTGAAGAGAACCAGCTTCCTAGAGTTCCCTGAAATATCCAAGCAACCAATAGGTGGTAAGGCTGCACCGATCAACTGTGCCTTGTTCAAACAGTGTTCTGCTGACACTCTTCTTATTAAATCTTACTATCCTCTTAAAGCGTTTTTAAGTTAACAGTTCCTCAATTTGAAATGTAATTAAGAAATGGCAGTTAACAGGAAGAGTGGAGGTCAAGAATAGTTTTGGAAGACCAAGCTAAATTCCAGAGCTGCTCGTAGGATTGCTAGAGAGGCAATCAGAACCGGTGCTTGATTGCAAAAGACCTTCAGAAAGATTTAGACACGTTCTGGTACATTGTTCTACTGTTCAGAGATATCCACAAATATGGGGAAAAGTCCTCAGAAGAAAACCTCTCCTGCGTCCTCACCATAAAATTCAGAAGTATGTAAAAAAAATCTAAAGCTCTGTGGTTTTAAATAGAATTATTTGGCCACAAAGATCAAAGGTATGTGTGGAGAAAAAAGGGCGCAGAATTTCAAGAAAAGTACATCTCGCCAACCATTAAGTATAGCGGTGGATCAATCATGCTTTGGGGATGTGTTTGAAGCCAATGGCACGGGGAACATTTCATGGATAGAGGGAAGAATGGATTAAAATGAAATTTCAACAAAATCTTGGTGCAAACATAACACCATCTGTAAAAAAGCTGAAGTTGAAAAGAGGATGGATTCTAAAAATGGATAATGATTCTAAATGCACGTGAAATGGCTCAAGCTGAAGGTCTTACAATGGGCCCTCACAGTCCTCTGATCTGAACATCATTGAAAATCTGTGGCTAGACCTTGAAAATGGTGCATGCAAGATGACCCAGGAATCTCACATTACTGGAAGGATGAATGAAAAATCCCTCCAAATAAGAAGGCTGGCTATATAAAAGTGTTTACAAGCTGTGATACTTTCAAAAGGGGGTGCTGCTAGGTACTAACCATGCAGGGTGCCCAAACTGTCAACTTTTAACTTTAGGCCTTTTAGAGATAATTTAATCTTCAACTTGCTTTAACTGTTCCAATAACAGTAATTTTGGCTAGTGGTGCCCAAAGTTTTACATGCCACTGTATGGGTTTGGATATGATCGCACTATTCGCAAGTAAAGTTAAGCAAAATGATTCTTTGACATCTGATTAGTAAGCATGCCATCACCGGGGCATACTAATCTGAAGCGATGTCAGGAATGCCACAGATGGAAGGTATGCAGAACTTTGGTCTAGTGGACACAGAGTAAAAAATGTGGCACTCGGACAAGGGTCCTACAAATCGTTTTGCTCAACTTTATTCATTGCAGATTTTGGGGACAGCTGCTCACCATAATTGTGTAGAGAAAGCTATAAAGTGTGTCCTTCTAAAGGTCCAAAAGAAACCCATCTCTTTATTAATACAATTTAAAATGGCACATTAGAAGGTCACTTAATGTTTCTGATAATGGCAGCCCACTGGCTCTAGGTGGTTTCCACTCCCTAGAGTTTCTCACTTATTCTACTATTTGCATATAGATTGTCATCTGTTTTCCACACTTTTTAATATGGTCTTTTGTTTCTTCATGCATTTTATCATGGACTATTTCAGCTGCAGATGAAGGAAGAGAGCCACAGTAATTCATTACTGATGGTAGGCGGAGCCCCAGATCAGGATGTTACCTCAGATCAAAAGAGTGATGACTGGCTGGCCCTCCAGCTCGGGCTCCTCCTACTCAGCTCCAGTCTAAGAATTTGAGGTCCGAGGATGGTCGCTGCTAATGCAGCTCCTCAGAAAATTTTATTATTTTAATATTCGGACAGGAGACTTGGATCACTAGTTGGTCTAGAGGTCTCAGGGGTATCAGCGTGCGTACCCCAAACCTCTCCCCTTGGCGGATCTGTATTCACTCAAAGTCCCGCAGAATCCTTGCCGGCCCTGGGGGATGAGGAGAGCTTCTCTGGCGGGAACGCAAACCACACGTGCGGTCACTGCGTTCTTCGCCCTGGGGGGAAGCATGGGCACTGCGCCAGAAACCCCTGAGGGTCCCTGTGGCGCCTTGGCTGGTGAGTACTCCACACAAATTTTTAATAATAATTATGTGTGAGTGCTTTAGCGTCTGAATGAGCAGCGCTATTATTAATGTCAGCGTTACTATGTCAGTATGCTTCAGCGCTGCTGTGACAGCGCTACTACATGTAAATGTCAGTAAGCTTCAGCGCTGCTGTGACAGCGCTACTACATGTAATGTCAGTAAGCTTCAGCGCTGCTGTGACAGCGCTACTACATGTAAATGTCAGTAAGCTTCAGCGCTGCTGTGACAGCGCTACTACATGTAATATCAGTATGCTCAGCGCTACTGTGACAGTCGCTACTACATGTAATGTCAGTATGCTTCAGCGCTACTGTGACAGCGCTACTACATGTAAAGTCAGTATGCTTCAGCGCTGCTGTGACAGCGCTTCTACATGAAGATGTGGTGATTTTTTGTCCGCAGGCAGATAGCTGCAGGACAGAGAGGGAGCAGGAGCGGGAGATTTCGCGCTCATTATTTGAGCTAGCAGGGGGCGTGGCCTATCTATCCCGGTCTTTTGAGCAGGAAGACGCGCGCTCTGGCTTTTCTCCTGCGACCCCCTCACTGTGGCGGCCATTACTCAGGCTCCTGGGCTCCTCGGACCGCTCCCCTCCTCATATAGACACCACGGCCAGCTGGGTGAGTGTGGATTCCTCACTCCGCAGCGCAGCGATCGCTATCCTGCAGCTGCAGTCTCATCAGAGACATAAAAATTGGCTGGGGCTCACAAATATATATATATTTTGGTGAGTTTGCAATATTAACCCCTTTGAGGGTTATTTCTACCTGCTAAATTTGCTGACTGAATACCGCTGGGGTAACTCTGCTTGGTGGAGCGTTAACCCTTCAGCGTTTGAAAAAAAAAAAAAAAAAAAAAAAAAAAAAAAAACCGCATAGTTTTTTTTGCTGGTATTACCGCTTTGACCTGCTCATTCAGATGAGACATGTCTGAACAGAGTTCAGATGCCGCGGATCACGTCCCAGTGCCATTGCGGCAATCAGATACGCAGACCTCCACAGCGTCTAGCGCTGCGGTCGACAGCGGTGGAAAATTGGATGATATCGCTCGATCGATTAATAACTTATCTGACCTTTTAGGTCAATATGTGTCTGCTAATTCCTCTCAGAGGAAGCGACGCAGGCCGTTACCGGCCTCTACACGGAGCGAGTCAGATGTATCTGATATTGGGCAGAGTTCCCCTTTATATTCGGATGGAGAAAATATCCGATTCAGATGCGGACGAGAGCCGCAGGGGCGTTCCTCTATGGCGAAGCGTACGGAGGCATTAATTGAAGCCATGAGAGAGATATTACAGTTACCGGAGGAGGTAACTAGTCGTCCTGGTAAAACAGCACGCATGTTCCAGGAGTCCCGTGCTTCGCGCACAACATTGCCAGCTCTGGATGAGCTTAATGGTGTAATAGAGGAGGAACGTCTATGTCCAGATAAGCGTTTCATGGAACGCATTTCTTTGATACACTTTATCCTGCTCTACGGAGTTAAAGGCTAATTGGACTTCTGCTCCTGAAGTGGATGTGTCCTTATCTCAGCTTAGTAAATCCTCACTACTCCCTATTAAGGGAAAAGCGAGCTTACAGGAGCCTTTGGATAGAAAGGCAGAATTGGCGGCAAAAGCAAGCTATGAGGCTGCGGGTCATGGATTTCGAGCAGTGCTAGGATCCATGTGTGCTGCTAGAGCTTCTCTAAGCTGGTTGGCACGTCTGAAGACGGAGTTGCAAAATGAATCTCCGTTATCTGAGATACGGGAAACTTGTGAATGGTTAGAAACGGCAGCCTGTTATATCTTTGATGCCGGTCTGGATACGGCATCTCTGCTGGCCAAAGCGCAAGCTTCAGCGGTCACAGTCAGAAGAGCTTTATGGCTCAGACAGTGGGCCGGGGACGCAGTTTCCAAACAAGGGTTGTTGGCCTTACCTTACAAGGGTGGCCATCTTTTTGGATCCGACCTCACAGAGCTGATTTCCAAGGCTAAGGCAAAGGAATCAGCATTACCACAGCGAAGGGCCATGGCCTCGGTGTCCAGTAAGCCTGGTGTTTATAGTGGTCGGCGGTCCTTTCGGGGCCGAGGACGATCTAGTCACTCCTCGTGGGATCGGGTCGTCCTTCTTTCTCAGGAAAGAAATCCTCTCAGAAAACTCGTACTCCCTGGAAGCAGAGTTTCCGCCAGAACAAGCGGGAACTTGACAAGAAACCCGCAAAGTCGGATTGACGCCAGGGTCCACTCGAGGATTCTCGAGTGGGGGGTCGCCTGCTTCTTTTCAAGGAGACTTGGATGGCTCGCGTTCCAGATTCCTGGGTAACGCGGATAGTGTCGGCAGGCTATTTCATAGAGTTTGCTTCTCAACCCCCAAATGTTTTTTGTCAATCTCGCGTTCCGTCGGAACCCGAGCTTGTTGTCGCTCTACAGCGAGAGGTCGAATCGCTACTACAAAAGGGTGTAGTGATACCGGTTCCGTCAGAGGACCGAGGAAAAGGTTTTTATTCCAACCTTTTTATAGTTCCCAAAAAGGAGAACAAATTTCGCCCGATTCTGGATCTCAAGCGATTAAAACCGGCATGTCCATACCCGGAAATTTCGCATGGAGTCGCTTCGTTCCGTTGTGGCAGCTCTGTCACAGAACGATTTTCTGGTGTCAATCGACATTCGCGACGCCTATTTGCATATTCCCATCGGAAAGGCTCATCAGCGCTTTCTTCGATTTGCCATAGGTCAGAATCATTACCAGTTCGTGGCTCTGCCGTTCGGCTTAGCCTCAGCGCCAAGGGTCTTTACAAAAGTTCTGGCGCCCCTCATGGCACTCCTTCGAAGACAGGGGATTACGATTCTCCCTTATCTGGACGATCTTTTGATCGTGTCTTCCTCGGAGGAGGAGGCATTGACGGCTCGGGATTTGTCTCTTCAGTTTCTGAAAGACTTCGGTTGGCTGGTCAATTGGGAGAAGTCGTCCCTGGAACCATCAAGGACAATTCTCTTTTTGGGAATGCATCTCGACACGTTTCGGTCGGTAGTTTCCTTACCACCAGACAAACAGTCATGTCTTCTTCGACATGTACAGATTATGACAGCCTCAACGGCAATGTCCCTACGGAAGTGTATGCGTCTTCTGGGACTGATGGTGGCGTCCATGGAGGCAATTCCTTTTGCCCAGTTCCACTCCAGGACTCTTCAAAGGTTCATCTTGAGTCGATGGAACCAGTCGCAATCGCTGGATTGCAGTGTCACCATTTCTCGCGCGGTGCGGGATTCTCTAGAATGGTGGTTACGTCCAGGGGCATTCTCCCTGGGGAAGTCTTTCCTCCCTCTGAAGTGGTCAGTCATAACCACCGATGCCAGCCTGACGGGCTGGGGGGGTGTTTGGACCAATCTCTGGATTCAGGGGTATGGTCACCGGAAGAGTCTGTGCTTCCGATCAACATCCTGGAATTGAGGGCGATTTTTCTTTGCCTCCAACATTGGACGGTCCCTTTGAGCGGTCTGTCAGTCCGTGTGCAGACAGACAATGCGACGGCTGTCGCGTATATCAATCACCAAGGTGGGACAAGGAGTTCCAGACTCATGGTAGAGGTGTCCCGAATTCTGATTTGGGCAGAGGCCAATGTACCAGCCATTTCGGCGATTCACATTCCAGGGGTCCAGAATATTACAGCGGACTTTCTCAGTCGCAGAAGGATGGATCCCGGGGAATGGAGCCTCCACCCGGAAGTCTTTGCACTACTGTGCTCTCGCTGGGGAACCCCCCAAGTGGATTTGATGGCTTCCAGGTCCAATGCCAAGTTACCGACATTCATGTCCAGGTACAAGGACCCGAAGGCGGTGGCGGTGGATGCTCTAGTGGCTCAGTGGGATCAGTTCAAGCTGATCTATGTATTCCCGCCGATATCCTTACTTCCTCTAGTGCTGCGTCGGATCAGACTAGAGAGAATTCCAGCTATTCTGATAGCTCCAGACTGGCCAAGAAGGGTGTGGTTCTCGACAATAATGTCGCTGTTGGCGGCACCTCCGTTTCCACTCCCTCTTCAACAGGACTTGTTGACTCAGGGGCCCATTTGTCATCCGGACTTGATGTCCCTGCGTTTGACGGCGTGGCTCTTGAGACCGAGATCTTGACCCGTAGAGGTTTTTCAGCCGAGGTCATTGCTACCCTTCGTGCTGCAAGATGTCCGGCTACTTCTAGGATTTACCACAAAATTTGGGAAACCTTCTTTTCGTGGTGTTTGGGGTCTTCTCGGAACCCGAGAAAGTTTTCCATTCCCAACCTGTTGGCTTTTCTGCAACATGGGCTAGACAAGGGTTTGGCAGTTAGCACTCTGAAAGGTCAGATTTCTGCTCTGTCCTTATTATTCCGGAGAACCATTGCTTCGAATAGAGACGTGATCTCTTTTTTCCGAGGTATCTCTCGTAAGTTTCCGCCGCGGAAGGCACCTGTGTCTCCTTGGCGGCTCAACCTTGTTTTGGAGGCTCTTCAGCATAAACCTTTTGAACCTATGGTTTCTGCTAGCCTTTCTTTACTTTCTTGGAAGTGGCTTTCCTTGTTGCAGTCACTTCCTTGAGGAGAGTTTCTGAATTGGCAGCTCTTTCTTGCTCGCCTCCTTTTCTGGATTTTTTTCCGGATCGTGTAGTGCTTCGCACTCGGGGTGATTTTTTGCCTAAAGTGGTGTCACAATTTCATGTTAACCAGGATATTGTGTTGCCCTCACTCTGTCCGGATCCGAAGAATACGAAAGAGCGAGATTTACACACATTGGATTTAGTGCGGGCCTTGAAGTTTTATCTCTCTATTACTCAAGGTTTTCGTAAGACGGACCCCTGTTTGTGGTTCCGGCAGGTCGTCGGCGTGGTCAACGAGCTTCCAAGGGTTCTATAGCTCGTTGGATCCGGTCAGCTATTTTGGAAGCTTACCGTCTTCGGGGTGAATCTTGCCCGATTAAGATTCGTGCCCATTCCACGAGAGCTGTGGCTTCATCGTGGGCTTTTCATCAAGGTGCTTCGGCAGTGCAGCTTTGCCGAGCGGCGACTTGGCGCTCTGTCCACACGTTTACAAGATTTTATAAAGTGGACGTCAGTGCTTCCGCTGATGCAGCCCTCGGACGTAGGGTCCTGCAGGCAGCTGTAGTTTAAAGTTCTGGATGAACTTGTGTTTAGCGCTGGTTGCGCTTTGTTGTTAAGGTTGTTGGGTTTCTGCCTTTTATTGGTTTTTTCCCACCCTTATTTTTGAACTGCTTTGGGACGTCCCATCAGTAATGAATTACTGTGGCTCTCTTCCTTCATCTGCAGCTGAAACACGGATTTTGGTAAAGACTTACCTGTAAAATCCTTTTCAGCGAAGGAAGGAAGAGAGACACAGCACCCTCCCACGGCAGAAGTGTGTTGATGTTTTCAGATGCAGCGCGACCCTTATCTGATAGCGATTATCTGGGCTGAGGTCAGCGCGCTAAGGCTCTGTTCCAGCATCGCCAGCTCATCGCAGTAGTCAGGTTCCGTGAGTAGTACCTGGAACTCTGTGGTTTTTGGCTTTCTTTGCATGCATAACCTGTATCCTTGTGTTTTTTCTCTGAAGTTCCTTCAGAAGGGGTTATGTTGCTCCGCTGGTGATCTTGGCTCTTTTCCTAAAAGCTTTGATACGACTGGAGCTGAGTAGGAGGAGCCCGAGCTGGAGGGGCCAGCCAGTCATCACTCTTTTGATCTGAGGTAACATCCTGATCTGGGGCTCCGCCTACCATCAGTAATGAATTACTGTGTCTCTCTTCCTTCCTTCGCTGAAAAGGATTTTACAGGTAAGTCTTTACCAAAATCCGTGTTTTCATAATGTTAAAAAAAAATGCCATTTTGTTTTTTCTCTTTGCTTAATAGGAAATTCAGTGCAAGCACACAACAGGGCCCAGTGACGATACTCCACGAAGAGGAGCAGAGTCCTTACCAACAGGACATCATGATATTATTACAGATATGGCCACCTTCCAAACCACACAAGGTTTTATAGTAACTGGATCACGAGATGGCATTGTGAAAGTGTGGAAATGATATGATTTTAAGACTATTATCTCTGAAAGTACCACCATAGTGTTTAATGTCCACTAAGACTTTGCTTGTCATTACGTCACAGAGTTAGAGGCTCTTTGGTATAAGATGAAGTCTGATGTGAAAGCTCAGAAAACAGCTTTTTTTTTGGAAATGTTCTCCATTATTAATCTTGATATGCAAACAAGTGTCTCATTCCCAGTGTACACCAGCTGTAAATTATGGATACATAATATTTAAAATTGTTAGGTTATTAAATCACTAAATAAACTGTTTACATATCCTGAAGTATGGATATTGCACTACTGTTCACATACTGCTAGTAATAAAAAATAAGAAAATAAACTATTTGCTTATCAAATTTATTTGGTTTCAAGCACCCAACATGTAAAGTGTTCTGGACATCAATGAAGAATCCTTTAGAAATTGCATATGACCAGTGATTGAGGGTGATCAATGGAAGCTAATTGTTGATGAACTTTCATGACATCGGACTTCTTAATTAGAGCATTCATGTTAAACAAGGGTTACCATGGAGTCACATCCACCTTAGCAGAAAAGTAAGCAAATTGCATGTAGAAATGTAAATTCAAAGGCAGAGGTTGAAGCAGTAACGTGTAGGCTACCATTCACCTTTTTTGATTATTCAATCAAACCCACCAAAGATGTTGTCGGGGCAGATGAGAATCAGATTGTTGAATTTTTGAAACACAATCCTTTTGCTTTCCTAGTAGGTAAGGTGCCACTAGATGTGTCTAGCAGCAACTAAAGCTGGCTGAACCATGCTGATTAGTGATGAACGAGTATACTCATTGCTCGGGTTTTCCAGGGCATGCATGGGTTATCTCCGAGTATTTGGAAGTGCTCGGAGATGTCGTTTCTGTTGCCGCAGCTGCATGATTTGCGGATATTTGACAGCCTGAATACATGTGGGGATTCCTTAACAGGCATTCCTCAGATGTAGTCAAGTTGTCCAGCAGCCATAAATCATGCAGCTGCGGCAACAGAAACTAAATCTCCGAGCACTTCCAAATACTTGGAGACCACCCGAGCATGCTCGGGGAAAACCCGAGCAACGAGTATACTCGCTCATCACTAATGCTGATCGTTCGTCCGACAGCCATCTCAGCTAACACTCGCATACACAGGCGTACATGCTTGGCCAAGCGCTCCTGTGCTCCCTATGAGAAAGCCACCAATTCACTTGTAGGCCATCTGCTTATCTCTGGAATAACAGTGTAATCGGCAGTCCGAAATTGGACATCTCTCCCGACCATTAGTGGGCCGGCTCCCCCCATACACATTAGACTGTCGATATTGAATGGTTTAGCGAACATGAATGTAATGTGCATGAGGGCATTAAAGGGGTTGTGCCATGACACATGCTGTTAGCTTCTAAACGGGTAGATATTCTCTAGAAGTTGTGTGAGGAATTGGGAATTACAAGAGCCATGTGACATCAGGTGTCTCTCCTTTATTGGCTCAACTGCTGCATCACTACCTTTTACAGTCTCCTTCTCCACTGTAGTGTCCGCCTATGCTTGACTATGAATGTCACTTGCATTGGGGAACTTTTTATGCATGCACACAATGGCTAAGCATGGATGCAGGTACTTTCGGCTTGGCAAGTATTTTGTGCTCCCTAAGAGTGCACTTAGACGAGCTGGACTTGTTTTCCAGTTTTCAACCTTTTTTAAAGTAGCCACCAATCGCTTGATTAAAAAATTTGTCAGGTGAAATTATTTTTAATGTTGCTGAAAAATAACGTTCTCAGGTGCCATACACATTACAGTGCGATACTGGTGAGATTGACTTGATGTGTATGGTAGCCTCAACCTTCTACTCATCCGTCCTAACAGTCATCCTAGTTTTAATCATAGTTTTAACCCTCATCCGCATATTAACTGTAGTCTCAATCTGAAGCCCCCGTCACACTAAGCGAGATCGCTGCTGAGTCACAAGTTTTGTGACGCAAAAGCGACCTCAGCAGCGATCTCGCTACGTTTGACACGTAGCAGCGACCAGGCCTCTGCTGTGAGATCTCTGGTCGTGTCGGAATGGCATGGACCTTTTTTTTTTTGATCATTGAGGTCCAGCTGGGTAGCATGCATTGGTGTGTTTTTCACCTTACCAATGACCTCTGCGACTCAGAACCGAGACATTCTACATGGACATCGTTACACAGGTCGCTACGGGTCGCCGTATCGTTGCTGCGTCGTTGGGAAGATCTGACTGTTTGACATCTCACCAGTGACCACATAGCGACGCAGCAATGATCCCTGCCAGGTCGTATCATTGTCGGGATCGCTGTAGCGTCGCTCAGTGTGACGGTACCCTTAGTCCTAACCCTTGTCATAACACTAATTTTAATCCTAAGGGCTCACTCACACAAGTGTATAAATCGGATGAGTTCAATGCGAGAAAACATTGCACTGCACTTTGACCATTGTTAGTAAATGTCAGTGCTTATCTGCAAGGGTTTTTTTTTTTTTCCTCACCTCGGATCAAACTGGGGAAAAAAAATCACAGGATGCTGCGATTGCAGGAATCTGATCGCACTTGGGTGGGAGAAATAAATCGCATGGCACACAGACCATGCGTGTGCCAATATATATATAATATATATATATATAAAATATTATTTTTATTTTTTTTCTGTCGCATCTCAAGGTAAACCTCACACTTCATCAGCCAAGTACAGTAAATTCACTACTGACCGTCGGAATTGATAGAAGGCATCTACAGATAGAATAGATATGTCTGAGATTTATTAGTGCAGTGTCTAGTTTACTGTAAAAGTATTTAGCTAATATAAACATAAATGAGAAAGTTGCGTGGGTCCCCCTTATATTTGATAATCAGCTGAGGGAAAGCAGACAGCTGAGGGTTGTTAGTCTGGGATGGAGGCATTAAATATGGAGCTTCCCAAGCTATTATCAGCTCACAGCTGTCTGCTTAGGTGTTATTAAAAAGGAGGACCTAGAAAAAAAGGCGGGGGAGATTTAAGGATTGTGATTTCAACATTGTAGTACATACCTAACCATGGTAAGGTTTTTAATAGGGACAGTCCTACACTGTCTAATATCAGTTACCTTGTCGTGGTGGGATAGCTTCTATGCTATTTTTGATCAAAAACATTATTACTAAAAACTCTATTATTTAAATGCACTTCTGCTTTTTATTTACTTAGTTACAGCAGGGTTTTTGCACATTTTTTTCTCTTGTAGGTTTTACATGTTTTATGGCCAATGTGAACATGCGTTTATGTGCTGCATGTGTTTCAACTCAAGTCGAGCTCAATGTTTGTGTTTTCAGCTGCAGATGAAGGAAGAGAGCCACAGTATTCATTACTGATGGGTAGGCGGAGCCCCAGATCAGGATGTTACCTCAGATCAAAAGAGTGATGACTGGCTGGCCCCTCCAGCTCGGGCTCCTCCTACTCAGCTCCAGTCTAAGATTTGAGGTCCAGAGGATGGTCGCTGCTAATGCAGCTCCTCAGAAGATTTTATTATTTTAATATTCGGACAGGAGACTTGGATCACTAGTTGGTCTAGAGGTCTCAGGGGTATCAGCGCTGCTGTACCCCAACCTCTCCCTTGGCGGATCTGTATTTACTCAAAGTCCCTGCAGAATCCTTGCCGGCCCTGGGGGATGAGGAGAGCTTCTCTGGCGGGAACGCAAACCACACGTGCGGTCACTGCGTTCTTCGCCCTGGGGGAAGCATGGGCACTGCGCCAGAAACCCCTGAGGGTCCCTGTGGCGCCTTGGCTGGTGAGTACTCCACACAAATTTTAATAATAATTATGTGTGAGTGCTTTAGCGTCTGAATGAGCAGCGCTATTACTAATGTCAGTATGCTTCAGCGCTGCTGTGACAGCGTTACTACATGTATGTCAGTATGCTTCAGCGCTGCTGTGACAGCGCTACTACATGTAATGTCAGTATGCTTCAGCGCTGCTGTGACAGCGCTACTACATGTAATGTCAGTATGCTTCAGCGCTGCTGTGACAGCGCTACTACAAGTAATGTCAGTATGCTTCAGCGCTGCTGTGACAGCGCTGTTACAAGAAGATGTGGTGATTTTTTGTCCGCAGGCAGATAGCTGCAGGACAGAGAGGGAGCAGGAGCGGGGAGAGTTCGCGCTCATTATTTGAGCTAGCAGGGGCGTGGCCTATCTATCCCGGTCTTTTGAGCAGGAAGACGCGCGCTCTGGCTTTTCTCCTGCGACCCCCTCACTGTGGCGGCCATTACTCAGGCTCCTGGGCTCCTCGGACCGCTCCTCTCCTCATATAGACACCACGGCCAGCTGGGTGAGTGCGGATTCCTCACCCCGCAGCGCAGCGATCGCTATCCTGCAGCTGCAGTCTCATCAGAGACATAAAAATTGGCTGGGGCTCACAAATATATATATATTTTGGTGAGTTTGCAATATTAACCCCTTTGAGGGTTATTTCTACCAGCTAAATTTGCTGACTGAATACCGCTGGGGTAACTCTGCTTGGTGGAGCGTTAACCCTTCAGCGTTTGAAAAAAAAAAAAAAAAAACCGCATAGTTTTTTGCTGGTATTACCGCTTTGACCTGCTCATACAGGTGAGACATGTCTGAACAGAGTTCAGATGCCGCGGATCACGTCCCAGTGCCATTGCGGCAATCAGATACGCAGACCTCCACAGCGTCTAGCGCTGCGGTCGACAGCGGTGGAAAATTGGATGATATCGCTCGATCGATTAATAACTTATCTGACCTTTTAGGTCAATATGTGTCTGCTAATTCCTCTCAGAGGAAGCGACGCAGGCCGTTACCGGCCTCTACACGGAGCGAGTCACATGTATCTGATATTGGGCAGAGTTCCCCTTTAAATTCGGATGGAGAAATATCCGATTCAGATGCGGACGAGCCGCAGGGGCGTTCCTCTATGGCGAAGCGTACGGAGGCATTAATTGAAGCCATGAGAGATATACTACAGTTACCGGAGGAGGTAACTAGTCGTCCTGGTAAATCAGCACGCATGTTCCAGGAGTCCCGTGCTTCGCGTACAACATTGCCAGCTCTGGATGAGCTTAATAGTGTAATAGAGGAGGAACGTCTATGTCCAGATAAGCGTTTTTCATGGAACGCATTTCTTTGATACACTTTATCCTTGCTCTACGGAGTTAAAGGCTAATTGGACTTCTGCTCCTGAAGTGGATGTGTCTTTGTCTCAGCTTAGTAAATCCTCTCTACTCCCTATTAAGGGAAAAGCGAGCTTACAGGAGCCTTTGGATAGAAAGGCAGAATTGGCGGCAAAAGCAAGCTATGAGGCTGCGGGTCATGGATTTCGAGCAGTGCTAGGATCCATGTGTGCTGCTAGAGCTTCTCTAAGCTGGTTGGCACGTCTGAAGACGGAGTTGCAAAATGAATCTCCGTTATCTGAGATACGGGAAACTTGTGAATGGTTAAGAAACGGCAGCCTGTTATATCTTTGATGCCGGTCTGGATACGGCATCTCTGCTGGCCAAAGCGCAAGCTTCAGCGTCACAGTCAGAAGAGCTTTATGGCTCAGACAGTGGGCCGGGACGCAGTTTCCAAACAAGGGTTGTTGGCCTTACCTTACAAGGGTGGCCATCTTTTTGGATCCGACCTCACAGAGCTGATTTCCAAGGCTAAGGCGAAGGAATCAGCATTACCACAGCAAAGGGCCATGGCCTCGGTGTCCAGTAAGCCTGGTGTTTATAGTGGTCGGCGGTCCTTTCGGGGCCGAGGACGATCTAGTCACTCCTCGTGGGGATCGGGTCGTCCTTCTTTCTCAGGAAAGAAATCCTCTCAGAAAACTCGTACTCCCTGGAAGCAGAGTTTCCGCCAGAACAAGCGGGAACTTGACAAGAAACCCGCAAAGTCGGATTGACGCCAGGGGTCCACTCGAGGATTCTCGAGTGGGGGGTCGCCTGCTTCTTTTCAAGGAGACTTGGATGGCTCGCGTTCCAGATTCCTGGGTAACGCGGATAGTGTCGGCAGGCTATTTCATAGAGTTTGCTTCTCAACCCCCAAATGTTTTTTTGTCAATCTCGCGTTCCGTCGGAACCCGAGCTTGTTGTCGCTCTACAGCGAGAGGTCGAATCGCTACTACAAAAGGGTGTAGTGATACCGGTTCCGTCAGAGGACCGAGGGAAAGGTTTTTATTCCAACCTTTTTATAGTTCCCAAAAAGGAGAACAAATTTCGCCCGATTCTGGATCTCAAGCGATTAAACCGGCATGTCCATGCCCGGAAATTTCGCATGGAGTCGCTTCGTTCCGTTGTGGCAGCTCTGTCACAGAACGATTTTCTGGTGTCAATCGACATTCGCGACGCCTATTTGCATATTCCCATCGGAAAGGCTCATCAGCGCTTTCTTCGATTTGCCATAGGTCAGAATCATTACCAGTTCGTGGCTCTGCCGTTCGGCTTAGCCTCAGCGCCAAGGGTCTTTACAAAAATTCTGGCGCCCCTCATGGCACTCCTTCGAAGACAGGGGATTACGATTCTCCCTTATCTGGACGATCTTTTGATCGTGGCTTCCTCGGAGGAGGAGGCGTTGACGGCTCGGGATTTGTCTCTTCAGTTTCTGAAAGACTTCGGTTGGCTGGTCAATTGGGAGAAGTCGTCCCTGGAACCATCGAGGACAATTCTCTTTTTGGGAATGCATCTCGACACGTTTCGGTCGGTAGTTTCCCTACCACCAGACAAACAGTCATGTCTTCTTCGACATGTACAGATTATGACATCCTCAACGGCAATGTCCCTACGGAAGTGTATGCGTCTTCTGGGACTGATGGTGGCGTCCATGGAGGCAATTCCTTTTGCCCAGTTCCACTCCAGGACTCTTCAAAGGTTCATCTTGAGTCGATGGAATCAGTCGCAATCGCTGGATTGCAGTGTCACCATTTCTCGCGCGGTGCGGGATTCTCTAGAATGGTGGTTACGTCCAGGGGCATTCTCCCTGGGGAAGTCTTTCCTCCCTCTGAAGTGGTCAGTCATAACCACCGATGCCAGCCTGACGGGCTGGGGGGGTGTTTGGAACAATCTCTGGATTCAGGGGGTATGGTCACCGGAAGAGTCTGTGCTTCCGATCAACATCCTGGAATTGAGGGCGATTTTCCTTTGCCTCCAACATTGGACGGTCCCTTTGAGCGGTCTGCCAGTCCGTGTGCAGACAGACAATGCGACGGCTGTCGCGTATATCAATCACCAAGGTGGGACAAGGAGTTCCAGACTCATGGTAGAGGTGTCCCGAATTCTGATTTGGGCAGAGGCCAATGTACCAGCCATTTCGGCGATTCACATTCCAGGGGTTCAGAATTTTACAGCGGACTTTCTCAGTCGCAGAAGGATGGATCCCGGGGAATGGAGCCTCCACCCGGAAGTCTTTGCACTACTGTGCTCTCGCTGGGGAACCCCCCAAGTGGATTTGATGGCATCCAGGTCCAATGCCAAGTTACCGACATTCATGTCCAGGTACAAGGACCCGAAGGCGGTGGCGGTGGATGCTCTAGTGGCTCAGTGGGATCAGTTCGAGCTGATCTATGTATTCCCGCCGATATCCTTACTTCCTCTAGTGCTGCGTCGGATCAGACTAGAGAGAATTCCAGCTATTCTGATAGCTCCAGACTGGCCAAGAAGGGTGTGGTTCTCGACAATAATGTCGCTGTTGGCGGCACCTCCGTTTCCACTCCCTCTTCAACCGGACTTGTTGACTCAGGGGCCCGTTTGTCATCCGGACTTGATGTCCCTGCGTTTGACGGCGTGGCTCTTGAGACCGAAATCTTGACCCGTAGAGGTTTTTCAGCCGAGGTCATTGCTACCCTTCGTGCTGCAAGATGTCCGGCTACTTCTAGGATTTACCACAAAATTTGGGAAACCTTCTTTTCGTGGTGTTTGGGGTCTTCTCGGAACCCGAGAAAATTTTCCATTCCCAACCTGTTGGCTTTTCTGCAGCATGGGCTAGACAAGGGTTTGGCAGTTAGCACTCTGAAAGGTCAGATTTCTGCTCTGTCCTTATTGTTCCGGAGAACCATTGCTTCGAATAGAGACGTGCTCTCCTTTTTCCGAGGTATCTCTCGTAAGTTTCCGCCGCGGAAGGCACCCGTGTCTCCTTGGCGGCTCAACCTTGTTTTGGAGGCTCTTCAGCATAAACCTTTTGAACCTATGGTTTCTGCTAGCCTTTCTTTACTTTCTTGGAAGGTGGCTTTCCTTGTTGCAGTCACTTCCTTGAGGAGAGTTTCTGAATTGGCAGCTCTTTCTTGTTCGCCTCCTTTTCTGGAGTTTTTTCCGGATCGTGTAGTGCTTCGCACTCGGGGTGATTTTTTGCCTAAAGTGGTGTCACAATTTCATGTTAACCAGGATATTGTGTTGCCTTCACTCTGTCCGGATCCGAAGAATACGAAAGAGCGAGATTTACACACATTGGATTTAGTGCGGGCCTTGAAGTTTTATCTATCTATTACTCAAGGTTTTCGTAAGACGGACTCCCTGTTTGTGGTTCCGGCAGGTCGTCGGCGTGGTCAACGAGCTTCCAAGGGTTCTATAGCTCGTTGGATCCGGTCAGCTATTTTGGAAGCTTACCGTCTTCGGGGTGAATCTTGCCCGATTAAGATTCGAGCCCATTCCACGAGAGCTGTGGCTTCATCGTGGGCTTTTCATCAAGGTGCTTCGGCAGTGCAGCTTTGCCGAGCGGCGACTTGGCGCTCTGTCCACACGTTTACAAGGTTTTATAAAGTGGACGTCAGTGCTTCCGCTGATGCAGCCCTCGGACGTAGGGTCCTGCAGGCAGCTGTAGTTTAAAGTTCTGGATGAACTTGTGTTTAGCGCTGGTTGCGCTTTGTTGTTAAGGTTGTTGGGTTTCTGCCTTTTGTTGGTTTTTTTCCCACCCTTATTTTTGAACTGCTTTGGGACGTCCCATCAGTAATGAATACTGTGGCTCTCTTCCTTCATCTGCAGCTGAAACACGGATTTTGGTAAAGACTTACCTGTAAAATCCTTTTCAGCGAAGGAAGGAAGAGAGACACAGCACCCTCCCACGGCAGAAGTGTGTTGAGGTTTTCAGATGCAGCGCGACCCTTATCTGATAGCGATTATCTGGGCTGAGGTCAGCGCGCTAAGGCTCTGTTCCAGCATCGCCAGCTCATCGCAGTAGTCAGGTTCCGTGAGTAGTACCTGGAACTCTGTGGTTTTTGGCTTTCTTTGCATGCATAACCTGTATCCTTGTGTTTTTTCTCTGAAGTTCCTTCAGAAGGGGTTATGTTGCTCCGCTGGTGATCTTGGCTCTTTTCCTAAAAGCTTTGGTACGACTGGAGCTGAGTAGGAGGAGCCCGAGCTGGAGGGGCCAGCCAGTCATCACTCTTTTGATCTGAGGTAACATCCTGATCTGGGGCTCCGCCTACCCATCAGTAATGAATACTGTGTCTCTCTTCCTTCCTTCGCTGAAAAGGATTTTACAGGTAAGTCTTTACCAAAATCCGTGTTTTACTCCTGTCTATTAGTACACATACAAGTCTTTGTTAAAGGGGACCTGTCAGCAGGATTGTGCACAGTAATCTACACACAATGTCAGATTGCATTGATGCCTTTGTTGATGAAATCCATCTTGTAGTTGTTGCCTGTGCAATTGCAGCTATCTGCGATAGCAAGAGGGGAAAAAGAAAATTTTCCTCCGCCAAGATGGCGATGCCTGCCTGCAGAAGTTGTGTTGTTTTTTTTTGTTTTTTTTTTTCTTCAGTATGTGTATACATATTATTCATTATGTTAACTAGGGGGCAGGTCACTGAAGGATCAGTGACCTGTCAGCAGGCTGCATTATGAATACCTAAACAGAGCACCACATGAAGACCCCCCACAGGGTGCCCCAGAACATGAGCATATCTTTAACTCAAAACTATAAATAAAGATTAAACAACAAAGACCAGATGGATTTAATCAACCAAGGTATCATTTTAATCAGTATAATGGCGCCGACCTGACACTGTAGGTTACTGTGCACAATCCTGCTGACAGGCAGGGCTGCCACTAGGAATTTTGGGGCCCCATACTGGCAAAACTTTTGGGGCCCCCTTGAGACTCCACCCAAGCTCCACCCCAGCCCTGCCTCCACCCCTCAAACTGTCCACAGTCCCACCGCTCTCTCTTGTAAAAACTCCACTTCTTACCAATTGCACATTAACAGTTTCCATCACCAGATCACACATACAGCCGGCAGCTTTTGTTTTGGCTAAAAGATTTTTTTTTTTAAGCCACCACCACAACACTATAGACACTTTTGGCCGAGCTCTACTCTACTGTAACCTATTAAATATTTGTTAAAATATGTAATACATTTTAGGTATATTTTTATTTAGTTTTCAATTTTTAAAATGACCAATAATATCACATACAAGGAACAAATACCACAGCACTATGACCAGATCAGATATTACCACCACATGGTGACCAATAGTACCATATACAAGGACCAAATACCACAACACCATGACCAGACAACATATTACCACCACATAGTGACTGAATACTACAATACTGATCAGTAATAAAAAAAAACAAAAAAAACAAAACAATTCTAGCACCATAAGTGCCATTCTACACAGGAGATCTGTACTTAGTATGCAGTGTCTGTGTACTGGTAATACAGTGATCAATGACATTATACACAGGAGCTCTATATATAGTATACAATGTATAGTGTCAGTGTACAGGTAATACAGTGATCACTGGTGACATACACAGAACCTCGTGTCAGTGTACAGGTAACACACTGACCAGTGACGTCTCTAGGTCCTTCATCTTCGTTTTTCATCTTTCATCCAGCACAGACTGCCATCACTTCTTCCAGCCAGGGCTCATCTCTGCAGGAAATAACAGTTATCTCGAGCTCCGATTGCAGAACACATCACTTATTTTTTTTTTCCCAACTTCTACATTACACCACATGAAGAAAAAAAAGGCGACAGTGTCGCTCTGCACAGAAACAGGACCTCCCCCATTTGAAACAGTATCCTCAAAAAATAAAATAAATACATCACTGCAGTAATAATATCCCTTAATTAGCCCCTATTGTAATAACATCCCCCATCCTGGCCCCGTGTGTCTCATTCCTGGCTTCAGCCGTATGGGAGAACATATGGCTGAAGCCAGGAATGAGATACACGGGGCCAAGATGGGGGATATTATTACCATAGGGGCTAATTAAGGGATCCCGCCCTCATGAGTATCCATTCTGCCCCATATGATCTCCCCATCCTGCCCCATGATCCTGCCCCATCTGTCTCCAACCCTGCGCCCATGATCCTGCCCTATCTGTCTCCATCCCGTACCATGTCTTCATCCTGCCCCGTGTCTCCAATCATGCCCCGTGTCACTCCATCCTGCCCCTCGTGACTCCATCCTGGCCCAGTGTCTTCATCCTGCCCCTGTGACTCCATCCTGCCCAGTTCAATTCTCCATTCTGTGAAACATATTGCCGCTTTCAATTTAAAAAAAACTTTTATTACCTGGCCGCGGCGTTGATCTCTCCCGGCGTTTCAAGCGTGCACTCGCCGGCGAATGACAGTGATGTCATACGCCGGCGACGTGCGCGCTGACATCAGCTGCCAGCCTTCGATTGGCTGGCGACTTTAACTATTGCCTTGCGGGCCCGCAAGGCAATAGAAAAACAACCTGCGTCCGAGACGCAGGTTCAGTTGCTGCACAGGCAGAATCCTGCCGCTGGGGCCCGATCAGCAGAAGAGACTGGGCCCGCATCGGGCCCCCTCTGCTGATCGGGCCCCATACGCCAGTCAGGGAAGTAATGCCCTGATGGCGGCCCTGCTGACAGGTTCCCTTTAAGACTTATTAATTTGATTGCTATACATCTAGGCATACATTTTAAAAAAGTTTGCCTTTTTTTTTTTTCCCGTTCCTCATCTTTCCAGTAGGGTGTGGTGACCGCACCATACACTAGCATCGTGTTTAAGACTATTTCTTTAAAAATAAACTAATATCTCCCTTGCCTCCCCCCCTTTTCTTTTTTCTGCTACATTTATCTAGTCTATTTAGTAAGCGCAACACTTCGTGTATATTGAATGATTGTTTCCCTATCGATTCATAGTTTAATTTTAGGGATTTTCAGGACAACACAGGGACAGCTGCCGTGATGCAGTGGCTGCCTATTCTCCAAGTTAGGGTGCCAACCTCCGCTGACGGGCAGAATCAAGGATAAGGGCAATATAGGATCTCATTAGGGTTAAAGTTGATTGCTTTGTTTGTTTGTTTTTTTGTCTGTTTTTATTTTTTTTTCTTTCTTTTCATACAGTACTGTTCAAAATAGCAATGTGTTTAAAAAACACGAGTTAATCAAAATCTTTAACTGGTTTTTATTTCCATGCATTGGGAACATTGCACGCTGTTTTAGAACTAATAAAAGCATAAAGAGAAATGTATAGAACTTTTAACTTCTTTACAGATGCTGCTGTATAATGCTTTTATGTCTATAGATGCCAGAAGGGTATCCTCACTGATGTTGATATCCTCAAGTTTCACCAATAGGTCAGAGGTATCCCTCAAATAATATGGTAGAAAAGTCACAAATGGGTGTAGGATCTTGTCTACATATACTCTGCTTTTGACCTGTGGAGTCCACTCCGGACACTTTTGGTTGACCTCTAAAGCGGAGTGATCCCTTTGTGAACTTTAGTTAGAGCATAAAAGGCAGGAATCAAGTGAAATGTGGTAAGAGAAACTCAAATCATTTTGTTGTAATGACTCTAAGGTCCAGGTATTCTGTTAGTAGGGATGTAAGGGACAGTAGGTACTGGGATCACCACTGACTACTTCATACGTATGTGTATCCTGCAAGATGGCTTGTAAAGGCAGAGATGGAGTTCGGACAAAACTCATCTCGAACGTTGCTTGTTATTTCTATGTACAGAGCAGCAACCAGATGCCTAATTCACCACAACTGTTCCGCAGCAGCCATTGATAGAACACACACGGACACGCTCAAGAAGAAGGGAGCAGATGTGCAGGAACCTCAGACAATTCTCACGCCTAACAGCTTTCACTCAGCTGAAAGAGAGCTGGCTGGCGTGCGGAGGAATCCACCTGCATGACTGAAGTGGCCATTTGAAAGGGAGAGGGAACTACGCATACCTCTAGAATAGAAGGTTAGATAGATGGAAATAGCTAGCGGTAATGCGAT
The DNA here is from genome assembly GCA_033576555.1 of Oophaga sylvatica. NCBI lineage: Eukaryota > Metazoa > Chordata > Amphibia > Anura > Dendrobatidae > Oophaga > Oophaga sylvatica. The sequence goes on from JARQOD010000006.1 coordinate 93,123,742, forward strand.
CAGTAGGGGGCGCCATACTGAACATCAAAGATACATATTTTTTTTAATGGGGCATAATTTTTAATAGGTTTTGCAGCATTTTTTTTGTGCTTTTTTAATGCTAATTTTCAGCTGCATTTGACAGTACCAGCCATGTCTGAGATTTCAGAAATCGCGTGCATTCAGCATGTTTTTTTGTCGTCCGTATTTTGTGCTTTGCTGTGTTTTATTTGGTCATAGAGCATATCACTTCTTTCAGTGTTTTTCACCCATTGAATGGAAAAATCGCATGAAAAAAAATACCAAAACTGCAAAAAACGCACCAAAACGTGCGTTTTTGCCACAGCTTCTTTCCTGCAAAGCACTCAGTATTTGCTGCAGGAGAAAACGCCCAGTGTGAACTTATCCTTAAAGACTACCAGGAGTAGCTTTTGCTGTTGGAATCTTAAGATCAGTTCGCACTAGACAGTCTGAATGCAAATACTGTTAAGGTGAGTGCACATGTTGCGCATTCATTTGCGTATTTTTCCTCATGGATTTTGCTATATCTGCATGTAAAACGTCCTGCGTTTTACCTGCGGATTTGATGCGTTTTTTGTGCGGATTTCCCCTGCGGTTTTACACCTGTGGATTTCTATAATGGAGCAGGTGTAAAACTGCTGCGGATTCCGCACAAAGAATTGACATGCTGCGGATTCAAATCCGCACGTAAAAATGCACAGCGGTTTTTTTTTTTTTACATAGGTTATATTGGTACTGTACAACGCAGCAGAAACTGCTGCGGATCCGCAGCAGAATCCGCAACGTGTGCACAGACCCTAAGGTGTGTGGGTGCATCAGGTTGCATCCCTGTGTCATTGACCAAAGATTGCAAGGATGGCCTGTGGCACTAGCGGCAGAGCTAGGGAGACAGCCAATGCTATGGACGGTGGGGAGGAGGTGGAAGACGATGTTGCTCAAGCAGAGGGCGAGTCCAGCCCAGGGTCCCCAAAGAGCCAGTTGCCGGCAGTCAATCTCGCAGTGGACTGTTCACTATCTACCTGTTCCCCCAGTGAGGCTGCCTTGGATGCCCCCTTGCAATCTGCTCTGGCTTCAGCTCCAGCTTCTGTTGCAGACCCCAGCCAGTCGCGAGTCCCCTGAGATCCGGGGGGGTTTTGGACCCTTTCTCGCTGGTAAGTTTTTTTCAAATGCCATCAGTACCACCTGCCTGAGGACCAGTGGTGCTTAATCCCTCGCTTCAGAGGTAAGACCCTGAAAATCTTTACATACCTACCCAGAATGACCACCCTCACCCTGAGCTATGAGGACATCAAGCAGGCTCAGGTCTGGCAGTACAACTTGACCCCTGACATATACTGGAAGAAGCTCTGGAGTACGTGGCGGAGTCGTGCAGACAGCTGGGCTAATCGCATATGGGCCCTAGTGAGCGCAGTCAACCAATGGACCACAGGACTGGAGCTCATCACAACTGAGGAGTTTTTGTAAGACTACCCGGAGGACCTCCAGCAGTATCTCCGTGACTGGAAGCCAAGGGGGGGCCTCTGCAACGTCACGTCAATGGGGGAACTCAGACTATGTCTTCTCTGCAACCATCTGGGAACACAAAGGAATGGATGCACATATATATATATATATACACTGTGTGCAGAATTATTAGGCAAATGAGTATTTTGATCACATCATCCTTTTTATACATGTTGTTGCCAATTATGTAAATCAGGTGATTTGCATCTATGTAATGAGGAAGGGAGTGGTCTAATGACATCAACACCCTATATAAGGTGTGCTTAATTATTAGGCAACTTCCTTTCCTTTGGCAAAATGGGTCAGAAGAGAGATTTGACGGACTCTGAAAAGTCAAAAATTGAAAAATTGTGAGATGTCTTGCAGAAGGATGCAGCAGTCTTGAAATTGCCAAACTTTTGAAGCGTGATCACCGAACAATCAAGCGTTTCATGGCAAATAGCCAACAGGGTCGCAAGAAGCGTGGAGGAGGTGGTGTGATGGTGTGGGGGTGCTTTGCTGGTGACACTGTTGGGGATTTATTCAATATTGAAGGTATAGTTAACCAGCATGGCTACCACAGCATCTTGCAGCAGCATGCTATTCCATCTGGTTTGCGTTTAGTTGGACCATCATTTATTTTTCAACAGGACAATGACCCCAAACACACCTCCAGGCTGTGTAAGGGCTATTTGACCAAGAAGGAGAGTGTTGGGGTGCTACGCCAGATGACCTGGCCTCCACAGTCACCAGACCTGAACCCAATCGAGATGGTTTGGGGTGAGCTGGACCGCTCACTGCCTCAATTTTGAATAAATCCCCAACAGTGTCACCAGCAAAGCTCCCCCACACCATCACACCTCTTCCTCCATGCTTCACGGTGGGAACTAGGCATGTAGAGTCCATCCGTTCACCTTTTCTGTGTGCAAAGCAGTAATCAAAGCAAAAGGTGGCTACTTTGAAGAACCTAGAATATAAGACATATTTTCAGTTGTTTCACACTTTTTTGTAAAGTGTAATGTATAATTCCACATGTGTTAATTCATAGTTTTGATTCCTTCAGTGTGAATGTACAATTTTCATAGTCATGAAAATACAGAAAAATCTTTGAATGAGAAGGTGTGTCCAAACTTTTGGTCTGTACTGTATATGAAATATGTATGCAAAAATTGCTATGAAAAAAGGAAGGTTCTTAGCGCATAGATTGGCCAATATATGTATGCCCAATTACCACATCAAAGTGTCCTTTGTAACTTGGGTCCCTGTCCTGTAATGTCACCTCTATGGCAGCAATGCAATTCTTATGCTCTAGAGTAATCATTCTTGGTAAGTTATGGTCCAAACCTTAATCTTTGTGACTTCTATGCTTTCTTTGGTTGGTGCCTATTCACACTAGCTTAGATGTGCTGGTCCTTCTTTTTGTCTAGTTGTATCAAAGCCATTTGGACATGTGCACTCTCACTCCCATTAGCCACAGGTGATTTTAAGCAGATTAGCTGGTCCATTTCTGCCCCATAAATTGTAGGCTTTTTTGCCCAAGAGAGGTGACATTACAGGACAGGGACCCAATTTGCGAAGGACATCTTGACATGGTAATTGGGCACACATATATTGGCCAATCTATGCGCTAAGAACCTTCCTTTTTTCATAGCAATTTTTGCAGATACATATTTCATATATACAGTATATAGCGCTTTTTTCAATTTTTTCTCCCATTTTCTATGGCAGCAATGCAATTCCTAAGCGAGTAATCATTCTTGGTAAGTTATGGTGCAAACCTTAATCTTTTTGACTAATATTATATTAAGGCACTAAGCAGGCAGGCACCTCTTGGACTCAAAGGAGGGGGTCACATAAAGTGCTATGTAAATGTAGTCAAAACTGATAATGCAGTTGATCCACAATTGGCAATACATATAATAAAGAGATGCTCAATCCTATAATCACATAAGCACTAAAATAAAAGCACTAAAATAAAGACATACAATTTTATGGCACAGAAGTATACCAGCCAGCAATAGAGTCCTTTGACTACAGGGTGGGCCATGTATATGGTGTGGTACACCAAAGGGGATCTTGCTTGATGGGAGATATATTTCTCTTAGCAGACTGGAGTTTGGTCAGGATTTTCCCTGATCTCAAGGACCTGTGATGAGGTCATAGTCACGTGATCAGGTCAGCTGATGTGTACCTCACCTGAGGGTGTGGACTAGGCCTATAAAACAAGGAGCTGGTGTAGTTGGTGGGTGTGGAAGGAAGGAGTTTGGCTGGAGTCAGCCTGGAAGCTTGTTTTTGTTACAGTGTGTCAGTGTGCACCAGGAAGCGAGTACCAGACCACCCGGAATGGCACCTGGCGGTCTCTGCTGTCCTGCAGCCGCTTAGTTAAGCCCGTCCCAAGCAAGGGTGAGTCTGGGACCAGTGATTCTCCAAACTGGAGTGATTTATGTTCTGCTTTGATTCTGTTATCTGGACTTTTTGTTGAACCCGTTATTAAAACCACTGAACTTTGAACTAAAAGCCTGTGTGTTTGCCTCATTACTGCGGCCCGGCCCCCTGCCTACCAGAGCGGATCCCTACAATTGGTGGCTTGAATGCGGGCATACGCAGTGAGGTCAGGCTGTTTTTTTTTGTGGATGTTTTTTTTTCTCTGCATGACAGTAAATGTCCTGGGTGAAGAAAGTGACGCAAAACCCGGTGGATAGCTGTCCGGAGATGGAGAGCACAGTAAAAATGCTTGTGGAGGCCATGCGACAGCAGCAGCTGGCTATAGAGCAGCAACAGCAGGCTATGCAGCAGCAGCAGGCTATACAGCAGCAACAGCAGGCTATACAGCAGCAGGCTATGGAGCGGCAACAGGAAACCAACAATCTACTGATGCAACACATCACAGCGCCGCAGACAGCAGGAGCTGCCCCGGGACGTCAGGATGTCCGGAAAGTGGTACGCACAGCGATTCCGAAAATGGAAAAGTCAGATGACGTCGAGGTGTACCTGGAGATGTTTGAAGGCATGGCTGAGAGGGAGAGACTACCCCGGGACCATGGGCCAAGATCGTGGCTCCGTTTTTGGCTCCAGGACCCGCGAAAGCCTATAGAGACCTACCCCCCGAGCACCAGAGGGACTACGAGATCGTCAAGGGTGAGATACTCGCACGTCTTGGGGTAAATGTGTTAGTCCGGGCTCAGTGGGTACACCAGTGGAAGTTTCCCCTTCCAAGCCAGCTCGGTCCCAGTATTATGACTTGATACACCTGATAGAAAAGTGGTTGCAGCCAGAAGTGTTGTCACCCTGCGCTATGCTGGATCGTATAGTGACTGATAAATTCTGGAGAACTTTGCCCCACACCCTTCAAACATGGGTTGGACAGGCAGCCCCTACTGATGGTCTCCAAATGGTAGACCTCATTGAAAGATATGGGGCTACCAAGGAGATACAGGGAGAGACTACCCGGAAGGTAATGAGTAAATTCCCCAAATCTTCACCCGCCGTTCGGCGAGCAGAGACTCGGAAGGCCGCCCAGGACACGTCTGGGGACGAAAGGGGCCCCATAATCTGTTGGCGGTGCCAAGAACCAGGACATGTGAGAGCTGATTGCCCCCACCTGACTGAGCCCATGGACACAAACTATGGGTACTATCAGTCTCACTATGCCGAACACATGTGTGCAGTGGGTAAACCAGAGGGACCCAATATGAATCATTTGTGTAAAGTGGAGGTGGAGGGTAACCCTGCTGTGGCTCTACTGGACTCAGGGAGTCTCGTGACCCTAATACGAGCCAGCCACGTCCAAATCAGCGAGTATACTGGTCGGAAAATGGGTGTGTTGTGTATACATGGGGACTTAAAACATTATCCTACCGCACTGGTGATGATAAACACGCCAGCGGGGAGGAGGTGCCACGAGGTGGGGGTGGTGGTTAATTTGCATTATGAGGTAATAATGGGGAGAGATTTTCCGTTATTTTCGGTGCTTTGGCCTGTAATTACCCCTCCCACAGAACAGTCGTCGGCACCTGTGGCAACCAGGTTGCATTCTCCAGAAATCGGGCATGAACCTGGTGGCCCAGAGGAAGATGTGCTGGCGGTAGGAGTACCTTTGCCTTCGGTGGAGGAGGAAAACCCCTCTCCTATAGAAGTGTTAGCTGGGGAGATGGAAGATTTGCCACCGGGACCAGAATTGTCAGACTTAAATGTGGCAGGTGACAATTTTGGTACGGCGCAACTCCGGGACCCTACGTTGACTCGAGCCCGGGAAAATGTACTGGTTGTCAATGGGGAACCCCAACACCCCGGGGCAGCTACAGTATTTCCCCGATTCGAGCTGAACCAAGATTTGCTGTATCGGGTTGAAAAAATACATGGGGAAATTGTCGAGCAATTGCTGGTACCGCAGTCATATCGAAGGTTGGTAATGGACTTAGCGCATGCGCATGTACTAGGGGGACATTTGGGCCAAAAGAAAACCCTAGACAGAATTCTACAACGGTTTTACTGGCTAGGGGTCTATGAAGAAGTTAAACGGTATTGTAACTCTTGTCCCGTGTGCCAGGTAACCAGTCCGCAGCCTCATTTTCGGAGTCCCTTGGTGCCATTACCAATTATAGAGGTCCCATTTGAGAGAATAGCCATGGATCTGGTGGGGCCGGTTAATAAATCAGCAAGGGGTCACCAACACATCCTCGTAGTTTTAGATTACGCTACCAGGTATCCTGAGGCTATTCCCCTGCGACACACCTCGGCCAAACTGATCGCAAAAGAACTCATGGGTATGTTCTCTCGGGTGGGAATCCCTCAAGAAATCTTAACAGATCAGGGGACCCCCTTTATGTCAAAAATCATGAAGGAACTCTGCCACTTGTTAAGTGTTAAACAGTTGCGCACATCGGTCTATCATCCCCAAACAGACGGTTTAGTAGAAAGGTTCAATAAAACCCTGAAGAATATGTTGAAAAAAGCAGTCTCTAAAGATGGTAAGGACTGGGATCTCTTGTTGCCATACCTGATGTTTGCAGTGCGGGAGGTGCCCCAGGCATCTACGGGGTTCTCGCCCTTTGAACTATTATATGGCAGACATCCCCGTGGCTTACTCGATATAGCTAAAGAGGCCTGGGAAAACCAACCAACTCCCCACAAAAGTGTGATAGAACATGTGGCCAAAATGCAAGAGAGAATGGAGACAGTCCTACCATTAGTCCGAGAACATATGGAAGCAGCACAAAGGTCACAGAGGCAGGTCTATAACCGGGAGGCACGGGTAAGGTCCTTTAACCCTGGGGATCGGGTGTTGGTACTTGTGCCTACAGTGGATAGTAAGTTCCTTGCAAGGTGACAGGGACCCTACGAGATTATAGAGAAGGACGGACCAGTAAACTATAAAGTACACCAACCAGGGCGGAGAAAGCCAGAACAGGTATACCATGTGAATCTGCTCAAACCATGGAAAGACAGAGACCCGCTTGGTGAGGATTGTCCACGGCCTGCATTTCCAGTAGAGATGGCTTCCTTGCCTCAGAAGAAGGCAAGAGAAGTCCTCTCCGCCGTCAAAATAGCAGACACTTTGTCGCCCAGACAAGTTCAGGAAGTCCGAGAGTTTGTTAGCCGAAATACCGATGTTTTTTCGGAACTTCCTGGTCGTACCTCCCTAATCCAACATGACATTGTCACGGAGCCGCAGGCCAAAGTCAGATTAAAGCCCTATCGGGTGCCTGAGGCCCGGCGACAAGCCATATCGGAAGAGGTAAAGAAGATGCTGCAGTTAGGGGTCATTGAAGAGTCCCAGAGTGAGTGGGCCAGCTCAATAGTCCTAATACCAAAGCCAGATGGGACACTAAGGTTCTGTAATGACTTCAGAAAACTGAATGAAATTTCTAAGTTTGACGCCTACCCCATGCCCCGGGTCGATGAGTTAATAGAGCGGTTTGGGCAGGCCCGGTATTTTTCAGTCATTGACCTCACAAAAGGGTATTGGCAGGTGCCCCTAACAAAAGCAGCGAGAGAGAAAACTGCTTTTGAAGGACTGTTCCAGTATATAGTCCTACCCTTCGGGTTGCATGGCGCTCCAGCGACATTCCAGAGGTTAATGGACGTTGTTCTTCGTCCTCATCGCCGATAAGCCGCGGCCTATCTGGACGATATTGTGGTGTACAGTACAGACTGGGAAAGTCACTTAGCCAAGTTACAGGCGGTGATAGATTCTCTGAGACAAGCAGGGCTCACTGCCAACCCAAAGAAGTGTTCCATAGGGTTGGAGGAAGCTCGGTACCTGGGGTATGTGATTGGGAGAGGAGTTATCAAACCCCAAATAAACAAAGTGGAGGCAATCCAAAACTGGCCCCGTCCCCTCACCACAAAACAAGTGAAAGGGTTTTTGGGGTTAGTGGGATACTACCGGCGGTTTATTCCCAATTTTGCAACCCTGTCGGCACCGTTAACTGACTGCCTAAAAGGGAGGAAGTCAGTAATGGTGCGATGGAATGATCAGCTTGAAGAAGCGTTTGTAAAACTAAAAGGGGCACTGTGTGGGTCACCAGTTCTGATCACACCCGACTTCAAAAGAGAATTCATTGTCCAGACTGATGCGTCAGAGGTAGGTCTGGGTGCCGTGTTGTCTCAGGAGGTTAACTGGGAGGAGCATCCCATTAGTTTCCTGAGTCGAAAGCTTACTCCAGCTGAAACAAGATACAGCATTGTAGAGAGAGAGTGCCTGGCCATCAAGTGGGCACTGGAGTCATTGCGCTACTATCTGTTGGGGAGAACGTTTCGGTTGGTAACTGATCATTCCCCTCTGACTTGGATGAGTCAAGCCAAAGAGAGAAATGTACGAGTCACCAGGTGGTTTCTGTCTCTGCAAAATTTAAAATTTTCAGTAGAACATCGGGCAGGCAAATTACAGGGGAATGCAGATGCACTGTCCAGAGTTCACTGTATGTCATGTGTCCACCCTCCTAAGGTTGAACAAAGGGGGAGGTATGTGGTACACCAAAGGGGGTCTTGATGGATGGGAGATATATTTCTCCTAGCAGACTGGAGTTTGGTCAGGATTTTCCCTGATCTCAAGGACCTGTGATGAGGTCATAGTCACGTGATCAGGTCAGCTGATGTGTACCTCACCTAAGGGTGTGGACTAGGCCTATAAAACAAGGAGCTGGTGTAGTTGGTGGGTGTGGAAGGAAGGAGTTTGGCTGGAGTCAGCCTGGAAGCTTGTTTTTGTTACAGTGTGTCAGTGTGCACCAGGAAGCGAGTACCAGACCACCCGGAATGGCACCTGGCGGTCTCTGCTGTCCTGCAGCCGCTTAGTTAAGCCCGTCCCAAGCAAGGGTGAGTCTGGGACCAGTGGTTCTCCAAACTGGAGTGATTTATGTTCTGCTTTGATTCTGTTATCTGGACTTTATGTTGAACCCGTTATTAAAACCACTGAACTTTGAACTAAAAGCCTGTGTGTTTGCCTCATTACTGCGGCCCGGCCCCCTGCCTACCAGAGCGGATCCCTACAATGGATACACCTAAATAAAATGGGAATGGTTGGTGATATCAGCTTCCTGTTTGTGGCACATTAGTATATGGGAGGGGTGAAACTTTTCAAGATGGGTGGTGACCATGGCGGCCATTTTGAAGTTGGCCATTTTGGATCCAACTTTATTTTTTCCAATGGGAAGAGGATCATGTGACACATCAAACTTATTGAGAATTTCACATGAAAAACAATGGTGTGCTTGGTTTTAACGTAATTTTATTCTTTCATGAGTTATTTACAAGTTTCTCTTTGTTTACAGCGATTTACATGTCACAGAGGTTAACATGTGAGGAGCAGATAGAAATTGTGTTGATGTCTGGTGAACGCAGTACCCGGGTCATTGCAGCAGATTTCAATGCAAGACACCCTACGCAAGAAACCTGTCACCATTCCCATTTCATTTAGGTGTGTCCATATAAATGGCCCACCCAAAAAGGTTTGCCTCATCAATGAACACAATGTTCTGTGTAAACTGAGGGTCCTGTTCCAATTTTTGTTTTGCCCATTCTGCAAATTCAGCGCGCCAATCCGGGTCATCCTCATTGAGAGGCTGCAGCAGCTGGATTTTATAAGGGTGCCATTTCTGAGTAGCTAATATTCGCCAAAGGGATGTTCGACTGTTGGCAGATCGGCGCGCTGAATTTGCAGAATGGGCAAAACAAAAGTTGGAACAGGACTGACGATTTTTTTTCTTTTTTTTTTATAGAAAATGGAAATCTTAATATATGAGTTGCATGTAAAGGTCCCCAGAGGTAAAAATCATGTTTTGATTGATTTGTACATTATAGGAGCTGTAAGTATCAGTACAAAGTTCTTGTGTAGTTGGTATTTTATAAACACTAGATCACACTTACATTTAATAATCTTTCAGAACATTACTCGTCATAGCCTAAAACTAAAGCTTGTAACAATCGGCATACAATAACTTTCCATTAATAGAGAGCTGAAGAATATCTGCAATAGAACAGATAAGAGAATTGTGAAACCATTGTCTGATCAGCGATGCTTCCTGGAGAAAGTAGATCACGTCATCGGGTGACTCATCCCTTTCCTCTGTTACCTGTAACCAAAATAACCAACATAAGTTATCTTTCACATATGAAAGTTGCCAGATTTTCTAGAAGCTGAGATCCCAGGTGCTGGTAGATCCTCATTTGTTTGTACCCAATACAGCAGTGTTCCTCACCTCCAGTCATTAAAGTGAACCTGTCAGGAGGATTTTGCTAAGTAAACTAAATACATTGTCATGTTGCCATTGTTACACTGATTAAAATGATACCTGGGCTGAAGAAATCTGTATTGTGGTTCTTGTGTAATCAGTGTTAGAAGTTTTTCAGTTAATAATATTCTCATGCTCTTCCTGCTCTGAGCCAGAGAAACCAAGGAAAGACCTGCCCACAGGCCTCCCCGAAGCACAAACAGTCTGTCTTTCTCTCTGATGAGAGTATGAGGTGGTGAGCATAAAAGTATGGTGCATGTCATGGAAGGGTTAAAGTTAAACATCTTAACTTTAAAACAAGAATAGGATCACAACTGTAGCAGAGATGATAAAGCAGTATTACTAATAGCTCTATCTAAGGGCTTGTGCAGACTACTGTATTATCGGTCCGAGTGCAATCTGGACCAATGTTATGCTATGGGTCCACTCCGAGGAAAAGAACATCACTGCATGCCTGAGTTTCAGCTGATATTTAAATCACACTTTGCCATGAAAGTCAATGAGTCAGTGGAAACCATTGGACTGCACTTGTATGACATCTGAGTGCAGTTCGATTTCCACAGACTGACAGAATTGAGAAGATGGAGAAATTTTTTTCACCATCTGCTCTGATCAGAGTTTGCTCAGAGTGTCTATTGCATAATTGACTCGATTTTGTCAGATAAAAAAATATACGCTCGTCTGCACCTGTCCTTATGCTAGAACATAGATAGAGCTGTGATCTTGGTCTCATACTAACGTCAAGAGTTTTAGGCACAAATATTTAAAACAAAATGACTGACAACAGAAATCATTAGTTCCCTGCTTTTTCATGAAATCTCTAGGGTGTACTTTTCAAGGTGTGTAATGCTTGTGTTTTATAGCTTGTTACCTTTTTAAAAATTTAAGCCTAGAACCATATTTTAGTTTTTTTCCAGTTCTCATGATTTTAAGAAGATTTGTACATGTAGATATAGGTCTGGTATAAAAATGGTATAGAATTCTCCATATCTTAAACTTTATTTGTTAGGTGGTGTGATGCATGTAAATTTCTGATTGGGTCAGACTTTTAGCCACTTAGATCAATTTGTATACATTTTTAGAAATACTGTATTTACACTTTTATGCAAATTTACATCAAGGAATTGTAAGGTGGCTGCTGGACACATAGTGGATGTGAGATATGTATAACAGAGGTGGGTGTCCTCTGTGATGTAAATCTGGAGTAATGCTCTAGAACACATAGTACTAAGAGGTGTTAATCGGTCAGAGACATGGCCAGGTTTTAATGTGAGATGCTGTAGTGTTGAGCGGGTTGGCTGCTAGTCTTATCTCCACCCCTGGGTGTGGTTCATATTGTAAAATGGATCATGGTCTGTGTGTGGTGGCGGGCAGATCTCCATCCCTCTCCCAAGTGATCAATTTTTTGCCAAATGTCTCATTTTTAAATACAGTTAGAAACCAATATGTGCATATGCACTTTATGTATTGCATGCTGACCTTAGGCAGCGTTGGCGTCTCCCCTTTTTTACTTGATGTTGGTTTGTGGCTGACCACCACTTGTTGCCGTGCGCGCTGGGTTATGCATGCCATTCTATCTGTTTTTTTTTTTTTTTGTGATTTACCTAGGCTGCTGTTTACACATACAGCAGCCCTGCCCTGCCCTGCCCTAGGCTCTATTTGATTGTGCACCTGTGTCTGGGCCTGTTTCACCCTTCATCTGTGGTTGCTGGTTTGGCAGTGTGGAAGTCAGATCTGAAATGTCCATCTCTGGACCTGGTCGGCTTTTATCTGCGCTTGCCTTATTGGCACCATGGGAGTGATTCAGCAATGCTTCAGGTACTTTTGCATTTTGCAAAAAAACATTTTTTTTTTGCAGTCTTGCTTTTAATAAATTTAGGAGGCCGCAATGGCACAGCGAATATAAAAAACGTAGAGTAGGACTGCCCCATATGAGAATGCCTTGTCGTGGCGGGGTGGCTCAAAGAATTGATCAATTATTTGCCAAATGTCTCATTTTTAAATACAGTTAGAATCGAATATGTGCATTTGCACTTTATGTATTGCATGCTGACCATAGGCAGCGCTGGCTTCTCCCCCCTTTTTTACCCTCTCCCAAGTGAGTAGCATTGTTACAGTACATTGATGTAAATTTGCATAATTACATATTTGAGTGGCATTTAAACAATATAGCCTATGTCTGCTTTAAGAAAATATATAGATATGGTGGTTTAATATGATTTTTTGTATAGATATACAGTAACGCCCAAAAGTGTTGTCACCCTTGAAATTGTTCCAGAAAATGAAGTATTTCTTCCAGAAAATGATTGCAATTATGCATGTTTTGTTATACACATGTTTATTTCTTTTGTGTGTATTGCAACAACAAGAAACAGAGGGAAAAAGGCACAGGACAATGACCCCAAACATACTTCAAGAAGCACCCAGAAATAGATGGAAACAAAGAACTGGAGAGTTCTGAGCGGGCCAGCAATGAGTCTGGATCTAAATCCCATTAATCCCAACATGTTGGAGAGATCTTAGCCTCTTTCTGCCACTAGACATACTATTCCATCCATGTGCCCTGGGATTTAATTCCCATGGACGGAATAGTACGTCATACGCGATCAGCCGCGCTCACGGGGGGAGCACAGCTGATCGCTGCCGGGTGTTAGCTGATTCTCACAGCTGACACCCAGCACTAAGTGCCAGGAGCGGTCACGGACCACTTACGGCACATTAACCCCCGGCACACTGCGATCAAACATGATCGCAGTGTTCCGGTGGTATAGGGAAGCATCGCGCAGGGAGGATCGCGTTGTTCTGAGGGCCTCCTCCCTGTAGGCCCCCGGATCCAAGATGGCCGCGGGGTCCTTCCGGGTCCTGCAGGGAGGTGGCTTGTCACTGCCTGCTGAGAGCAAGCGCTGGCAAGCCTCCTGCACTGCCTGTCAGATCGCTGATCTGACACGGTGCTCTGCAAACTGTCACATCAGCCATCTGACACTATATAGCGATGTCCAACCCTTGGACAATGTAAAAATGTAAAAAAAAAATAATAATCATGTGTAAAAATATTTTTAAAAAAATTCCCCAATAAACACATTATTATGTAAATAAAAAAACAATAAAAGTACACATATTTAGTATCGCCGCGTCTATAACGACCCGCCCTATAAAACTGTCCTACTAGTTAACCCCTTTAGTGAACCCCTTAAAAAAACAAGGCAAAAAAAATGCTTTATCATCATATCGCCTAACAAAAAGTGGAATAACACGCGATCAAAAAAACAGATATAAATAAACATGGTACTGCTGAAAACGTCATTTTGTCCCACAAAAAAATGAGCCACCATACAGCATCATCAGAGAAAAAATAAAAAAGTTATAGCTCGCAGAATAAAGCGATGCAAAAATAATTATTTTTTATGTAAAATTGTTTTTATTGTATAAAAGCGCCAAAACATAAAAAAAAATAAATGAGGTATTGCTATAATCGTACTGACCCGAAGAATAAAACTGCTTTATCAATCTTACCACACACGGAACGGTATAAACGTCCCGCCCAAAAGAAATTCATGAATTGCTGGTTTTTGTTCATTCTGCCTCCCAAAAATTGCAATAAAAAGCGAACAAAAAATGTCATGTGCCCTAAAATGGCACCAATAAAAACGTCAACTCGTTCCGCAAAAAACAAGACCTAACGTGACTCTGTGGGCCAAAATATGGAAAAATTATAGCTCTCAAAATGTGGTGATGCAAAAACTATTTTTTGCAATAAAAAGCGTCTTTTTAGCGTGTGACAGCTGCCAAACATAAAAACCCGCTATAAAGAGTAAATCAAACCCCCCTTTATCACCCTCTTAGGGAAAAATAATAAAATTAAAAAATGTATTTATTTCCATTTTCCCATTAGGGTGAGGGTTAGGATTAGGGTTAGGATTAGTGTTAGGGGTGTTTTAACGTTAGGTTTGTGGTTAGGGTAATGGTTAGGGCTGGTATAAGGGTTAAGGGTGTGTTGGGGTTAGAGTTGGAGTTAGAATTGGGGGATTTCCACTGTTTACGCACATCAGGGGCTCTCCAAACGTGACATGGCGTCTGATCTCAATTTCAGCCAATTTTTCATTGATAAAGTCAAACGGCGCTCCTTCCCTTCCGTGCTCTGCCATGCACCCAAACAGTGGTTTACACTCACATATGGGGTATCAGCGTACTCAGGACAAATTGCACAATAACTGTTGGGCTCTAATTTCTTCTGTTACCCTTGGGAAAATAAAAAATTGGGTGCAAAAATATAATTTTTGTGGAAAAAAATGATTTTTTATTTTTATGGCTCTACGTTATAAACTTCTGTGAAGCACTTGTGGGTTCAAAGTTCTCCCCACAAATCTAGATAAGTTCCTTCGGGGATCTAGTTTCCAAAATAGGGTCACTTGTGGGGGTTTCCACTGTTTAGGCACATCAGGGGCTCTCCAAACGTGACATGGCGTCTGATCTCAATTTCAGCCAATTTTTCATTGATAAAGTCAAACGGCGCTCCTTCCCTTCCGTGCTCTGCCATGCACCCAAACAGTGGTTTACACTCACATATGGGGTATCAGCGTACTCAGGACAAATTGCACAATAACTGTTGGGCTCTAATTTCTTCTGTTACCCTTGGGAAAATAAAAAATTGGGTGCAAAAATATAATTTTTGTGGAAAAAAATGATTTTTTATTTTTATGGCTCTACGTTATAAACTTCTGTGAAGCACTTGTGGGTTCAAAGTTCTCCCACAAATCTAGATAAGTTCCTTCGGGGATCTAGTTTCCAAAATAGGGTCACTTGTGGGGGTTTCCACTGTTTAGGCACATCAGGGTCTCTCCAAATGCGACATGGTGTCCGCAGACCATTCCGTCAAACTGCATTCCAAAACTTCACTACTTCCCTTCCGAGCCCCGACGTGTGCCCATACAGTAGTTTTCTCCCACATATGGGTTATCAGCGTACTCAGGACAAATTAGACAACAACTTTTGGGGTCGAATTTCTCCTGTTACTCTTGGGAAAATAAAAAAATGGGGACTAAAAGATCATGTTTGTGGAAAAAATATGATTTTTTTATTTTCACGCTCGGGCGTTATAAACTTTAGTGAAACACCTGGGGGTTCAAAGTTCTCACCACACATCTAGTCAAGTTACTTGGGGGAATGCACACAGTGAACAAGTCTGTAGGACAGTGTTCACACCTCCAAAAGACTGAAACATAGAAAGGCACAGTAAAACAAACGTATAAAAATGCTCTGTTGTAAAGAAGTAACAGTAAACAGCAAGTGCTAGTAAAAAGATGATAAAAAACAGGGTATTTGGTTGATACGTTTTTTTGCAAAAAATGTATACTAAGCTGCTCTACCAAATGTCAAGGTAACCCATGTCAGAGCAGTCCCTAACTGATGTATTTAAAAACCTCGTCATGTGTATAGTACCTATATGAGCAGGATTCAGACAGGTAATGTCCGATGTGGACACGCTGCAGAGGACGGCCTTAATGTGCATGGCCCGCAAGGAAGGGGTGGAAAACCTCCCTAATCTTGCAAAACAAGAAACCAATTGAATACAGACAAATGGGCCAGGCACACAGTGAACAAGTCTGTAGGACAGTGTTCACATCACCAAAAGACTGAAACATAGAAAAGCACAGTAAAACAAACGTATAAAAATACTCTGCTGTAAAGAAGTAACAGTAAACAGCAAGTGCTAGTAAAGATGATAAAAAACAGGGTATTTGGTTGATACGTTTTTTTGCAAAAAATGTATACTTAGCCGCTCTACCAAACATCAAGGAAACTCATATCAGAGCAGTCCCTAACTGATGTATTTAAAAATCTCTAATATGGGTTACCTTGACATTTGGTAGAGCAGCTTAGAATACATTTTTTGCAAAAACCGTATCAACCAAATACCCTGTTTTTTTATCATCTTTTTACTAGCACTGGCTGTTTCACTGTTACTTCTTTACAACAATGTATTTTTATATGTTTAAGTTCCTTGGGGGGTCTACTTTCCAAAATGGGGTCACTTGTGGGGTGTTTACAATGTTCAGGCACATCAGGGGCTCTCCAAACGAGACAAGCCTTCCGATCTCAATTCCAGCCAATTTTGCATTGAAAAAGACAAACGGCGCTCTGCCATGCGCTTAAACATGTACCAGCGTACTCAGGACAAATTGCACAATAACTTTTGTGGTCTTCTGACCATGCACCCAAATAGTGGTTTACCCCCACATATGGGGTATCAGCGTACTCAGGACCAATTGCACAACAACTTTTGGGGTCCAATTTCTCCTGTTACCCTTGGGAAAATAAAAAATTTGGGTAGAGAAGATCATTTTTGTGGAAAATTTATGATTTTTTATTTGTACGGCTTTACGTTATAAACTTCTGTTAAGCACTTGGGGTTCAAAGTGCTCACCACACATCTAGATAAGTTCCTTAGGGGGTCTACGATCCAAAATGGTGTCACTTGTGGGGGGTTTCCACTGTTTAGGTGCATCAGGGGCTCTTCAAACGCAACATGGCGTCCAATCTCAATGCCAGCCAATTTTGCATTGAAAAGTCAAACGGCGCTCCTTCCCTTCCGAGCTCTGCTGTGTGCCCAAACAGTGGTTCCCCTCCACATATGGGGTATCAGCGTACTCAGGACAAATTGCACAAGTTTTGTGGCCCAATTTCTCCTGTTACCCTTGGAAAAAATTAAAAAAATTGGATCTGAAGTAAATATTTTGTGAAAAAAAGTTAAATGTTCATTTTTTTTAATATATTCCAAAAATTCTAGTGAAGCACCTGAAGAGTTAATAATCTTGAATGTGGTTTTGAGCACCTTGAGGGGTGCAGTTTTTAGAATGGTGTCACTTTTGGGTATTTTCTATCATATAGACCCTCAAAGTGACTTCAAATGTGATGTGGTCCCTAAAAAAAATGGTGTTGTAAAAATGAGAAATCGCTGGTCAAATTTTAACCCTTATAACTTCCTAACAAAAAAAAGTTGTTTCCAAAATTGTGGTGATGTAAAGTAGACATGTGGAAATGTTATTTAGTAACTATTTTGTGTTACATATCTCTGTTTTAAGGGCGTAAAAATTAAAAGTTTGAAAATTGCAACATTTTCAAAATTTTTGTCATATATCTGTTTTTTTCATAAATAAACGCAAGTTATATTGAAGAAATTTTCCCGCTAACATGAAGTACAATATGTCACAAGAAAATAATCTCAGAATCGCCAAGATCCGTTGAAGCGTTCCAGAGTTATAACCTCATAAAGGGACAGTGGTCAGAATTGTAAAAATTGACCCGGTCATTAACGTGCAAACCACCCTTGGGGGTTAAGGGGTTAAAATTGATGTCAGGGGAAGGCATCCCTCAAATATGAGAGACCTGGAGCAATTTGCAAAAGAAGATTGATCCAAAATTCCAGTTGAGAGGTGTAAGAAGCTTGTTGATGGTTACAGGAAGCGATTGATTTGCAGTTATTTATTCCAAAGGGTGTGCAACAAAATATTTAAGTGATCATAATAAAGAAAGAAAAGAGTGCTGACTTCATAAAATAATAGTTTATTAATTACATATAATAAATCAATATAACATAATATACAACAAGAGTTATAAAGGAATAAAGTGCAAAAGTGCTTGTGCCATGGAATTAGGACCAATAACACTCTCCCATAGTCATATGCAAGTGCACAATAAGATTGCCAAGGGACTGTCCCTTTATTCCTTTGCTGCTGTTCACTCCATTATTTTTGGTTCAACTAGTTAGCTGCAACTAATTTATTTATGTGTCTGTGAGCTTCAGTTTATGATACTGCACTAGCCCATTTTATCTAGTGAGATCCTCATGATCTATAGTTTAGACATGAGACTTTATCTTTTGGTAATGATGAATAGAGATGAGCGACTTTGCCTCCGGGAGGGTCGAGTCGGGTTTCGGATCACCCGACTTTACCAAAAGTCGAGTCGAACGAAATCGGCCGACTATCGACAAAAGTCGGAGTTCTGACCGAAATCCAGCCCCAATGCAAGTCAATGGGGAATAAAAGTCGGCAGTGAGTGGAAGACAGTAAACACACCTACAGTGCCCATTTCAATGCCAACAACATCAATTCTTATTACTTAAGCTTGTCAACCTTAATTTACTATATAATAATAGTAACTCATTGAAAACTGGGGGTTATTTGGCTAAAGTTGTGGGGGGGGTACAGCCCAGTTAGGGAGGTGGAAAAACTGGCAACATTTTCTCTTGCCCCCTGAGAAGCATTCTCCTCCCCAAAATAATCATCCCCCTCATCCTCCTCCTCTTCCTCTTCTTCCTCCACCTCGTCCAGGACAGTTCCCTGAGCAGACAATACCTGACTGTCATCAAGGCTTCCCTCCTCCTCCTCCGCTGCAGACGCCTGATCTTAATGTGCGTGAAAGTTTGCATAAGCAGATGCATAAGTGAGATGCTCATGCTTATGATGGCGTCGTCTGTGCTTACCAGCCATGTGCATTCCTCAAAACACTGAAGGACTTTACAGAGGTCTTTCAGCTTTGACCACTGCACACCCGACAACTCAATGTCTGCCCTCAAACTGCCTGCCTGTGTATCCTCCCACAAATGCATTACAGCCTGCCTCTGTTCGCACAGCCTCTCAACCATGTGCATTGTTGAGTTCCACCTTGTTGCAATGTCTATGATTAGGCCGTGCTTGGGGAGGTGGAGCGATCGCTGCAGCCTCTGCATACAACTGGCGTCTATGGGCGAGCGACGGATGTGCGAGCACAGTCTTTGCATCTTATGGAGCAGGGCTGGCAACTCCGGATAATTATTTAAGAAGCACTGCACCACCAGGTTCAAGTTGTGAGCCAGGCAAGGTATGTGTCTGAGTTTTGCTAGGGCTATGGCTGCCACAAAATTACGTCCGTTATCACTGACTACCTTGCCTGGCTCAAGATGTAGACTGCCCAGCCATGACTCAGTTTCTCACTGCAAGTAGTCGGCCAGTACCTCTGCGGTGTGTCTGTTGTCGCCCAAAGACATAATCTTTAAAACAGCCTGCTGAAGCTTACCACTAGCTGTTCGATAGTGGGACATCTTGTGTGCAACACTGGCAGCTGCGGATGGAGTGTTCATGCGACTGCGCTCTGTCGACAAGCTTTCGCTTTTGGAGGAGGAGGGTTGAACGCCTACAGCCAACTGTTGCCTATACTGTGGGTTAGGCAGCACTGTCCCACCACCGCTGTCCCCTGTGGACCCTGCATCCACCACATTAACCCAGTGTGCAGTGATGGACACGTAACGGCCCTGGCCATGCCTACTGGCCCATGCATCTGTGCACTTTTCCTCGCACTGATTGTTTGAGTGCATGGACAATGTGGTCTTTCACATGCAGGTGGAGGGCAGGGATGACTTTTCTAGAAAAGAAGTGCCGACTGGGTAGGTCATAGTGTGGGACAGCGTAGGCCATGAGCTCTCGGAACGCTGTGCTTTCAACCAAACGGAAGGGCATCATCTCTAAAGAGATCAGTTTTGCAATGTAGGCGTTCAAAGCCAGTGTACGCGGATGAGAGGATGAGTACTTTCTTGTCCTTCTCAGAGTCTCTGCTAGGGTGAGCTGGACTTGAGAGTTGCATATGGTGGAACTAGCTGTGGACATGGCGGACTGAGAGGGGGTTGGTGATGGTGATGGTGGTGGTGATGGCCTAGATGCAGTCTTTCATTGGAAAAACATTGTGATTCCCTGAATGCTTTGGCCTTGTGACGACACCTCAACATTTCTTGCTGGTGGTGTGCTAACCGGTGGGCTTACAGTGGGGATGCGATGTAGCGTTGCTGGCTACCTTCAGTTGGAGCAGGTGCACGTGTGCTACCTGAGGTTTTGTAGTCCATACCGCTTGCAAGTGCATGGTGTTTACATGTCTAAGCATGCAACTGGTATTCAAATTTTGGAGATTTTTCCCTCGGCTAAAGGTCCTTCCGCACTTCTTACAGATAACCTTTGCCTCATCAATAGGATTTTGGTCAAAAAAGTGCCTCACTGCACTCTTCCTACTATGGGAAAAATTTTCAGGGCTTGCACGCTGTGCTAATTTGACCGTCTGGCCAAGCTGTCCTGCAACACTTTTTGTTTTTTTAACACGTTTTTGGACTGCTACGGGCCTGCCAGATAACTGCAGCTGCGATGTCGATGCCTGCTGCGGATCCTCCTCCTCTTCTGAGCTTTTGCCAGCGGCACCCTCTTCCCCAATGGATGATGATCCGGGTCAGCAACTGGGTCATCCATCACCTCCTCTTCAATTTTATCTGCACCTTCCTCTGTGTCACCGTGTAAGGTGGCATAGCATGCGGGAAGGGGCACTTGAGTTTCATCACGGTCAGATTCTGGCTCAGTAGACTGCGAGGGCAATGCTGTGCTCTGGGTGAATGTACCAGCAGAATTATATAGCACTGGCTGTGCATCAGTGCTCTCCATGCCATATTCCTCTTGGACTGGGGAATTCAGGATTTGACTTGATAAGTTAGGCATGGTATGTGAAAAGAGCTCCAGGGAGTAATCTGAAGTGTGGCCTGCCGCATCCTTCACTTTTGGTGGGGGTGAAGGACACAAGGAAAGGTGTTTTTCCTGACCAGGAGCCTGCACTGATGACTCAGTGCTTGCAGTTTTTGAAATTTCAGAAGAGGAGGCGATAGAGCTGGAGGCTGTTTTGGCAATGTAAGCCAAAACCTGTTCCTGATGCTCCGGCTTTAAAAGCGGTTTACCTACTCCCAGAAAAGGGATCCTTCCAGGCCTTCTGGAGCCAGACGATGACGCAGGCTCAACACCTCCTGCCTTAGGTGTTATTGTGCTTTTGGCACTACCAGCAGATGCACCACCACCACCATCAGTACCAGCTGGCCCCCCCCACCCACGTCCGTGGCCTCTTCCACCATACTTCCTCATGTTTGGGAAAATATACCAAAAATACAAGCAGATATATGGTACTGTATGAGAAGCGGACAGCTGTATACGGTGTAGGTAAAAATTTAAATCTCCGATTATTTCCGGAGTCACACACATATACGATAAAGCAGATAGTATTTGGCGTTCAGCGTATACGTGTAGGAATTAATCTCGGATTTATTCGAGTCACACGTAGTCACTGTATTTGTCGTATACGCGTAACGGTATGTGTGAGGAGCGTACAGCTCTATACGGTGTGGGAAAAAATGAACGGTCGGTAACTGTGCAGAAAAAAAGAATAAAAGTATTAGTGCTATGTAAAAAGCAGTCTGCACAGCAGTGTACACACAGCAATACAGCTATCAGGCAGCCTAATAACCAGCGCTGCTGCACACAAGAATATCCTCCCCTGTCACTGCACACTAACTGTACAGCACAATTGCTATCAGCACAAGCACAGAAGAACTTCTTATATCTTTCCAGCCCTAACTCTCTCCCTACTGATAAACAGCGTCAGCAACCTCTCCCTACTGTTAAGATCGGCAGAAGTAAAATGGAGGACGGCGGTCAGGGCTTTTAGGCCCTGTGCACACTTTGCGTTTTTAGATGCGTTTCCGCTGCGTTTTTCAACGTGCGGAAACGCATCCAACCCGCAGCACAGTGCACATGCAATGTGATCCAATGGGAACCGCAGGTCTGCTGTGCACATGCTGTGGGAAAAAAACGCGCGGTTTTGCCGCGCTTTATTTTCCGCAGCATGTCAATTCTTTGTGCGGAACTGCAGTGGTTCGGCGCCCATTGACTTGCATTGAGTCGGGCACTTCCGCAGCAAAACCGCAGGTCTAAAAAAGATCTGCGGTTTTGCTGCGGGTGAAACCGCTGCAGTTCGGGAGGAGGGAAGTGTGTGGGCCGAGTGTGGGCGTGTATAGTGTGCGGGGCTATGTGTGTGGGTGGTGCATGGGCATGTATAGTGTGCGGCGCTATGTGTGTGGGCGGTGCTTGGGCGTGTATTGTGTGCGGCGCTATGTGTGTGGGCGGTGCGTGGGCGTGTATAGTGTGCGGCGCTATGTGTGTGGGCGGTGATTGTGTGCCGGTGTCTGCGGGATCGGTGTATGTGCGGCGGTGTGCGGGGCTGTGTGTGTGATTGGTGTATGTGCGGCGGTGTGTGGGGCTGTGTGTCTCCGCGTATGCAGGCATCGTCGGATGGGACTACAAGTCCCATCCGGCTATGCCTGCTACAGTGAAAGTGACTGACACATTAGCCAATGATGGGACAGTAGTAGTCCCATCATCTGGCTAATATGCTGAATGTAAAAAAAAAAAAAACACATACATGACAAACAGAACATATAACGTACACATGACATACAACACATAGAGTATATACTCACCTATTCCCCGACGCCATCGATCTGTGTACCGCTCTGCCGCCGAGAGAGAATGACGTCACTACAGTTCATTCTCTCACGGCAATGCTGGGTGAGAAAATTTCCACGCAGCATTGCCAGAAAGTGAGAAAATGAACTCAGGTAACCTCAGTGATGCACTGCAGGAGCCATTGTCAAAAAACGGACCTAATGGACGACCATCCGTCAAAATCCGTCACTAATGAAAGTCAATGGGAAAAAAACGGATCCACCAAAAAAAAAATGGCGGATCCGTTTTTTTCACATTTTGACGGATTTTGACTGACGTCGCACGACTGAAGTGTGAAAGAGGCCTAAGCAGACCATATGCATTTTCAGAAGACATTCAATTGATAAAAAAGTGTCAAATTTTAGGTTAGAAGTAAGTGTTAGCTGCTCTACACCTACAGCTATGGTGTTGGAAATGATTTGTTTTAACTCTTAAAAATGCTGTATTTTATTGATAGCTGTATTTTTCTTATTGCAGCATAACATTAGGCTTTTCAAAAGGAATACTTACGTTAATCTTTTCTTTCTGCCATTAGATAAATTGGAACATTTCTCTTTCAGCACTGGCGGTGGATATCTGTTTATTGATACTGTCAAGATACCAAAACGAAACCCATATTATTAGTATATAATGGTAAATATAATAATTACAGCAAAATGTTACTATTAGTGTTGAGCGATACGATAATGCAAATATCGGCTATCGGCCGATATTAGCTCTATCGGCCTTTCGATAATTTGTTTCGATATTTTCGTATTATCGAATACCGTAATCGGAAGTTCCCATAATTCTTTGCGAGGCAATGTGATTTTAGTCAGCCAATGAGGAATCCTAAGAAGTGTGGGCACATCCTGTAATGCTGCGGTCATGTTAACTAATGGCATGGCTGTGATTGGATGCTGAAATGATGTCAGAATGCACTATAAAAGGCGCCGCCGCCATTTTAGCGTCACTTTGCTGTGAATTCAGTAAGGGACAGAATGCTACTGTGTTGACTCTGAGGGACAGTTAGAGATTGCGATTTAGTGTACTGTGCTGTAGGCAGGCTAGCACCAACCGCTGTGTAAAGCTTCCTTTTGCCTGCAGTGTTGTCTTAACAGCTCTGCAAGGTGTGTGTGAGTGCAGGTGACGCTGCAGTTTGCTCTGTATGCAACGCTGTCTGTAGGCATCTGCACATGTCACTCACAGACTCTTTTTTTTTTTTCTTCAGTGTATAAAAGGCGCCGCCGCCATTTTAGCGTCACTTTGCTGTGAATTCAGTAAGGGACAGAACGCTGCTGTGCTGACTCTGAGGGACAGTTAGAGATTGCGATTTAGTGTACTGTGCTGTAGGCAGGCTAGCACCAACCGCTGTGTAAAGCTTCCTTTTGCCTGCAGTGTTGTTTTAACAGCTCTGCAAGGTGTGTGTGAGTGCAGGTGACGCTGCAGTTTGCTCTGCATGCAACGCTGTCTGTAGGCATCTGCACCTGTCACTCACAGACTATTTTTTTTTTCCTTCAGTGTAATTCTTGCAGCTCCATGCAATTTAACTATTAGTGTGACGCGCTTCCATCCGTATCCAATACATTGGTTGCAAACACTATAGAAGTAGACAAAGGAGTAGCCTTTCACAGATTGTGAACAGTTGTGTTTCAGTGTTCACTTCAGTCTGTGTTTTTTATTTTTGAGTGCACATCACGCTCCAGTTACTTGTTCAAGCACTGCTGCTTGTACTCTGCTGAGCGTGTCTCAGTGGCTCATCCTTTTCATTTATCTCCAATTGGTTCTGCTCCATTCCATTTAAAATATAATCTATTAGTGTGACGCGCTTCCATCCGTATACAATACATTGGTTGCAAACACTATAGAAGTAGACAAAGGAGTAGTCTTTCACAGATTGTGAACAGTTGTGTTTCAGTGTTCACTTCAGTCTCTGCGTAATAACCACACTTAGGCCTTATAACTTTTCTGACTTTCTTTATCAATCTACCAAGATGAAGAAGTCAGTGAGTAAGGCACGTGGTCGTGGCCGTGGAGTTTCAGCAGGGAGAGGACGTGGGGATTCTGTGTCTGCTGCCGCCCTCAGTGACACAGCATCCACCATTTATCCCCGTGAGCGTTCCTTTATGCGCACTTTGGTAGGAGCTCGGCGTGCCCCCCTGCTGCGGGAAGAACAAATTGAAGCCGTTGTTGGTTGGATGGCAGCCAATGCATCGACTTCAATTCCTTCCACCTCCTCTCAGGAACACAACACTGTTGAGCAACCATCTGTCTGTTCACCGCCTGTCAAATTGCCAAGGCAGTCAGAGAGTTCTGTACAGGAGCCAGCTGAGTCTCTGCTTCTGTTCTCAGAATCTGTTGGCTCGCAAACACGGGCACAGGCAAGCAGCATTCTGCAATTTGAAGAAGAGGGAGTATGCAGTGATGCGCAACAGCTGTGTCTCTCTCAATCTGAAGAGGCGGGTGAGCCAGTGCCGATGGACAGCACACCGCAGAACGCATCTTATGATGATGATGAGACTCAGGTGCCAGGTTTTGTGGAGCATGGTGCTGCCCAGACCATCCAACAGCAGCAGGTGTTGAAAGAGGGTAGTGGAGATGATGAAGTCCGAGACCCAACATGGCGTGAGCAACAGGAAGGTGGTGGGAGCAGCTCTGAGGAAGAGATTGTCCCAACGGTACAAAGAGGAGGGAGAGGTAGGCTGCAGACTCGCTTGCCTGTAGCCTCCAGTTTGGCACCTGTTGGGAGCAGTTCTCTTAGAACTGTCAAAATTGGCGCTCCCATGACTTGCAGTGCGTGGTCCTTTTTTGACAGACTTGTACATGATATTTGCTATGTTCAATGCAAGCTGTGTATGCAAAAAGTTAAAAGAGGTAAAAATATCAGGAACCTGAATACCACAAATATGTGGACACATGTACGGACAAAGCACGTAGCTGAGTTCCAAAGACACACTGGAGATGTAGGCCAACCTACAGCAGCACCTACATCTTTAGGTCATGTTCGAGCCTCTACCTCCAGCTCTCACACACCTGTTTCGGCTTCCTCACAGGATCTCCATGGAAGAACCTCGGTCACTGTTGTCCATAGAGAAACTGTTATTCCACCCACTGCAGCAAGTTCACAGTCATCGTCACACTCCCAGAACAAAAAACAGCCATCGGTAACACAGGCATGGGATAAAAGACGGCCATACTCGGCAAACCATCCACGAGCACAGGCTCTGAATGCTGGCCTTGCAAAACTCCTGTCCCTTGAAATGCTGTCATTCAGGCTGGTGGAGACTGACAGTTTCAGGACCTTTATGGCATTGGCAGTCCCACAATATAATGTGCCAAGCCGATTTTATTTCAGCAGGCAAGCTGTCCCTGCTCTGCAAAAACATGTCGAGGGAAACATTAAACATGCGCTACTAAACGCCGTCAGTAGCAGGGTCCACCTGACCACCGATGCGTGGACCAGTACCCATGGCCAGGGACGATACCTTTCCCTCACTGCCCATTGGGTCAATGTTGTGGAGCCGGGTACAGATCTTGCCAGTGGCGCTGTACGTGTTCTGCCAACCTCCAAGGATTGCAGGAATCCAGTCTGTGCACATTGATTCCTCCTCCTACTCCAGTTCCTCAGAATCATCGCTGCACGAGCCGTCACGGTATACCTCCACATGGACCCGTGAACGCTTACCTGTTGCGACCGATATGAGCACAGCCGTGGCAAAACGTCAACAGGCCGTACTGAAATTAATTCCCATGGGGAATCGAAGCCACACAGCGCAGGAGCTCTGGGATGCCATCAAGCAGGAGAGCGATGTGTGGTTTTTGTCAGCTAATCTCCAGCCAAGCTTGGTAGTGTGTGACAATGGCCGAAATCTGGTGGCAGCTCTGGGCCTTGGCAACCTCACTCACATACCATGTCTGGCACATGTGCTCAACTTGGTCGTGCAGAGTTTTTTGAGGGACTATCCGGATCTTGATGCACTGCTGCACAAGGTCCGCCTAGAGTGCGCTCACTTGCGACGTTCCAGCATGGCCAGATCGCGCATTGCAGCTCTGCAAGTCAGATTTCGCCTTCCTGAATATTGCATCATATGTGACGTACCCACCAGGTGGAATTCCACGTTACATATGTTGGAGCGGTTGTGTGAGCAGCAGCCAGCAGTAATGGAGTATCAGCTGCAACAGGCGCAATCAACTCGCAATTTGCGCCGTTCACACTTCACCACTACTGAGTGGGCCTCTATGAACGACATCTGCGACGTTTTGCGTGCGTTTGTGTCTCAACGCGGATGGCGAGTGCAGATGATGCACTAGTCAGCATGACTGTACCCCTTATCTGCCTGCTTCAGAAATCACTGAAAGCACTAAAGGAAGAGGTTTTGAAAGAGGTGGAGGATGAGGAGTCACAAATTCAATTACCTTCAGGACAGTCAGCGCAACGTCGTTCCTCACAAAGGGCTGGGCAGGGCTCACTTTGTGAGGAGGATAAAGGAGGAGGAGGAGGAGTCAATGGAGGAGGAAGAAATCCCTACAGAGGGAGGTACACAACGCTCTACTCAGTATGTAGAGCGAGGGTGGGGTGATGCAGAGGAGACAGAGATGACGCCTCTTCCAGAGGACAGCCTTTGTTGGCCAGTTGGGAGTCTGCAGCACATGGTTGATTTCATGCTTCAGTGCCTGAGAAACGACCGCCGCATCGCCCACATTCTCAGCACGTCAGATTATTGGGTGTACACCCTCCTAGACCCTCGCTACCGGGACAACTTACAAACCCTCATCACACCGGTGAACCGGGACCGTAAAATGCAGGAGTACCAAGACACACTGGTGCAATCCATACTGTTGTACATTCCAGCCGAGAGAGCTGCTGCTGCTACTGCTGCTGCTTTACAAAGCAGCTCTGTGCGTCGAGGCAGTGTAGACACCTCTACAACAAGAGGGAGCAGAAGCAGCGCCTCTGCACAGGGCAAGAACTGTATGTTACAAATGTGGCAAAGTTTTGTGACAGCGCCAGCAAGGTCTACACCATCCGAGACGGCTCCAGTCACCAGGAAGAAACGTTTCCGTAAGATGGTGACAGACTACTTGGCTTTCCCTCTAAGTGTACTCCCAGATGCCTCTTCCCCTTTCAAATTTTGGGTCTCTAAGTTGGATACATGGCCAGAGCTTAGCCAGTATGCATTGGAGGTGCTGGCTTGCCCTGCTGCCAGTGTATTATCTGAGCGTGTCTTTAGTGCTGCAGGTGGTGTAGTAACAGACCGTCGCATGCGACTATCCTCAGAGAATGTAGACCGGCTTACTTTTCTGAAAATGAACAAGGCATGGATCTCACCTGAATTTGCCTGTCCGTTTTCAGATTAAATAACTGTTTGGCAACGTTTTCCATGTCTCCTGTTATGTTCATCTTTCTACCACCTGAACTGTACTCCCTGGGCTACAACACCGCCATTTGTTGCTCGTAAGTAATTGGCAGGGGTACTGACTCCTGGCCAGCCTGGTTACAGCACGACAGCTGTTTCCTGGCAGTGTGAACGTCAATTATCCTCCAATAAGTTGCTGTCTGTTGCATTCGGGTAGCCGACTCTAGGTGCCTGCAGTTTAGGTGATTCCTATGTGTGCTGTGGGATATGTAAATAAGGCGGTTTCCATTGTGACCAATAGGATAACCACCCACTGTAGGACTGTGTGATTCGGTAACTGCTGACGGTTGCGTCCTGTCAACTTACATTTTCATGGTGCTGTTCTTTCTACCCGTCCGGGGTCCAGTACCGTCAAGTGGTTCTCCCCAGTGCCTTTGGCCTAGGTGCCTCCATCTCCGTATCCGAGTTCCAGCAACGTCTGCTGGTCCTTGGTAGTGCTTTGGAGCACAGGTACCTCCTGCTTAGTAACCGTGTCACAGTAACGTCAGCTGGTACTCGGTTGTGACATTGCCTCTTTTCCTTCTGCTACCCGTCCGGGTCCAGTACCGTCAAGTGGTTCTCCCCAGTGCCTTTGGCCTAGGTGCCTCCATCTCCGTATCCGAGTTCCAGCAACGTCTGCTAGTCCTTGGTAGTGCTTTGGAGCACAGGTACCTCCTGCTTAGTAACCGTGTCACAGTAACGTCAGCTGGTACTCGGTTGTGACATTGCCTCTTTTCCTTCTGCTACCCGTCCGGGGTCCAGTACTGTCAAGTGGTTCTCCCCAGTGCCTTTGGCCTAGGTGCCTCCATCTCCGTATCCGAGTTCCAGCAACGTCTGCTGGTCCTTGGTAGTGCTTTGGAGCACAGGTACCTCCTGCTTAGTACCGTGTCACAGTAACGTCAGCTGGTACTCGTTGTGACATTGCCTCTTTCCTTCTGCTACCCGTCCGGTCCAGCACAGTCAGCTGTCCTCGTTACTTCCATGTCTCTTGCTCCATCTATACCGTCAGGGTTCCAGTAACGTCAGCTGTTTCTCGGAAATTAGACGACATTAAAGACCACCCAGAAGAAGATGACGACAACAAGGACGACGAGCATGAAGCCAACCAGCCTGAACACCATCACAAAGAAAAAATAAAAGATTACCCAGAAGAAGATCACCAACAGGACAAAGAAGGTTAAGACAAACTACAAGATACAGAACAAGAGACAGAAGAACAATAAGCAAAAGATCAAAAAACAGAAGAACATGAAGTATAAGACCAAAATGAAGAGCAAAATATATGCTCTAAATTCTAAGCAGAAGAAGACTAAGCAGTGTATGGGGGTGAGTCCGTTCCTCCTCGTGGTGCCCCTGGAAAATGCCTGCTGCTGCAGGCTAAACTGAACACGGACAAATACTGTTGTAATTTAAATCTTTTGTGACAGCAAGAACGGAAGGATGAACAATTCATACTTTTACAGATTACAAGTACAGGAATCTCTGTCACAAATAAGAATATGATGAAGAAGATGAAGAGGAAGAAGATGAAGAATTTGAATATGAAGAAGATTAATTAGTTTAATAATAACAATATGAGTAATGTAAACAAAAACATGAATAGCAAGAAGTTTAAGAAGAAGATTAAGAAGGTGAAGATGAAGAATAATTTGATGAGAAAGATGATGCTGCTGCTGAAGATTATGAAGGAGAAAGTGTGGCACTGGCAAAAGTTAAAAAGGTGAAGAGCATGGAAGTTGTTAAACATACATATTTGCCAAAATAGAAAAAAGGTTAACAACATTGTCAATTTGTTAGTCAATCCAAACGTATTTCCAAAAAAAAATATATTAATGCTATTCCAATGCATTGGGTTAAACATGTATGCCTTTACTTGTCTCCTCAACCTCCCCCAATACATTCTACATTAGTTTTTGTTGTTTTCCTTCATGTACAATTAACCAACAAGGCAAGAATGTTTTTTTTTAATTTCGATATTTTGTTCCCATAGACTTACATGGGACTTCCGCTATCGAAATCGATTATCGACGATATTTAGTGCTATCGGCGATACAATTTCGATACGATATTTTTAGATATCGAGCAATATCGCTCAACACTAGTTACTATAAAATAACAGCAACAAATAAATATTTTGTCCAAAAATAATTAAACTATGGCACTTGACCTTAAGTTTATAACAACAATTCCCAATTATCAATGAGGAAAAACAAAGCGATCCATAAAATTACAAAATTTTATTTAAACATATTTTTTAAAAAAATACATTAAAATTTCAGCAGAGTGTCTCACATGAAGAGACGTGTGTGGCTCAAAATTACAAAGACAAAAAAACTTGTCATAATAAAGGTTTATATATGTGATCGACTACACATTAACACAGTGAAAAATAGCAAAAAATAAAACACTTATGCCTAAAAGGGTTAAATACCCCTAACTCCTGATTAATAAATCTGCAGGCCAATGAGAAAAGTGCTGACAATAGATAAATTAAATGGTATTGCTATTGTATGAACAAATCCATATAAATACTGTGATATAATTAAACCAGCTAAAATGCTCAGCGGACCTGAAATATATATAAGGTGGTTTAAGGCAGTGTTTTCCTATAGCTGACCATATAATCTGCAGACCCCTAGGAAATCTGAAACATCACAGTGGATGTAATCAGTCGTCATATGGACCTTTTACAAAGGGATACATAACATTAAAGTGCACAAGTGATAAGCGCCAAATTAGCGCTATAAATGAAAGCCGATTCACCTATTATAAGAGAGCCGATACTCCGTCCTTCCACCCCTTCCACGGTGTATCGGCTCTCTTATAATAGGTGAATCGGCTTTCATTTATAGCGCTAATTTGGCGCTTATCACTTGTGCACTTTAATGTTATGTATCCCTTTGTAAAAGGTCCATATGACGACTGATTACATCCACTGTGATGTTTCAGATTTCCTAGGGGTCTGCAGATTATATGGTCAGCTATAGGAAAACACTGCCTTAAACCACCTTATATATATTTCAGGTCCGCTGAGCATTTTAGCTGGTTTAATTATAATCACAGTATTTATATGGATTTGTCATACAATAGCAATACCATTTAATTTATCTATTGTCAGCACTTTTCTTATTGGCCTGCAGATTTATTAATCAGGAGTTAGGGGTATTTAACCCTTTTAGGCATAAGTGTTTTATTTTTTGCTATTTTTCACTGTGTTAATGTGTAGTCGATCACATATATAAACCTTTATTATGACAAGTTTTTTTGTCTTTGTAATTTTGAGCCACACACGTCTCTTCATATAAAATAACAGGCCAACATACAAAGTCCTCCAGTAGTGAAAGTACTGTGCTTGCTCACTTTAGTAATGTGATAATACTAATGTTGACCAAACCTGTCGATATCGACATCTTACATGATTGCCTTGTGTGTATGCGAGCCCCCTACTCTTTCTGACAAATAATGTCAGGGAAAAATAAGGATCCAGCATGTCTGATTTCAGACTGCCAATCCTTTTGTTCTTTCCCCTTGGAATTTTTGGTGTTTTGCTACCTCACATCCTGGAAATGTCACTGTTTTTTGAGGGCTTGCATCAGTTCATGTAAAGAACATGCCTACAACTGAAAACATTTGGTTTTCTTTTTTTTGTGTGAAGCAAACAAATAGGACAAAATAACTGTAAACTTCAATGTGCATAATTATTCACCTCCTAAAAACAGTACTTTGAAGAGCCTCCTTTTGTGGCAATTACAGCAGCAAGTCATTTTGGATAAGCCTCTATGAGCTTTTCACATCTTGCCACTGGGAATTTTGCCCATTCCTCAAGACAAACCTGCTCCTGCTCCTTCAAGTTAGATCATTTCCTCTGGTGTACAGTAATATTCAAATCTGACCACTGGTGTGGTGGTCATAGTATATAAGGGGGGTATGTGGTGGTCATAGTATATAAAAGAGGATTTTGTGGAGGTCATAGTATATAAGGGGAGATGGTGTGGCAGTAAATAAAAGGGACATTGAGGGGCTGTTTTTTGTGCACAGATTTTTTTCATAGCATACTAACAGTATCCTGAAATAGGGCTTGGGCAGCCCTTTCAGAATCTGTAACGTTTATTGCTATACCTTGCCCCATTGTCTTCTTGCTGTAAGTTCTGTAAGTGTATGCAATACCCTACCCCCTACCATAATCCCACCCACCCAACTGCACCGACGTCAGTGATAGTTAGGGTTCAGTCAGATTGTTGTATTACTTTGGCGAGGATTGCAATCCTATACAGTATATATCATTTATACACAAGAGGACACACGTATAATGCAGTAAATGAGAAAAGTGACGTGAAGCAGAAATATTAATGTGAGACGGTGAGAAAACAGATGTCAGTAAATAATGGAGGAGTTGATATTTAAGAAATGTGAAAGTTTTATTGTCCTCTGATTGGGGCTGGTCTAGAATTGTGATGCTCCCAAATGGTCTGAGGAGCACATTCCTTAAAGGGAACCTGTCATCAGGATTGTGCTCAGTAACCTACAGACAGTGTCAGGTCGGTGCCATTATACTAATTAAAATTATACCTGGGTTGATGAAATCCATCTTGTGGTTGTTGTTTAATATTTATTTTCAGTTTTGAGTTAGGCTATGTGCACACGTTGAGGAATTGCCGTGGAAATTTCCGCGGCAATTCCGCACCTCCCTGCCACGGGAAATACGCATATTATAGGTATGCATATTCCCGCTAAAAACTAGCGTTTTGCAAGCGAAATTAGCTTGCAAGAATGCTAGCGTTTTTCAAGCGATCTGTAGCATCGCTTGGAAAACAGGTTGGTCACACGAGTCGAACAAGTGTTTGACACGTGTGACCAACTTTTTACTATTGATGCCGCCTATGCCGCATCAATAGTAAAAAGATCTAATGTTAAAAATAATAAAAAAAATAATAAATCGTGATATTATCACCTTCCCGCGGCCCCCCCAGCCTTCTCGCCTCTCAGCGACGCTCCCAGCCAATCCCGTTCCCAGGGATGCATTGCGACAATGACCCCGATGACGTAGCATCACGCGAGACTGCTACGTCATCTTGGGTGATTCTCGCAATGCATTACTGGGTACGGGATTGGCCGGGAGCATTGCTGAGAGGCGGGAAAGCTGCGGGGGCCGCCGGAAGGTGAGGATATCACTATTTTTTATTTTAATTATTGTTTTAACATAGATATGGTACCCAGGGCCTGGAGGAGAGTCTCATCTCCTCCAGTCCCTGGGTACCATCCGCACTTAAACTGCTTACTTTGCGCATGGTGGGCATAGCCACATGCGGAAAGTAAGCGGTTCAATGCATTCCTATGGCGGCGGAATCGCCGCGATTTCACAAAAAAGAATGAGCATGCTGCGGATTCTTCCGCGATGCAATTCCGCCGCGGAAAAACCCGCAGCATGTGCACAGCATTGCGGAATCCCATTGGATATAATGAGTTGTGTTGTGTAAGCATTTTTGCTGCATTTTCGCCGCATTTCCGCCGCGAAAAACCGAGGCAAAAACGCTAAGAATCCGCAACGTGTGCACAGACCCTTAATGATATGCTCGTGCCACGGGTGCTCTGATTAATTTTCATAATGCAGCCTGCTGACAGGTCACTGTTCCCTCAGTGACCTGCCCCCTGGTTTACATAATGAATATTATATGCACATACTAAAAAAAATACCCTCCTGTAGGAGTCGCCAGCCGGGCACCTGTGCTGCAGCATAGTCGCATGTGTACAGTGTGAATAATAAATGTGGTTGAGATTATCCTGATTGTAAAAAAAAAAATCCATTTGAAAATGGCGCCCACCGCGCCTGTGCAGTAGCAGTTATCGGTGTATATAGAGGTGATCCAATAACTGCTAGTGCGCAGGTGTCGGCGGTGCCATCTTGGAGGAGGAATTTTATTTTTCTTCTGTAGCAAGATGGCGCCAGTGGCTCCTGCGCAATAACAGCTATTGGCATTGCCATCTTGGAGGAGGATTTTTTTTTCTCTAATCAAACTCTGATTAGAGTTTGCTCAGAATAATCCATCCAATTTTCTCATATGCAACTCAATGAGGCCTAAGAGAGAGTCGGAGAAGGTTGGTGCCGGCTGAACTATGGTCTGTCCTACACATAGAAACACACTTATGAGTCTTGTCACAGAGTGTTCACACACAGTGAAGTAAGTCTAATCACATCATTACTGCAGCCATACAGTAGAACAACCACAATACTCACATAAGTGTAGCAGTTAGAAGATAAGGAAAACTACAGGTAAGCCTCTGTTCACACCACTGTCATAGTTATCGTAACAGAAAAACTAAAATAACACAGTGCTGGATCCATTTCAAGATGTGCACTAATGACACATAATGGACCCAATGACTATTAATAGGGTCAGTTGGGTTCCAGCAGTGTATTAATCATTTTACTGGAAAAAATAACTAGGGATGAGCGAGTACTAAAATCCTTGGATTCTCATTACTCGAACCGAGCAATTCCCAATGCTCGGATGCTCGTTTCAAGTAATGAGTATAATGGGAGTCAATGGGAAGTACAAACATTTTTCCGGCATACCCTACAAGAAGGTCTGGGGACAATGAAAATGTTGAAATGGATGGAAAAAGTGCTGAATGGAAGGAGAACAGCATGGGAAAGACCACTGCAATCATCTCTGACTCTCAGATTTTTTCGTGGATAACGACTTGTATATATTAGACCTTGCATACACTGTAGTGTACAACGGTTTTAAACGATATAATATAGTTGTGGATAACTTGAAGTGGTTTAGAACTGTTGGAAGCTGTAGTGCACATAGAACTCATTTCATATGATTTTAAGATTTTAGCACAGAGAGATGGTCAGTTTTGTAAATAAAGATGGCCTCTCTGAGTACTAGCGTGTTTTATGGGAGGAAGAAAGGTATGGCTGTATTTATGTTATACTAACAGTTGCTGAGCTGAGCTGTGCTCTGCAGTTTTAACTAGTACTTTAATTGCTGATTCATAGTACCTGCATCACATTCCGAATGTTTTAGCTATATTGGCGTAGGTCGCCTGCAAAGTACGTGTACACTGTAGTGCACAGTGGATCTAAATGCATTACAAGTTACCACAGCAACAATGCTTACTTATGGTTAAATCGATAAGATATCATTGTTGATACGTATGAACAATATAATTGTTTTTAAATTTCATTTATTTAAATAAACTAAATTATTTATTTTATAAAAATTCACATCACAATGTATGATTTAATCCTTGTATTCAAGTAATTTTGGTAACTGTTTTTAAGCTGTAAACTTTAGAATAAATGAATATTATCATGCTGTACATTCAAAAATTGTATCCTAGTAGGACCCACTGTGCACTATGGTGCACAGTCAAGGTCAAGGTCATGTGAACATTTTATTAAAATTTCAAGACTGTAGATAATGTTACTTGGCCTTGTTCTATTATATTTTTACATTGAACATAAAATAACTCTATTATAAGACTTCTGGGTCTGAGGAGGATCCATAAGGCAAAATTTAAAAAGAATTTAAAAAAAAATAATTTTAGTAAACCAAAATTGCATTTTTATAAACAAAGGGAAATTTCAGTGAAATTTATGAAGGAAGCAAGAAGTGCCAAAAATTAGATGGAAGAGTGACTCAGATACACCCTGTATCAGACATAAAGCTCATACACATTCTGTTCAAATTATCATGTAGTGGTACTCCTAGACTCATAAAGGCTATGCACTCATTCAAATAATGGGAAGAAAGTGTAGTTGTGGTAATCCTACACTAATAAAGGCTCTGCACAAAGTACAAATCCAAGCAACAATTACTAGCAGGGTCATCAATAGACCCTTGAAGGCACCAACTGTAATGCCTCATTTAAATATTGAGAAGAAAGTGTAGTTGTGGTACTCCTGCACTCTCCTACACACATAAAGGCTCTGCAGACAGTGCAAAGCGAGACAAAAATTACAAGCAGGGTCATCCATAGACCCTTGAAAGCAACAGCTGGAGGGTCTTGTTCAAATATTGAAGACTAAAGAGTTTATGTACTGTTGTCATCTGGTGGTATGGTGTGAGCTAATCCAGGCTTTGTTCATTTTTATTAAAGTGAGTCTGTCAGCATTTTCTGTTGACAGGCAGAGGCGCCTGTCTGATATGACTCATCCCCTGTGGCACTAAAAAAACACTCAGGCAAGACTCTAGTGGCATGACAGCACAAAACCTCCAAAGCATAGAGGGACAGCTCTTGCCAGCTGTCCAGCTTTGAGACCCAATGGCTTAAGGTTGCAGAGGAATTAGGGAGTACGCTGGTTTGGTTGACCACGTATTGCTTGACCATCTTTAAAAACTTTTCCCTCCTTGTCAAAAATACCTGGTCACCAGGGCCTGGAGTCTTGGATGGTGTCATAAAATTGGCCCAGGCCTTTGACAATGTACCCCTGCTTCTGCTGTACCTTGTGTGTGTTTCCCTCACTTCTCCTTTTTGGTTGGGCAAGAAAGCTTGCCCCCTCCCGCTAGAGTTGTCTGATGGGATTTTTTTCGACATATTTTCCACAATGGCCTTTTGGTATAGCACCATTTTAGTAGACATCTAAGCTTCAGGAAGGAGAGATGCAAGTTTCTCCTTGTAGCGTGAGTCTAGCAGGATGAAAAAACAGTTTTCTATTTTGGCAACGATGAATATAATCCAAGGGTCTCATGGGAAAGGCAGCAGTACATAAAGTCAGCTATATGTGCCAAGCTCCCTATAGCCAACACTTCCCTGTCTCCATCATGATAATGCAAAACCACTCTAGGAGAGAAAAGTGCAAATAGGGTCTTATCCGATGATAGTTTCAAAATAAATATCAGTTTGCACTCACCTAGTTTTCCATATTGTAAAAGCCCATAGGACTCATCAGAGCCGACAGCTGCCGCAGATCCACAAGTCAATCCATTTGACCAATTCACAATAGCAGATATAAGAAAACATGGATATTGACCGCGCTGCTGTAGAAATCACAATCCCAGTATATGGATAAAAAAATTTGGTGTTTTATTCACTAATCTCTCAATGCGTTTCGAAGTTCACATAACTTCTTCCTCAGGAGATGCATCTACAGTCATGGCCAAAAGTTTTGAGAATGACACAAATATTATATTTTCACATGATCTGCTGCCCTCTGATTTTTATGTGTGTTTGACAGATGTTTTTATCACAGACAGAAATATAATTGCAAACATATGAGTAACAAAAGCTTATATTGACAGTTAGAATGAGTTAATGCAGCAAGTCAATATTTGCAGTGTTGACCCTTCTTCTTCAGGACCTCTGCAATTCTCCCTGCATGCTCTCAATCAACTTCTGGACCTAATCCTGACTGATAGCAGTCCATTCTTGCACAATCAATGCTTTCATTTTGTCAGAATTTTTAGGTTTTTGTTTGTCCACCCGTCTCTTGATGATTGACCACAAGTTCTCAATGGGATTAAGATCTGGGGAGTTTCCAGGCCATGGACCCAAAATCGCTATGTTTTGTTCCCTGAGCCATTTAGTTATCACCTTTGCTTTATGGCAAGGTGCTCCATCATGCTGGAAAAGGCATTGTTGATCGCCAAACTGCTCTTGAAGGGTTGGGAGAAGTTGCTCTTGGAGGACATTCTGGTACCATTCTTTATTCATGGCTTTGTTTTTAGGCAAGATTGTGAGAGAGCCGATTCCCTTGGCTGAGAAGCAACCCCACACATGGTTTCAGGATGCTT
This sequence comes from Oophaga sylvatica, assembly GCA_033576555.1. Classification (NCBI taxonomy): domain Eukaryota; kingdom Metazoa; phylum Chordata; class Amphibia; order Anura; family Dendrobatidae; genus Oophaga; species Oophaga sylvatica. Next base: position 93,161,418 of record JARQOD010000006.1, read on the forward strand.
AACAGTTGGCATGAGACAAGACTGGTGGTAGCGCTCACCTTGTCTTCTCCGAATGAGGCGTTTTCCTGATGTCCCAAACAATCGAAAAGGGGATTCATCAGAGAAAATAACTTTACCTCAGTCCTCAGCAGTCCACTGCCTGTACCTTTTGCAGAATATCAGTCTGTCCATGATGTTTTTTCTGGAAAGAAGTGGCTTCTTTGCTTCCCTCCTTGAGACCAGGCCTTGCTCCAAGAGTCTCCGCCTCACATTGCGTGCAGATGCACTCACACCTGCCTGCTGCCATTCCTGAGCAAGCTCTGCACTGCTGGTAGCCCGATCCCGCAGCTGAAACACTTTTAAGAGACGGTCCTGGCGCTTGCTGGTCTTTCTTGGGCGCCCTGGAGCCTTTTTGGCAACAATGGAACCTCTCTCCTTGAAGTTCTTGATGATGCGATATATTGTTGACTGAGGTGCAATCTTTCTAGCTGCGATACTCTTCCCTGTTAGGCCATTTTTGTGCATTGCAATGATGACTGCACATGTTTCTTTAGAGATAACCATGGTTAACAGAAGAGAAACAATGATGCCAAGCACCAGTCTCCTTTTAAAGTGTCCAGTGGTGTCATTCTTACTTAATCATGACAGATTGATCTCCAGCCATGTCCTCATCAACACCCACACCTGTGTTAATGGAGCAATTACTGAAAAGAGGTTAGCTGGTCCTTTTAAGGCAGGGCTGCAATGATGTTGAAATGTGTTTTGGGGGATAAAGTTCATTTTCTAGCCAAATATTGACTTTGCAAGTAATTGCTGTTAAGCTGATCACTCTTTAGAACATTCTGGAGTATATGCAAATTGCCATTAGAAAAAGTGAAGCAGTAGACTTTGTAAAAATTAATATTTGTGTCATTCTCAAAACTTTTATATAATATAATCTCGGCACACCCCAGTGGTAATTCTATAGTGATAATTTTAATCAAAGTAGAAGTACATACACCGTACACAAACGTTTCGGTCAGGCACGACCTTCTTCAGTGTACTGTAACACGAGAAATGAAAATAAAATGTATATATACAGAATAATCCGATATAACATGGGGCATTAAAAGAAAGTATATACAGGTATATTGCTGAAAACACATAATGTGGACATAGTATAATCAACGTATAATGCTTAGAATCATCCAATATAATATCTATAAAAATATAGATGTAGGTAAGCAGAGATATGTGTCACCCCTCAAAAAAAGGTCATATCTAATAAATCATGCAAATATACATACCAGGAAATGGCACTACGGACCGGGTGCAGAGAAGTTATACCTGAAGTAAATTAGGTGACAAACACGTGTACTGAATATATATGTATATACAGAGAGGGAACCAGTGACTGGTGTGGAGTATAACCTACCATAAGGTAATATAGAATCATGTGCTGAAGATAAGAAGTCTGGGGAGAGGAATATTAATTAAATGAGTTACCGTTATGGTTAAGAACGTAACTGCATAAAGTGGGGCAGAGCGTTAAAGAATAGTGGCGATGAGGAGTGCTGTGCTTACCCGTGGTGTAGAGGCAGGACGGATCGGCTATGACGCGGTACTCCACCGCTTGTCAGAGAGCGCTTGTGAGGGGACAGCTGCCGGCATATGAAGCCAGGTAAGCGTGTGATCCGGACGGAAGTTCGGTACCGGAAGTGGGGTGGCGTGCGTTCCAGCAGGCTGCAGATGCGTTCCACACGCAGGAAACAGTATGGAGGATGTAAATAGAAGTGCCTCAGTAAGGTGTATGCGCCATACAGTGATAAGAAACAAACATTACAGTGCTAATGGCGATCCATATAGGCGAGAGAGGAAGTGAACGATCATGGTACAATTTAGTGGTGAAGAGATAGAGATCGTGTTCCCACAATTCTGTGCCCAGACAACAGATTTTCATAATGGCAGATTCTGTAAACAAAATGACATAGTCAGTGCATGATATACTTCAGGACCTATATAAAACACCTATAGAAGATAAAGAAGGCGACTAAACAAAAGATATGATGTCGTATTCTCTATTTAACCCCTTGGGGTGCAAGGTGTCCAATTCATGGATCCAATAGGCCTCCCTTTTTTTGAGGAGACCGATGCGGTCACCCCCCGGCGTGGTGCATGTACGTGTTCGATAAACTGATATTGGAGTTGCGCAATATTATGACCAGATGTCACAAAATGATTTGGAATAGGGAGGAGGAGATTCTTACATCTAATCGTCGACTTATGTTTAGATATACGATTCTTTATTGCTTGTGTCATCTCACCCACATATAACAGGCCACATGGGCATTTTATTAGATAAACGACGAAACTGGAGTTACATGTGAAGTATTCTTTAATCTCATATCTTTTCCCTGTATGTGGGTGATGAAATATATGACCTCTGATGACGTTATTGCATTGCATGCATTGTAGACATGGAAATGTCCCATATTTGGGATTGGAGAGAAAGCGTTGTTGTTTTGGAGGATGAGACGAACCAATGTCAGCTCTGATTAGATGATCTCTCAAATTACGCGGTTGGCGGAAACAAGGGAGGAAGGGTTTGCTAAATTCTTTGACATTAGGGTGTGCGGTACTTAATAGATGCCAGTGGCGACGTATGCTGGTATGGAGGCGATAGGCTATGGGGTGATAGTCTCATCCTCCAAAACAACAACGCTTTCTCTCCAATCCCAAATATGGGACATTTCCATGCCTACAATGCATGCAATGCAATAACGTCATCAGAGGTCATATATTTCATCACCCACATACAGGGAAAAGATATGAGATTAAAGAATACTTCACATGTAACTCCAGTTTCGTCGTTTATCTAATAAAATGCCCATGTGGCCTGTTATATGTGGGTGAGATGACACAAGCAATAAAGAATCGTATATCTAAACATAAGTCGACGATTAGATGTAAGAATCTCCTCCTCCCCATTCCAAATCATTTTGTGACATCTGGTCATAATATTGCGCAACTCCAATATCAGGTTATCGAACACGTACATGCACCACGCCGGGGGGGTGACCGCATCGGTCTCCTCAAAAAAAAGGAGAGCCTATTGGATCCATGAATTGGACACCTTGCACCCCAAGGGGTTAAATAGAGAATACGACATCATATCTTTTGTTTAGTCGCCTTCTTTATCTTCTATAGGTGTTTTATATAGGTCCTGAAGTATATCATGCACTGACTATGTCATTTTATTTACAGAATCTGCCATTATGAAAATCTGTTGTCTGGGCACAGAATTGTGGGAACACGATCTCTATCTCTTCACCACTAAATTGTACCATGATCGTTCACTTCCTCTCTCGCCTATATGGATCGCCATTAGCACTGTAATGTTTGTTTCTTATCACTGTATGGCGCATACACCTTACTGAGGCACTTCTATTTACATCCTCCATACTGTTTCCTGCGTGTGGAACGCATCTGCAGCCTGCTGGAACGCACGCCACCCCACTTCCGGTACCGAACTTCCGGTCCGGATCACACACTTACCTGGCTTCATATGCCGGCAGCTGTCCCCTCACAAGCGCTCTCTGACAAGCGGTGGAGTACCGCGTCGTAGCCGATCCATCCTGCCTCTACACCACGGGTAAGCACAGCACTCCTCATCGCCACTATTCTTTAACGCTCTGCCCCACTTTATGCAGTTACGTTCTTAACCATAACGGTAACTCATTTAATTAATATTCCTCTCCCCAGACTTCTTATCTTCAGCACATGATTCTATATTACCTTATGGTAGGTTATACTCCACACCAGTCACTGGTTCCCTCTCTGTATATACATATATATTCAGTACACGTGTTTGTCACCTAATTTACTTCAGGTATAACTTCTCTGCACCCGGTCCGTAGTGCCATTTCCTGGTATGTATATTTGCATGATTTATTAGATATGACCTTTTTTTGAGGGGTGACACATATCTCTGCTTACCTACATCTATATTTTTATAGATATTATATTGGATGATTCTAAGCATTATACGTTGATTATACTATGTCCACATTATGTGTTTTCAGCAATATACCTGTATATACTTTCTTTTAATGCCCCATGTTATATCGGATTATTCTGTATATATACATTTTATTTTCATTTCTCGTGTTACAGTACACTTCATGAAGAAGGTCGTGCCTGACCGAAACGTTTGTGTACGGTGTATGTACTTCTACTTTGATTAAAATTATCACTATAGAATTACCACTGGTGTGTGCCGAGATTATATTATATTACCTTACGGATTGGGACCCTTCTCGGGCACCACCATTTCTCCTCACAACAGTTGTGCCAACGATTTACCTTCAACATTCTCAAAACTTTTGTCCATGACTGTAGGTGGGGTGCTTAGATGACATGTGCCTGATCATGCTGGTGATGGTTAGGCTCTTAGTAGTCAGGCCACTGCTGATCTTGGCATGGCACAGGTTGCAAATGACCATTTTTTTTGTCTCAGAACTCTCTTTAAAAAAGTCCCAGACTGGGGAACACATAACTCTTTGACGGAGAAATGCATGAAAAATTCACAGTTGCCCGCCTTCTCCTTCTGGTCACCCCACTGCCTCTTCCTGCCTGTTTCAGGGCTGCTGATCCCTTCGCCTCAGCGCTGCTGTCCTTGCTTTGCATGCCAGCTTCCAAGGTTGGGTCAGTGACTTCGTCATCCACCAACTTGTCTTATATTGCAGCACCCTGGTCCTCCTCACTTGATGATTTAACAGCAACATTACTGTCTCATCATTATCTACCTCCTTAGTCAAAATTTGCCATTGCCCACCATCATCTTCTTGTGACCGTGGCTGCTCTAAGTTTTGAGCATCACTAAACAGCATTTCATCCTGTCCCACTTGGAACATGCAGGACGAGAGGCTACAATTAAGAAATTATAATGTAGAGAGCTCCTCAGAGTGTCCTAGTGTTAGATCATTGGTCTCTTGGAACTAGACATGGTGGGAGGAAGGAAGATCATGATGAGGATTAAGTGATCCAGATTCTTAGCTGGTGAGACTGGACCCAGTGGTGCTGGCAGGCATAACGGAAGCATTATTTGCTATCCAACCAACCACCTGTTTGCACTGGTGTGGCTTCAGAAGTGGTGTCCTAGTCCTCCCTGCAAAGTGGAACAGGAAGTGATGTGTCATGGATGGGCGTGTTTCTTGCTCTCCAGCAGTCGCACCTGCCCCACGTCCTCCGCATCTGCGTGCACCATCATCAGCACTTCAACTTCCCCATTCCTTACCCCACACCTTACATACTTTCTAATTGCTAGGTCTCTGAAAATCATGCTTCCTTGATTAATTGAAGATAATTTTTTTTTAATAACATTTTTTTTGTCATCTGCAACAGGCAAAGCGTTTTTTTTTTTTAGTTTAAAACCTGTTGGCAGCGGATTACTCACGATACTCTCCAAGCTTGTGACAGCAGAACTTGTTTATTCAGGAATAATCAGGAACAATATATGATAAGCTTAATAGATCAGGAATAGTGATGAGCGAGTATACTCGTTGCTCGGGTGATCTCCGAGTATTTAGAAGTGCTCAGAGATTTAGTTTCTGTCGCTGCAGCTGCATGATATATGGCTGCTGGACAGCTTGAATACATGTGAGGAATGCCTGCTTGTTATGGAATCCCCACATGTATTCAGGCTGTCAAATAGCTGCAAATCATGCAGCTACAGCAACAGAAACTAAATATCCGAGCACTTCTAAATACTCGGAGGTCACCCGAGCAACGAGTATACTCGCTCATCACTAATCAGGAATAAATAATTTGTATGTCTCTATCTGTGCATCATCTACAGCAGTCTGCTTCTTCTCTCATACAGACACAGGAAAACAAGAAATACAGTCACATGCTCTACCTGTGTGAGCCTCTGGGAGTTTTTTTTTAAACTTTATAAACAGCATACAAATCTAGCAAATAAAAACTCATACACAGGAATGGAGTTGTTGCACTAAACATATGCCAACACTCCCACTCAACAACTACTTATTCTGTTAGTCCCATTGCAGTTGTGAAGTCCTCAAAGTTGGCCACTGATAACGGCTTTGTCATACCATCGGCTATCATCTTGTCAGACTCGCAATAAACAAGCTCAAGTACACCACGTTCCACTAAATCACGTAAGTGGTGATGTTTTACATCAATATGCTTAGTCCTCGCATTAATCTTATCACTGCTGGCAAGTTTAACGCATCCTTGGTTGCCCTCATAGATAACTGTTGGTTGAGCTAATGGCTTGCCGAAATCTTCCAAAAGTTGTTTCAACCAAATTACTTCTTGACTTGCATAAGCAGCAGACATATATTCTGCTTCTGTAGAAGATAATGTGACTGCCCCTTGTTCTGCTGGACCAAGAAATTGAATTTTCTCCCAACTTGAACAAGTAACCACTTGTTGATTTCTGATCACTTGAGTCTCCAGCCCAATCTGCATCCACATAACCTCTGAGAGTGAGATCTCCTGATGCAGATATCTTAAGATTTAGCCTTTGAGTTTCTTTAAGATATTAAAGAATTCTCTTAATTGCATGCCAGTCTCTTTGGCGTGGCTTGCTTACACGTTGGCAGAGAATTACGACTGTGGCTGTGATATCTGGACAAGTTGTGGTTGTTATGTACAGAAGCGCCCCCACTGCTTGTCTGTAAATCTCATTACTGGGTAGCAAATCTTCTTCTCCTTCCAACTTTAAGTAGGATGAGTCCATTTGTGTTGACGCACCTTTGACTTCTGACATTCCAAATTGGTTTAGTATTGTGGAAATTTTAGAACTTTGGTTGAGAAGAAAACTCCCATCTTCCTCTCTCTGGATTTGGAATCCCAAATAATATGTCACATTTCCAAGGTCCTTAGTCTCAAAGTGCTGGTTGAGAATTTCACCTAGCTTTGCTATTTCTTTTTCATCTTGATGAGACATGATTACATTGTCTACATATAGGAGAACATACATCCACTCCTTAGCTACATTTTTTGTATACAAACATGGATCAGCTTGAGTTCTTTTAAATCCTTCATCCATTAAAACTTTGTTAATTTTCGAGTTCTTGCCGACTGCTTAAGTCCATAGAGAGATTTTTGAATTTTACAAACAAGGTGCTCTTCACCCTATTTAATATATCCCTCGGGTTGGCTCATGTACAACTCTTCAATGTCACCATGTAGGAAGGCTGTTTTGATGTCAAAATGTCTCACTGTCATCTGTTGAACTGCAGCAACGGACATTAAAGTTCTGAATGTGGTTTGCTTCGCAACTGGAGAAAATGTAGCATCATAATATTCACCATACTTTTGCGAGTACCCTTTTGCGACCAGTCTTGCCTTAAACCGGTGAACTTTACCTTCTGAGTCATATTTTTTTTGAAGATCCACTTACATCCGATATCTCTTTTTCCTTGTGATAGCTCAATAAGCTCCCATGTCTGGAGTTGGTGAAGGGACTCCATCTCTTCATTAGCGGCATTTATCCACTTCTGCTTCTCGTGGACAGGCAGTTTTTTCATCTCTTGCTATGACTGTCGTTCTGGTTCCGAAAGTGTTCTGACCTTATAAGAAAGGTGTCTAGCTGGGATACCTTTGTTTGGCCTTTAAGATCTCCTGACTGGAGGTTGACTTGGTTCTTCTGTGTCTTCCTTGGTGGCTTCAGAGGTTATCCACACTTCAGTGTTTTCATTTTCGGTGTCTGGGTTTGGTGATTCAGATTCTTGTTCTTGCTTCTTAGGTTGAATAACTGGTGTAACTTCATGGAATTTGAGCGATACAGAGTTTTCATCAATCACTACATCTCTGCTGATTGTTACTGTGTTGGTCTCAGGGTGCAGGATTCTCTATCCCTTTTGAGTTTCGCTATAGCCCACAAGGACTCCTTGTTTTGCGTGTGATTCCCACTTGGAACGTTTTTCTTTGGGAAAATACACCATTGTTTTTCTTCCAAATATCCTGAGGTGCTTCAGGTTAGGCTTCTCACAGATCCATAGCTCATATGGAGTTTTATTTGCGGCTTTACCTGGCAGTCTGTTTTGAAGATAGCAAGCTGTCATGATGGCTTCTCCCCAATACATTGTAGTTAGATTCATATCAAACAACATACTTCTTCCACTTTCACAGAGAGTACGGTTCTTTCTCTCTGCAATGCCATTTTGTTCTGGGTTGTATGGAATGGTAGACTGGAACGATTCCATTCTTTTTCAAAATGGTTTGCACCTTACCACTTGTATATTCAGTTCCATTATCTGCACACAGGGCTTTTGGCATTCTTCCAAAGTTGTTAAACACTGCAGCAAGATATTCTTTAACTTTCTGTGGAACTTCATCCTTACTGTGAAGAAGGTAGGAGACTGTATATCTAGAGTAGATTTTTTCTTCTCCAATACCCCTGAGATGCTCCACAATCTCTAGGGTGTTTCTTGTAAAGTCCTGCATATTCTGTCCATCACTTAGCTTAGACTGATACAGCTTTTCTCATGAGATAAAGCTTATTGCTGAGATTTGATCTTTCATACACTTTTTGTAACTCATCCCACATCTCCTTAGCAGTTGCACACTTGCATATATGCACAATCTGATTATCATCTACACTGAGGGAGATCGTGCTTTGTGATTTCTGATCCTTCTGTAGCCAATCATCTGGTAAAGGATGAGGCACTTGTTCCTAAGTATATTTCCACATACCTTCTCTTATGAGCAGCATCTTCACCTTGAATTTCCAGGACTGGTAGTTCTGGTTAGTGAGGCTTGGCACTGAGAACTTGACAGGATTGCTGCTAGTGGACATCTTCTTTGTTGCTCTGTGTTGCTTTTGCTTTGGACTTCTGTTGCTGTGTGACTCTGGGGTTCTGTATCACTCTGGGCCCATAACCTGTTGGCAGCGGATTGCCCACGATACTCTCCAAGCGTGTGACAGCAGAACTTTTTTATTCAGGAACAATCAGGAACAGTATATGATAAGCTTAATAGATCAGGAATAAATCATTTGTGTGTCACTATCTGTGCATCATCTACAGCAGGCTGCTTCTTCTCATACACAGACACAGGAAAACAGGAAATACAGTCACATGTTATGATTTGGTAGCTGAGGAGAGCAGGCAAAAAAGGCAATACACCAGAGAGGTTGGAATCTACTGGATTGCAGTACCCTGACTAACCACCACAACTAAAGGCAGCCGTGGAGCGTACCTACGTTGGTCCTAGACGCCTCGTCACAGCCTGAGAAGCTAACTATACCTAAAGATAGAAAGAGGAAAACTATCTGCCCCGGAGCAGATCCCCAAAGAACATAGGAAGCCCCCAAACATGTAATGGCAGTTAGACAAGAGGAAATACAGACACAGACAGAAAATAGTATGAGCAAACGTTGGGGCCCAATCTTCCTAGAAAGAAAAGGATAGGAAGGACACTTACTGCAATCCAAAAAACCCTAAAAAAAATACCAACTCACTAATTGCAAAAACACCTGAGATCACACGACCTCTACCACCTAAATTAGTTCTCTGGTGTAACAAAACTAAGCAGCAGCCACTGAAAAAACTGGAAAAGGCAAATGAACAAATAACAGTGGCTCAGATAAACTGAGAGGAGCACAAGCCCCCGGAGGGGACCTGGCTGACCTCCACAGAAGTGCAGGACAAAATGCAAAAAGCAAGCACAAAAATAAAAGCAGAAAATATCTTATCTGTTAGCAGAAGATGTAGGCAAGACTCAGAAAGCTTCCAAGTGAACCAGGAACCAAAGTTGAGACAAGAACAATTGATCACCGGCAACCCTGATGGGAGGGAACCTCCCTTATATAAGACCAGTCTGTAACACCTGATTGCCAATCTTCATAATCTTCATTGAATAGTTCAGTACTGTTTGTAACCACCAGAGGGAGCTTCTGCTCAGAATTCATTTCTAACACATTCACAACAGTACCCCCCCCCTTGAGGAGGGGTCACCGAACCCTCATTTGGCAACCAAGTCGGTCAGAATGAGCTCTGTGATACGCACGGATCAGTCTCCTAGCATGGATGTCCGAAGCAAACACCCAAGAATTGTCCTCCTGACCATAACCTCTCCACTTAACCAAATACTGGAGTTTCTGTCTAGAAAAACGAGAATCCAATATTTTCTCAACCACATACTCCAGATTGCCCTCAACCAAAACAGGTCAGGAGGCGCAGCCATAGGAACCACTGGCTCGACAAACCTCTTCAATAAGGACTTGTGGAACACGTTATGGATCTTAAATGTCCCTGGAAGAAGTAAACGAAAGGAAACAGGATTAAGAATCTCCATGATCTTATAAGGTCCAATGAACCTAGGCTTAAACTTAGGAGATGCAACTCTCATAGGGATATTTCTTGAGGACGACCAGACCAAGTCCCCTACTTCAAACCGAGGAACATCAGTCCTATGCCGGTTGGTAAACCGCTGGGCCCTCTCCTGAGAGAGGGAAAACCTCTCCACTACCTGGTCCCAAATCTGCTGCATACGCTCCACAACAGAGTCAACACCTGGACAGACAGAAGCCTCCGTCTGTCCCAAAGAAAATCGAGGGTGAAACCCAAAATTGCAGAAAAATGGAGACATCAAAGTGGCAGAGCTAGCCCTATTATTAAGAGCAAATTCAGCCAAAGGCAAAAAAGAGACCCAGTCATCCTGATCAGCAGACACAAAGCATCTCAGATAAGTCTCCAATGTCTGGTTTGTTCTCTCATTTGTCCATTGGTCTGAGGATGAAAAGCCGAGGAGAAAGACAATTGAACACCAAGTTTAGAACAAAAAGTCCTCCAAAATCTGGAAACAAACTGGACTCCTCTGTCAGACACAATGTTCTCAGGAATGCCGTGTAACCGAACCACGTGCTGAAGGAACAAAGGCACCAATTCGGAGGAGGAAGGCAACTTAGGTAATGGCACAAGATGTATCATTTTGAAAAACCTATCACAAATCACCCAGATAACGGTCATTCTCTGAGAAACAGGGAGGTCGGAAATGAAATCCATAGAGATATGGGTCCATGGTCTCTTAGGCACAGGCAATGGCATCAACAAACCACTAGAGCGAGAGCAAGGCTTGGAGCGAGAGCAAGTCCCGCAGGACTGCACAAATTCCCTGACGTCACGAGACAAATTAGGCCACCAAAAGGACCGACTAACCAAGTCTCTGGTACCAAAAATTCCGGGATGACTGGCCAACGCGGAACAATGAATCTCAGACATCACACTCTTTTTCCACCGGTCTGGGACAAACAATTTCCCAATAGGGCAGCGCTCGGGTTTATCCTCCTGACACCCTTCCAGAGCCAGTCTCAAATTGGGCGAGATGGCGGAAAGAACTACACCCTCTTTCAAAATAACAGCAGGATCAGATAACTCAGGAGAGTCCGCAAGGAAACTTCTCGAGAGGGCATCCGCTTTAACATTCTTAGTCACAGGAAGAAAGGAAACCACAAAATTAAAACGTGTGAAAAACAAGGCCCACCTGGCCTGTCTAGGATTAAGTCGCTTGGCTGATTCCAGATAAACCAGATTCTTATGGTACGTGAGGATCACCACCTGATGTTTGGCTCCCTCCAGCCAATGTCTCCACTCTTCAAAAGCCCACTTCATGGCCAATAACTCCCGATTACCCACGTCATAATTACGTTCAGTTGGAGAAAATTTTCGAGAGAAAAAGGCACAAGGGTTACTTTTAGAGGTCTCTGGATCTCTTTGGGACAAAACGGCACCTGCCCCAATTTCAGAGGCATCAACCTCCACCTGAAATGGCAGAGAAACATCAGGCTGCCGTAGAACAGGAGCAGAAGTGAATCTCTGCTTAAGTTCCTGAAACGCAGAGACTGCCTCAGGAGGCCAATTCACCACATCAGAACCCTTCTTGGTCAAATCAGTCAATGGTTTAACAATAACAGAGAAATTACCAATAAATTTACGATAAAAATTGGCAAAACCCAAGAATCTCTGAAGAGTCTTTAATGAAGTAGGTTGGACCCAATCACAGATGGCCTGAACCTTGACCGGGTCCATTTCAATAACAGATGGGGACAAAATGAATCCCAGAAATGAGATCCTCTGTACGCCAAAAAGACACTTTGATCCCTTCACATACAGAGCATTCTCTCTCAAAATCTGGAACACAGTCCGAACATGTTTCACATGAGAGTCCCAGTCATTTTAAAAAATCAAGATATCATCCAAATAAACAATCAGAAATTTATCCGCAAAATCCCTGAAAATGTCATTCATGAAGGACTGGAAGACGGAAGGAGCATTAGTGAGCCCAAAGGGCATCACTAGGTACTCAAAATGCCCCTCTGGGGTATTAAATGCCGTCTTCCATTCATCCCCGTGCTTAATGCGAATAAGGTTATACGCCCCCCTGAGGTCAAGCTTGGTAAACCAAGTAGCACTTTTCACCCTGGAAAACAGGTCAGAAATCAAGGGTAACGGATATTGATATTTCACAGTGATATTGTTCAAGAGACGATAATCAATACACGGCCTTAATGAACCATCCTTTTTGGCCACAAAGAAAAAACCAGCACCCAAGGGTGAAGAGGATGGTCTGATATGACCCTTCTCCAATGACTCCTTGATATAAGACCGCATAGCGTCATGTTCAGGTACAGACAAGTTAAAAAGGCGACCTTTAGGGAATTTACTACCAGGCACTAATTCAATAGCGCAGTCATAGCTCCTATGGGGGGCAAGGATGCAGATTTACTTTCGCTAAACACATCAGAAAAATCAGTCAAAAAGTCAGGAACATCCTGAGCTTGGGGAGAGGCAGAAAAAACAGGAGTGTTGGCATTAACACATTGGCAGCCCCAACTGGTTACAGACACAGATTTCCAATCCAAAACAGGATTATGAGACTGTAACCAAGGGAAACCTAGTACAATAATGTCATGCAGATTATACAGCACCTAAAATTTGCAACTCTCCTGATGATCAGGTTCAACCCTCATTATCACCTGAGTAGAGAACTGGGGTTTATTCTCAGCCAAAGGGGTAGGGGAATCGACTTCCGTAGGGGTATCAAGGGAAACCCACAACGTTTAGCAAAATCAAAATCCATCAGGTTAATAGCTGCTCCCGAATCAACAAAAGCTGAGCAGAAAATGTGGACAGGGAGCAAATCAGGGTAACAGTCAACAGAAATTTAGTCTGAACACTACCCAAGACAACTGAGCATGCAAAACGTCTTCCCCGCTTAGGGCAGACTGAAATAGCATGAGAGGCGTCACCACAGTGGAAACATAACCCATTGCATTTTCGAAACTCATGACGCTGTGCCCCAGAAGCCACTCTATCACACTGCATGGGTTCAGAAGCTGGTTCACAAGGCAACACTATTCCACGCATACCTCTACGCTCACGCAAACGTCTGTCAATTTGAATCGCCAATGACATAGAATCATTGAGACCAGAGGGAGCAGTGAAACCCACCATAACATCTTTTACATTCTCTGACAGACCCTTCCGAAAAAGGGCTGCCAAAGCATCATCATTCCATTTGGTCAGGACTGCCCACCTTCGGAATCTCTGACAGTACAACTCAGCGTCCTGAAGCCCCTGATTTAATGCCAACAAGGCTTTTTCAGCTTGATCAGTGACATTAGGTTCATCGTACAATAACCCCAGAGCCAGAAAAAATGCATCAACATTACTCAAAACAGGATCCCCAGGTGTCAGGGAAAAAGCCCAATCCTGAGGATCGCCGCGCAGGAGAGAGATGACAATTTGAACCTGCTGTGCTGCGTTCCCTGAGGACTTAGGTTTTAAGGCAAAAAACAACTTACAGTTATTTTTGAAATTCAGAAATTTAGCTCGATCCCCTAAAAACAAATCTGGCATGGGGATCCTAGGTTCCACAACCGGCAACCCTGCAAGATAGGTAGCAATACTCTGAACTTCAGTGGCAAGCTGATCCACACGGCCAGACAACTGTGCAAACTCCATTGAGAGAAAAAAAATCCTCAGCACCCAGAGAAAAAGAGAAAAAAAAAAATATATATCTCTGACAACTCTGACTTTTTTTTTTTTACACTATCTTTCCCTTCTGTGAGTACCATATAATTTTCAGTTAGGCCGGTGATACTGTTATGATTTGGTAGCTGAGGAGAGCAGGCAAAAAAGGCAATACACCAGAGAGGTTGGAATCTACTGGATTGCAGTACCCCGACTAACCACCACAAGTAAAGGCAGCCGTGGAGCGTACCTACGTTGGTCCTTGACGCCTCGTCACAGCCTGAGAAGCTAACTACACCTAAAGATAGAAAGAGGAAAGCTATCTGCCCCGGAGCAGATCCTCAAAGAACATAGAAAGCCCCCAAACATGTAATGGCGGTTAGACAAGAGGAAATACAGACACAGACAGAAAATAGTATGAGCAAACGTTGGGGCCCAATCTTCCTAGAAAGAAAAGGATAGGAAGGACACTTACTGCAATCCAAAAAACCCTAAAAAAATACCAACTCACTAATTGCAAAAACACCTGAGATTACACGACCTCTACCACCTAAATTAGTTCTCTGGTGTAACAAAACTAAGCAGCAGCCACTGAAAAAACTGGAAAAGGCAAATGAACAAATAACAGTGGCTCAGATAAACTGAGAGGAGCACAAGCCCCTGGAGGGGACCTGGCTGACCTCCACAGAAGTGCAGGACAAAATGCAAAAAGCAAGCACAAAAATAAAAGCAGAAAATATCTTATCTGTTAGCAGAAGATGCAGGCAAGACACAGCAAGCTTCCAAGTGAACCAGGAACCAAAGTTGAGACAAGAACAATTGATCACCGGCAACCCTGATGGGAGGGAACCTCCCTTATATAAGACCAGTCTGTAACACCTGATTGCCAATCTTCACAATCTTCATTGAATAGTTCAGTACTGTTTGTAACCACCAGAGGGAGCTTCTGCTCTGAATTCATTTCTAACACATTCACAACAGTCACATGCTCTTCTTGTGTGATCTGGGAGTTTTTTTTTTACTTTATAAACAGCATACAAATCTAGTAACTAAACACTCATAGACAGGAATGGCATTATTGCACCAAACATATTCCAACAAAACCACTATAATTTAACACAAGTCAGGTTAAACTGTATGGAAGACAATCCAGTAAATTTTGTCACCAAAAAAATTGGTCACCTCCAACAGGCAAAATGTTTTTTTTTTTCAGTTTAATACCACCATAATTTAGCACAAAGCAGGTTAACTGCATGTATGACAATACAGTAAATTTTTTCACACAAAAAATTTTTTGCCACCTTCAGCAGGCAAACATTTTTTCTTTAGTTTAAAGCAACCATAATTTAACACAAAGCAGTTAAACTGTATGGATGACAATACAGTGAATTTTTTCACAGAAAAAAATGTGGTAACCTGCAGCAGCTAAATATTTAGCAACAGACTTCAAAATCCTCAGCCCTGCTTAGAGGCCTATTCAGGCACTCTCCCTGCTCCAGCAGCTGTCACTAGGCTAAATGCAGGATGTAACGAAGCACAAGGTTAACCCTTAGAAGTAGAGATGAGAGAATTTGATTGGGTCCCTGCTTATTCGACAAGCTATAGCGCTTACCTAATAATTTGCAGAGGGAACCCGGATACATGGAGCTCGCCGGCTGATCAACTGTTCCGAGCCACAGCTGCATGTGTTGGGCTCTCCAGACATGTGTTGTGACTGTGACACAGCCGTGACACATGCAGCTGTGGCTCGGAACAGCTGATCAGCTGATCTATGTATCCGGATACCCTCTGCAGCTTATTCGGTAAGCACTATAGCTTGCTGAATAAGCAAGGACCCGATCAAATTCGCTCATTTCTACTTAGAAGGACTTTTTGTATGGTGGTTCAGCAACAGTATCACCACTAGAGGACTCTGATTCCTGAAACTGTGCACACAGGCCTGGACAACTTCTCTCTCCTTTTAATCAGAACTCTTCCTGAACTGTGGAATGGTGTCAGTATAATGACCGCTGCAATGCCGGTCCTTTTATAACCTCTGATGAGGTAATGCGGCCAGTCAATCACAGTAATGCCACTACCAAGATGGCTATGGCTTTACAATGACTGGCAGGCAATCTCTGCATGTTTAGTGGCTGTATAACAGCGCCAAACATGCAGGGATTTGACCATTACATCAGAGCATCAGACAATGCTTGTCGAGTGCTGATGCTGAACACATCACAGCGCCCAGAAACTTGAGTGATATCCAAGTATCACCGAACACGTTCACTCATCCTCAGATATAACCTATTTTTTCCAGTAAATTTGACATAATCTGTCAGAAATGCTCAGTGCAGAATCCCTATTGCAGATGTAAGCAGAAGCCTAATCTAAACGGGATATTATGTGACCAAACTTCTATGTGCAGTTTCTCATATGTTTTTAGCAATGGTTGTTGAGAGGATAATATTTAATATGTGTTGTGGTCTAAGGCGATCAAGTAGTATTACCTAAGGTGTTAATACTTAACATTCTTTGTGTAAGGTTTGCAAATTGGTAGTGAGATAAAAAAAAAAATATTTAGAATACTCTTGGTTGTCTAGGGTAGTGAAAAGGTTAAGTAATTTAGTTCAGGTTTCTGATTTTACTTTCTGATGTGCTCCTTCATTTCATTCTGGTGACAGTCATCAATTGTGACTGCTTCTTCTATACAGATTCATTCAAGTCATGATAAGTTCAGTGACAGCTATACAGTGAGTTCGGAAAGTATTCAGATCCCTTTAAATTTTTCACTCTGTTTTATTGCAGCCATTTGGTAAAAGCAAAACCGTTCATTTTTTTTCTCATTAATGTACACTCTGCAACCCATCTTGACTGATAAAAACTAGAAATGTAGAAATTTTTGAAAATTTATAAAAAAAATAGAAACTGAAATATCACATGGTCATAAGTATTCAGACCCTTTGCTCAGACACTCATATTTACATCATATTCATTTCCTCCATGAGATGGTTCTACTCCTTCATTGGAGTTCAGCTTAAGTAAACTTATAGGACTTGATTTGTAAAGGCACACACTTGTCTATATAAGACCTCACAGCTCACAGTGCATGTCAGATAAAATGAGAATCATGAGGTCAAAGGAACTGGCCAAGGAGCTCAGAGACAGAATTGTGGCAAGGCACACATCTGGCCAAGGTAACAAAAGAATTTCTGCAGTACTCAAGGTTCCTAAGAGCACAGTGCCCTCCATAATCATAAAAATGGAAGTAGTTTGGAACCACCAGAAGTCTTCCTAGACCTGGCCATCCAGCCTAATTGAGCAAACGTAGGAGAAGAGCCTTGGTAAGAGAGGTACAGAAGAACCCCAAGATCACTGTGGCTGAGCTCCACAGATGCAGTAGGGAGATGGGAGAAAGTTCCACAAAGTCAACTGTTGTGAATATGCTGGAGGCGGCTTCTGAGCTGGGGCTCCCTCCGGTGGTTGCTGAGGGTGATGAACTGATTAATGAATGGCCTTCAGCTGGAGCTGAATGGTAGGATATAAGTGGCCTGATTTCCCAGCAGCCTTGCTGGTGATCAATTGTTCTTCTGGTCTTGCTTGAAGCACTGCTAGTTTCCTGCTCTCCTTCAGATAAGTGTTTGCTATTTTTTTTTCTCTGTTTGATTTTCTCTGCTGGTTTGCTGCCTGCAGTGGACTGCAGCCTGTCCCCTTTTGGGGGTCTGGCGCTGCAATTGTGCTCCGTTTGTGTCTGCACTTTTGCTTTGCTCTTTTACTTTTATTTGCTGAATAGCGTTTTGTTACACCAGAGATCTGATTTAGGTGGAAGAGGTCGTGTGATCTCAGGTTTTTTTGCAATCAGAAGTGTTGGTATTTTTGTTAGGGTTTTTGTTGGATTGCAGTCAGAATTCTTTCCTGTACTTTTCTGTCTAGACAGATTGGGCCCCAGCGTTTGCTCATTCTATTTTCTGTCTGTGTCCGTGCTTTCTTCTTGTCTCACTGCCATTACATGTTTGGGGGCTTCCTATTTTCTTTTGGGATCTGCTCCGGGGCAGATAGCTTTCATCTTTCTGCCTTTAGGTGTAGTTATCTCTCAGGCTGTGACGAGGCATCTAGGATCAACGTAGGAACGCTCCACGGCTACCTCTAGTTGTGTGGTTAGTTCAGGTTACTGAAATCCAATAGGTTCCAGCCTCTCTGGTGTATTACCGCTTTTGCTATTTTTTGCCATTTCTCCTCAGTTACCGAAACATAACAGTCAACTATCACTGCAGCCCTCAACCAGTCGGGCCTTTATGGCAGAGTGGCCCGAAGGAAGCCTCTCCTCAGTGCAAGGCATTTGAAAGCCGCATAGAGTTTGCTAAAAAAAACACATGAAGGACTCCCAAACTATGAGAAATAAGATTCTCTGGTCTGATGAGATGAAGATAGAACTTTTTGGTGATAATTCTAAGTGGTATGTGTAGAGAAAACCAGGCAGTGATCATCACTTGCCCAATACAATCCCAACAGTGAAATGTGGTGCAGCATCATGCTATGGGGGTGTTTTTCAGTTGCAGAGATAGGATGACTGGTTACAATTGAAGGAAACATGAATACGGCCAAGTACAGAGATATCCTGGATGAAAACCTCTTCCAGAGTGCTCTGGACCTCAGGTTAACCTTCCAACAAGACAATGACCCAAAGCACACTGCTAAAATAACAAAGGAATGGCTTCAGAACAACTCTGTGACCATTCTTGACTGGTCCAGCCAAAGCCCTGATCTAAACCCAATTGAGCATCTCTGGAGAGACCTTAAAATCACTGTCCACCAACATTGACCATCCAACCTGACGGAACTAGAAAGGATCTGCAAGGAAGAATGGCAGAGGATCCCCAAATCCAGCCGTGAAAAAATTGTTGCATCATTCCCAAGAAGACTCATAGCTGTACTAGCTCAAAAGGGTGCTTCTACTCAATACTGAGCAAAGGGTCTGAATACTTATGACCATGTGATATTTCAGTTTTTCTTTTTTAATAAATTTTCAAAAATTTCTACATTTCTGTTTTTTTCAGTAAAGATGTGTACATTAATGAGAAAAAAATAACTTTTTTGCATTTACCAAAGGGCTGCAATGAAACAAAGAGTGAAAAATTTAAAGGGGTCTGAATACTTTCAGAACCCACTGTATTGTATACAGTAAATCTCCTTTTAGTGGTGTGGCAGTCAGGCCTAATGTTAGTGTGTAACATTATGGAAACTGAGCTTTTTTATCTGGATTCGTTCACTCTGTCCGAGTGTAGTCTGTAAAAAACAGACAGCACTCGCACCAATGTTATTATATGGGGCAGTGCAGATGAGCAATTTTTTTCACTGACCGATTCTGCATGTGAAAACATAAATCTCAGCATGCACTAGTTTCTTCTTTATATAGGATGCAACTCATCCATTCAAGTCTATAGGTAGGCAAGAAAAATTGGATGCCATTCCAAACCAAGATGACAAGTGAGAAAAAAAATTGTCTGAGTTTTCTGAGTGAAAAACTGAATTATTTTCTTTATGTGCTTGTGTGAACTTACCCTCTCAGCAAGTGTTCATGTCCATTTTGCGCTTTGTGAATAATTTGAAATTTCCAGAGGAGCTTTACATGACCTATAAGTCTCCTTACACCGGCATGTCAGGCATGTCACTCTCCCCATGAAAAACGTTACCCCTTAAGTTTTTGAACTAATAATGTTATACTTTTTTTTTCTAAACCAAGTATTGCCAAGAATGTTTAGTTAGATGTTTACATGAACTTACATTTAACAGAATTTAGAAATGCCTGGGTAAATCTGGTGGCATATTCAAAATTTGTCTTGTGAACTTCACTGAGCTCCAGCAGATGATGTTCTGTGGGAGAGCTTGGAAGTTCCTTGAGTTCAGTAATATTAGATGTTTTACCAATGAATACTACAAACAGAGCAAAACCTTTACACTTGGCTTCTAAAGATGCTTCCTTCAGAGTTTCTTTATCCCATTCGCTTGTCTCTCCAGATAAGATCATGATTATGACCTTATTTTTCTTTAGGTCCGATGTTTTAGCCATGATGTTTTCAAGCATCCATTTCAATGAATCCCCAAAGACAGGTGGATCTCGCAGGCGATGGGTGTTTTCCCGAAGATGTCTCTTCATACGCTTTGTGTTATTGTATGTTGAAAAATCAAATTCAAGGTATGGCTTCCCTTGATTGCCTGGACTGAAGCCATGGGGGCACTACTGACCATGGCCACTCGAGCACCAGTTTTTGGAATATCAAGCGCATCAATCACTGTACTGGTGAAACTTCTTGCTGCTTCATATTCATCGAGATTCATGTTATAAGAACTATCCAGGAGAAAACCTACATCTATAGGCTTCATCAGTTCAGAATTTCTTTTCTGGCACAATGTATCCGGCTTACATCTATCTGAAATGGAAGATAAACAATTTTGTAAGAACACAATTTTTTTTGGAGGGGTAGGTGACAAAATCTGAAAATGATCCTACAATACAATACGTGTGATTCAGATAACAGTCATTACTAGCTGCAGTGTAGGAACCTTAAGGCACAGTCACACTTAGCGATCGCACCAGCGATCACGACAAAGACACGACCTGGCGAGATCGTTGGTGCGATCGCTATGTGGTCGCTAGTTAGCTTCCAAACACAAAGATCTCATCAGAGATCAGCGATCTGTATAACGACCTCTGCGGTCGTTGGGAAAACCTAGTCCCGCCTGCGCCGCTGGTGAAGTTGTTCATAAAGGGTGTCACACTCAGCAATTCAGGCTCACCAGCGGGACACCAACGACCAAAAAACGGCTCAGAACGTTCATGAGCGATCAGCGACATCTCAGCAGGGGCCACATCGCTGCTACATGTCACACACAGCTAAGTCGCTAACGAGGTCGCTGCTGCATCATAAAATCGCTGACGCTTAAGCGATCTCACTAGCGATCTCGCTTAGTGTGACAGTACCTTTAGTTTGGATCATAGTCTGACAGCAGTTGTGTGTTGACCACAGGATCATCAAAAATTTGTAAGAATAACAAATGCAAATACATAAAGGTAAATAAAATTTTGCTCAAATGCAAATGTGTCTGTTATCGTTGGGTAATGCTTATCAACACATTTGGGTTAATTTGTTTGTGTCTTTGAACACAACACTGTTTGCTATCTTTTATTGTGTATTAAGGATGCTTACTATTATATTGTGATCCCAAGACATATAAATAGCTTTGGGGGCTTTTTTTTACTTAAATGTATGCATCCAGGCTAAAATTCCTTTATGAAGTCTGGGTTCATTAAAAATCTTGAACTGTTTGGCTTCTACAGCCTCTATGGATCACAGTACATAGAGTGCTGTTAATCAAATCCATCAGAGTCTGTCTGATTACAGTATCTTTAACCCTTCTCCCCTTTGGTGAACCATCTTCTAAGATGATGTATGACCATATCAAAGTTCAGTATTTTGATATTGTAATAAAAAATGGTTACATACCGAATAGACAATAAACACATAACACAACAAAAAGATATCCAGCACCATAGATTTGTCCAGCCTAAGAAGTGACCCTTATATTCATATAATTTGAGAAACAAAATTCATATAGGGTCACAGATTTGTGTACAATAACCTAGAGGCGCATCATTTGGTGGTAAAATGTCAAACAGAAAATACAACAACAGACAGAAATGAACAATACTGTACACAACACCAAAAATCAACCAGTCTCTTAAAATCTGAGTGTGGAGCCAACGTAAACTAGATTGATTTGGTTGTACAGTATATGGACGTAGAAAATCCTTCGATAGAGGAGCGATAAAGATTATAAACTCTGCAGTCACATGTGCTCGCTGGCAGATTGGATTGTTAAAGGTAAGTAGGTTCAAAAACTTATTTTTTGTGATCCATTTAATATATACCTGTTATAGTGAACATCTGAACACAAAAAGAACACAGAAAACAAAGGCCCACAAACCAAAGAAATTCATAATTTTTGGTCTAAAGTTGTATTATCCTTTGAATGTCTTAATTATTTTTATATAATCAGTCACATTCATAGCGGCACTTTTGGACTCACCATAACAAAAGGTGCACGTTAGTAAGGTTTGTACTTGTGGTTCAAACCGTTTTGCAGTTAACTCTATCAATGTCCCTGAGTCATCGATCTATGGAAACAATAAAAAGCTGATTTCAAAATCAAGTGTAGTTAACAAGAATCTCTAAGTAGGAATACCATTTATACTTCATGCATGGTAATAGTATCTATTATCAGTATTATAGTACAGAACTACATGTAGAGTTACTAGTTGTCCTCATTATGGCAGTTCCTATACTATGGTGGGAGAATTCAACAGTTTCTCTACATCAGATCATTACACTGTAAACAGGATTCTAGACTGGAGATTACAAGAACGAGATGGGTGCTGACGTTACGTTACAATGGAATGTATGAAGAATTCAGCTTTGAAGCCTGTAAATAGTGACTGAAGATCTGGACTATATCCAGTCTGTAACTCAGGATCGGTATAAGATAAGCAATGTGATATATTTACAAAATTAGGCCTTATGCTCGTGGCAGTATTTCGGAGTTTCGTAGCCCTCTTTATAACTCTAATTACATACTGAGGTTTTTGTTGGTCACATTTGTGTAAAACATATTAACTGCATGTCATTTTATAGAGGCATTAACCACTTAAAAGCATTGTTTCTAAGGGTAGATAGCTCACAGATATGTCACAAAACAGAGAATCACATGGTGCAATGCAAAGTGTGCATGGAGCCTAGAATATGCCATCTTACTGCTTAGTTCCTCACTAATCTTTAAAATGAAGGGACCACAACACAAGTTAAGGATAAGTATGCTGTTTTTATATTTTATGATGGGAAGTAGAGGTATTAACAGGGGGTTCGCTAGTAGAGAACAACACCATACTAATACCCACACTGCCCATCATAAAATAAAAAAAAACTGCATACTCATCTCCTGGACCAGCAATGTTCCTGTGTCACCACTTAGGCCCCAGCATGTTTCCGTTCTGATGTAAAACTGAAAGGCTACAGCTGATCAGCCTAGGGATACAGGATCGACATTGCAGGAACAGCGCTGGTCTAGGAGGTAAGTATTAAGGAGTTTTTATTTAACTATGATTATAAAACAAATTAGCGCTCACCAGGGAGTGCCAGGAGAACAGTAATAAAAGTATTGCAAGGTTCAAAGCAGCTCCAGCCGTGACCTCCAATGGAGGACAATAACAAGCAAAAAAAGAGGGACAATGCACGATCAAAGGGAGCGCTAAGAACACACAGACAATGCTGCCACCTGATGAAGATGGGTCACCGTTGAAACGCGTTGTGGGCTAAAGAAACTCTTGCATTGTCTGTGTGTTCTTAGCGCTTCCTTTGACCGTGCATTGTCCCTCTTTATTTAGCTATGGGCATTTGAGTTATTGAGAAGGGATTTTCCAACAGTGGATAATTAATCTTTAAGGTTCCTCTACAGTTTTTCAGTGTATTATGACTTTCCTAACCACTTCTTGGGCACGGATCTGCAGTTCAGTACCATTTACCTGAGCGGCGGTGCTTCAAGTTTCTGTAACGTAAAGTACTGCAAAATATGTTAGCGCTATAGAAATAAAAAAATACTATTTATTATTATTCCTACACATCAAGCATGCTTGATCCCTTTATTCTCCAGATGTGGTCTCACGGGTCAGACCACCAATAAATTTAATGTTATTGCATATCCTGCAGTATATCATAAAAATACAAAATGGCAATGCCACTTTTATAAGATAAATATGACAAAGCAATGCATAGATCTTATGGATTGATCACTACAATAAAATAAATTTAAAGCCTTACTGAAAATGCTCGTTTGATTACAGGTGCTGGAGTGAATGTAATGACTGCAGGTATTATCCCAAGAGCGTTGTATTCCATGGCGGCTGTGCTGATTGCTGCAGGGTCTTCAGTACGACCATTGCTGAAGAACACTGCAATTCTCCTTACAGTAGCTCCTTGGAGAGATCTCTTGAACACATTTCGGGATACAAATCTCATGCAGGCTCCAAGGTCACGACCTTTATTAGAACTTTCCAGAGATATCTTCTTTATTGCATTCATCAATTTATCTTTGTTTTGGAAGTCAGAAAACCTCACCAAATAATTAGTATGTTTGTTGTATGACATCACGGCCACTCTTGCCCCAACAGGACAGTTACCTCCCCTAATGGTTACATTTGTCATAATGTATGTGACAATGTTGATAATTCGGTTAAACACGAGCGGTTTAACATCACTTGACATGTCCAAAGCAAACACCAATTCGGCTGGATACACAGGACAGCTCTTTTTTCCTATGAAGGCAAAAATTTAGCAGATTCACATTTGCATTATTCTTCTTTACATCACATCTTAGCGAAAACTAGGAAGAAAAACATTGTCAAACAATTTCAAATTGTTTTGTCTCAGTTGAGATCTTCTCTGGGTTAGATTCAAGACTAACCATCATTTTCATTTTTCCCCATATATTAATAGCTCATGTTAAAATAAGAAACTTTGCAATAGCTCTGCTGCTTTATTCTTCTGAACTGATCATTCATTCTCAGAAATCTAACTTCGCAGGTAAATTTTGTCTTTAGTGAATACCGATTTTCCCATTACTGAGATAGGAGATGGCATTTTCTACTTATAAAATTTTATGGAAAGGAAAGGTAGAAGGAGTAGCAGAATGTATGTCTGTTCCTATCTTGTCCCTCCTTTTTACCTCTCCTCTGTATATATAATTTTAAACGCAATGGACATCGGCTTAATGGCGACATCTGACTTCACTGAATACAGATTTTACCCATGAATTGAGAGTGAATGATCAGTCCAGGAGGAGAAAGAAGCAGATTTTTCTGATAAGATAAATTGCAAAGTTGCTTTTTTTACGCGTACTATTGATTTATATCAATAAAAGTTAAAACAATGGTTAATGTTTAACCCCTTCATGACCTTAGACATATCCATACGTCCAAGTTGGGAAGGACTTCCCGACCTTGGATGTATAGGTACAGTACAGACCAAAAGTTTGGACACACCTTCTCATTCAAAGATTTTTCTGTATTTTCATGACTATGAAAATTGTAGAATCACACTGAAGGCATCAAAACTATGAATTAACACATGTGGAATTATACATTACACTTTACAAAAAAGTGTGAAACAACTGAAAATATGTCTTATAGGTTTCTTCAAAGTAGCCACCTTTTGCATTGATTATTGCTTTGCATGCAGAAAAGGTGAACGCTGGACTCTACATGCCTGGTTCCCACCGTGAAGCATGGAGGAGGTGGTGTGATGTGTGGGGGTGCTTTGCTGGTGACACTGTTGGGGATTTATTCAAAATTGAAGCTGTGAGTGGTCCAGCTCACCCCAAACCATCTTGATTGGGTTCAGGTCTGGTGACTGTGGAGGCCAGGTCATCTGGCGTAGCACCCCATCACTCTCCTTCTTGGTCAAATAGCCCTTACACAGTCTGGAGGTGTGTTTGGGGTCATTGTCCTGTTGAAAAATAAATGATGGTCCAACTAAACGCAAACCGGATGGAATAGCATGCCGCTGCAAGATGCTGTGGTAGCCATGCTGGTTCAGTATGCCTTCAATTTTGAATAAATCCCCAACAGTGTCACCAGTAAAGCGCCCCCACATCATCACACCTCCTCCTCCATGCTTCACGGTGGGAACCAGGCTTGTAGAGTCCATCCGTTCACCTTTTCTGCGTGCAAAGCAGTAATCAAAGCAAAAGGTGGCTACTTTGAAGAACCTAGAATATAAGACATATTTTCAGTTGTTTCACACTTTTTTGTAAAGTGTAATGTATAATTCCACATGTGTTAATTCATAGTTTTGATGCCTTCAGTGTGAATGTACAATTTTCATAGTCATGAAAATACAGAAAAATCATTGAATGAGAAGGTGTGTCCAAACTTTTAGTCTGTACTGTACGTCCCGGCGATTTTGCTCGTACAGGCACTACAATAGTAGATTTGCAATGTTCACTCAGCAACATTCACTGCTGCTTGTTTCTGTAAAACAACCATGGAGTCAAAATCGTCACTGCAACTGTAGATAAACTCCCAAAGGGTTATAACTTCCAAAATGGGGTCACTTGAAGGGGAATTTTGCTCTTCTTGCACTTAGGGGTTCTGTATATGGAGTCTGCAAACTATTCTAGGAAAATCTGTGCTCAGTCGTCTCAGGAGAAATTGCACAACAAATTGATAGATCCATTTTTTTCCTATTAGCCCTTATAAAAAATTAAAAAATGGGTCTGAAACAGCATTATAGCAGTAAAGATGATTCTTTATTCACTATCCAATGGTATAAAGTTATGTGAACATGTTCACTGCACCCCTGGATGAATTCATTGAGAGGTGTAGTTTGTAAATTGGGGTCACTTATGGAGGGCTTCTGGGTTCTGCACCTCAGGGCTCTGCAATGTGAAATGGATCCTCAAACCATGCTAGCAAAATCTGAACTGCAATCCGGCGTTTCTTCCCTTCTGAGCTTTGCACTGTGCCTCAAAAGTAGTTTCGACCACATGGTCTAAAAAGGTTGTACTATTGAAAAATGAATAACTATTTGTATAAAAACTGCAAAATGCTAAGCAACTTGTGGCAACTGCTTGTCATGCCTCCTGAACTGCATGTTTTATGCTTCTCTTTTGCATCCAGGTGCTATGCATTGCTATAGTTATAGTATTGGACCAAAAGAGGGCTATAATGTGACAACATAGTTTTGCAAAGTGTGATCGCTAGCCAAAAATCATATAAAGACAGTGACTATAAACGTGAACCAAAACCATAAATAAAAGTCACCAGGACATTTCCTAAAATAACCTACAGTTTTAAAGTTCATTTTTAATTTCACTACCTAAATAAAAAACATTAAGGCTTGCAATTTTTTTTAACTCTGGGTACAAAACCTACTAGTAGGCTGACATTTCATGTTTTGCAAAAACAATTTTTCACTAGTCATCTCATTATCATCACAGTAAGGGTGTGAGTGGTACTTGTATATAGACAACACAGGATCACACAATTCACAGCAGGTGATGATCACACCTACCTCCTCCCACTCTCTGCATGGTGACCTCTGCACACATCACAGAGCATTCCTAGAAAACGCTCCCATAGAAGTGAATGAATATGAATCCTATGGCCCATGTGGCTGCTGTAAAGCATACCTCTAAATGCTTCATAACATCCCCAACTCCTTGGCCGAGGTTTTATAAAAAATTTATAAAAAAGCAAGAATCTTTCGGGGACATGCGCTGGGAAGCTCTATAACATTATTGTAGACTATGGGTCAAATATTCATAAGATATGTACCGTACATGTCATAATATATCAATATGGCTCATTAAGATAAATCATAAGTTACTGAGAACTAGATCAAATATTCTGAGGTGTTAGGCATGGTTGAAAATTTGTCATACTTCATAAAATATTGTGAGCTAAAGTTTTTAATATATACTTATGTATGAAGGTACAGAGTATTCCTATATAGTTATCATATTAATAACAACACCACCAAAGTGGAATGTTATACTGTGTATGATCATTAAAGTATTCACAAGTATTGGTGTCAATATTGGTTCTAAAGTGTATATCGTGCCTTTAAGTTTTAACAATGCTAGTGCAGAATAGAAATGGTATACTATATATGATCACCAAAGTATTCGCAGTTATTAGTGTCAATATTAATTCTAAAGTGCGTACCATGCCTTCAAATTTTAACAATGCAAGAGCAAAGGGGTAACGTATCTCAGAGATGTATAACATACTGTATATATATAGTCTTTATTTGTAAATGGCATAAGAAAGATTAGGATCTAATCAAGTATATTCCATACCAGCAAACACTGTACAATAGAAGTGAGGGGATTCAGTTTATGAATGTCCAGGAGCCCCAACGCGCATTTTTCCCGGTTTCCTTCACCCCCTGAGGAAGCAGGGTGAAACGCATGTTGGGGCTCCTGGACATGTATATTATAAGCTGAATCGCCTCTCTTCTATTGTACAAACTTTACTGATAGGGGATATACTTGATTGGATCCTAAGCTGCTTATGCCATTTAGAAATATAGACTATAAATATACTTTATCCATATCTGTTAGAAACATTACCCCTTCGCTCTTGCATTGTTAAAATTTGAAGGCACGATACACAGCTTAGAACCAATATTGACACCAATACTTGTGAATACTTTAATGATCATACACAGTATAACATTCCACTTTGGTGGTGTTGTTATTAATATAATAACTGTATAGGAATACTCTGTCAGGAAGTTCTCCTCGTAGTGGAGATCAGTCGGGGGTGGACCTTGGTGCTGTAAGGACATCCACGTTCCTGGGCCCTAAGCATAGGGTAGGAAGAATAGGGGATAGTGTTGAGCGATACGATACCGCAAGTATCGGGTATCGGCCGATATTAGCTCTATCGGCCTTTCGATACTTAGTTTCGATATTTTCCATATATCGTATACCGGAATCGGAAGTTCCCATAATTCTTTGAGAGGCAATGTGATTTTAGTCAGCCAATGAGGAATCCTAAGAAGTGTGGGCACATCCTGTACTGCTGCTGTCATGTTAACTAATGGCATGGCTGTGATTGGATGCTGAAATGATGTCAGAATGCACTATAAAAGGCGCCGCCGCCATTTTAGCGTCACTGTGCTGTGAATTCAGTAAGGGACAGAACGCTGCTGTGCTGACTCTGAGGGACAGTTAGAGATTGCGATTTAGTGTACTGTGCTGTAGGCAGGCTAGCACCAACCGCTGTGTAAAGCTTCCTTTTGCCTGCAGTGTTGTTTTAACAGCTCTGCAAGGTGTGTGTGAGTGCAGGTGACGCTGCAGTTTGCTCTGCATGCAACGCTGTCTGTAGGCATCTGCACGTGTCACTCACAGACTCTTTTTTTTTTTCTTCAGTGAAATTCTTGCAGCTCCATGCAATTTAACTATTAGTGTGACGCGCTTCCATCCGTATCCAATACATTGGTTGCAAACACTATAGAAGTAGACAAAAGGAGTAGCCTTTCACAGATTGTGAACAGTTGTGTTTCAGTGTTCATTTCAGTCTGTGTTTTTTATTTTTTGAGTGCACATCACGCTCCAGTTACTTGTTCAAGCACTGCTGCTTGTACTCTGCTGAGCGTGTCTCAATGCCTCATCCTTTTCATTTATCTCCAATTGGTTCTGCTCCATTCCATTTAAAATATAATCTATTAGTGTGTCGCGCTTCCATCCGTATCCAATACATTGGTTGCAAACACTATAGAAGTAGACAAAGGAGTAGCCTTTCACAGATTGTGAACAGTTGTGTTTCAGTGTTCACTTCAGTCTGTGTTTTTTATTTTTTGAGTGCACATCACGCTCCAGTTACTTGTTCAAGCACTGCTGCTTGTACTCTGCTGAGCGTGTCTCAGTGCCTCATCCTTTTCATTTATCTCCAATTGGTTCTGCTCCATTCCATTTAAAATATAATCTATTAGTGTGACGCGCTTCCATCCGTATCCAATACATT
This sequence comes from Oophaga sylvatica, assembly GCA_033576555.1. Lineage (NCBI taxonomy): Eukaryota > Metazoa > Chordata > Amphibia > Anura > Dendrobatidae > Oophaga > Oophaga sylvatica. The sequence goes on from JARQOD010000006.1 coordinate 93,190,938, forward strand.
GGTTGCAAACACTATAGAAGTAGACAAAGGAGTAGCCTTTCACAGATTGTGAACAGTTGTGTTTCAGTGTTCACTTCAGTCTCTGCGTAATAACCACACTTAGGCCTTATAACTTTTCTGACTTTCTTTATCAATCTACCAAGATGAAGAAGTCAGTGAGTAAGGCACGTGGTCGTGGCCGTGGAGTTTCAGCAGGGAGAGGATGTGGGGATTCTGTGGCTGCTGCCGCCCTCAGTGACACAGCATCCACCAGTTTTACCCATGAGCGTTCCTTTATGCGCACTTTGGTAGGAGCTCGGCGTGCCCCCCTGCTGCGGGAAGAACAAATTGAAGCCGTTGTTGGTTGGATGGCAGCCAATGCATCGACTTCAATTCCTTCCACCTCCTCTCAGGAACACAACACTGTTGAGCAACCATCTGTCTGTTCACCGCCTGTCAAATTGCCCAGGCAGTCAGAGAGTTCTGTACAGGAGCCAGCTGAGTCTCTGCTTCTGTTCTCAGAATCTGTTGGCTCGCAAACACGGGCACAGGCAAGCAGCATTCTGCAATTTGAAGAAGAGGGAGTATGCAGTGATGCGCAACAGCTGTGTCTCTCTCAATCTGAAGAGGCGGGTGAGCCAGTGCCGATGGACAGCACACCGCAGAACGCATCTTATGATGATGATGAGACTCAGGTGCCAGGTTTTGTGGAGCATGGTGCTGCCCAGACCATCCAACAGCAGCAGGTGTTGGAAGAGGGTAGTGGAGATGATGAAGTCCGAGACCCAACATGGTGTGAGCAACAGGAAGGTGGTGGGAGCAGCTCTGAGGAAGAGATTGTCCCAACGGTACAAAGAGGAGGGAGAGGTAGGCTGCAGACTCGCTTGCCTGTAGCCTCCAGTTTGGCACCTGTTGGGAGCAGTTCTCTTAGAAATGTCAAAATTGGCGCTCCCATGACTTGCACTGCGTGGTCCTTTTTTGACAGACTTGTAGATGATATTTGCTATGTTCAATGCAAGCTGTGTAAGCAAAAAGTTAAAAGAGGTAAAAATATCAGTAACCTGAATACCACAAATATGTGGAAACATGTACGGACAAAGCACGTAGCTGAGTTACAAAGACACACTGGAGATGTAGGCCAACCTACAGCAGCACCTACATCTTCAGGTCGTGTTCGAGCCTCTACCTCCAGCTCACACACACCTGGTTCGGCTTCCTCACAGGATCTCCATGGAAGAACCTCGGTCACTGTTGTCCATAGACAAACTGTTATTCCACCCACAGCAGCAAGTTCACAGTCATCGTCACACTCCCAGAACAAAAAACAGCCATCGGTACCACAGGCATGGGATAAAAGACGGCCATACTCGGCAAACCATCCACGAGCACAGGCTCTGAATGCTGGCATTGCAAAACTCCTGTCCCTTGAAATGCTGTCATTCAGGCTGGTGGAGACTGACAGTTTCAGGAACTTTATGGCATTGGCAGTCCCACAATATAATGTGCCAAGCCGATTTTATTTCAGCAGGCAAGCTGTCCCTGCTCTGCAAAAACATGTCGAGGGAAACATTAAACATGCGCTACTAAACGCCGTCAGTAGCAGGGTCCACCTGACCACCGATGCGTGGACCAGTACCCATGGCCAGGGACGATACCTTTCCCTCACTGCCCATTGGGTCAATGTTGTGGAGCCGGGTACAGATCTTGCCAGTGGCGCTGTACGTGTTCTGCCAACTCCAAGGATTGCAGGAATCCAGTCTGTACACATTGATTCCTCCTCCTACTCCAGTTCCTCAGAATCATCGCTGCACGAGCCGTCACGGTATACCTCCACATGGACCCGTGAACGCTTACCTGTTGCGACCGATATGAGCACAGCCGTGGCCAAACGTCAACAGGCCGTCCTGAAATTAATTTCCATGGGGAATCGAAGCCACACAGCGCAGGAGCTCTGGGATGCCATCAAGCAGGAGAGCGACGTGTGGTTAAAGTCAGCTAATCTCCAGCCAGGCTTGGTAGTGTGTGACAATGGCCGAAATCTGGTGGCAGCTCTGGGCCTTGGCAACCTCACTCACATACCATGTCTGGCACATGTGCTCAACTTGGTCGTGCAGAGTTTTTTGAGGGACTATGAGGATCTTGATGCACTGCTGCACAAGGTCCGCCTAGAGTGCGCTCACTTGCGACGTTCCAGCATGGCCAGATCGCGCATTGCAGCTCTGCAAGTCAGATTTCGCCTTCCTGAACATCGCATCATATGTGACGTACCCACCAGGTGGAATTCCACGTTACATATGTTGGAGCGGTTGTGTGAGCAGCAGCCAGCAGTAATGGAGTATCAGCTGCAACAGGCGCAATCAACTCGCAATTTGCGCCGTTCACACTTCACCACTACTGAGTGGGCCTCTATGAAGGACATCTGCGACGTTTTGCGTGCGTTTGATGTCTCAACGCGGATGGCGAGTGCAGATGATGCACTAGTCAGCATGACTGTCCCCCTTATCTGCCTGCTTCAGAAATCACTGAAAGCACTAAAGGAAGAGGTTTTGGAAGAGGTGGAGGATGAGGAGTCACAAATTCAATTACCTTCAGGACAGTCAGCGCAACGTGGTTCCTCACAAAGGGCTGGGCAGGGCTCACTTTGTGAGGAGGATGAGGAGGAGGAGGAGTCAATGGAGGAGGAAGAAATCCCTACAGAGGGAGGTACACAACGCTCTAGTCAGTATGTAGAGCGAGGGTGGGGTGATGCAGAGGAGGCAGAGATGACGCCTCTTCCAGAGGACAGCCTTTGTTGGCCAGTTGGGAGTCTGCAGCACATGGTTGATTTCATGCTTCAGTGCCTGAGAAACGACCGCCGCATCGCCCACATTCTCACCACGTCAGATTATTGGGTGTACACCCTCCTAGACCCTCGCTACCGGGACAACTTACAAACCCTCATCACACCGGTGAACCGGGACCGTAAAATGAAGGAGTACCAAGACACACTGGTGCAATCCATACTGTTGTACATTCCAGCCGAGAGAGCTGCTGCTGCTGCTACTGCTTTACAAAGCAGCTCTGTGCGTCGAGGCAGTGTAGACACCTCTACAACAATAGGGAGCAGAAGCAGCGCCTCTGCACAGGGCAAGAGCTGTATGTTACAAATGTGGAAAAGTTTTGTGACAGCGCCAGCAAGGTCTACACCATCCGAGACGGCTCCAGTCACCAGGAAGAAACGTTTCCGTAAGATGGTGACAGACTACTTGGCTTTCCCTCTAAGTGTACTCCCAGATGCCTCTTCCCCTTTCAAATTTTGGGTCTCTAAGTTGGATACATGGCCAGAGCTTAGCCAGTATGCATTGGAGGTGCTGGCTTGCCCTGCTGCCAGTGTATTATCTGAGCGTGTCTTTAGTGCTGCAGGTGGTGTAGTAACAGACCGTCGCATGCGACTATCCTCAGAGAATGTAGACCGGCTTACTTTTCTGAAAATGAACAAGGCATGGATCTCACCTGAATTTGCCTGTCCGTTTTCAGATTAAATAACTGTTTGGCAACGTTTTCCATGTCTCCTGTTATGTTCATCTTTCTACCACCTGAACTCTACTCCCTGGGCTACAACACCGCCATTTGTTGCTCGTAAGTAATTGGCAGGGGTACTGACTCATGGCCAGCCTGGTTACAGCACGACAGCTGTTTCCTGGCAGTGTGAACGTCAATTATCCTCCAATAAGTTGTGCTGTCGTGTTGCATTCGGGTTAGCCGACTCTATGGTGCCTGCAGTTTAGGTGATTCCTATGTGTGCTGTGGGATATGTAAATAAAGGCGGTTTCCATTGTGACAATAGGACAAGCACCCACTGTAGGACTGTGTGATTCGGTAACTGCGGACGGCTTGCGTCCTGTCAACTTACATTTTCATGGGTGCGTTCTTCTACCCGTCCGGGGTCCAGTACCGTCAACTGGTTCTCCCCAGTGCCTTTGGCCTAGGTGCCTCCATCTCCGTATCCGAGTTCCACCAACGTCTGCTGGTCCTTGGTAGTGCTTTGGAGCACAGGTACCTCCTGCTTAGTAACCGTGTCACAGTAACGTCAGCTGGTACTCGGTTGTGACATTGCCTCTTTTCCTTCTGCTACCCGTCCGGGGTCCAGTACCGTCAAGTGGTTCTCCCCAGTGCCTTTGGCCTAGGTGCCTCCATCTCCGTATCCGAGTTCCACCAACGTCTGCTGGTCCTTGGTAGTGCTTTGGAGCACAGGTACCTCCTGCTTAGTAACCGTGTCACAGTAACATCAGCTGGTACTCCTTTGTGACATTGCCTCTTTTCCTTCTGCTACCCGTCCGGGGTCCAGTACCGTCAACTGGTTCTCCCCAGTGCCTTTGGCCTAGGTGCCTCCATCTCCGTATCCGAGTTCCACCAACGTCTGCTGGTCCTTGGTAGTGCTTTGGAGCACAGGTACCTCCTGCTTAGTAACCGTGTCACAGTAACGTCAGCTGGTACTCGGTTGTGACATTGCCTCTTTTCCTTCTGCTACCCGTCCGGGGTCCAGTACAGTCAGCTGGTCCTCGTTACTTCCATTGTCTCTTGCTCCATCTGATACCCGTCAGGGTTCCAGTAACGTCAGCTGTTTCTCGGAAATTAGACGACCTTAAAGACCACCAGAAGAAGATGACGACAACAAGGACGACGAGCATGAAGCCAACCAGCCTGAACACCATCACAAAGAAAAAAAAAAGATTACCCAGAAGAAGATCACCAACAGGACAAAGAAGGTTAAGACAAACTACAAGATACAGAACAAGAGACAGAAGAACAATAAGCAGAAGATCAAAAAGCAGAAGAACATGAAGTATAAGACCAAAATGAAGAGCAAAATATATGCTCTAAATTCTAAGCAGAAGACTAAGCAGTGTATGGGGGTGAGTCCGTTCCTTCTCGTGGTGCCCCTGGAAAATGCCTGCTGCTGCAGGCTAAACTGAACACGGACAAATACTGTTGTAATTTAAATCTTTTGTGACAGCAAGAACGGAAGGATGAACAATTCATACTTTTACAGATTACAAGTACAGGAATCTCTGTCACAAATAAGAATATGATGAAGAAGATGAAGAGGAAGAAGATGAAGAATTTGAATATGAAGAAGATTAATTAGTTTAATAATAACAATATGAGTAATGTAAACAAAAACATGAATAGCAAGAAGTTTAAGAAGAAGATTAAGAAGGTGAAGATGAAGAATAATTTGATGAGAAAGATGATGCTGCTGCTGAAGATTATGAAGGAGAAAGTGTGCCACTGGCAAAAGTTAAAAAGGTGAAGAGCATGGAAGTTGTGAAACATACATATTTGCCAAAATAGAAAAAAGGTTAACAACATTGTCAATTTGTTAGTCAATCCAAACGTATTTCCAAAAAAAATATATATTAATGCTATTCCAATGCATTGGGTTAAACATGTATGCCTTTATTGTCTCCTCAACCTCCCCCAATACATTCTACATTAGTCTTTGTTGTTTTCCTTCATGTACAATTAACCAACAAGGCAAGAATGTTTTTTTTTAATGTCGATATTTGGTTCCCATAGACTTACATTGGACTTCCGGTATCGGAAGCGGATATCGACGATATTTAGTGATATCGGCGATACCATTCCGATCCGATATTTTTAGATATTGAGCAGTATCGCTCAACACTAATAGGGGACCAGCAACCCCTGAAGAAGCCAGTGAAGGATTCACCGTGGTAGTTAGAGCCCAAAGAGAGTGGGTTTACACAGCAGTAGTCCAGTGGAACAACCACTGTGGGAACGCTCAGCATAAGATGTTGTGCAGAGCGTTGAAGCGAGTGGGCCATCAGAAGTATCAGGGCAGGATAACCAGAGAGGGGTGGACGACCTAGTAAATGTGTCTTACTTATGCTGGATTGAAGTGTCTCCAGGGGAAGTAATTGAAGTTCCATTTTCACCGGGCTCCTCGTCCCGTCAATACTTATTGGTCCACTCTAGTGTGGCAGCGGAGAAGAAGCAGCCTTGTGAATAGTGTTGAGCATTCCGATACTGCAAATATCGGGTATCAGCCGATATTTGCTCTATCGGAATTCCGATTCTGAGTTCCGATATTTTTGTCATATCGGATACCGGAATCGGAGTTTTCCGACCAAGTCTATGGGAGTTCCTGTGTCACAGAACGAAGTACGTGACACAGGAACTTCCAGAAACTGTCACTGTCAGTGTCGGTCGGGTCTGTAAGGAGTCAGGACTCAGCAGAGTCCGCACTTACCTGTCAGAAGATCCCCTTCCCGGCGGTCACGTCCTCCAGGATGGCTGCCATTACCCTGTCCCTGGCGGTCACGTGCAGAATCTCGAGATAACTGCAGTGACTGCCGGGTACTGGGTAATCTCGGCCAGCTGTCGCGAGAGTACACCAGTCCGGATTACGTCACCGCCGGGGATGCAGCACTGGTAAGCAGCTCTGCTCCATGTGGATGTCAGGCTCAGCCTGTTATCCAGATGTAGCAGAGCTGGACTCGTCGTGGGACACTCGGTATTTTGGACTGCGTCGGACAGGGAGTATTTGTGTTGGTTTATTATTTTTGTTTTTTTACAGGAGATCAATGGCGTCGTAGGAATGAGAGTGAAATAAAATTAATGAAAACTGTGTGGTGTTTTATTTCATTAAAAGACTTTTTTCTAGCTGTGTTTTTTTTTTAAATTTACAAACTATGATTAATAATGGATCGATGTCTTATTGATGCCTCTCCATTATTAACCGGGCTTATTGTCACCGATCAACCAAAGGTGACATTAACCCCTTATTACCCCGCTTGCCACCGCTACAGGGCAAGTGGGAAGAGCCGGGCAAAGTGCCACAATTGGCGCATCTTTGGATGCGCCATTTGTGGGGCTGCTGCAGCCTGGTATTTTTAGGCTGTTGAGCAGTCTGCTTCATCTGGCTGGTTAACAAAAATAGGGGGGACCCCATGCCATTTTTTTTCGAGGGGATCCCCTATTTTTGTTAACTAGCCAAGATAAGCAGACTGCTGTGGCCTGGTATTATCAGGCTTGCAAGGTCCATGGATATTGGCTCCTTAACAGCCTGAAAAAACAGGCCTCAGTAGTCTGCTTTATCAGGCTGGTTAACAAAAATAGGGGGGACCCCACGCCATTTTTTTAGAGGGGATCCCCTATTTTTGTTAATCGGTTCACTTCAGGTCAGCCGGGATTCCCTCTGATGCTGTGGGTGTCCTTGGCTGACCTGAAGTGAAAGTGGGAAGCAATCAATTATGCTAACCACTTCCTCTCCTAGGAGCTCATTCATTTGGGGGTTTACTGTGAGACTGTCAGCATTAGCTGCAGTCTCTGCAGTAAACATTAACCCTTTCAGAAGGATTACATCGGGGGACCTGACTGAACATCGGATAGGTAAGAATATGTTGCTTTATTATTTTATTTTTATTACAGGTGAACAAGGGCTTCGCAAGGAATGGCAGTAAAATAAAATATGTTCAAAAACTGTGTGTTTATTTCATTAAAATGATTTTTAATTAAAGTGTGTGTGTTTTATTTTTATTTCATACAATAGGATTAATAATTGATAGTTGTCTATATTTGACAGCTCTCAATTATTAACCTGGCTTAAACTCACCTTTCAATGGCAAGGTGGGTTTAACCCCTTATTAACCCATTCGCCACCGCTACAGGGCAATGGGAATAGACGGGCAAAGTGCCAGAAAGGGCGAATCTAATTATAGATTTGCCTTTTCTGGGGTGTCTGGGGGCAGATGTTAGTAGCCGGGGGGGGGCAAAAATAATGGTCCCTCTCTGGGCTATTATTATCTGCCCCCACTGCTGGCTTTGTCTGTCTGGTTGAGAAAATAGGGCGGGATCCCACGCATTTTTTTTCAACAATTTTACACCTCATATATATATACATGTCATTGAATTTGTGACACATATATATATATATATATATATATATATATTTATATTTATAGTTCATACACTTCTACATAGTATAATAGCCTCTAATTCAATTGCCGGCTTTTGTGAAAATACAGAAGCCGACATGAAATGACACATGGTTTACATAGAGTTAACCATGTCATTTCATGTTGTTTGATATATTGTTTTCACTAACAATTACATGAGTGTATGTGTGCAAAATTTGACACATGTAGGGGTTAATTAAAGGTGTAAATTTGTAGCAAACGAATTTACACCTTTAATTAACGCCTACAGGTGTGAAATTTTGCACACATACACTCATGTAATTGTTTGTGAAAACCAGATATCAAACTACATGAAAAGACATGGTTAACTCTATGTAAACCATGTGTCATTTCATGTCGGGTGCTTCTGTATTTTCACAAAAGCCGGCATTACCCGGCAAATGAATCAGAGGCTATTTTACTATGTAGAAGTGTATGAACTATAAATATATGTGTATATATATATGTCACAATGACATGTATATATATATATGTATTCTATGTGTGTATATTTAGTGTTTACAAGGAAAGAAAGGGTTTTTTTTTAGTTCCGATATTTCTGTCCCATTGACTTGCATTGTGTTTCCGGTATCGGATTGGCGATACCCGATACTTTTTGAGTATCGGGCCGATCCAATCCGATCCGATATTTTAGGATATCGGGCAGTATCGCTCAACACTACTTGTGAACAATGTATTGCTGGTATTGTGTAAAAGATGCTCATGGTGTCCTGGATGTGCTGTGCCCAGAGTAAAATAAAGCAGAACTGTTTGACGTGATGTCTCTAATGGCGCTGTACGCTCCCTCACAGGCGGAGAACATCCCCACTCAATAGACACTAGAGGTAACACAGCACACAGCTTTCAGTGCATCGACCCCACTGCGGTCCCTTTACATCTGCACCAATTGTTCCACCTACGTGACCTCGGCCAAGGAGTTGGGGATGTTGTTATGTGGGGTGCATTCTTTACTGAAGTTGGGTTGTTTTAAGAAATGTTAATGGTAGCAGAAGCTCATGCAAGTTGGCTGCATCATAATCATATTGTGAAAACGGATAATAAAATCTACAATCGGAAAATAAAAACAGATTAAGAAGAAAAATATCTTACCTTGGCAGCACGCTGTAAAGGGAGACATACAACCGTATCAGTATTGCAGAGAAGGTTTTTCATTAGAATGTATTGTGCAGTTATTGTGTAATGGTGGAGTTATTATTTATATGAATGTGATAGTCTAAACTTAGGGATCCATGGCAACTGTTGATTGTTGCGAAATGCAACTCTAATGGTTTCTTAGGGCCAAGTTCACGCCACCGTATTTTTGTTCCGAGTGCTGTCTGTAAAAATACGGACCGTACTCAGACCAATGTTATTCAATGGGGCAGTGCAGATGGGCAATTTTTTTTACTGACCTTATCTGCACATGAAAATATAAGGCAGCACGCACTAGTTTCTTCCATGTGTCAGATGAGACCCATTCAAGTCTATAGGTGCTAAAAGAACCCAAACTACCCATATAGAGCAAGTGTAGAGCATCTGATTTTTATGGATACATTGCATTTCCTTAACATAGAAAACTGTATTTGGTTTTGTACATTTTTTATGACCTCTGATGTATAAAAACAGATTGCACGTGGACGACCAATGAGAAGAAAATTGTCTGCGATTTCTGGATGAAATTTGGACAGTATTTTTATACGCTCGTGAGATTGTTGCCTAACAGAGAGTCACAAGTAACCTCTATTAATGATCCATCATATAGCATTTTTTTGCCATTGATGTTTGTCTTTTCCCTCCATAGCGAAACATTGTGGTCAAGCTAAGCCGTGTTTTTGCCATCACCAAAAGCCTACAATGTATATCGGACTAGTAATTTGGATTCTAAAACTATAGCCTTTATTTTAGGCGAGAAAGTGGCATGCAGGTTTTCCTTTTTCAACGGAAATTTAGTCTTTCTACAGATTTGTGGTGTGACCCAGGTTATTCACCCTACCAAACACCTAAATTGACTGTTATTAGTGTTGTCTTTTGTGTGTATTTTACTTCACCTCTAGTGATGAGCGGACACATGGAGGTTCGAGTTCTGGTACCCAATCTTGAACCAGAACACAAACCCCATTGAAAACAATATGGAGCCCTACTGGAAAATTCTATCTCTCTTCCTCCGAAACTCCGAACATCGTAAAAATAGTCAGTGTTTGGTGTTTAACACCGGACACTAACTATCCAGTATGAACTTTTAAGTTCAGGTTCACTCATCTCTCTATTCACTTCCTAGTAAGACAAATTAATGATAATTATTTAACCCATGCATCTAATGCTGAGCTTTTTTTTTCTGTTATCTCGCCAAATAAATGAAATAGAGCCAAAATTTATCTGTACCTCAAGATGGAACCCTCACCCAGCCCCATTAATATAAAAAGTTATGGGTCTCAAAAAATGGTGACGCAAACCAATTTTTTATTATTTTTAAAGTTTTGAATTAAAAAAAAATATATACATTTGCTGTCGGCATAAGCGTACTTAACTGTGCAGTTAAAAATGACCTGTTAACTCAATGCTGCAGGTAAAGTGTAAATACAAAACACAACCTGAGAATGTTTTGGTTTTTTTCACTATTTTATGTAACTTTTTTAAATTCATATGGTAAATATAATGGCGAGGTTGAAGATTACATCTTGCTACACAAAAAAAACAAGCCTACAAATAGCTATATGGGAAAAAAAATTACAATTATGTTTCTTTGAAGAAGAGGATGAATAAATGAAAGTGCATAAAAGTGCATAAAAATAAAAATTAAAGGGAGTTATATGTGCTGAAATGCAAAGTTGGAATCCAAATTTCTAATTTTGATAACATTTTGAAAAATAATTTAAAAATGGATTATACAGCCATTCTGACTTGTATTTTCAAAGTAAGTACACCAACCTCATCAGGTCTAATAGATGTATCTAATCATATATGAAATTTGTATTGTGAAATCTAGTGACAGATGAGCTATAAAAACCACACTGACTTATGAAAGGCTTTAAGCTGAACTAATATTGCTGGGAGTGAATAAAAGACAACTAAATCATGTTTTATAATCTTGATATAGAGTAATACTATCAAACCATTTAGCGAATATAGTCATACTTACGACATGTCTTGCGTATAAAGTCAATAAGTTCACACGACTGTACAGAAATAAACACAAGAAATTATTTTTATTTACTGAGCAAAGGATACAGATGTTGTAATTCTTACTCTATGGACAACATAATGATGGGTTCACATTAAAGTGTTGGCCCGGTCCTGTGTGTTCAGCAACACGCCGCTATGTCTCTCTCTATCTACATGTAGTTATTGCCAACAAATCTATCTAAACTATGTCAGAGTATCTATTATATGCCTGCGATTGTAAAAATACTGCAAGTAGCGTACAACTCAACCAAATGTTAAAGAGGTTGTCTGGTCTAGATTGAGTGGCTGGAGACTTATGAATCCCGTAAGCACAAGCACTGTGCGCTGCAAGGATTCACTGGTTTCTGAGCCAGAAACGCGGTGATGTATGCTTTATACATACTCCCAGCCAGAACCCAACTAGTGGAAGTGGCCTTGCTTCGTATCCGCGAAACATGACTTTTTTTTTCTGTATCAATAAAGTTTGCACATTTGTATGAACATTTAATATGGTTATTCATAGTTTATCGGATTAATGGCTTTAGAGTAATTTGTAGGTTATTGTACAATTATAGGTAGTCTTTAGTGTTTTCATTGTGAATCAGCAACTTATTATGGATCCTAGTGTCCAATTTTTGTTAGTAGCTGTCGTAGGTAGCTGGAATTCTGTGCTATTGGACTTTGCTTTATATGTAAGTGAGGGATCCTGTTAATGTTTAGTTAGACCCCAGGTACAGTATTTTTTTTTTGTTATTTGCACTTGATGTGCCCCAAGTATCTAAATTGTTTATCTTTGGACTACAATATAGCCAAGTTGGACTTTATACCTAAATTGTATTTGGAACCTGCACCCGCAACTACTGTATATTTCTTATTTTTATTGTCTGTCTATCTCAAATATGCAATGTATAAGATAAAAATGTAATTTAAATAATACATACGGATTGTTCAGTTTGGCCTTTATTTCCTATTGGTCCCTGGAAGTAAAGTATATTTTGATACATGATTAAGTATTATACAAAATGCAAATAACTTCTCAGTTTTCCAACTCATTCTAGACTATGTTTAAAGCACCACCCCACTGTGGTGGTGGCAGTAATGTATATTTTGTGTCCCTAGTAATATATTTACCAGCCCGTATTCTATTGTTCTACGTGCCGCTCTGGTCACGCACCGCCATCTTGTGACTGCAACTTCTAACTGACCGGAAGTCAGAGACAAAGGTCACAAGCTCTCAATGTAAGAGAGCCTTGTTCTGGCTTTGCTCTGGCTTTCTTCTGGCCTTGTTCTGGCTTACATTGAGTTATGACCTCTGGCCCAGTAAACACTGGAGAGATCCAGCAGGCCACAAGCTGCAGATAACGGCCGGAGTTGCTCTGAGAACAGATGAATAGGTGAATACGGCAGCTGGTAAGTATAAACTAGTGTCAGGGAACTTACATAAGTGACACCACTCCAACGCTGAAATAAAAAAAACCCTACAGGGGTGCTTTAAGCAAAACAAAACCACACTGCCTTGGACAGGGTATTTAGATACAAGGCTAGGAAAGCATGTTATATAGTCTGGAAGGCAGTAATTATTTTTTAGATTTATAACTCTGTTGAATTAAGGAGTAATGTATAACAGCCCCCATACACATTACAAAAAAGTTGTCCGAACCAGCTGGATCAGTCAACAGACTAATATGTTTAGAGGCCTCGTGACTCTTCCCTAACAAATAGTGTCAGAAGAGAGAAGGATCCGGCTGTTGGAATTTCAACAGTTAATTCTCTTGTTTTTTATGAAGATTAGCCACTGCCAGGGGAATATGGCAGCAGCTCTCGCATAGAGAACACAGGAACGCTGTGCGTTCCAGTGTATGGGGGAGTTGGGACACAGTTTGGTCTACCAAATTATCATTCAGCTGATAGCTAGGTATGCCCAGCTTCCAGGATACAGAAATAAATGGTGTTGCCTAGCTCCGTAGTAAAGAATACACAATGTTATTGGAACACTTGTATACAAAATGTAAAGTCTGCATCATTTAAAAAGAATTGGGGTCATTTATCAAACATACGCAAAAATTTGAGACCTGTTACAAATTTGCCGCCATCATCACTACTCTTTTAGTAAATGGAGGGAGCTTATTTGGATCAGGCATGGCCACCTTCAGCTTGGCGGATTTACTATCATTTACACCAGAAACCAGTGTGAATTATAGTGAACATATTGCCAAATCATTGATGTCATCAATTCTGTCTTATGGTGCACAGATTGCCCCAGATGAAAGAAATTTATTCAGAATTGTGTCTCTTAATAAAGTTGTCACATTTCACTCCACAAGCTTTCGAGTATAACTGGCACATAACCGCTGGTCTAAAATTGACTTTTTAATTTTTTATATACTCCATTTGTAAGCCTTTCCCCAACCACCTGGAATTGCTGCCCCAAGCTTAAAACAAAGTCAGAAACACTTATTTTAGTTTGCATAAATCCTGCCTTTTTGAAGTTTAACTTTTAGGACAGTCCTATAAATGAGCATGTTTGCAACAGTGACATATATAGGAGATAAATCTTTTTCTATTGTATATTTAAACAGTGGCAGTCATTCAGATTATGATGTCTCTATATAATTCATTAATAGTTGAAGACTGGAAAACCTATTAAATATACCAGTAATTACTAAAACATACCCTCCGACCTGGGCCTCCTGGTATTCCTGGATCGCCAACTACACCTTTATCTGGAATGACCTATGGTGCAATAGTAAAATTGTAATGTCAGGTATGTTTATGTAAGCTTTTATACTGGCAGATTACCAGCTCTTATAAGTGCAGTATATGTATATTAACTGATAGGTTTTCTAAAACCTATGTACAGATACAAAGCAAAAAGACAGAAAAAGGACACACAAAAAAATTAAAATAATAATTTTTAGGTGTATGAGTTTTTCCTGCTATGTTTTTGGAAATTTTTGTGTCCTTTTGCTGTGTTTTAACTTTTAATTTAGTGTAGGGACAATGAGGACCCTTGACCTAGGTTGTAAGCTTGAGCATTTTGGCAAACATATCGAACAATACCTCATGTATATTATATACATTTTACTGCTCATTTTTTATTTTTATACAGGATACAGTCAGGCCCATCATTGTTGGTCTTGTACCTGTCCTCATGGAGTGCTCTTATATAGTGCTGGGAAGTCCACCCAATCTATCAGTATGGGTGTTATTAATAGTCTGTGAGCCAGACACTGTGTGCTACATCTGTGTGACTGGTGCCCTATAAAAGCTTTATCTGTCTGAAGTTAATAATAATTAATTAATAATTAGTTAATAATAGGCAACAACCCCGTCCATGAATTGGTAGGTGTGTGAGTAGTTGTTTCTAGTGATGATCGAGTTTCCTCATTGCTCGGGTTTTCCGAGCATGCTTGGGTGGTCTCCGACTATTTGGAAGTGCTCGGAGATTTAGTTTCTGTTGCCGCAGCTGCATGATTTGCGGATACTTGTCAGCCTGAATACATGTGGGGATTGCCTGTTTGTTAGGGAATTCCCACATGTATTCAGGCTGTCAAATAGCCGCAAATCATGCAGCTACTGCAACAGAAACAAAATCCAAATACTCGGAGACTACCCGAGCGTGCTCGGGGATACCCAAGGAACGAGTATACTCGCTCATCACTAGTTGTTTCATCTGTATTTTATATCTGTGTTGCCTCTGCCTTTAAAGGGAACCTGGCACCAGGTTATTCCCATATAAGGTAGAGCCAACACATGTAAGCCCTTAAATACAGTAATCTAGAATGCTGTATATATTGTATGTCCCCAATAGCAGGAACAATGTATGCTGGAAAACAATGGAAAAGGAAAATTCTGCAATTATAGTGCTACCAGAATAAGGATGAAAATGAACCACCTACTCTAAAAAAAGTGGATGGAAAGTTAATAAAAATTAGGACAGTTAACTGACAATAACCTAGACACCAAAAGAGGTTAAACCGCATCCTCAACCAGTTGGTGACAAAGAGGTAACATTTCTAACTGCCCAACTAATTATTCAGCCTGCTTCTCAGTACTGTATCCAAATGAATCCCACAGAGCGTGATAGACTCTGAACTCTTCATCCAAAATCCAAACAACCGATTACTTCATTGATTGGACACTAGAAAACATATTCAACTTCCAACCCTGGACTGCTAAAGAACATGCCCGCTGTAACAGTTTGCTAAAGACTTCTAGCTATTAGTGATGAGCGAATGTGCTCGGCTTAGGCGTTATCCGAGCATGCTCTGGTGCTGATTGTCTTTGTCGTGCTCAAATAATATGTTTGATTCCCCGTGCCTGCATGCCTCATGGATTGCCTGTTTGTTACAGCCACGAGACATGCAGGACTGGAACATATTCAAGCACGCCGAAGACACTCGGTTAGCACCCAACCATAACATCTTATCCGAGCACTTTCTCTCATCTCTACTAGCTATCTGTCAACCGGCACAAAAAGGATTAGCATCAAAAATAATTCTAGTGCTCATGCAAATGAGCATATAAGTTGAATGAGTGCTGTATAATTTTTAATGCAAAAAACGATGTATTAATCCAGCGACTATGGGCAGTAGAATGTATTTAAAACTTCTAGTTTATTTTGTACATATTAAAATATAGTGCAGCATGTTGCAGCCACTGGGCTGAACTTGAGGAACAACAATCCTACGCGTTTCAGGTATAGGAAACCTTAATCATGATTAAGTTTTAAGTACATTCTACTGCCCATACTCGCTGGATTATTACACCGTTTTTTGCATAATCATTAATCAATTGTCTGCCTGGAGCCCAAGGCTAATCCGTGCGCAGGGGGAAAATCCAAAATGCAGGAGGATGACCGTCAAGGGGTGAGCTGAATTATTTTACCTTTTTTTTCATATAATTTTTAATTGGACAGCACACTGACCCAAGTTATTCAACAGAGCTGTTCAGATGAACAATTTGTTTCTTGGTTCAACTGTCAATGAGAAAAAAAATAGTGGCATGCACTACTTTCTTACGAGTCTCGGATAAGACTCACCATTTCAAGTCTATGGATGACTAAAAAAAAAAATGGATCCAACACGGAACATCCAATTGGCATATGATTTTCATGGATACATTTGTATTATAAAGCTAGAAAACTTTATTTGATTATGTACAAAATTTTTAATGTCACATGGAGAAAAAAAAGGATACAGGGATGTAAGCAGGATGAAAATCAGAAATAGTAGAAAAAAGTTGTGTTCTGGATGAAACTCAGATGATTTCTTATACGCTCGTCAATAGCCACCCTTATTCCCATTATTTGGGATGCTGACACCCTTATCAAAAAGAATAATAAGAGATCAAACTTATTAAAAGTTCACTTTCACCTGTTCTAAAAACCTAAAAAGTTAGTGTGAAAACGGTAATGAAATGTTTGATACTTACACTTTGACCTCTTTCACCATTTTTTCCACGTTCTCCAACCACACCAGGTTCTCCTTCCTTTCCCTGGAAACAATATATACATATAATGTCTAGTCTTGCAAAATATTTAATGTTTATTATTTTCTCAGATATTTAGTTTATAAATTTACTGAATTCAATAAATTAATATATTTACTTTGTACATTAGCAGATATTTGTTCTTTTTGTGACATGACTATAGGGTCTGCTGTTAACAGCCTTTACAGATAAGTTTTAAAGCAGCTATATGGACCATAGAAAACACTAGATTAGAGAAGTTCTGTGACTTCTAAGGAGTGTTGTGAGCATGGTCTGTGAGTCTGACCTGTACTGGGGTCATTGTGCAGAGAGGAAGGAGGTTGTTATCTTTCAATGTTATCCTGACTGTGATGATAAGATGATTGCTGAAAACTCATTTCTACAGAACAGGAAGTATAAGGCCCGGGTCTCACATAGCGATACACCAGCGATCCCGACAACAATATGCACTTGTCAGGATCGCTGGTGTATCGCTACATGATCGCTGCTGAGCTGCCAAACAGGCAGCGATCAGCACAGCGACACTGCGGGTAACATCGCTTAGTTACCCGCAGTGTACGCTGGATACCAGCGCCCTGATGCAGGGAGCTAGTAACCAAGGTACACATCGGGTTTCCAGGAGCTGCGCGGTGCCTGGAAACCCGCTGTGTACCTTGGTTACCAGCTCCCTGCATCAGGGCGCTGGTATCCAAGGTACACAGCGGGTTTCCAGGCACAGCCCCGCGCCTGGAAACCCGCTGTGTACCTTGGTTACCAGCGGATCGCTGATCTCCCACCTGTCACACGCAGCGATGCGTGCTGGCCAGGGGGAGACCAGCGATCAAAAAAATGTCCAGGACATTCAGCGACGATCAGCAATACCCAGCAGGGGGGCTGATTGTCGCTGAATGTCACACACAGCGATATCGCTGGTGAGCTCGCTGCTGCGTCACAAAACTAGTGACTCAGCAGCGATCTCGCTAGCGAGATCGCTGTGTGAGACGGGGGCTTTAGACTATTATTAAGCTTAGAAAATGCAAATTTTCAGGATAGTTTCAATATAGAAACTTGATAAAAAGTTTTTTTAAGAAGTCTTTCTTTATTCATTACATTTTTAAAATAATTGCTTTCTGTGCCAATTGATAGTTCAGATGGAAAAACAAAGCTAGGCATTCAACATCCTAAAAAACAACTGTCAGAGACCACAGAAAGATTTGTGGCATTGTGCATGCTACTCGTCAAACACTTCTAATTCATGAAGAGGCATGAACCTCTATCATGCCCCTCATCAAGACGGCGAAAAAAGTTGCCAGTCTTGATGAATCTGGGCAATAAACTTTGCTTATTCTTTATTCTCAAAGATCCCTTGTTCCTTAAAATACATTTTTAGTATCAATGCCTCTTAATAAACAATGACTGAATACTGAAGTATTTAGCAAGATGTGACACTATTTGCTGGTGCCACTGCTTGGTTCCCCTTCCCCTCCATGCAGGACCGCTGGCATACTCACCGCCCTGGCCACGCAGAGTGGTACCCGACGTCCTCACTGGTTTCTTCCTGCTCCTGAGTCCTAATGGTGAGCGCTCCACTGCTCTTCAGGGGGCAGTGTGTGTACATAGTAAAATGCCCCTAGCCAATAGCTGGAAGGTATTTAGTATTTGAGTGCACCTGCAAGTTTGCTTTCAGCCAATAGGGAGGTGCCAAGCAATCATGAATCATTATACCCAAACCAGAATGCTTATTCATTCAAGAAAGAAGAGATCCAATAATAAATAGTTAATTTTATTTAAATTATTAAAAGAAAACAACATACAGTCATGGCCAAAAGTTTTGAGAATGACACAAATATTAATTTTTACAAAGTCTACTGCTTCACTTTTTCTAATGGCAATTTGCATATACTCCAGAATGTTATAAAGAGTGATCAGCTTAACAGCAATTACTTGCAAAGTCAATATTTGGCTAGAAAATGAACTTTATCCCCCAAAACACATTTCAACATCATTGCAGCCCTGCCTTAAAAGGACCAGCTAACCTCTTTTCAGTGATTGCTCCATTAACACAGGTGTGGGTGTTGATGAGGACATGGCTGGAGACCAATCTGTCATGATTAAGTAAGAATGACACCACTGGACACTTTAAAAGGAGGCTGGTGCTTGGCATCATTGTTTCTCTTCTGTTAACCATGGTTATCTCTAAAGAAACACATGCAGTCATCATTGCAATGCACAAAAATGGCCTAACAGGGAAGAGTATCGCAGCTAGAAAGATTGCACCTCAGTCAACAATCTATCGCATCATCAAGAACTTTAAGGAGAGAGGTTCCATTGTTGCCAAAAAGGCTCCAGGGCGCCCAAGAAAGACCAGCAAGCGCCAGGACCGTCTCTTAAAAGTGTTTCAGCTGCGGGATCGGGCTACCAGCAGTGCAGAGCTTGCTCAGGAATGGCAGCAGGCAGGTGTGAGTGCATCTGCACGCACTATGAGGCGGAGACTCTTGGAGCAAGGCCTGGTCTCAAGGATGGCAGCAAAGAAGCCACTTCTATCCACAAAAAACATCATGGACAGACTGATATTCTGCAAAAGGTACAGGCAGTGGACTGCTGAGGACTGGGGTAAAGTTATTTTCTCTGATGAATCCCCTTTTCGATTGTTTGGGACATCAGGAAAACGCCTCATTCGGAGAAGACAAGGTGAGCGCTACCACCAGTCTTGTCTCATGCCAACTGTTAAGCATCCTGAAACCATTCATGTGTGGGGTTGCTTCTCAGCCAAGGGAATCGGACCTCTCAGTCTTGCCTAAAAACACAGCCATGAATAAAGAATGGTACCAGAATGTCCTCCAAGAGCAACTTCTCCCAACCCTCCAAGAGCAGTTTGGCAATCAACAATGCCTTTTCCAGCATGATGGAGCACCTTGCCATAAAGCAAAGGTGATAACTAAATGGCTCAGGGAACAAAACAGAGATTTTGGGTCCATGGCCTGGAAACTCCCCAGATCTTAATCCCATTGAGAACTTGTGGTCAATCATCAAGAGACGGGTGGACAAACAAAAACCTAAAAATTCTGACAAAATGAAAGCATTGATTGTGCAAGAATGGACTGCTATCAGTCAGGATTAGGTCCAGAAGTTGATTGAGAGCATGCCAGGGAAAATTGCAGAGGTCCTGAAGAAGAAGGGTCAACACTGCAAATATTAACTTGCTGCATTAACTCATTCTAACTGTCAATATAAGCTTTTGTTACTCATATGTTTGCAATTATTATATTTCTGTCTGTGATAAAAACATCTGTCAAACACACATAAAAACCAGAGGGCAGCAGATCATGTGAAAATATAATATTTGTGTCATTCTCAAAACTTTTGGCCATGACTGTACAACAAAAAATAAAAAACAGGATGTCCCAAGCAAAAGAGACGTCACCACACACATCATTCAAAGGATGGACTATATATAGTATATATACATGGCAAAATAGCAAGACACTAATCTCATGGGTCATAAATATGCCCAAATAAAATATATATATATAAATTGTCCAGTGCTTGAAACGAACAATCAGATCTCAAAGAAATAAATAAAGTATTAATATGCCATAATATTAATCTAAGATCATAAATGACACCCATCATATTAACAATAATGCCTGGTACAAAAATATCCACCATAAACAATTAAGACCTTTGATAATAATGTAAAAAAACTATTAACTATTTATTATCGGATCTCTTCTTTCTCGAATGAATAAGCATTCTGGTTTGGGTATAGCTTTGTAGGAAGTGTCAATCTTTCTTTTCTTTTTGGACTAATTTCTGATTAATGAATCATTAGGCAGTTTGGTAATCTACTAATGAGTTGTGAGGTCCCCTGGTCTTGGTATGGTCAATATCCTGCACCCGTAGTTTAGTCCCTGGTCCTTGTGTGGCCAGTCCTGAACCCGTAGTCCCTGGTCCTTGTGTGGCCAGTCCTGAACCCGTAGTCCCTGGTCCTTGTGCGGCCAGTCCTGAACCTGAAGTCCATGGTCCTAGTGTGGCCAGTTCTCAACCCAAGGTGCCTGGTCCTTGTGCGGCCAGTCCTTAACCAGTAGTCCCTGCTCCTAGTGCAGACCCTGAATCAGTATCTGAGACCTAGTCCTATATTTGTCTGCATATATGACCCCTGGGGTCAGCAGCTGCAGTACCGGGAACAGCCTAGGAGTGGTGCCTGGTGGCTACCTGCAGCCATGACTCCACAATCAGGAGCTCCGTGAACACCGGGTAGTCGCTTAGCTATGCCCTTCCTAGGTAAGCCTGGCCTTGTGACACAATGGATCAACGAACCACATGCGTCACCTGTATCCGTAACGCTTGAGGACATTGTAGGGATATTTATTAAAATCCTAATGTATACAGGTTCAGCAATCAATTTATTATACACTCACATAGCCTTCTATATACAGAATGAGCCCCACATAGCCTCTTATTTACAGTGAGAGCCCATATAGCCTCTTATATACAGTTTGAGCACCCACATAGCCTCTGTACACATAGCCTCCTATATACAGTAGGAGCCCTCACATAGCATCCTATATACAAAATGAGCCTTCATATAGCCTCCTATATAAAGAATGAGCCCCACATAGCCTCCTATATACAGTGAGCCTGACATAGCAATTCTATATACAGTATGAGTCCCAACATAATCTATTATATACAGTATGAGCCCTCACACAGACTCCTATATACAGTATGAGCCCCACATAGTCTCCTATCTATAGTATGAGCCCTACATAACCTCCTATATACAGTATGAGCCCTCAGATAACTTCATATATACAGTATGAGACCCACATTGCCTCTTATATACAGTATGAGCCCCATATAGTCTCCTATACAATAGTATGAGCCCCACATAACCTTCTATATACACTATGAGCCCTTAGATAACCTCATATCTACAGTATGAATCCCACATTGCCTCTAACATACAGTTGAATCCCAACATAGCCTCCTATTTACAATATGAGCTCCACATGGCCTCCTATATATAGTATGAACCCCCTCATAGCTTCCTATATACAGTAGGAGACCTCACTATATATATATATATATATAAAGCTCTGGCAAAAATTAAGAGACAACTGCAAAATTTTCAGTCTGATTTTTCTCTTTATAGGTATATTTTTGAGTAAAATGTAAATTGCTCTTTTATTCTATAAACTACTGACAACATGTCTCCGAATTTACAAGCAATAAATTTTGTATTTATTTTCAGAAAATGAGAAGTGGTCAAAATATCACTGTATCCCTCTGCTTGTAAAGCCAGAATTGAGCCCTTCTTTTCCTCACTCAAGACTTTTCTTTTCAACTCCTTTGGCATGGTTAAAAGTCATTTTTTATTCCTATTACTTTTGGATATTACTAGCACTTGTTTTGCCATCCAGCTTGTCCTATTGCAAGAGGATTGTGAACACCACAGCAGTGTTTTTTATATTTTCCTTTGTTAAATAAGATTTGGTTCAGGTGATCACCTAATCAGAAGCACATTAAGTAGAATGAGGTGAACTCTGGTTGGAATTCAACTGACACTGGAATGGAATGGCTGTCAGACATGTAGAGAAGCTGATTTTTATAAAACTGTGCAGTGATCTCTTAATTTTTGCTAAAGTTTTATATATATATATATATATATATATATATATATGTGTATATATATATACAGTATATGAATAGTCCAGTATGGGTTTGAATGATTACTATGTATATTGTCCTACCTTATATATTTTAATGTTGAGTATTTATCCAGGCACGATTTTCCTATACTAAAATGTTGCTGCATACTTCGTCTTTGTCTTTGAGCATGCGCGAATGGTTGAGTGACCTCATCAGTGTCAACGGTCTTTGATGCGTGCGCGCTTTATTAGTTCTCCTGTACCAAGATGGCACTTAACATACTTCCGGGTGCAAATGCGCATTACCGGAATTAATCATCTCTCTTTGGATTTTCTCCCTGACACGCGCACTGTGAATAATGAGACACCGATTTTCAGCGCTATGTGTAATATACTGATGGAGTGAGTCATGTACTATAATTAATTATGAACAGCTGGTTTTAATGATCAATTACAGTTTTTTGCACATTTATTATGTTGTATGATACATGATAACACTATCTTGCACTATATCACTTTATGTAATCATGTCTTAATGTATTGATATGCAAATCATGATCACATCACTGTTACATTGTTATATATTTGTATATTGCTGCTAAATGTTTTGTCAATTTGCTTTCCATAAAATCTCTTCGCATGCACTTTTACAACTGCTTCAGAAAGGTCCACACCTAGGACCGAAACGTCACCACATGGGCTAATAAAATAGCACCTTATAGCTACATTATGATGTGCTGCTTCAACTTTTTTTTTGGACTTATATAAGGACTGGTATGCACCTGTGAGACTCTGCACCCTACATTTATTTGTGCTGATTTTTTACTTTTTCTCTAATTATTACCTTTTTGAAGTGTGCACAGTTTATTCTTGCTCCATTATGGCCACATCTAGTGGCATCTGGATATGCCCGACAATTTTTTCTACATCGCAGAGGATGAGGAGAGAATCCTTAGAGGTATAGAGGAAGAGGCCACATTTCTGAATATGCCGTCACCCACTGATCTTAAATACAAGTATAACTTTGAACCTAAACGGATAATCACTCTACTATTACATCTAATGACACTTAAAGAATATTTTAAAAATAAACGAATACCAAAAGGCCTATGATCTAATACACGTCCAAATTTTTTTTCTAATGATGAAGTGTTTTATGAACGTTTTTTCCTTATCTAACAAGTATGCAAGAGATGTACTATTACTAAACATGGAATTTTTACAAAAAGAAATCCGAACTCTGAATGTGACAGTTTCTGATATTGAGTGCAAATTGAGAGAAACTTTGGGTTCAGAATATTTTGATAGATTTAAAGAGACAATTAATACTCGTCTGAAAAAAACCAAAGAGGAAATAGAAGAAACAAAAAGATGTAAATGGAATAGAGATGAGATGCTGATGATTATCGCCTAGGAAATGTTTAAAATTGGCAAAAAGAGGGAATAAGATAATGAGAGAAAAAAAACCTTTTATGAAAACAGGTGGTTATTATAATCCAGAGAATACTAATACTGTACATTATGAGTACTCATGTTATGACTATTTTTCTAGTAGGATCAACAAAAGGAACGGAAGAAGACAACAAGGAAAAGAAATTGAATGGACGAACGAATCCAGTGAGACAAACAGAAGAGAAAGGACCAGATTTAGCGGTAAATCTTTTTTCAAAAACTTTGACTAAAAATGAAATTATGGTGTTAGAAAAGGGTTTTTTGCTTAGCTCAAATAGTCACACTAATTGGTTTAAATTAGAAACTGAATTATTTCAATTTTTTAGATCTATAAAATTGAAGTATTTGTACTCGAGGAGTTTGGAAAAAGATCAGGTAGTGGTAACCCCTGAGAGACCCATTTTGAAATTACAAAAATTCATGTTATCCAACCCGAGTGATTTTGTTCCAATTGTAAATGCACTTGTTATTGAGGCATATATTGCTGCTGTAAATAATGATATAGAAAATTTAAAAGACTTTGAAAAAAGACCAATTTCCATATCCAAATTTTACTAAGGCTGAGAACTTGGCACTGGAATTATTGGCCCATGACAGCGACATCACCATCAAGCCGGTGGACAGGGGTGGTGCTGTCGTCGTCATGGACACACTTAGCTATGTAGCTGAAATAAGACGCCAGTTGGATGATTCACAGGTTTATTAAAGGATTACTGGTGATCCAAAATTATTGATAAACAAAAAAAATCATTAATTTATTGGATGCAGCATTGCATCAGGATGTTATAGATGAAAATCTTTATAAGTATCTATTGGTGGAAAATCCAGTGACCCCAGTTATATATACACTACCTAAAATACATAAATGCTTACAAAATCTTCCTTGACATCCTATCGTTCAGGGTGCAATTATATTTTCAGCCACATAGGAATTTTTTGGGATAAAATTTTGGGCTCATTGGCTAAACTGGCTACTTCATTAATACTGGACACTAGTGATTTCTTATGCAAACTGGAAAATGTTAAACCAAAGGGTACCATTTAGTAATGAGCGAATGTGCTCGCCACTACTTGTTACTCGCCCGGGTATCACGATACTCGGTGTACTCGGCGAGCACTGAGCATTTCCGGGATTACTCGGCGGGAACTTGGGTCTCCACCCAGCTTTTTTGGTGGACTTTACAGACCCAATCACGATGCAGGGATTGTCTGCCAGGCAATGAAAAGACGCAGCCATCTTTGTTGTGGTCGTGCAGTGATTGGCTGGCCGCACAGCATCATCAGGGGTATAAGAGACCGGACGCTGCCCTGCTTGGTGCATTCAGCTCCGGATTTAGATAGTGTAGGGAGAGCTGCTGCCAAGATAGGGTCAGAATTGGGGATTTATTAGTTAGTGTGTGGTCTACCATCCTAAACTACTCAAATCCAGCTAAACCAACAGTCCTTCTACAGTCCTTCTAACGACTAATTCCGGAGTTTATAGGTTCCAGTGTTATGTAGGCAGGGTAGTATACACATCAGTGCAAGGCCTACAGGCACTGTGTGTATATAGATCATTGCATACATCAAGAGGGTCCATTCCTTTCCTGTGTTCTGGTGCTGCTGCTACCTGTAGGATATATTGGCCGTATATACCAAGCCCCAGGTGTAATTGGCTTTGAAATTTTTTTGGCCAGGGCTAATAGAACTTTTTTTTTATTGCAAAGCAATTCAGAGCACTTTTTTTTCCTCCATTTGCTTTTTGACAGTGCACAATACAGCCAGATCCTTTTCCTTGCACAGCATGAAAATCCAGCAGTTTTAAAGGGTTCCCAAACATCTCCTTTGAGTGTGCAGAGAAATATTTTATTATGTGGTACAGTTGAGTAGATTTTTTTGAGTGTCTCACACAATTTCTTGACACTATTTTGCTGAACCCCCTCAAAAAATACATACAGGCCACATATTTTATAGTGTAGTATATCTGTGACACGCCTCATCCATCCGTCTGCTAAAAATTTTGGTCTTTTTAGCCCTAAATTCAATTTTTTTTAGCTGTCTTTCACTGTACTTATATACAGCACTATTTAGCCAAAAAATAAAAAAAATTACAGGCCACACATTTGTTGTAGTGGTATCTCCGTGCCAGCTGATATCTGTGCTTGCTCCAAGTTTGGTGAGTTTACAGCAGTTTTCTTTTTTTGTCCTTGGTGTCACTGTACTTATATATAGCAGTATTTTGCAAAAAAAAAAAATACAGGCCACACATTTTTCGTAGTGGTATCTTTGTGCCAGCTCATATCTGTGCGTGCTCAAAGTTTGGCCTGTTTACAGCAGTTTTCTTTTTTTGTCCTGGGTGTTACAGTACTTATATACAGCAGCATTTTGCAAAAAACTAAAAAAAATACAGGCCACACATTTTTCGGTGTGGTATCTCCATGCCAGCTCATATCTGTGCGTGCTCAAAGTTTGGCCAGTTTATGGCAGTTTTCTTTTTTTGTCCTTGGTGTCACAGTACTCATATACAGCACTATGTTGCATTCTTTTAAAAAAACAGGCCACATTTTACAATGGGTTCTATCTCTGACACGCCTCATACATCCCCATGCCAAAAATTGAGGCATTTTAGGCATAAATTCCCTTTTTTGGGCAGTCTGTCACTCTCGTAATATTCAGCACTCTTTTGCATCCACCAAAAAAAACAAAACATATTTTATAGTGTGGTATATCTGTGACATGCCTCATATGTCCGTGTGATAAAAATTTGTGCATTTTAGGCTCGTACTCCAGTGTTTTCCTGTCTATTACTCAAGTTATATACAGCACTGTGTTGCATTATTTTAAAAAACAGGCCACATTTTACAGTGGGGTCTATCTCTGACACGCCTCATACATCCGTGTGCCAAAAATTGAGGCATTTTAGCCCTAAATTCCCTTTTTTGGGCAGTCTGTCACTCTCGTTATATCCAGCACTCATCCACAAAAAAAAAAGATTTTTACAGTGGGGTATGTCGGTAAAAAGATTTCTGTTTCAAGTTGTTATGGAAGCTTCATGACTGTTAAATGCTCTAACTACTACCAGCATCATCATCTTCAGCCTAGAGGCAGTCACTGCGCAGATAGAAAGTCTGAGTAGCAGAGGGTGAACACTTAGGCGGTGTTGTACTCTGTATTATACTCTGTCTCTGTATTATGAAGGCTAAATCTTATTAATGAAATCATGCCTGGAAGAGCCATAGCAAGATAACGTTGAAGATCACGGTGACAGGACTCGTAACTACTAAAGCCTGGTGTTCCTGGGCAGGATTCTGACAAGCCCTCACATACTAATACTGAACTGGTTGGACGATGACGTTTAAAAGGAGCCCATGCATTTTCTATAACTGAAGCTAGAGATTTTGACATTTCGGATGCATTTCCAGGGATGTTAATTGGAGAGTGTGGTGGTCGGAGATGTGACTTCTACACCACCCAAGGTGCCGCACCCACCACCTTCTGTCTCTTTCCCATTCTCCCGCAGATTGAAAGTCGGCAAGGACAAGTTCCTTCTCCCTCTGTAACAGTCTGTCATTGTAATTTTTTGGGGGTAAACGATATCTATTACTATGTATGTAACCCCTTGTCATGTACAGCACCATGGAATTAATGGTGATATATAAATAACTAAATAATAATAATAATACTATATGGGTGTTTCCACTAGACAATCCATCAAACATGTTATTGAAGGATTTTTATTTTCTGACAACTCTGACCAGCTGTGCACAAACTATGTCAACTTGGTAGCTATACCTCAGTGGGTGTTGGCACAGTGTCATGTTGACTACAGTCCCCAGATGTTATGTAGGTCCCTAATCTCACCTCTACTTCAGCAGCATGATGAATTAATAGGAAAAGCACGTGGTATTGGTGTAGCTGTTGTTTTCTTGACAAAGAAACCAATAACATTAATGAGGTGGTTAGCCGCACACGGAATGGAGAAATAGTAAACATGATAATTGACAAGTAGTTTCACATTTGAGGTAAAACACACTTCAACAAGTTGCTTTAACTCTTACAACATTATATTCCAAAGCGTTGAAGAAAAAGATGAATATATTGTGAAACAAATAGGTATGAATAATTAATCACACAAATGATGTAACATAATTCTAAACATACACATTTTTCCCACCAAAAATTTTAAGTATGAGACTAGTGTCATCTTGTGGAATGATATGAGCCACAAAGTCCTTCAAATTAAAACTGTTCTGGATGTACTGTACAATTTTCTCTAGAAATTTGGAAGTACATGCCTTCTATGCTGCTTGCATTAAAGAACTGATTTGCCAGATATGCACGGAGTCAGGATGACTGGGCTGTGGGTACCTGTGCTGCGCCGTGTCCGGAACTGTCAAGGCTGCGTCCCCTGTTTCCCGGCGGAAGGAATAGGGCAACGGACAGGCCCCATTACACCGAAAGAGGGGTCGTGTTTAGACAGGGAACCTGGCCGGAAGCTGAGTAGAAAAAAAAGCAAAGCAGGCATCAGTCCCAGCTGTGACCGTGTGAGCAGCAAGGGGGGCAGTGCACTAGGCACCTGAAGCGCCAATGCTGCGGCGAAATGCAGCAGACAGACCCAGTGACCTAGAGGCATGGGGCCAGCTTAAGAGAAAGTGGGCAAGACATCAAAGATTTGTGGCGTGGACAAGCAGCGCATAGGAGCCTGAGTAGCGTGCTCCGTCCTTAGAGCAGTGGCGCTGCAAAAGACAGTTCCCATTGTCTCCCGCCACTAAGAGCGGTACTGCCATTTTACCAAGGTGCCATTTGCCCAATAACCGCCAGAGAGTGAGGCTCCATGCGCTCCTTGACTGTGAGTACACCGCACATGCACAGTAGAGAGAGCCAGTTCATGCCACGTGTTCAACGTGGATAAGCAATAATTAGAAGGCACAGAGGAATGACAGAGGACGTTGGTATGGTCAGCAAGGTACTCCCTCAGCATTTTCAAAAACTTTCACTCCATGTGAGAGTCCCCTGCGTCTCAGGGACAGGGCGATGGGAGGATCTGAGAAAACTCTCCCCAAACTTTGCCAGTGTTCCACTGCCTTTGCTGGCTTGGAGTTGTGTCTCTCTTAGCTGTTCTCCTTTCTTGGCCAACAAACTTTGACCTCTGCTGCCAGCATTTTCAGATGTCAATTTTTTTAATAATTCCACAAGAAGGGCCCTCTGTTCCTCCAACATTTTAGTACACCTGTCTGCCTTTGAAATAGGAGATGTAAAGTTCTCCTTGTAGCGTGGGTCTAGAAGTGTCACCAATCAGTATTGCCCGTCACCCAAAATTTTGATAATGCGAGGGTGATGGGAAAGGCAGCGTAACATAAACTCAGCCATGCATGCAAGACTGCTAACAGTCAATACTTCCGTGTCCTCACCAAGAGGACGACTGACCATGCTCTCCTCCTTGTCCTCAGGCCTCCAACACTTAGAACTAACCTCAGTAATATCATTGTACAAACATCATTGTAAATACTTTCTTGTAAATACACCCTGAATTTTTTATCTCCCACACCACATTTTAGATCATAACTTGTCACGAGCAGGATTGTTTTGTTTGGGTTTAATTATTGTTATCGTTGTTACTTAGTGTAGATTGTAAGCTGTCACCAACAGTGTAGTTTTGTTTTGGTTTAATTATTGGATTATTGTTATCATTGTTACTTAGGACTGATGTGTTTGAAACTGTTAAACTGTAAATATGTTTTCGCTGTATAATAACTTTCAAACTTCAAATTAGAGCACAGATAAGCAGGATGGAGACATTAATTATGGTGCCATTAACGCTCACCCTCTTTGTGGATTCGTCAAAGTTTTGGAGGATGTTACATATGTCAGACATCCATGTCCACTCCTCATATGTTATGTGTGAAGATTGATTGGTTGATTGTTCACCAACTGACCTCTTCTGCTCACAAATCCTTTCCAACATCTGCAGTGTAGAGTTCCAAGGCCTGGGGGCATCACACACCAGTCGTTGAGCCAAAAGCTGCAAGCGCTGCTGAATCACCGCAAGGGCGGATGAAGCTGTAGCTGACTTTCTAGAATGGGTATTTAGAGCGTTGCACTTTTCCGAGCAGATCTGGCAGCTCCGTGTCGCTTTTCAAAAAACGTTGACCAATTTGGTTAAGCGCATGAGCCAGGCATGGCACGAGTGTAAGCTCGCCTCGCCACAGAGCAGCCACCTGGTTCCAGCCATTGTCACACACAACCATGCCTGGCTGTGGGTTCAGCCATCTCAGCCACCGATCTGCCTGCTCTTTCAGAGCTGTCCACAACTCTTCAGCATTTTGGGGTTTGTCACAGAAGCATATTAGCTTCAGCACAGCCTGTTCCTGCTTTCATTTGGCAGTGCTGCAGTGCTTCCAGCTTGTGACTGATGTGCTGCTACCTTTTGTAGCTGGAGGCTGAATAGGAGGCGAAGGAGGAGGAGGTGCAGGAACTGTAGACTGTGGGGGCAACCCAGATTGATGTAGGGCCAGCAATACTCGAGGTTTTGGAGGACGTGCACCATACCAAGGTCGGAGTGGGTCCTAGCTTCCACTATGTTAACCTAGTGTGCCCTCAGTGAGATGTACCGTCCTTGACCACAAGCACTTGTGTTAGTGGTTAGGTGGACTTTCCAAGTAACAGCATTGTGGAGGGCACGGGCAATGTTGTGGGACACATGCCTGTGTAATTCCTGGACAGCACACCGGGACAAATATTCCCACATGTTCGTGCCCTCCGGGTGATACTTGACTCTACCCTCTCTTTCAAGCTAAGATCCAAGCCCTTACCTCTTCCTGCCCATTACAGCTCAAAAACATTTCCTGGATCTGTACATTACAAGAAAATTAGAAAATGTTTGTGCACGCCATCATGATCTCCCGCCTCGACTATTGCAACCTTATACTCTCTAGCCTCCCCTCTAGCACTCTTGCACCACTCAAATCTATCCAAAACTGCCAGAGTAATCTAACTGTCCCTACGTTATTCCCCAGCCTCTCCTCTCTGCCATTCCCTTCACAGCCTTCCTATTGTCCAGAGGCTAACGTTCAAAACCCTAAATATGACATACAAAGCCTTCCACAACCTGTCTCCTCCATACATCTGTGACATGGTCTCCCAATGTCAGACTGGGTCATGACTTCTTGTACGTAACCCAGTGTGCCGTCAGTGAGATGTACTGTCCCTGCCTACAAGCACTTGTCCACGGGTCCGTGGTTAGGTGCACTTTCCCTGTAACAGCATTGTTGATGGCCCAGGTAATGGTTGTGGGACACGTGCTTGCTTGTGTAATGTCATGACGGCATACCGTGAGAAATAGTGGCGGGTGTGGGACCGAGTACCTTGTTACTGTCACCGCCATCAGGTTGCGGAAAGCGTCCGTCTCCCACGAGCCTAAAATGTAACATTTAGAGCACAAGCAGATGATAAATTTGTTAATTTAGTACTGTGGCTTGTGGGCCGTAGGCTGCATCTGTCCGCTTACGGTCCAATGGCTGGGTTATGGACAACTGAAGGCTGCGCTGGGACAAGGACGTGGACGTGCTTGATGATGGTGCTATTAGACTGTTGTCATCGGTAGGTGCAGGGCAGGAGGCATCTTCGCATGCACCGTGGACAGGGGATTGGCTTGCACGCACAACAGCGGAAGAAGCAGTGGTTTCACCCGCAGAGACTGTTCATGGAGGTTGGTGTTCAACCAACAAAGTCAGGTACTTTGCTGCCATGTGCCTGATCATGCTGGTGGTGGTAAGGCTGGTAGTTTTACTACCCCTGCTGATGCGGCCATGGCCGGTGTTGCAAATGTCCTTTTTGGGGTTATCGGCAGAGTCTTTAAAAAAACAACAAGACTGGTAGGGGGACATTCATTATCTCCCTCTCCCACACCACCTCCTCACCTCGACACCTGTCTTTTGGTGTTCCCCAAGGCTCTGTTCTAGGGCCCTTACTCTTCTCCATCTACACCTTCGGCTTGGGACATCTGATGTAATGGCATGGTTTGCAATATCATCACTACGCCGATGACACGCAGATCTACCTATCTGTACCTGACATCACCTCCTTACTGACCAAAATCACACATCTTCCCACTATGTCATCCTTTTCTGCTCGCTTTCAAAAAGTGGACATGGACAAATCAGAATACATCATCTTTCAAGCATCTCACGCTGAGTACACCTGAGAGCTGTGCTTGCTTCATTCGGTACCACTTTAGTAAGAGGTAAACTTTGCCCTAGAGAAAATGATTTTCCAGACATTCATTGCCTTTTTTGCACATTTTTTGCAGCTGTAATTTTCATCTTATTGGTTTGGATGTGGTAAATTTCTAAGTTGTCATCAGTACCATCATCGTCCATATGCTGTAAAGAGGAAATCAGGTGTTTCCAAGGGTTGTGGTTATGTAAGTTTTGTGCAATTCTGTTGTGAATGTGTTAGAAATGAGTTCTGAGCAGAAGCTCCCTCTGGTGGTTGCAGACAGTGCTGAACCATTTAGTGAAGATTGGCAATCAGGAGTTACAGACTGGTCCTATATAAGGGAGGTTCCCTCCCATCAGGGTTGCCGGTGATCAATTGTTCTTGTCTCAACTGTGGTTCCTGGTTCACTTGGAAGCTTGCTGAATCTTGCCTCTTCTCCTGCTCTCAGATAAGACATTTTCTGTTTTTATTTTTGTGCTTGCTTTTTGCATTGTTTCCTGCACTTTTGTGGAGGTCAGCCAGGTCCCCTCCGGGGGCTTGTGCTCCTCTCAGTTTGTCTGAGCCACTGTTGTTTGTTCATTTGCCTTTTCCAGTTTTTCTTCAGTGGCTGCGGCTTAGTTTTGTTACACCAGAGAACTAATTTAGGTGGTAGAGGTCGTGTGATCTCAGGTGTTTTTGCAATTAGTAGAGTTGGTACTTTTTAGGGTTTTTTGGGATTGCAGTGTGTCCTTCCTATCCTTTTCTGTCTAGGAAGATTGGGCCCAACGTTTGCTCATACTATTTTCTGTCTGTGTCTGTATTTCCTCTTGTCTAACCGCCATTACATGTTTGGGGGCTTCCTATGTTCTTTGGGGATCTGCTCCGGGGCAGATAGCTTTTCCTCTTTCTATCTTTAGGTGTAGTTAACCTCTCAGGCTGTGACGAGGCGTCTAGGACCAACGTAGGTACGCTCCACAGCTGCCTTTAGTTGTGGTGGTTAGTCAGGGTACTGCAATCCAGTAGATTCCAACCTCTCTGGTGTATTGCCGTTTTTGCTTGCTCTCCTCAGCTACCAAATCATAACAGTATCACCGGCCAAACTGAAAATTATATGGTACTCAACAGAAGGGAAAAATAGTAAAAGGAAAAAGAAAAAAGGAAGTTGTCAGAAATTTTTTTTTTCTCTGTTTGTTGCATTTCCCTCTTTTTCTCTGGATGCTGAGGAGGATTTTTTTTTTTTTCTCTCAATGGAGTTTGCACAGTTGTCTGGCCGTGTGGATCAGCTTGCCACTGAAGTTCGGAGTATTGCTACCTATCTTGCTAGGTTGCCGGTTGTGGAACCTAGGATCCCCATGCCAGATTTATTTTTGGGGGATCGAGCTAAATTTCTGAATTTCAAAAATAACTGTAAGTTGTTTTTTGCCTTAAAACCTAAGTCCTCAGGGAACGCAGCACAGCAGGTTCAAATTGTCATCTCTCTCCTGCGCGGCGATCCTCAGGATTTGGCTTTTTCCCTGACACCTGGGGACCCTGCTTTGAGTAATGTTGATGCATTTTTTCTGGCTCTGGGGTTATTGTACGATGAACTTAATGTCACTGATCAAGCTGAAAAAACCTTGTTGGCATTAAATCAGGGGCTTGAGGACGCTGAGTTGTACTGTCAGAAATTCCGAAAGTGGTCAGTCCTGACCAAATGGAATGATGATGCTTTGGCAGCCCTTTTTCGTAAGGGTCTGTCAGAGAATGTAAAAGATGTTATGGTGGGTTTCCCTGCTCCCTCTGGTCTCAATGATTCTATGTCATTAGCGATTCAAATTGACAGACGTTTGCATGAGCGCAGAGATATGCGTGAGATAGTGTTGCCTTGTGAGCCAGCTTCTGAGCCCATGCAGTGTGATGGAGTGACTTCGGGGGCTCAGCGTCATGAGTTTCGAAAACGCAATGGGTTATGTTTCTACTGTGGTGACGCCTCTCATGCTATTTCAGTCTGCCCTAAGCGGGGAAGACGTTTTGCATGCTCAGTTGTCTTGGGTAGTGTTCAGACTAAATTTCTGTTGACTGTTACCCTGATTTGCTCCCTGTCCACATTTTCGGCTCAGGCTTTTGTTGATTCGGGAGCAGCTATTAACCTGATGGATTTTGATTTTGCTAAACGTTGTGGGTTTCCCTTGATACCCCTACGGAAGTCTATTCCCTACTGGGGATTGATTCTACCCCTTTGGCTGAGAATAAACCCCAGTTCTCTACTCAGGTGATAATGAGGGTTGAACCTGATCATCAGGAGAGTTGCAAATTTTTGGTGCTGTATAATCTGCATGACATTATTGTACTGGGTTTCCCTTGGTTACAGTCTCATAATCCTGTTTTGGATTGGAAATCTGTGTCTGTGACCAGTTGGGGCTGCCAATGTGTTAATGCCAACACTCCTGTTTTTTCTGCCTCTCCCCAGGCTCAGGATGTTCCTGACTTTTTGACTGATTTTTCTGATGTGTTTAGCGAAAGTAAATCTGCATCCTTGCCTCCCCATAGGAGCTATGACTGCGCTATTGAATTAGTGCCTGGTAGTAAATTCCCTAAAGGTCGCCTTTTTAACTTGTCTGTACCTGAACATGACGCTATGCGGTCTTATATCAAGGAGTCATTGGAGAAGGGTCATATCAGACCATCCTCTTCACCCTTGGGTGCCGGTTTTTTCTTTGTGGCCAAAAAGGATGGTTCATTAAGGCCGTGTATTGATTATCATCTCTTGAACAATATCACTGTGAAATATCAATATCCGTTACCCTTGATTTCTGACCTGTTTTCCTGGGTGAAAAGTGCTACTTGGTTTACCAAGCTTGACCTCAGGGGGGCGTATAACCTTATTCGCATTAAGCACGGGGATGAATGGAAGACGGCGTTTAATACCCCAGAGGGGCATTTTGAGTACCTAGTGATGCCCTTTGGGCTCACTAATGCTCCTTCCGTCTTCCAGTCCTTCATGAGTGACATTTTCAGGGATTTTGTGGATAAATTTCTGATTGTTTATTTGGATGATATCTTGATTTTTTCCAATGACTGGGACTCTCATGTGAAACATGTTCGGACTGTGTTCCAGATTTTGAGAGAGATAGCTCTGTATGTGAAGGGATCAAAGTGTCTTTTTGGCGTACAGAGGATCTCATTTCTGGGATTTATTTTGTCCCCATCTGTTATTGAAATGGACCCGGTCAAGGTTCAGGCCATCTGTGATTGGGTCCAACCTACTTCATTAAAGGCTCTTCAGAGATTCTTGGGTTTTGCCAATTTTTATCGTAAATTTATTGGTAATTTCTCTGTTATTGTTAAACCGTTGACTGATTTGACCAAAAAGGGTTCTGATGTGGTGAATTGGCCTCCTGAGGCAGTCTCTGCGTTTCAGGAACTTAAGCAGAGATTCACTTCTGCTCCTGTTCTGCGGCAGCCTGATGTTTCTCTGCCATTTCAGGTGGAGGTTGATGCCTCTGAAATTGGGGCAGGTGCCGTTTTGTCCCAAAGAGATCCTGAGACCTCTAAAAGTAATCCTTGTGCCTTTTTCTCTCGAAAATTTTCTCCAACTGAACGTAATTATGACGTGGGTAATCGGGAGTTATTGGCCATGAAGTGGGCTTTTGAAGAATGGAGACATTGACTGGAGGGAGCCAAACATCAGGTGGTGGTCCTCACGAACCATAAGAATCTGGTTTATCTGGAGTCAGCCAAGCGACTTAATCCTAGACAGGCCAGGTGGGCCTTGTTTTTCACACGTTTTAATTTTGTGGTTTCCTTTCTTCCTGGCACTAAGAAAGTTAAGACGGATGCCCTCTCGAGGAGTTTCCTTGCGGACTCTCCTGAGTTATCTGATCCTGCTGTTATTTTGAAAGAGGGTGTAGTTCTTTCCGCCATCTCGCCCAATTTGAGACTGGCTCTGGAAGGATGTCAGGAGGATAAACCCGAGCGCTGCCCTATTGGGAAATTGTTTGTCCCAGACCGGTGAAAAAGGAGTGTGATGTCTGAGATTCATTGTTCCGCATTTTTTTTTGTACCAGAGACTTGGTTAGTCGGTCCTTTTGGTGGCCTACCTTGTCTCGTGACGTCAGGGAATTTGTGCAGTCCTGCGGGACTTGCTCTCGCTCCAAGCCTTGCTCTCGCTCTAGTGGTTTGTTGATGCCATTGCCTGTGCCCAAGAGACCATGGACCCATATATCTATGGATTTTATTTCCGACCTCCCTGTTTCTCAGAGAATGACCGTTATCTGGGTGATTTGTGATAGGTTTTCCAAAATGATACATCTTGTGCCATGACCTAAGTTGCCTTCCTCCTCCGAATTGGTGCCTTTGTTCCTTCAACACGTGGTTCGGTTACACGGCATTCCTGAGAACATTGTGTCTGACAGAGGAGTCCAGTTTGTTTCCAGATTTTGGAGGACTTTTTGTTCTAAACTTGGTGTTCAATTGTCTTTCTCCTCGGCTTTTCATCCTCAGACCAATGGACAAACTGAGAGAACAAACCAGACATTGGAGACTTATCTGAGATGCTTTGTGTCTGCTGATCAAGATGACTGGGTCTTTTTTTTGCCTTTGGCTGAGTTTGCTCTTAATAACAGGGCTAGCTCTGCCACTTTGATGTCTCCATTTTTCTGCAATTTTGGGTTTCACCCTCGATTTTCTTCGGGACAGACGGAGGCTTCTGTCTGTCCAGGTGTTGACTCTGTTGTGGAGCGTATGCAGCAGATTTGGGACCAGGTAGTGGAGAGGTTGCCCTCTCTCAGGAGAGGGCCCAGCGGTTTGCCAACCGGCATAGGACTGATGGTCCTCAGTTTGAAGTGGGGGACTTGGTCTGGTTGTCCTCAAGAAATATCCCTATGAGAGTTGCATCTCCTAAGTTTAAGCCTAGATTCATTGGATCTTATAAGATCATGGAGATTCTTAATCCTGTTTCCTTTCGTTTACTTCTTCCAGGGACATTTAAGATCCATAACGTGTTCCACAAGTCCTTGTTGAAGAGGTTTGTTGAGCC
Source organism: Oophaga sylvatica (assembly GCA_033576555.1). Classification (NCBI taxonomy): domain Eukaryota; kingdom Metazoa; phylum Chordata; class Amphibia; order Anura; family Dendrobatidae; genus Oophaga; species Oophaga sylvatica. The sequence continues at coordinate 93,227,804 of JARQOD010000006.1, forward strand.
AGTGGTTCCTGCTGCTGTGCCTCCTGACCCTGTTTTGGTTGAGGGCAATCTGGAGTATGTGGTTGAGAAAATATTGGATTATCGTTTTTCTAGACGGAAACTCCAGTATTTGGTTAAGTGGAGAGGTTATGGTCAGGAGGACAATTCTTGGGTGTTTGCTTCGGACATCCATGCTAGGAGACTGATCCGTGTGTATCACAGAGCTCATCCTGACCGACCTGGTTGCCCAAGTGAGGGTTCGGTGAACCCTCCTCAAGGGGGGGTACTGTTGTGAATGTGTTAGAAATGAGTTCTGAGCAGAAGCTCCCTCTGGTGGTTGCAGACAGTGCTGAACCATTTAGTGAAGATTGGCAATCAGGAGTTACAGACTGGTCCTATATAAGGGAGGTTCCCTCCCATCAGGGTTGCCGGTGATCAATTGTTCTTGTCTCAACTGTGGTTCCTGGTTCACTTGGAAGCTTGCTGAATCTTGCCTCTTCTCCTGCTCTCAGATAAGACATTTTCTGTTTTTATTTTTGTGCTTGCTTTTTGCATTGTTTCCTGCACTTTTGTGGAGGTCAGCCAGGTCCCCTCCGGGGGCTTGTGCTCCTCTCAGTTTGTCTGAGCCACTGTTGTTTGTTCATTTGCCTTTTCCAGTTTTTCTTCAGTGGCTGCGGCTTAGTTTTGTTACACCAGAGAACTAATTTAGGTGGTAGAGGTCGTGTGATCTCAGGTGTTTTTGCAATTAGTAGAGTTGGTACTTTTTAGGGTTTTTTGGGATTGCAGTGTGTCCTTCCTATCCTTTTCTGTCTAGGAAGATTGGGCCCCAACGTTTGCTCATACTATTTTCTGTCTGTGTCTGTATTTCCTCTTGTCTAACCGCCATTACATGTTTGGGGGCTTCCTATGTTCTTTGGGGATCTGCTCCGGGGCAGATAGCTTTTCCTCTTTCTATCTTTAGGTGTAGTTAACCTCTCAGTCTGTGACGAGGCGTCTAGGACCAACGTAGGTACGCTCCACAGCTGCCTTTAGTTGTGGTGGTTAGTCAGGGTACTGCAATCCAGTAGATTCCAACCTCTCTGGTGTATTGCCGTTTTTGCTTGCTCTCCTCAGCTACCAAATCATAACACAATTCCTTTAACAGTGTTCGTTACACTAGGACAATTAATTTTAGACTGGAACATTAGGATATTATTGGTCATATGTATGGGTGAAGATGAAGAAGCTTGTGCCACGGGTGTGTTTATAGTTACGGACGGTGCCCTCCTCTTTAAACTTACGGTAGTTCTTCACGAGCATCCATTGGTTTGTTTGGTTTTCCTCCAACACTGATCTGCTTTCTCTAATTCAGCATCTCACGAACATGTTGCACTTTGCCCTTTATACAGACATGTGCGTATTTGGCAACATATTTTGGACGGGCATTTCTTAGGCTGAGTCTCACATGCGCATGTGTTACACAGATCTTCAAGCGGGCATGAAACCGATTCTGGTAATTGATGGTGGCTAAACGATGAATCATTGTTGGCTGTATCCAGGATCTATACCTTCCATAGTCACTGCTGTTATTAATCATGTACTTTCCCATTCTGTCATCACCATGCCCTTTTCCAGATCACTTTATCCAACGATTTGTCCGCCATATTGTTACTAAAAACATGCACCTTCCCAGCAGCAACTGTGTAGGAAACCACGTTACAGCTTTGCAAGGTGTTTATGATGCCCCTAAAAAAAAAGGAAACACTATGTTGATATCTACCCTCATGGGGAAATGTTTGCCAGGCCATACACTTAGTGTATGGGCATTCCAAGTCTAGGAGACCCGCTCTTTTAAATTGGGCATAGTTTTAATCAGTCCTTCCTCCACGTCTCATCATCCACCGCCACTAGATCAAAAGGGTGTACGTGTTCCGTGCAGCTACAGCCAGTGTCGAATTAATAACAAGGGTGGGTGGTTATGCTGTGCGTAAGATACTTGTTCTGAAAACGCTTGAGGTGTACCCCACAGGGGAAATGTTTGCCAGCCCAAACACTAAGTGTATGGGCATTCCAAGTCTAGGAGACTCACTCCTTTAAATTGGGCCTATTTTTTAATCAGGCCTTCCTCCAAGTCTCATCATCCGCCACCACGATATCAAAAGGGTTTACGTGTTCCGTGCAGCTGCAGTCAGTGTCGAATTGGTAGCAGGGCAGGCCTTGCAATCAATGCAAAAGATAAGAGTTTGGGAGTATGAAATTAATAATGTGAAGTGGATTTTCCGGTGGCCATCCAGTACGTGGCTTGAAAAGCTTATTTGGGTGCATGTAACTTTGGAGCAAGCCAGGCCTTGCATTCAATGCAACATTTTTTAGGAAGCCCTCCTGTACCTCTCCCTGAAAGGGTATCGGGGTGTGTCATAATTCTTGGCAGCACATCCACTCACTGCATAGGCAAAAACAGCATAGGAGACCCACTGCTTAATAATGGGCCTTTAAGAAGATTAATGCTGCCTGATGCCCCTATAAAAATAGGCTCTGTGACTTTAAGAGTCCCTCCTTCGTAAATGAAACAAGATTTGTCTGCTTATGTGTCACACACCACATGGCCAGCTAGGGTTGGTAAATGTTACAATGACATTTCCCAGTGAATGCATTTGTATTGGTTGAAAGCAATGCTAAAGTTGCAAAACGCCTCAAAAACGCTGTGTGTCAACATAGCCCAAGTGGTGGAGGAACATTTTTGTTTTGGGTTAATTATTGTGGCTTAGATAAAAGTCATTAACCTGGAAAGGATGTTCCTTAACATATTTCCCAGGAAAATCCATTTTGGTTTCATTTTTGTGGGTTTTTTGGTGCGCCTGTAAAAAGGGCATAAAACTCTGACAACATTGTTTAGAGCTGCTTTAGAATGCTTGCAGGGGCAGTTGTCATGATGTTCCTGTGTCATTTGAGCAGTGTTTCCATCATTTTCAGATGTTTTTAGACCTTAAAAGGACCCCTGGGGGGATCGCGGTAAAAATGCTCGGGTCTCCCATAGACTTACATTGGGCTCATTGTTCTGTCCGAGTACCCGAGTATTCCAATTTGCTCGACCCGAGCAACGAGCACCCGAGCATTTTAGTGCTCGTTCATCACTAGTACCATTATTTTGGCATCTTTTGATGTCATATCCCTCTAAACATCTATAAACCATGAAATAGGCCTAAGTGCAGTACATTAAAGTCTTGAGGGAACATCTTATACACCTGTGATAAATGAGTTCATTTTGAATTTACTGTACGTGGTCTTAGATATTATTTTTGTTTGGTGATGAGTTCTTCTAACAACGTGGAGGTACAGCAATGGGTGCCAACATGGCATCAGCTTACGCTAATTTAACAATGACAGACCTAGAGGAGGACCTTTTCTATGTGTCCCACCACTTCCGGTATGTGCTGAGATGGTAGCGATACATAGATGATATCTTCCTCCTATGGACAGGTTCATCTGAGGAACTGGTTAGGTTTCATAGTTTTTTGAATAGTCTTAATAAGGACATACAATTCACATTAACCTCCTCTGTATCTGAACTACAATTCCTTGATGTATTGGTGAAATATAATAATAATCACTTTTCAACTGAAATTTTTGTTAAGCTTACAAATAGGAACAATCTTTTGAGGTATGATAGCCACCATCCGCGTAGGATGGTGGAGTCATTACCTTTTAGCAAATTCCTTCGTATTAAAAGAATTGTCAATGATGATGATGTCCTTGATGCATCATTAGAGAATATCAGTATGAATATCAGACCCTTTGCTCGGTATTGAGTAGAAGCATCCTTTTGAGCTAGTACAGCCATGAGTCTTCTTGGGAATGATGCAACAAATTTTTCACGGCTGGATTTGGGGATCCTCTGCCATTCTTCCTTGCAGATCCTTTCTAGTTCCGTCAGGTTGGATGGTGAATGTTGGTGGACAGTGATTTTCAGGTCTCTCCAGAGATGCTTAATGGGGTTTAGGTCAGGGCTCTGGCTGGGCCAGTCAAGAATGGTCACAGAGTTGTTCTGAAGCCACTCCTTTGTTATTTTAGCTGTGCTTAGGGTCATTGTCTTGTTGGAAGATAAACCTTCGGTCAAGTCGGAGGTCCAGAGCACTCTGGAAGAGGTTTTCATCCAGGATATCTCTGTACGTGGCCGCATTCCCATTTCCTTCAATTGCAACCAGTCCTCCTGTCCCTGCAGCTGAAAAAAAAACCCATAGCATGATGCCGCCACCACCATGTTTCACTGTTGGGATTGCATTGGGCAAGTGATGAGCCGTGCCTGGTTTTCTCCACACATACTGCATAGAATTATCATCAAAAAGTTCTATCTTTGTCTCATCAGACCAGAGAATCTTATTTCTCATAGTCTGGGAGTCCTTCATGTGTTTTTTTTTTTTCAGCAAACTCTATGCGGGCTTTCATATGTCTTGCACTGAGGAGAGGCTTCCATCGGGCCACTTTGCCATAAAGGCCCGACTTGTGGAGGGCTGCAGTGATAGTTGACTTTGTGGAACTTTCTCCATCTCCCTACTGCATCTGTGGAGCTCAGCTACAGTGATCTTGGGGTCCTTCTTTACCTCTCTCACCAAGGCTCTTCTCCCACAATTTCTCAGTTTGGCTGGACGGCCAGGTCTAGGAAGACTTCTGGCGGTCCCAAACTTCTTCCATTTAAGTATTATGGAGGCCACTGTGCTCTTAGAAACCTTGAGTACAGCAGAAATTCTTTTGTAACCTTGGCCAGATCTGTGCCTTGCTACAATTCTGTTTCTGAGCTCCTTGGCCAGTTCCTTTGACCTCATGATTCTCATTTGGTCTGACGTGCACTGTAAGCTGTGAGGTCTTATAAAGACAGGTGTGTGCCTTTACAAATCAAGTCCTATCAGTTTAATTAAACACAGCTGGACTCCAATGAAGGAGTAGAACCATCTAAAGGAGGATCACAAGAAAATGGACAGCATGTGACTTAAATATGAGTGTCTGAGCAAAGGGTCTGAATACTTATGACTATGTGATATTTCAGTTTTTCTTTTTTAATAAATTTGCAAAAATTTCTACATTTCTGTTTTTTTCAGTCAAGATGGGGTGCAGAGTGCACATTAATGAGAAAAAATGAACTTTTTTGAATTCACCAAATGGCTGCATTGAAACAAAGAGTGAAAAATGTAAAATGGTCTGAATACTTTTCGTACCCACTGTAAGATTTAGGATTATTGATCATGTTCCCCTACTGAGGAGGAGTGGTAATAGGATTAAAATACTTAAAACTAAAGAATTGGAGTGGACTAGGAGACTAAACACATTGAAACCTAATGGTTTGAACTTGGACGATATATAAGGGTTAATGTTTTTCCTTCTTTTGCTAGAATTTGTTTTTATGTTGTTGTAGCCTTATAGTCTCCGATTCAAGGATTTTATACTTCTTATCTCAAATGCAATGTTTTCAAGAGTCTGCAAAAACATGTCTTTGGTACATGGTAAATAAAGTCATCATGACCTGGGTAGCGGAAGGGGCTACATGAGTTACATTGAGTTACATTGCTGTAAATGGTATAAAATACTGCCTTCTTGGGTGAATAAACAGGAAAAGTGCCTTGCTTACAACCAGTGTGCATTCTTTTCTACGAGCGCTCGTTATTTGAGGGCCTTTAACTCTTAATTCGGCCTCACTGGTGATTCGGCATTTCTGACTTTGGGTCAGAACGAAAACAACTACGACATGGATTTTAAACCTGGTGTGACATCTATAATATAACGCTGGGAGCGTCCCTCTGTCCGAACACTTTATAGACTGTGCAAGCGCGACACGCCTGCGCAGTCTGGCTCCAGACAGAGTGAGGCATCCAGCAGTGAGTACTCTGTATGGTGCCGGAGATCGCGGTATCCGTACTGGATGCATACCACGATCTCCGGCGCCATACTCACATACTTACCTGACGGGGAGGAGCGTTGCCGCGGCGCTTCTCTTCTCCCGGGGCAGGAGACCAGGAGTGCGCGTCGGAATCGCGCATGCGCAATAGCGCTATCCGGCGCCATTTTGCTGAAGACACATTTACAGTGTGTCTTCAGTAATATGGCGCCAGACCGCGTGGTATGGGCATGCGCGTACTCCAGCGCCGCTCTCCTCCCCGGCGTCCAGCAGAACGGAACAGTGCTGGATCACAGGGAAGAAAGGTGATTATAAATGTTTGGTTTTTTTAGGGTATGTGTGCAGTTTAATAGCCGTGAAGGGGCCATGCACATCAGGATAAGGGGGTGAGGGGACCATGCACATCAGGATTGGGGGGTGAGGGGACCATGCACATCAGGATTGGGGGGTGAGGGGGCCATGTACATCAGGATTGGGGGGTGAGCGGACCATGCACATCAGGGTTGGGGGGTGAGGGGGCCATGTACATCAGGATTGGGGGGGTGAGGGGACCATGCACATCAGAATTGGGGGGTGAGGGAACATGCACATCAGGATTGGGGGGTGAGGGTACCATGCACATCAGGATTGGGGGGTGAGGGGACCATGCACATCAGGATTGGGGGGTGAGCGGACTATGCACATCAGGATTGGGGGGTGAGGGGGCCATGCACATCAGGATTGGGGGGTGAGCGGACCATGCACATCAGGGTTGGGGGTGAGAGGACCATGCACATCAGGATTGGGGGGGTGAGGGGACCATGCACATCAGGATTGGGGGGTGAGGGGACCATGCACATCAGGATTAGGGGGTGAGCGGACCATGCACATCAGTATTGGGGGGTGAGTGGACCATGCACATCAGGGTTGGGGGGTGAGAGGACCATGCACATCAGGATTGGGGGAGTGAGGGGACCATGCACATCAGGATTGGGGGTGAGGGGACCATGCACATCAGGGTTGGGGGGAGAGGGGACCATGCACATTAAGATTGGGGGGGTGAGGGGACCATGCACATCAGGATTGGGGGATGAGGGGACCATGCACATCAGGGTTGGGGGGTGAGGGGACCATGCACATCAGGGTTGGGGGGTGAGGGGACCATGCACATCAGGATTGGGGGTGAGGGGACCATGCACATCAGGGTTGGGGGTTCAGGGGACCATGCACATCAGGATTGGGGGGGTGACGGGACCATGCACATCAGGATTGGGGGGTGAGGGGACCATGCACATCAGGATAAGGGGGTGAGGGGACCATGTACATCAGGGTTGGGGGGTGAGGGGACCATGCACATCAGGATTGGGGGGTGAGGGGGCCATGCACATCAGGATTGGGGGGTGAGGGGACCATGCACATCAGGATAGGGGGGTGAAGTGACCATGCACATCAGGACTGGGGGTGACGGGACCATGCACATCAGGATTGGGGGGTGAGGGGGCCATGCACATCAGGATTGGGGGTGAGGGGACCATGCACATCAGGATAGGGGGGTGAAGTGACCATGCACATCAGGATTGGGGGGTGAGGGGACCATGCATATCAGGATTGGGCAGGAGGGAACCATGCATACCAGGATTGGGGGGTGAGGGGACCATGAATACCAGGATTGGGGGGAGAGGGAACCATGAATACCAGGATATGGATGAGCAGGTACCATGCATACCAGGATAGGGATGAGGAGGTACCATGCATACCAGGATTGGGGGATGAGGGGACCATGCATACCAGGATGAGGAATGGGGTGCCATGCATAGTAGATTTGGGTGGGGGTGAGAGGACCATACATACCAGGATAGGGATGAGGGGTGCCATGCATACCAGGATAGGAGGGGGGCAGCACATACCAGAATGGGAGAAAATATACCTATAAAAATGCTTGCCACCCGGGCGTAGAACGGGTTAATAGCTAGTTATAAAGAAATGTGGTTTGCCTTCTGTAACTGAAAATGTAATTGATTATATATATTTCTTTTTTTCCTAGAGGTTTTTCGTGTGGACATGACTCATCCCATTAACAAGGTCATAATTATTGTTATTCGGAGGACCATATTTTTATTACCTTCTTTGAAATAGTCTTGGTACAATAAACACTCATAGTCTTTTGCTTTAAGGGATTAAAAATACGTGGAAATTCGGGTAATGAACACAGTTGCTAAATACATGCATTTGGATTGATATGTGGAGAGTGTACTCCATTACGGGTGCACTCTTTCTCGTGTCTCCTTTGGTTAAATAGGTTACCAACCCCAGGGCAAGGGGGATGTTTCCTATACCAATAGTTGCCAGTATATAATTTCCTTACTTCGCCCTATTTCTTGGCATATAAATGGATCTATGCTTTGGTCCAGTATGGGTTTGGATGATTACTATGTATATTGTCCTACCTTATATATTTTACTGTTGAGTAGTTATCCAGGCATGATTTTTCTATACTAAAATGACGCTGTATACTTTGTCTTTGTGCATGTGCAAACGGTTTAGTGACCTCATCAGTGACAACGGTCTTTGACGCGTGCGTGATGGATTAGTTCTCCTGTACCAAGATGGCACTTAACATACTTCCAGGCGCAAATGTGCACTACCGTGAATAATGAATGCTCTTTGGATTTTCTCCCTGACACGCGCACTGTGAATAATGAGACACCGATTTTCGGCGCTATGTGTAATATACTGATGGAGTGAGTCATGTACTCTAATTAATTATGAACAGCTGGTTTTAATGATCAATTACAGTTTTTTGCACATTAGTTATATTGTGTGATATATGGTAACACTATCTTGCACTGTATCACTTTATGTAATCATGTCTTGATGTATTGCCATGCTAATCATGATCACATCACTGTTACATTGTTATATATTTGTATATTGCTGCTAAATGTTTTGTTAATTTGGTTGCCCCGAAAAATCTGCACATGCACTTTTACAACTGCTTGAGAAAGGTCCACACCAAGGACCGAAACGTCACCACATGGGCTAATAAAATAGCACCTTATAACTAAATTATGGTGTTCTGCTTCAACCTTTTTTGTTTTTGGACTCTGCACCCTACATTTAATTGTGCTGCTTTTTTACTTTCTCTCTCTCTCTCTCTAATATATAATAACAATACATGCTCACCCTGTTCCTGTTTCCCCAGCGCTTTGCTCTGATCCCTGGAGATCTAATTCTTCTTGTGGCCTGCGAGTACATGCTGGTGTCAGCTCGACAACATCGTCGCTCCAGCATGCCACAGAAAAGGCAATGGGAGCTCCCCTGGAGCTGATCAGTGTTTCTGTATTGCCAGCAGTGGAACTTTTTTCAGCGCACAAACCATTATAGTGAAGGCAATCTGTCTATGGGCCCCTCAGGAACCTTCAGTCCCAGGCAGTAGCCCCGATTTCCCTCATTATAATCCACCTTTGAATGTACAACATAAACTTATTTCCTATCATTGGATGGAAAATAATTATACCTTGAAACCAACGATTCCCTGTCGTCCTTGAGGCCCCTGTGGCAAAAAAATGAACAAAGCATGTTACATTACATACAAACAATATATAGTACTTTGCACATACACAGAAAAGGGGTTTCATATCAATACCAACTTGACGGGTTTGCATTTATCTATTTAAAGAATATGGGCTATCGTGTGAGTCTGGGTAACAAAGATTATTGACCCGCCAAGTCCTAATGGACAGTTCAGGTATTGAAAGAGTTATTTGGGGTACTACAATTTAAGGATATAATAATTTTATGTTGAAAATATTTACATTTTATTATTATACTTTTGGTATCTAAACTTCATGATATTCAAGATCGACATTGATTTTTTCTTTTTTTCTAACGATATGAATTGATGCATGAGTTTTATAAAGATGTCAGAGATTTTTGCTATATAAAGTACAGTGAAGAGCAAAAGGTAACAATGTTTTGAACTTTTGACTTTCATGCTTCATATCTTATTATCCACTTCTGCTTTGAACTTTAGACTGCCATCATTTTATAGACAATCATCTTGGCTATCTCATGCTTAAATTTGACTTGCAATTATTTAGCATATTATTAGCTATGCAGTTTCTTACAATGTCACTGCATTGTTACTGTTTTACTCCTGGTGGTAGAAAAATATTTTTCTTCCTGTATACTACAAGATACAATCTGTTCTCACATTACTTAATATCTCAGTGTGTTACTAGCTTGATTCCCAAGGAAAAACTCATGGTTCAAATCGAGGCGCAGCCATGAAGAAGTTTTTCCAAAAAAAGAGAAACA